>OX376189.1:12198537-12856719 GCA_947363905.1 Lithophane semibrunnea | reverse complement strand
TATGAATTTCGTAACACCATTTTATGATTTTTTTTAAATAAGTTTTTTCTAAAATATCAACAACGGAATGCACTTGACTGATTTTGACAACTGTGATGTCAGCAATTTCCGTTACGTCCAAAACGTAGACAGAGAATACTAGAGACTAATTGATAACTTTTGTCGCATAACAAGATAAAGAGCAACATATGCCGATGTCGTGTAAAGAAATGAGACAGAACGATGGGATTTTTTTTTCACGGCGCGTGTCACGTTTTAGCTCAATATTTTGATAAACAAAGTTTGACAGTTATCGTCTTCCTGAAAAATTCAGTTTTTATGTGTTCTAAGTTAATAAATTTATGTTATTTTATGTTGTGAACAATTTAGACCAACACTTTTTTTTAAAGCATGGTGCGCTGTTTTGTTTATAGGGCGTAAAAGTGATAGTGGAAGGAAAATGCCCGACTTGTCTTTTCATTCGTAAGTACACCCGTTTTTATCAGTTATTAGGCTTGCAATAACATTTTATTGTGTTTATACATTGTGTATAATATACCCTAGACGTAAAATCATCGATAAAAAGCGCAAAATTAACAATGATTAAGTTCTAACAAGAATTTTGGTGTTGCCAAACTTTTCTATAAATTATTACCCACTATTATGGGAAATATGTATTCTGCAGTGTGTATTATTATATATCTGAAAGATAAATGGTTTGTTGCAGTTTTCCTGAAGAGGATAATTTACGTCGGTATTGGACTGTAGCTACAGGACGAACAGATTGGACACCAACACCAAAACCGATAAAAATTAGAAACATTAATTACGTATGAATGTTTCTAATTTTTAGCGAAACATTCATACGAAGCTTGTTTAATTTCAAGAAAATATAGACTAAAATCAATAAAAGCTAATTAAAAATAAACATGTTGTATTTACTCATAAAGCAAGAAAATAGGTACTATCACATAAGACATGGTAGGTAATTAAAATCACATCATCACCATCCATCGTCAACCTCTTACCCAAATCGCAATTTATTTGTGTTCAGCATCAGCCCAATTGCGTAATACACGATCAATGACAATCTGAATCTTTTTGAAACAGATTGCTAATCCATTGCTACAGAAGTTCGAAAAAAAATTGCTTAACAACGTGAATAACGCAATTGAATGTTGTTGAAGTGACAAAATGAAACAGATTAGTCATATTCATTTAAGAAAATGTGTTACGCAATTAGATAGCAGGAGCATGTCTTCTTCCATACATCACATGGCCTATACCTACCGATGATAATCGATTTATCAATCACTTTCAGACTTTATCTTGTTTTCCACTTTCACAAATTGTGAAGTAAATTTTTCACAAATTGTGCGGTTTTTTCACAAATTGTGGGGTAAAGGAGATGTCCGCTTTTTGTGGGGACGTTGGTTTTTTATAAAAAGAAAAATCTAACCCACACCAAACTACACGTAAATAAAAGCGACAAAAATATGGAACTATTGAAAATAATATTTTTAAATAGTTTATAATTTTGCTCTTAAATGACCTTCCTCCCTGGAAGGTCATTTAAGAGAAAAATTATTAACTATTTAATGTTAGTACATATATTTTCTTTGTTGATGGCAGCCCAAATAAAACCTCCCACACACTTTGACAATGTCTTAATAAATTGACAGATTCTATTCTTCTGTCAATTTCGACAAAGTGTTGAGTGTTGACTGACAGGACGTCTGAACTAAAAATGTACTCTGTGGTTTCGCTCCGTTCTATTAACCAGTGTTATCGTATTTTATTTTATTGGGGCTTTACTTTCTCTGAATTTCCTGATTTTAAAGACTTGGCTCGTTCATAACGGATTATTCTACTTTGCACATGATTAGAACACTGATAGCTTATGAACCTTTAAACCGGATAACTAAATTTGCCAAAAATGCTTCTACCTTTTACATACTGATAGAATTGAATAACAGAAACAAGCACAACATTGGTGAGCGTCAGCTGGGTCATCAATCAGTTTTGTTCGGTGTGTTGTGGCGTTTCTATCACAAGAAGAAAAGGCAGGCGCTCTCGTCTCTTACCTGATGGTCATCCTGAACGGGCTTTTATATAGATAGCTCAGTTTCCCGACAATATTTTAATAAAAGAAGACATTGAAACTAAAGAAAATCAATAAATCAATATTGAAAACTAAAAACATGTTTTATTTCATAACAAAACTGTAACACTTGCGTCCAAAGCATTTGCTTAATTCAGCTTTTAATTAAATATCATTGTCGAAAGGCTTTGCATCCACTTCCGATCTCAATATTCTAAGTCATAAAAAAAGAATTCTTCTTATTTAAAAAATGTTCTTGATCAGTAGATACTATTATCATTTATTACTCCTGCTAAGCAACTCCTGTGGACTTCCCCCCTCCCCCCCTTCCTTCTTCCCTATGGTAGCTTCCCGTACCAAAAAAATGTAAGGCACCTGCAATAACACAATTATTCATTAAATGTATATACCTATTTGTACAATTTATAGTCTGGGACCTGGGAACAGGTTTACCAAAAGGTACCGTAGTACGTGTAACTGGGTTGTGGAGTACAGATGGGCAGTCACTCCATGTAAAATACTGGTATTCGGCGGCATCTGGTTCGACCCCAACTTAGGAAAAGACTAGGCAGATGATGAACTATTTATGTGCAAACACACAACAAGCATAGGAAACAAAAATAAAAGAAAAGTCTAGTTTTCGTACTCGAACTTTCTTTTACGAGTATTCTTGTTGTATCAGCTGAGTCAGGAAAGAAGAGATAATGTTAGTAGGCTTACCGTACAACCATATTTTATACTAACCTTTGTTGTAACTTCTAGATTTGTTCTGCAATCTATCACCGGTTGTATCATTTTTATAAGCATTTCTGCTAGATTTTTATTGAATCTGAAATGCTTTTTAAGTGCTGCCTCGCTAAGGTCAAATGGGTCCACAGTATCCAGAATATCAGAACGTTGTCGACGTGGTGGCTCCATTGTGGCATTTACAGCGTCTTCTACGATGTTTTGGATGAATTGAACTAAAAATTCGTCACTCATTTTTGCTTCTAGAAATAATTTGCTTAATAAAATATTTTCATATGTTCTTTCACTTCAATTGACACAATAATGAATGATATTTGACGTTTGTACGATTGCCGACAACATATCGACTGCTCCCGACCACTCTTTGCATGTCGCATGTAAACTAAGACATGTCGCGTGGCCTTCCTGCGAGAAATGCTCGAACCGACATGGCGAGAATAGCTTGACTTGATTTTTACGAGTGAAAAGTAGATTTTTACGAGTGAAAAGTACGAGTCGCATGACAATAACGCATGCGACATGCGCGAGAATTGCCTTCCTGGTGTCTAAAGGTGGCTTGGCCTACTCGATTTTACATAATAAAATAAATAATTTGTCTTTCCTTTCAACTGCGTAGTAATTTTATCTTATCATTAATGCACTGTTTTTAGGGTTCCGTACCCAAAGGGTAAAACGGGACCCTATTACTAAGGCTTCGTTGTCTATCGGTCGGTCTGTCGGTCGGTCGGTCGGTCGGTCGGGCTGTCGGTCGGTCGTTCGGTCGGTCTGTCGGTCCATCGGTCGGTCGGTTGGTCGGTCGCCTAGCCTACCTACCTACCTACACTCCCTACCTACCCACCCTACTTACCTACCTATCCTACCTACCTACCCTACCTACCCTACCTACCCTACCTACCCTACCTACCCTACCTACCCTAACTACCCTACCTACCCTACCTATCTACCCTACCTACCCTACCTACCCTACTTTCCCTACTTACCCTACCTACCCTACCTACCCTACCTACCTAGTATGGACCATACCATAGTTGGGAAAAGGCTAGGCAGATGATGACCTACATAAAAACCATATAAACAAAAACAGTATGTACGTAGAAACCGCAGCACTAATAAAGCATCCACGCGAACAAGACTCTGCAGCGAGCTAGTCTAGACACGCACACTATTGTAATTTGTTCGTGATTATTTGCACTAACATACACAAACGTACGTAGTCGGTCAATAGCCGGTGAGACACAGCCGTCCCGTCTCAATGCTAACGCGTGAATGCCGCGCGCGCCCGCGCAAAGCACCTCTGAACCTGTATCTCAAAGAGGGGTAATTTAAAAAAAAATTGTTTAATTTACATTTCTGCTCAATACAATCTGTAGTACTTCTGACCATCCATTTTTCAGTATAAAAATATTTCCAAACATCAAAGCCGTTTAGAAGTAGTAGGGAAATATTAGCCAAAAATTGCATTTTGTTAAAAAAAAATTAAGGCAAAAGTATTAGTCATACGAAAAAATTGCTCGATGCAAAATGTTATACATGAATCTATGGCAAACATATATTTTTTTCAGATCTTTTAACCAAGCCGTTAATGAGGAGTCGGCTTTTTAAAGTGACCGTGTTACGGTACTAAACGGGACTAATCGATCGCGTGTGGTTCTTTTTTAGTAACAATTATTTATTTTCCGTTAAGTTACTAATACTAAAGTTTTATACAAGTGGTACCTAAGTAAATAAACAATATGTTAACATAGCAACCATATGTTCCTCCAATTGGATTTTAGTAACTCGAAGTCGCATAAAGACAGTGCCACTAAAACCTGCAAGAATTATACAAGTATTAATTATGTTATAAGATCTTCCAAACAAAAGTCATGATAATAATATCATTGATAAAACTCATGTATCAAAGACAACATACGTAAGTACCATAAGGTGATATTTCACTTCTTCTCTTAATGTTTTCATAAATTTTCTCAAAAAAATCCTTGCTCACTCTATAATGTGCTTTAAATTCGTCTTCATTCATAGAAAACGCTTCGTCCTTAAAACGCATCATCCGACGCTCATCTCGTCTTTGTTTTAATTGTTTTTTACGTAACACACTGTATATTAATGCCAACCCTGCCATTTTATATACTTATTACTTGCTGAAAACCTCATAAAATGCAAAACAATTTCTTAAAAGTTACACTTTTGTTATTGGAAAAATCCCAATCTACAAACAATCCCAACGCAATACTGGCGCAATAGACGGCTGTCAAAGTAAGTCAAGAGTAGCACCCCAAGCCCGATCCCGATTCCACTTAGTTCCCAAAAATGGACACGCAATTGAATTACAATTTGGCGCTAGCGTCGAACTCAAGAGTACGAAACGTGAAAATTCCAATGTCGATAGATCGGAATTAAAATCAAGAGTAAGCGCCCAGGTTGCTGCAAGGTAACATATTGGGTCCTTTTCAGTTCATGAAATAAATAACTACACGCTGTTAATTATTTGTAATCATTTATTGTGAATGATGCCTAAGTTATCATTCCGAATGAGAATGATTGGGATATTAACAAAACCTGATTATATTAATTTTTAATTAACAAATAACAATGGGCTCAATATGTTAGTAACTTTCTTAACAACTATGTTAGTAAATTTAATTAACCTACACACTTAACCTTACACTGCCCTATAGTTATAGGAATCCTTGCTACATTCGTAACACCGTCAAGCACCGTCAAGCACACCACCAAGCAGTCCAGTCTGCTCGCGATACACTGCAGTATAATGTAACATATTAACAGCCTTACTAATAAACTTTTATGCACGACGTATACCGGGGTTATAACAACAACGTTACTAATAAACGATAATTTGACGTTTCAGTTGTGTATATTTATGTGCCCTGTTTATCAAAACTTACAAGCCTTGTATTACAAAGTGACATAATTAAGTTCACAAGTACTTATAGTTTTACACTTTTATTCGTGATTTTGTTTAGCAAATAATTCTTTGTAAGTTACAACTTGTAGAAAATCATAGCAAATCCTGAGAGTGTCCGGCGACTCTCTATTCCGTCTTACAAGTTTACAAGTGTCGTGCTTAATACCGCAATAAATGTTTAAATTCGATTTTCTTCTTTTAAATGTGGTCAAAAAAGAGAGATGACCTGATGCCCGTGTCCCAGCAGTGGGAAAATTAAGGCTGATTATGAATATGGAGATGAGCTATAAATTTAACGAAAATTAAAATTCTAGGTAACTTGTGAACGTGTAGACTTGTAACTTTTGATAAACAGGGCCCTGGTGTAACAGATGCTTTTAAGTATAAACTGTAAATTGCAATTTACAATTTTTTATTTTAGCGTACAACTTTTATAACATCGTGATAAATAGTTTCAAGTGTTTATTTCAATTTTAGTGTCTAATTGTTTCTCGCAAGCAACAACATCTTTTCTGATGTTGGTCTTATCCCTTACTTACTTTCTAATTATCCAAATTATCTTTTCTGCTTCCAAGACATTTGCAGGCAAGGCATCGCCTCGGGAGAAGAAATTCAATTCAAGTAGGTAAACCCAATTTAATTAACAAGCGATGTGCCTGATGGGATTTACCATCTGTAAAAATTACGAACTTTTATCCCATAATTAACCCGTTTATGAAGTAAATTAAAAAAAAACCTTCCTTGGTGTTCACTTTTGCTATATTTCATGCTCTAGAGCCAGCAGTTTACTCTGTTTAAGATTTTTAGGGTTCCGTAGTCAACAACAATAATTACTAAGTAATAAACAGACTTAATTGGTGCCTTACTTATATACCTATCTTATAGTTTTGCTAGGAGCTTACTTATTTCCTTTATTTGATATTACCTACTTATTAATTATACCTATGTGTATTATAAACTAAGTTTAGCGTATATTTGTAACATAAGTAAAGTTAAGCAATATTCTTTAACAAGGTTTGTTTCGACGCCGCATGTGTTTTCTCGTCGTTGACGATCGATACGACGTCATGGTCCAGTTTCTTCAATTGCAGCTTTATTATGTGATTTTCGCAGAAACTCGTGATTCTAAGACAGGCTTCGCGCAGAATATCTTCAGGCACGGTTAGCACGATACGCATGAAGTTTGGATAGTTGAAACACTGAAACATAACAGTATAATTTTATTTAGGTCAGTAGACCAAATAATGCTTCATAATAACACTTTCTGAAATGATTTACGTTAATCAACTGCACGACAAATACGAGGGTTAAAGACTATTCCCAATTAAGTCAATAAATTACTTGAAGCTATTAATAGAATATGGGTTTTGCAACAGCACGTTAGCAGTCTTATAATAACGTACCTTTCCAGGAATACAAAGGACAGATTGCTCGTTACACATCTGAGAAATAAATTGCAGCTCGTTGTCGAATTCAGGGAAAAGTGAGGTTTTGATCTCAATCATCATGTACATGGACCCTTGTGGCATGATCGGGCGCAGTCCCGGGGCTTTCAGCAATTCCGTGTAAGCTAGTTTAGCTTGACTCTGAAACATACAAACTATTTGATTAGGTACATATTATGTTCAATTTCATAAAGCAATCCTACTATTCTTGACAAGGTGACCTCCTTTTTCCTTGTCTTGCTTAATGAAGAAAGTATTTAATTTATAAATCTATATTGATGTACAATTTATTTGACTTGCTAGAATATTAGGGATCTCTCTTAACTGTTAAAGCTACAAGTTTGATTTTAACCAGTGTTTTTTTTCTATTAAAACTAAGATATTTTCGTGGTATCTCAATCTTATAAGTAGTGTAAGAAAATTTGTGCTTAAAATCTCACCTCAATGAAAAGAAGTGTCTCGTCGAAGAAACTTTGCGGAGTTTCTTTAAGAATTCTCGGTAAAGCCTTCTGCATCAATGTGTTTGGTCCCAAAATCCGAGTCGACATACTTAGCAATCCACTCCGAACCTCTTTTCCTAAAATATTCTGACGGTCGTGTATGATCACCCATCCCAGACGCCAGCCAGGCACCAAAAATCTTTTCGTGACTCCGCTACAAGTCAAAACTGGGACATCTTTAGATAGAGACGATAACGCAGTGAATTCGTGATCGGAGAAAACAAAGTGTTCGTAAATTTCGTCTGCAATTATCGGCACGCGATTTCTCGATGCAACATCAATTATGTCTTTCAGGTGTTCGCTGGTATATACGGAGCCGCACGGATTAGAAGGATTGTTAACGACTATCGCTGCTGTGTTTTCGTCTATTTGACTCTCGAGGCTCACCAGATCCACTTGCCAGTTCTTGTCAGGCTAAAAACCAGAGACATTCGTGTAAATTGTAAATTCATGGGGCCACGACCAACACCATGTCACATCGTTTTACGGCCAAAACCGTATAATACCTATCGTTAGTTTCGATTATTCTGAACCCGACTCGGTGGGCAGTACCAGTCAAAAACGTCACATTTCTGTTATGGGCAGACGATAAAAAAAATAGGCCGACGGTTTCATCACAATATGTCTGATATTAAAAATGTAGATACATAGCTTTCGTAATTTTATTACGAAAAAGTTTCTTTATAAAACACGTCGTATTGTAAATCACTTGGAATATACATACTTATAAAAAGTTAGTCGGACTTATTGAGAAAAAGTAAGAAACTAACAGATACCATATTATTTAAGGTAGGTACCATTTACCATCGAGCCGATTAACAGTAATACTCACCAATAAGTCATAAAATTTTATAATGATCCCCAATCCCTCTCCAAGAGTTTTGTGGATCAAGTAACCAGGTCGGGGGATCAGGACATTCTGTCCGGCGTCAGCGATAACGCTGAGGGCGAGATCAATGGCATGGGAGCACCCGCTGCAGAGGATCACGTCGTCCGCCGTCACAGTACCCTGGTGAGCGCTGTACTCCGCCACCGCCTGTCTCGCGTCGTGGTGACCAATCGTAGGACCATAGTTCCGACTTTCGTTTAGTTTAGCAGTGTCACATATAGCGTCTATAATATTTTCAGAAGGTTGTAGATTTCCGAAGGCTGTTGGGTCGCCTGAAATTTAAACATATTTTATGTCATTATTAAATGATTTTGGCAGTAAGGCGTGGCTTACATTGGTCTAGTAAATTAAGAATGTAAGATCTCAATGTAATTTTAAATTAATAAAAAAACGACCATGTATAAACGTATGTTCCTTATACTGACGCCTCCGTTTTGAACAAAATCAATTCATCAGTGCGTACCTTCGGTGCAACAAAGTCACAACAGCTCATTTTATAATTTTACTATTTGTGACTTTGTTGCACCGAAACAAAAGTCAAAACAGCTCATTTTTAATTTACTTATTGTGACTTTGTTGCACCGAAGGTGCGAGTGGACCAAACACTACTAAGAAAGGGAAAATAATAAAAGAGATTTAAACACAGGAAAATGTAAGTACATAATTTAGGTAAGTATGCACATTGAAATTGATTCTAAATCTTGGTAGAGAATGTTCTCGGGAAATGTTACAGGTATGATACCTACTTTTCGGGGGATCGGTCATTGCTTGGATTTTTGAAGGAATTTGACAATATTATAATTGTCAGACTATTCCTAGCTACTTTAATATGGTCGCTGTATAATTTAAATGTTAATGCCTTGAATAGTAAACAAAGTTTTGCAAAAAAACACGTTTATTGCATTTTTAAATGAAGGTGGATAGCGAATTTTAGCTTAGACTCGCGACAATCTAAGAAGTCCGTTTTGACAGCTATAAAAATCTTTTGTGTAGCAATGAAAAAAAATATTCGTTTCTAAAATACTGATTCTCGAGAAATATCGATTAAACATACTTAGAGAGTTTGTAATCAAAGACTTATCTACATTGATTAAAACTGATTCTCAAGGCTTAACGTTTAATTACAAGTACGAGAACGAAACGTCAAAACGGACTTCTTAGATTGTCGTGAGTGTAATCAAAAAATGTACTTATCGACGATGAAGCTAATTTTTTTTTTTGCTTCTTGAACTAATAATACTGCCTAAAATGGCTACAACCTCTCTATCAAGCCAATACACACGGCTACACATCAAGCTATACATTTCCAGTATAAGCTAACTTCGCATTGTACGGAAATCCTATAACAATGCGAGATCAGCATAAACTGGAAATGTATAGCTTGACATGTAGTCGAATGTCCCTACTCTTTTAGTGTTCCTACAAACAATCACGACATTCATGTGTGACGTAACTCGGTCAGTTTATTCTGAACTTTATAGGTAAGAAGGATGGCATTTAGGCTAAGTGGCATCCTACATACGGTTCGAGACGAAAGTGGTGTGACATGATCTAGGTAAGTCCGAATAAAATGTCACGTTCTGCGTCGAATAGAAGATAGAACACAACATAAGGTCAACAAAATTATTATTAAAAAAAAACTCGTTCCACACGTGATATGGACAGGAAAACCACTCCAATTCAAAATAAAAGCTATGAGAACACACTATTGTCACGTGTAGGAGAAGCCGACGCAATATAGATACCTATAATAGTCTACGCTAATGGTATTTATTAGAAAGAGAAAAGATTTGTATTTTTTTGTAACGAATAAACTCAATAACTACAGGACCGATTTAAAAAATTCTTTCACCAGTACCTACAATGCTACGAGTATTCACTGAATAACATAAGCTATAACGATATCACGCGAGCGAAGTCGCTGGCGGAAACTATTCTAAAATAAAATTTCCTCATTTTTTTGGGAAGGAGTAAGACGATTACGAAGACCTATTCAAACAGTTTTTATACGTACCTATATAGGTAGGTACCTACCCTTTATATTGATTTAAAAAAAATTGTAACAACGTATTGTAGGTAGGTATGTACAGACGAAAAAATGTAATTCTGACCCACCATAAGCTTATTTTCTTACAGACATTCAAATACAATTAGGTCGACATTCGCATACATACACATTTCCTTGGTAACGAATTTTTCATCTGCCATCTTTGTTATTTTGACGGTTTCAAACGATTTATCGTCAAAGTGGGTCATGATTCACTTAGCTTGACCTTACCTTCGATTAGATAGGTGCATAGGTACCTACATACTTACAAATTAACTTTCTACTGAGACTACTGAGGGCGGATTTCACCAATGAACTGAACGCGATCAGCACATAAACGAAGTTTAAGGGCTATTAAGTGTAAGTGTCATTATTTTCTGTGGAATAGTGATACTTGTGCCGATTCTGTTGTTCACAAACTAAACTGCATCTTTTTCTTTGTATTTCAATATAAAAAGAACAGAAGATACATTTTAGTTTAGTCCTGTCGACGCTGCCGGATTCTATCGACGATTGTCGCAACCCCGCGTGTCGCTAGTTCGGCCGCCGCCTGGTGCGACCTCCTCTGCGACAGGACCAGCGTGTCGTCAGCGTAACAAACTACACTGATGCCATTAGGGAGGTCGGCGCACAGCACCCAATCGTAACTAGTGGTGGGTCGTTGTCGAATTTTTCGCGGACGAAACGCAACCGTTTTCGAGACGACGAAAACGGTTGCAAGAAACGGTCGTCGTTGCAACTGGTTTGAAGACGAAGAATAATTGCGTTGCCGTCTTTTCGATGTTCTCGTCGTTGTCGTCTTTTCGACGTTCCCGACGTTCTCGTCGAGTGAAATAGTTGCAGTTTCTTAGTTTCAACTTCAACTATCAACGATTTAAAATGTGTGAATGGTTTACCCAAAAAAATGTAAACAAACAAATAGGTAACATCCACGCGACGAGACGTTCATATCGGCTCGAATTCCAAGAAATAGCATTATCGACTGTATGTAAAAAGTGAACGTTATATCAGTGATATAAAGTTCACTTTTTAGGACTGTAAGGACTGTTTTGCAAACAAACGGAACGAGACGCATTGACAACTCGTAATATATTATCGACTCTATATCATTGGTATAAAGTTCACTTTTTATTGCAAGGACTGTTTTGTAAACGACGACGACGAACGACGAGTGACTCGTCGTCCGTCCGTCTACTACTTGTCGCGTTCCGTTCGGTCGTTCGAAGACGACGACTCGTCTACTCGTGTTGTTCCGTTCGTTGAATCATTTATCATTGCGTTCTCGACTGTATTTTCAAAGACGTAAAATAAAGAATCGCACTGAATAATTCGAAGACTGGTTTGTGCAACGAAGACTGTTTGAACCCAGGACGTAAAACGGTTCCATCGTCGCAGAACATAAAACGGTCTTTGGAAACGGTTCGTCGTCGCAACGCCCACTCCTAGTCGTAACCGATGTCCCACAGATGCGTCCTCAGGACCGATCCCTGTGGGACACCGCACGACATCTCTCGCCGGTTCCACACTCCCTGGTGACCAGGGTAGATGACGGCCCTGTCCGTCAAATAGGCCTCGACCACACGACAGAGGTAGGTCGGTATCCGGTGGTACCGGAGTGCCTCCCTTATGCAACTCCAGGGCAGGGTGTTGAAGGCGTTGGCGATGTCTAGAGACACCGCCAATACGACCCCGCCCCGGGCTACAGCATCCCCCGTCGTGAGGGCCCGTACGCGCATGATGGCGTCCACCGTAGAGCGCCCTCTGCGGAAACCAAACTGGCTCTCCGCCAAATCCGGCCCCAACCGCACCAGCCGCCCGACGAGGCGGTTTGCAATAATTATTTCAAAGAACTTGCCCACCTCGTCGAGCAGCACGATGGGCCGATAAGCGGACGGAGAGTCCGCAGGGCGCCCCGGCTTCTTAATGAGGACATTCCCCGTCTTCCAACGAAGTGGGAACTGGCCCCTCTCCATACATGCGCTCAGGAAACCCCGTAGTCAAGGCCCGAGAGCCTCCATGGCCAGGACCCAGGCCTTCCCAGGTAAGCCGTCGGGTCCTGGGGCAGTGAAATCCGCCCTGAGACTTGTTTTGATGCCTATTGACATTTGACTTTCATCAGATTCATGATATGGCTAAAATTATAATTTCTGGTATCTACATTCCGCATGTATCCAAATATCTATAAAACCTGTTAATCATACCTAATTCTTGTTTCCTAATTTTATTCGCGTATAATTTTCCTAATAGTTTGCCACTGGTCGCGTGATCAACACCGACTAAGTAATAAAAATCGAGATTTTATGTCCAATAAAAGCGGTTCTATGTATTTATTTATTTATTTTACTTTAACATAAAACGGCCAGGGCCAATTACTTTTTTTTTCGTCCCTAATAAACTTGGGAAAAGGCTAGGAGATTGATTGCCAATTTCGCGCCACTCAGTAAAAAAATTTAAAAGCCTTTCGTAATCGTAGTCCACTGCAAGGTCCTGGACTCAGGAGTTACCATCGTTAATTCGATTTAACGACATCCATCCATCCGTCACCAACATCCATGCAATACAGTGCAATACCACTGCGTTCGAGTCAGGCAGACAAGGAAAATATTCCTATTGAACTATTGAGAGCATATTATGTGACTAGCCAATTTGTCTCTAGTTTCCTTGTCATCACAGATCTAGCTCTGTGATATAATGTAGTATAGGTAGGTAGGTAGGTACCATTTACTGTCTATAATCATAATTATTTAATGCTTACCTACTCTGTAAATATCGTTGATAGCTGAGAACTTCCAGTCAACAGATGCTTAATTGTTCTGGTACTAGGCAGGGTCTCTGTTAATCCATCTAATTGCGCTGACGACATCGTCGACATTATTACATCGCATCATGAAAACTATAAAAAGTCTCTGCATTGTTTACAAGGGTTCCCTATGTTACACCGAACGACCGAATGACGAAAGACCGAAATCTACAATGTGGAGACGACAATACAACAATAAATGAAAACACTGGCAATACTAATGCATAAGAGTAATTTGGAACTATCAAATAAATCCTAACATCGAAATGAAAAAAGTAATTTTTTCAAACGAATTAAATAGAAGTGATGGGCCGACTATGGGGTTTGCCGATCTTCGAATAACTATCGTAATTAAACTATTGGATATATTTGATAAATTTTTTGTATGTAGACCGAGAACGTCGTTCGATATAAAGAATTTTATTTTTTGTCGTATTGTCGTCTCCACCTTGTATACCTATGACTAAAATATGTTTTCACTGAAACTTTATTAGGTAATTAATTTGGACTCGACAGCGTTGACGTTTTAGATGCTTTCGAAATAACTATTTTAATTAGATTTTATAGGCTTTTATATTTCGGTAAAACAATTAATCGGCCAATCTGATATGAACGATCGGGATTCTAAGCATTCGGGCTTTTGATGCATCGGTAAAACAAATCATCAGGTAACCTGCCTTTCGTCAATCGGTATAACATGGCGAACCCCGTCTATATCATGAGAAGCTTTTCATTTTCTTTAATATTTAGCGCTCTTTGATCGATTTCTACTTATTATTGCGGGCGTGCCTCAAGGTTCGATTCTTGGCCCTTTCCTATTTCTAGTTTATATTAATGACCTTCCTTACATAATGGCTAACTTATCGGATATAATTCTATTCGCCGATGACACTTCTCTAATTTTTTTAAATAGATAGGAAGGATACGGATGTCTTACATGTCAACGATAGTCTGGCAGTTCTTTCGAAACGGTTCGCAGCTAATAATCTTTAACTTAATGCGAACAAAACTAAATGTCTTAAGTTCTCGATACCTAATGTAGGTACCTTAAGTAGGACTAAATTTAAAACTTGATGGCAAGAAACTAGATGCTATTACGGAAACTGTATTTTCAGGAATTACTATAGATTCGAAATTGCAATGGGGCGCCCACATTAGAGCTTTTCCAGGCAGATTAAGTTCAGTGCAGTAAGAAAAAAAACACTAAAAAAACCAGCCAAGTGCGAGTCGGACTCGCGCACGAAGGGTTCCGTACCATTGTACGGAAACCTGTTGTTGTAGGGAGCCCCCTTAAATATTTATTTTATTCTGTTTTTTAGTATTTGTTGTTATACCGGCAACAGAAATACATCATCTGTGGCATAACCGTGGAGTTTCTTGCCGGCTCTTCTCCATAGGAAACGACCAATTGGAACCGTGCACCTAGCTTCTGACGTTTCGTAAGTGCCCATGTAGGTTTATGTGAAATAAAATATTTTGATTTTGATTTTGATTAGGTACCTACTTAAAGAGAAGCGTCAAACCAAAACAACACAGTTGAGAATCTATATTTATTACTTAAGTACAATATTAAAGACTCACTTTATTTGACCTACACACTGGGCATTCTATTTGTTCCTAAGAAAAATCAAATCAGTCGTTACAAAAGAATTTATTCATAAAATCCCTCATCACACCAACTGGCGACAACACAATATTGATTTTCAGTATCGAACTAACGCAATCATGACAAAATGAGATAAGTGTTGTATTTTAATTAATCAATGCTTAGTACCTACTACATAATTGCTCCATCGATTATCTGAAAGAGTAAAGCCGACCCTGACCGCAGGGCGTGACAATACTAAGTTCATAAGTTGAATAAGGTACGCGTTTAATAGGTAGTTTTTAGCTTGGATCGATGTCATTAAATAAGCATACGAAAACATCAAAATGCCAAGAGTTCATCACACAATTCGATGGACAATATCAATATGATGTAGATATTAGCGTATTCCCAGATCTCTCTAAAGCTTTCGATGCTGTGATTGTTTACGTCTCTAACAGACTAGAACATTTACGGCACGTCTGACCAAACACGTATTCACAATAGGTTTTCAGTCATTACGTCAGGTACTTATATGCTACTAATAGGATTTAGATGAAACAAATAGTTAGGTAATTCTTATTCAAATTCAAAAACTTTAATTCGAGCCAAGACTCATAAAGGGTTAGTAACATTTTCCTTAAAACTACGTGTAACAACACAATACGGTGGCACATATATCTGACAGCAATTCAGAACCCTGTTGGGGCTGGCCATGACTCGTGCCACCATTGATGCAGCGCGCTTGCGCATTATTGTATAAAAACAATCTACACGCGCCGCCGCAAACATCCCTGATGCACTGCAACGCCATGGTAGCCCCATCAGTTTTCTGAACGCATTAGGTATTAAATTGGACACGAAGGGCTCCATACGATGCCTGCGAATAATCCTCGCACAAGCTGCATGTGTAGAAGGTGGTATAGAATGCTCTAAAGAGCGTCAGCACAACGTGCAAACCTGCGGGCTATCATATTCGCACGCTCGGACAGAGCCCTCCGTTCCCTTTCAATATCCGCATTGTCTTGGTCAGTGGGGACCAAAGTGACCTATCTATGTAATTAATAACCTGAATTAACACATAGGATAATTTTTATCCCGGTAGTAGATACGTTTCTGTGGGATGATATTACGCAAACCTAACTCTGTAGGGCGCTACACCGCATTGAAAGGACAAGACAACTTCTGTCGGAGTATTGTTTCTCCTGGCAATTTTGAATCATTCACAAATTAATAAGTAAGTGCCTGCCAACCAACTTAATTAACACCAAATTATTCAGTTGGTACCTACCTACATAAGCTAACTTTGAATTCATCAACCAAACCTTCTGTTTACCCTGTTAGGGCCTGTAAGTTGGGAATAATCGTATTACCTAACTATAATTATTAGCAACTTTTAATGTACCTCCCTACACATAGACGTGAACGTGCTTGTTACTGAATAAAAAAAATATTAAAAAAAAGTTTCACTCACCTACTGATAGTGGGATGTATGATTTATTCGGATTCGGCTGTATTCGAAGAGTTTCAATGATTTCTCTTATAGGGTTAAACGTATTGCGGGCTAATGAAGAAGCTCGCACGTCCCATTCCTTACTGTACCGTAATCGACACGACATCTTAAAAGATCGAGACTATAATGACGATCATTTTTC
Organism: Lithophane semibrunnea; assembly: GCA_947363905.1. Classification (NCBI taxonomy): domain Eukaryota; kingdom Metazoa; phylum Arthropoda; class Insecta; order Lepidoptera; family Noctuidae; genus Lithophane; species Lithophane semibrunnea. The sequence goes on along the minus strand of OX376189.1, from coordinate 12,840,045 downwards.
TGTACACCTCATTTAAGTACTGCTATGGCTCGCTAATCTAAAAATGCAAATTAGCTGATATTTAATGAAACAATTTTTAGCACGATTCTTCTATAAAAATTGTTGACATCTCATTTTAGGGTTCCTTTGTAATATGGGTTAATTTATCTAAATAATAAAAAATCATTTCATTCACTGAAGACATCGCACACAGCGTTCTCAGACGGCCCAATTTTGGTTGGACGTCCCGATTTTTCGCCCAAAGATAAGCTCAGTCCTGCTTTTCGGGGATTACCTACTCAAAGTTAAATCATCAGAGAAATTTATATAAGTACCTAATTCGTAAGTAACTGCCTTACAAGGTAAACCGGACAGTTATTATTACAGTGAAGTAACGACGTCAATCTGCCTAGCCTTTTCCCAACTATGTTGGGGTCGGCTTCCAGTCTAACCGGATGCAGCTGAATACCAGTATTTTACATGGAGCGACTGCCTATCTGACCTCCACAACCCAGTAACTGGGTAATACGATACCCCTTGGTTAGACTGGTTGTCAGACTTTCGTGCTTCTGACGACTCATAACGACTGTCAAAGATCCACAAATGACAGCCGGGACCAACGGCCTAACGTGCTTTCCGAGGCTCGGAGCCAGGAGTCTTGGGTCGCCAAACATATTTGGGAAAAGGCTAGCCAGATGACTATCACTATCACTACGTAGTATAAAACAAAGTCGCTTCCCGCTGTCTGTCCCTATGTATGCTTAGATCTTTAAAACTACGTAACGGATTTTGATGCGGTTTTTTTTAATAAGTTGATAGAGAGTGATTCAAGAGGAAGGTTTTAGTATATAATTTGTCAAGTTTTTGTATACATTGGCTAAAATATACCTAATGATATTTGCTGGAGGTGTCGGAAAACAATAAGCCGTTTGTGAGCTTTCAACGAAAACGCTTATTCGTCTTTGCCTACTAGATGTACTCCTATAGGCCTGACGATTTTTCATAATTCGGTAAATCCATATTTGTTACCGTGCGTTTGCACTGACGAAACATTCACGACAAAACATGTTGAAATCTCTATTTTCTGTGAATATTCCATACAATTTTTGACAGGAACTAGAGATTTCAGTTCGGTATAGCTCAACCTTTATTTTGAACCAGTTTTGTTTTTTTTTTTACAGCCTTTATTCAGAGTTACAGTTGTATAACATAGCATTTTATCTCAGTTCTGAGTCTCTGTGTGCCCTTTGGCAAAGGCCTCCTCCAACCCCTTCCAATTCTCTCTGTTCCTTGCCTGTCTGGTCCATGTCTTTCCCGTAGTCCTCACCAAGTCATCATGCCACCTTTTAAAAGGTTTCCCTTTCTTTCTCTTCCCCTCTCTAGGGTACCATAGGGTGACTTTTTCTTCCATTTCTCTTCTCCCCTGACAGTGTGGCCGGCCTATCTCCATTTTAGTCTTCTAAGCTTCAGTACTACATCTTGTGTTTTTGTTGCCTTCCTGATTACACAGTGATTGGTTCTTTCTATCTTTCTTTTCCCCATCATACTCCTTTCCATGCTACGCTGACACGTTCGAAGTTTTGTCTGTTGGGCTTTGGTCAAGGCCCATGTTTGGCATCCGTAAGTTAGTATAGGGAGGATGCTGGTGTTGAAAAGTTTTCCTTTAACAGAGATGCTTATTTTCTTATCTTTCATTATTTCTTTGTACGACCAGTATTTCTTCCACGCATGACCTATTCGTGTTTCTATCTCTTTGCTGGATATGTTATTTGTTGTGATTATTTGTCCTAAATATGTGTAATCTTCTACGCAATCTATTATGATGCTATTTACTGTTATTGTTTCCTTTGCTCTGTTGGTCATTGCTTTAGTTTTTGATGTGTTCATATTCAAGCCTACATTTTTGCTGTGTGTGTCTAAGTCAGTCAACATTTCTTGCAGTTCCTGAGACGACTTTGCAAATAAGATGATATCATCGGCAAATCTCAAGTTGGTTAGGTATTCCCCATCAATTTTTAAGCTATGGTTGGTCGATTCAAACTGCCTGAAAACATCTTCCAGCACTGATGTGAAGAGTTTTGGTGAGAGAGGGTCCCCTTGTCGTACGCCCTTTTCTATGTTAATACTCCCTCCTTCTTTTTCCAGTTTTACTATTGCAGTACTGCCTGTGTATATGTTTTTTATTATTCTGATGTATTTTTCTTCGACTCCTTGCTTTTTCAATGCATTCCAGATTCGGTTGTGTTCTAAGGAGTCGAAGGCCATGCAGTAGTCCACAAAACAACAATAAAGTGGTAGATCGTATTCTTTATACTTTTCGAAAACTTGCTTCACCACATGGACGTGGTCAACTACCGAGTACTTTCTTCTAAAGCCCGCCTGTTCCCTGGGTTGGTTTTCGTCTAGCACTTTAGTAATGCGACTCAGAATAATTTTAGCAAAAACTTTATATATATTTGACATAAGGCTTATTGGACGATAATTGCCTACATCGCTTCTGTCTCCCTTTTTATGGATAAGGATTATAGTGGACGTAGTCCACTGCGAAGGTATGACTTCTGTTGCTAATACATCGTTGAAGATAGACGCCAGAGGCGATGTAATGACGTTTTGTGTTGCTATCAAGAGTTCGTTGGTTATGTTATCGGAACCTGGGGCTTTGTCCCTTTTCTGTGATTTCACTCTACTTCCTCTACTTTCTGCTCTACTTCCTCTCTTAGTATGGGTGGTACGCCAGTTGGGTCTTCTAGTGTAACATCGTCAGTGGTTATTGACTTTGAGTACAGATCCCCGACAAAGTTAGTCGCTGTTTCGATTATATCCGACCGGATAGCGAGGCGAGAGGCGAAGTGAAGACAAAGCGACCGCTTTGTCTTCACTTCGCCTCTTTTATTTTTGAGGTTTGGTATCCAGTCTTTCTTCTCTATTAAGCATTTTATTGCCTTCTTCACTCCCCCTGTTCGGATGATGTGTTCTTCGAAAGTTTTTAGTCGGTACCTTGAACCGGTACCTACCGGTATATTTTTGAGGTATCTTAACCTTTAACCGTAACCGCTTTCAGTCCCTGGCTCATATATCTCTTTTCTCTTGCTTTTGTAATCCGGTATCCGGTAGATAGCTCCTACTGGCCTCTAGGGTTGTCCAGTAAGTTATACTGTGTGTGGACGTAAGATTTTGGAATCGCCAGCAAGTCACTGCGTGTGTACCTAGCATTACATTTTAAAGCTACCTGCGTTCATATACTGGGCACACTGTGACTGATAAACATGCGTACTTAAAGTACGCAGTCTTTAAGTTCGCGACCTTACTTGGCTCGCCGTCGATGACACACGTGAAGCTTTCACAGATTTCATTGTTAAATTGTCAAATTGGCACGCGGCTCGCGGCGATGACGGACGGGCGAGTAAGCTCGCCGAAGCATATGTACGCGTACTTGCTCGCACGTGTGGCACCCGTTTAATGTGAGATTAGTGTAGATTTTGTCATTGATCATTGACATTAAACAAACGGGGTGATAGACGTGCGAGCAAGTACGCGTACTTATGGCTCGGCGAGCTTACTCGCCCGTGTGTCATGCTAAGTACGCGGACTTTAAAACCGCTGAGTAAGTTCGTCGGCGATCCAACAATGAAATTTTGAGCAAGCTTCACGTGAGTCACCGACGACGAGCCGAGTAAGGTGCGACTTAAAAACGGCGTAGGTGCGCACGTCTATCACCTACTTAAGACTCCGCTGTTCGTCCGTCTGTCACCAGGCTATAGCATATAGCTCATGAACCGTGATAGTTGTTGAAATTTTCACAGATGATGTTTTTCTGGTTTCCGACAAATACTAAAAAACAGAATAAAATAAATATTTAAGGGGGCTCCCATACAACAAACGTGATTTTTCTGCCGTTTTTATAGATAATGGTACGGAACCCTTCGTGCGCGAGTCCGACTCGCACTTGGCCGGTCTTTTAATAGTAATAATAATTTATATTTATTTGCTTAAAAACACGATAGATAAAGATGATTAAAAAATAAATGTTATCTATGAATATTTTAGGTTACTTGGAACAAAAAACCCTACGAATGAATGAATGAAATAATGAAAGTGTGACATAACGTGTGAGGGCTGCCATATTGTGATTTCTAATTTTCCCATTCGATTAAACCAATATAATATTATATAAAAAATAAAATTATGATTTCTTACTTCGAGTAATTATATTCCTGTTTTCTTTTTTTACGTATTTATATTTTAGTTTTCCAAGTAATACTGAATCTAAAGTAAATGAATAGTAGCTATAAGAAATTTTTGAATAACAATTGAATTATAATACAGTAGTACCCAATTGATATGGCTTACATATGTACACACGGCTACACATCAAGCTATACATTTCCAGAATAAACTGACCTCGCATTGTACGCGAATCCTATACATTGCGAGATCAGCATAAACTGGAAATGTATAGCTTGATGTGTAGCCGTGTGTACCTGCGCAGAAGGTGAATTTTCGAAGCGTGACCAATCGGACGCTCCACGCACCGCGCTTCTTTTTTCCTGTACCGCTATTGGTCGGCAGCTGCCACCATGTTAGCGCGCGCTGCATGGCATGTTAGTCAGCCGCCATACTTGCGAGTGAGACGGGAACTAACAGCTGCAGTGTATTATGAACCTTATAGTATTGATCTAAAGTTGATTGTAAGTTTTAAGTTCTTTCGTCAATCTTCGGGGCCATACTTTCTTGTCTGTGCGAACGATGATTCACGACGCGCTTTATCAGTTGGGTACCACTGTACCATACTCAACAATATCTTACCGTGCGTTTGCACTGGCGAAACATTCACATAAAAACATGTTGAAATCTCTGTTTTCTGTCAATGTATCGACTCGCGTTCGCATTGTCACGCAACTTGTTGTCGCGAAACATGTTTGACGTTTCATATCATTCGACGTGTTTCGCCACGTCTTTACAAACCAATTTCGCATCAAAATGTATCTGTATGAATCTAGTAACATGTTGTAAGATTTGTTTTGACACTTTGGTCGGTTTTTATAGTCCACAAATGTTGTATTCCACAAACATGGAAAACCTTGCCAAAGCTCCATAAACTTCATCGTGTCTACTTTGGACCACTCTATGTTTCAATATAAACACGGGATGTTTACCACCATACTCGGATAACACTAAACATCAAGCAATAGACAAGTTGCGAGACATAATTTGACATAAACAAACAACAGTGCGAACGCAAACGTGACCAATCTCTATACAAAACATGTCTATTGTGTATGTTTCTAGACAGTGCGAACGCAGTTTACAACAAATCTTGAGACCTGTCTTAAGACTTACTCATGTTTCGTACAGTGCGAACGCAAGTTCAACAAAACAATTAATGAGATTTGTTTCATATGACAAGTTTCGAAACATCTGCATGTTAACTTCTCAAATGACTTTGTCAAATTGTTTTTTAGTGCAAACGTATAGTTACCGTGCGTTTGCACTGGCGAAACATTTGCGACAAAACATGTTGAAATCTCTGTATTCTGTCAAAGTTCCATACAATTTTTGACAGGAACTAGATATTTAAACATGTTTTGTTGTAATGTTTCGCCAGTGCAAACGCACGGTTACACGTATAATATTGTCCTACCCAAACAATATCATTCCCCAAATTATATGGAAAAACTTTAACAAATGGCAACCCTTTTTACACAAAAAGGTGGCTTCACTTTATTTGATTAGAATAGTTTTGATGTTTGGAGCGCTCCGTCCTTGCCCTCTTGAGTATTATTAATGTTCTGTGTCTGAGCAACAGCAAAGCAAGGAACCTAAACTTTAAACTTATATCGACGATCGATAATCGACGACGAGTCATGAATAAACACAGAACTTTTGTTCGTTTGCTAGATTATTCTAAGCCTGTGAGAATAATAACAAGATCTCTTACAAATGAATCTACTTCTACCAAATCATCAATCAGCTATTGTGCTGACATCGTAAAGTAATAATTCATATATTATATACTCATTAGAATATTAATGATATCCGAATTTATAAGACGAAAGTCTGGACTGATAAGTTTATCGCATATTCTGGTACTTTATTTATTTTGCAGATAGACAGCATGACTATGAAAATTTTTTGGCTACTCTTCTCATGACGGAGTCTCTGCGTTCTCCTGCACTTGTGTTAAGAGCATTTAACGTAGAAATAGCTCGAGTGCAGGACTTAACATCTGACTCACAAACTGCTGCACTTAGATTACAATTCTGGCAAGATGCTCTCCAAGCCATTTTCAACAAAGAGAATGTACAAAAAGCTGTGCCTGGCAATCCCGTAGCACAAGAACTATTTAAGGTGAATGGACTCAATTTTTTTTTCTTATATTATAACCAGCAGATTACCTTATATTTTATTTTGACATATTTTTAGGTATGCTGCAGTTATGGACTCCAGCGGAGGCATTTGGAAAGACTTATTTCATCAAGAAGTAATATGTTAAAGTCTAAATACTTTAGAACTTTAGAAGAGATTGAGAAATATGCTGAAGATTCTGTCTCTTCAATATATTATTTACTTTTGAGTGTAGCAGGTGTTAAAGATGTACATGCTGACCATGCTGCATCCCATTTAGGAAAAGCTCAAGGGTTAGCTAATATATTGAGGTATGGAGGCACTATACAACATTCTCACTGCAGAGTATGAACATTACATAACATTCACTTTGGTAATCCTTACACATCACATGTTTCAGGTCTGTCCATGTATCCAGTTACCATAAAACAGTTTCCTTGCCCATGGATATACTTATGAAGCACAAAATAAGTCAAGAAGACGTTCTAAGATGTATTGACAGTGAGCACATGAGAAATGTGGCATTTGAAGTTGCCTCCAGGGCAAATAGTCACTTAAACAAGGTTATAACTAGTTATGAGAGTAGAGGGTACACCACAAGTTGAGTTTATGGCTTGAGGTGTACCATAGTACACCCTTATTTTGGCAGTTATGTTTCCCATGTAATAAGGGGTTCCCCTAATGCCACAGACTCCATGCTGCTACTGAGAATTCCCAATAAACTTCATCCCATGGAACTGCACCCAGGACCTCATGCTCAGCTGTAGCACTTGGTACCCTAGACCACTAAGCTGTTTTTTACATCATTCAACTATTGATTTTACTGATTCTTTATAGAACCAGCCTGTGGTTATTCACTTCAGACAGAACAGTACTTGCAATGATGCTTGCTTCTAATATCTCAAGAAAAACCTAATCTAATTGGAAGCAAGTTAATCATTGTGTCATAGCCTTAATTAACTAGAACAATTTTATTAATCTGAGGTTTTGACTGTTTTCAGGCAAGAGAGATTAAAGTTCCTCAACCTACAAAGCAGATATTCTTACCAGCAGTAGCTATCCACAAGTACTTAGCTAAACTTGAGAAGAAAAACTTCAACCTATTTGACAAGTCACTTCTACTTGCTAGTCCTACCTTACCATTCAGTTTGTATTATAATAGAATGCGTAACAGATATTAGTTTATTTACGACAAATTTCAAAGTTGATTCTATGTAGTGAGTGTTTCAATTTAGACATATAACTAGTAAATTTTGTACAAATAAATCTGTATTTTTTTTCAAATAAAAATTCTGTTAAAATCTAATACAATGTAAATAAAGTGTGAAGGGGTAGTCAATAAAACAACATGATTATATAGAAATAATTGCACTGTTTACTTTCAAGCTTCTTCATGCAAATAAATATTTCATAACTTTTGAGATTCAAGCAAACTTGTTTGGCAACATGAGTACCTTATCAGTTAAATAGTCACTAATTAATATGCCTACTAGAGAATATTCATTACTGTGTTGGATAATGCACTTGTACTTGGTGCAACTTTAGCTATACTTATGCAACAAAAATAAAAAGTCTAAAACAATTTCTGCTTAATAATATCGATCTTATCATATAATTTAAAATTGTAGGTTGTTATCAAAAATAGAATTGCATTTTAAAATCATCCAATGCAATTCATATTAGTACTGTCTTAAAACTTTGGTTAGTAATCTTCGAAGATCTTTGGTTATAGACAATTCCATTACTGTGATGTGCAAAAATTAATAAGACTAATGTACTTGCATTTGTGAGTACCTATGAGAAGAATAATTTAAGCATCTAAAATTAAACTAACAAGATTGCTTTGTTACAAATCTCCAAAAAAGAGGTTCTAAAAAATAACAATAGTAACATAATACTTTTAATGTTAAATATAATCATTTCATGGTTGTGAGAAAATAAATACTAGAAAGGTAAGTACCAACCCTGTTGTGCACAAATAAACTGTGCACATAAAAATGCATAACCTTAAAGCTAAATCAAGCTTGTAAACATAATAAAGCCATTATAATAAAATTATTTCAAAATGAAGTGATTAAATAAACACAGCCGATTAGAATATCATAATGCTAATTTGGAATGTAGAGGTTTATAAGTTAATAATAGTTTAAAATGTTTGACACTTAAGCTTAATATAAAAAAGCTAATGATAAGTACTAATGATTCCATCACAATTAACCTGCTGCAAAAAAAGCTGCCATATACTACAAATAAAACAATGCGTTATTCAGAAGGTGTCAAGTCTTTTTCGGGCTCTCCCTCAAATAAAATTTGTTGTAGTAGATCATAAATAGGTTCAAATGCCTTCCTACAAGCTGCATTCGTTGGAGTGAGGTAGTCGTGCATATCATGGTGACTGATAGTGCCATCGGTTTGTATAAAACCTTTGTCTATGGGAACCATTTCCACTTTATTCATGTTAGTAACCTTTTCACGTAAAATTTGATTGATTTTGGAGTTCTTCTCCCTTAATGTATTTGGGTACTGACCGCGAGGAAGTAGACTCTAGAATAAAATACAGAAATGTTAGTAGGATTTACAATAAAATTGCATAGCACTGAACTATTTAAGACCATACTTACAGGCAATACTATGTAAGCACTTGGGTGTTTCTCCCTGATTGTTCTAATTATTTCTAGGATACCTTCACACACTTGCTCAGGAGTGTATTCAACATTATTTGTTCCAACATGCACAACTATTACCTACAACATCAAAAAGATTGAAATCATTATAGAAAAATGAATAGTCACATGGTATGGTGAATTAAATTCAGATTAAGATAAGTAACAAACTGGGGATATAAAGAGTATTTCATTTGTTATTTTTAACAATTTTAAGAGACAAAACAAGTGCATTGACTATTGTAACTAACCTTAGGATCAACATGATCAAGTTCACCATTCTTGATGCGCCACAAAACATTTTGAGTCTGATCCTTGTGGATACTGAAGTTGAGGCAGTGCAGAGGTGCAAACCATTGGTTCCAAACCTCAGTGTGCTCTAATGCTTGCAGGATTGAGTCGCCAATGAAAATCACATCAGCATCTTTTCCTTTTGCATCTGATAAAAATCTATTATGCTGTAACAGGAATTAGGCAATTAATGAAGTTACAGTAGGTATAATGCCATAGACTTACAGAAGTGAATACAAAAGGCTTCCAAGAGCGAAATAGTTCTTTTTTAAGTTAGAACTAAACAACAGTTATCTACTTCACTTAGGCGAATAATTTCACATTTAGTGAATAAAACAATTCGTAGGTAAATTTACTAATTAGTGCCAGATTACACTAATCTGCACTTGCCGATTACTAGCAATTTAGGTCAGCAAAAACAATCCGAATCTAATTGCAAAAATTACCACGTATATGAATAATAAAATATATTGTGAATTCAACCGTCTGAATTAGCAAATTCTAACTGCTCACGAATTAATTAATATTACAATTGAAAACTTACAATGCTATTCCATCTTCCATCCCCTTCAGTGTCTTGTTGAGGAGCGGCTACTGAACAAGGATTCATTCTTCGACAGCAATATTACAAGCAAATGTATCACATGAAATATGTATCGTAATAAGACTATTAATTTACCACATCTACTAAAACCACGAAGATGAAAATAACTTGGCGGTTTCTAGTAAAGCTTGTGTGTGTTGGTTGCCGTCACTGTCAAGTCAATTAGTCAAATGTCATTCAATAGCAACTGTGAGTCTGTGACTGTCAATTTTATCTATTTACCTGTCATAAGTCAGTCCCTCACATTAGGATATAAACGGACGCAAGTGTAAAGAGAAGACATGTGCAAATAATGTATAATATTTGTATTTGAGCTAAGTCCGTCCGGCGTTAAAAGTACGATATTTTAATGTTTATTATAGGGGGATTTCATGAGCTCGCGGCTAAATGAAAACAGCCGCACGGATCCATCAGCATCAGCAGCCGCACGGCGCGCGGAAAGTGGCCCCTTATCGTTGAGCTGGCCCTCTGCAGGTTAAAGGATTAGTTAGGCTTGCCGCGGTTGGATCGTGGATGGATGCATAGACTACTATTATAGATGGATGGATGGTCCCATGACATGTCGAGACCCCTCTGTGTTAGGTTTGCAGAAAAAATATCGATATATCGAAATATCGATATTTTTTGTTCGATATATCGATATTGTCAGGCGATATTTATTATTTCGATATAAAATATCAAGTATTTTTTTTACTCTCTATCTCTCTCTAACGATTCTCAAATTATAAAAATAAAAAAATTACATATACGTCAATTTTTGCGGGAATGGGGGCCAATTTCACAAAAGTAATTAAAATCGTTGATAAATAAAACTAATTACTCTCTAACGATTTTTCTTTTCTCTCTTACTCTCTCTAACGATCCTCTAACGATTAGATGAATGATTAATGCTAATCGTTAGAGGATCGTTAGAGAGAGTTAGAGAGACAAGAAAAATCGTTAGAGAGTAATTAGTTTTATTTATCAACGATTTTAATTACTTTTGTGACATTGGCCCCCATTCCCGCAAAAATGGACGAAGACGTAATTTTTAAAAAAATATATTTTGAGCATCGTTAGAGAGAGATAGAGATTAAAAAAAAATCATTAGTGTTAATATTTAAAAAAAAAAAAAAAAATCTGAGAACGCGTTTTACCCTAGGACCTGAGCAGGTTAAAATTATGAAACGTGCCGCCTCGATAGGGATAGGGGAGGGAGGAGAGGGGGGAAGGGTTAGAGAATCGTTAGAGAGGGTTAGAGAGAAAAGAAAAATCGTTAGAGAGTAATTAGTTTTTATGTAAAAACAATTTTAATTTTTCGTGTGAAGTTGGCCCCCCTTCCCGCAAAAATGGACTTAGACGTAATTTTATTTTTTTAATCGTTTGCGAATCGTTAGAGAGAGATTGAGAGTTACACAAAATTGTTAGAGAGTTAATATTTTATTTAATATTAAATAATTTCTAAGGGCGTGACGTTAGCCCACCTCTGTGAATTTTGCCCCCGATATAATTTTTCTCAACTTTTGTTAATGCTAATCGTTAGAGGATCGTTAGAGAGAGTTAGAGAGAAAAGAAAAATCGTTAGAGAGTAATTAGTTTTATTTATCAACGATTTTAATTACTTTTGTGACATTGGCCCCCATTAACGCAAAAATGGACGAAGACGTAATTTTTTTTTAAATATATTTTGAGCATCGTTAGAGAGAGATAGAGATTTAAAAAAAATCATTAGTGTTAATATTAAAAAAAAAAAAAAAAAAATCTGAGAATGCGTTTTACCCTAGGACCTGAGCAGGTTAAAATTATGAAACGTGCCGCCTCGATAGGGATAGGGGAGGGAGGAGAGGGGGGAAGGGTTAGTAGATCCCCCCTGCCGGAGGTACAAAGTTTTTTTTAAATGATTTTTAAATATAACAAATCTCTTATTTGCTGGGGCCACACCAACGGATTATCGCGGTAGACGTTAACCGTGGGTGTACTTCATCACGACTTACCTCGAGAATTTGTCAACGGCATTTACATTGGCGTTTGACGTTGGGTGATTGATAACTCTGGTGGCGGCATTTTAAGCAGATCAAAGAGATTTACCGCGAGATTTATTGCATTGAATGAAGCGGCCACACTTACGTTTCTCATTGTGTACCGTGAGCGCGAGTAGTAGGTACTACTGATACATGACATGATGCAGAGGGACGTTATAGTTATGAGTGGTAAAGTTGTGTATTTGATCAATGATCATTTAACAGTGATACCTGATAAGAATACGAAATATTGTTGGTAATTTCAATTTGATTCGGTACTTATAGTGCATCATTTATGCTCAAAACACACAAAAGGTGGGTGCTTGTCGGGAGCTGGTCGGGTCATTTTTAACCCACCGACGGAAAAAGAGGGGTGTTATAAATTTATCGTGTATGTTTCATCGTAGCTGCCAAACGGCTGAACCGATTCTGATATTTTTTATTTTGTTTGAAAGGTGACTTGATAGAGTGTTCTTAGCTATGATTCAAGAAAATCGGTTCAGCCGTTTGAAGATTATCAGCTCTTTTCAAGTTGATGAATGGATGTGAGCATCTTCCACAGGTCACATCGATTCGAAAGGACATGACCAAAAATGTTTTTTTATTATTCAATAATTCTAACCAGGATAAGTTAAATATATTTGGATAGACATCCCAAAAAGTAGTAGCTCTAACTGTGTCATGCATTTTTAAGGATTACCAATTTTGAGAAAAATGGTTTTTTTAATTAATTTATTTATTCTAATCATATGTACACACAGTAAAATACTAAATAGATATGACATAGTTAAAATATGAGTACAAAGGTACTGCTTATTTCTTAAGAAATAATTAATTTAGTGTTAATTTACTCCTAAAACGAACAAACTTTTCTAATTATTTAGGCTAATAAAGTGAACACACCCCAGAAAATAACAAACTTTTCAAAATTGACACATGGTACTGTCATTACAGTCAATCAATCATTCTTTTTCAATTGCCTTATAGAAAGAAAAAAAAAATATTTTGTTGTAAAGAATATGACAATGCAAACAAAAATTCTAATCAAGTTATTTACTTTATGTACCATATTCTGAAATAAGATGAAATGGGATATTTTCAGTCAATAATGTGTAGCATAATTCTTTTATTTTATTTTACTTTATTTTACTTTACTTGGGAAAACAAACGGTTACACATTACAATATGGTTAAGAACTTAAAACTAAAATGGTAATATAAATGTATAACCAACAACATTTTCCACATAATATAAAAAAGTTAAACTAACATGACCTCTCTTTAGATTATAGCTAATAAGAATCTATAAGTGCAAGAAGTGCATGTTTCAGCATAGTCCACAGGCTTAGCAGGAGTAAAATGATAATAGTACCTAGTGATCAAGAACATTTTTTTAATTACGATGGAGAATTCCTGTTTTATGACTTAGAATCGAGATCGGAAGTGGATGAAAAGCCTTTCGAAACTTATGATATTTAAAAACTGAATAATATGCTTTGAATGCAAGTCTTACAGATTTTTTATGAAATAAAACTTTTTTTTTAGTTTAAATAATGATTTATTGATATTCTTCATTTTCAATGTCTTCTCTTATTCAAATACTGTCGAGAAACTGAGCAGGTGGATATATAATTTTGATGCCGGCCCATCCAAGATACCAGACAATAATGTAATACACTCTATAACTATAGTGGTGTGAGTCCTCTGATCAAAGCTGTCTCATGTGATGACGAAATGCCTGGTATCTTCACTAACTTCTAGGTACACACGGCTACACATCAAGCTATACATTTCCAGCATAAGCTGACCTCGCATTTAAAGGAAATTCTATACAATGCGAGATTAGCATAAACTGGAAATGTATAGCTTGATGTGTAGCCGTGTGTACAGTAAAAGTACCGTTCGGCTGAATATGTTGCCCATAATAAGAGCGAGCCTGTTTAATCTAAAACGCGTTCTCAGAAATAATTTAATATCAATTAAAATATTAACTCTCTAATGATTTTTTTTAACTCTCTTTCTCTAACGATTCTCAAATTATAAAAATAAAAAAATTACATCTACGTAAATTTTTGCGGGAATGGGGGCCAATTTCACAAAAGTAATTAAAATCGTTGATAAATAAAACTAATTACTCTCTAACGATTTTTCTTTTCTCTCTAACTCTCTCTAACGATTAGCATTAACAAAAGTTGAGAAAAATTATATCGGGGGCAAAATTCACAGAGGTAGGCTAACGTCACGCTCTTAGAAATTATTTAATATGAAATAAAATATTAACTCTCTAACGATTTTGTGTTACTCTCAATCTCTCTGTAATGATTCGCAAACGATTAAAAAAATAAAATTACGTCTAAGTCCATTTTTGCGGGAAGGGGGGCCAACTTCACACGAAAAATTAAAATTGTTTTTACATAAAAACTAATTACTCTCTAACGATTTTTCTTTTCTCTCTAACCCTCTCTAACGATTCTCTAACGATTAGCATTAACAAAAGTTCATAATAATGAAATCGTTCGGCTAAATTCACGGAGGTATTCAGAAGCCCAAAAGTATGACAACATCCGTCTAAGTGATAGACGTGCGTACTTAAAGTAGTCTTTAAGTTCGCGACCTTACTCGGCTCGCCGTCGGAGACACACGTAAAGCTTGCTCAAAATTTTATTGAATTTATTGTCAAATTGACTCGCGGCGATGACAGACGGTAACCTCGCCGAGCCATAAGTACGCGTGCTTGCTCGCACGTCTATCACCCCTTTTACCGAATGGTATCAAATGGTGTTACCGTGTTACATAATTATTGTTGTGGCTTGTGGTGGTCAGATAGCTGCATCTGGTTAGACTGGAAACCGTACCAACGTAGTTGGGAAAAGACTAGGATTAAATGTTGGAATTTCATGGCAGTTTTATACAGCACTTACATTTGCCCGCGTGGAGGTTGTAAATTATCCCACGGGAACGTACTATCGGGATAAAAAATATCCTATGTCCTAATTCATCTATATTATATGACGGCGTCGGCGATGGCTGAGCGATAGTTGCCGTCATCATCTCCATTCGGTGGTATGACTCCATAGTGCAGGTTTACAATAAAACACGATGATACAGCAAATCAGTTAGTATTTCACTTTAAGAACAATCACAGTGTATATTACTAATAATGTTCACGCAAACCGACAGTTTACCCTTACCTCGGTACTACAATAATCAATTGAGAGATTATTATCGCTCAACTTTTATAATCTGCGACATATATATATATATGTCACAGATTATAATATATATATATATATATATATATTTGATTATAAATGATATATATATATATCATTTTGTGCCTTTCAACCAAATCCGTTCAGCCGTTTAGGCGTGCAAAGGTAACTGTAAAAGGAATGATAGACGTGCGAGCATGTACGCGTACTTATGGCTCAGCGAGCTTACTCGCCCGTGTGTCATACTAAGTACGCGGACTAAGTTCGTCGGCGATCCAACAGGTTTGAAATTTCTCGTAGCCCACCTTGGCTCGTCGTCTGTTATCGCAGCGAACCGCGAGCCGCCAATTTGACAATGACATTTTAAGCAAGCTTCACGTGTATCACAGACGGCGAGCCGAGTAAGGTCACGAACATAAAAACCGCGTATATTAAACGCACGTTTATCACCCACTTAAGATCGCAAAGAACACATATCGGATTATCGCAGGACGGTGAAACGCGCGTCCTATACCTATTGCGGCGTTATTATCGCAGCAGTAGTTATTATTTCGTGGCCATCCTAATAGAATGTACTGATAACAGATATCGCAATAACGATAACTCAAAACAGGATAACTCGGTGAACTGAACTCACCCAATAGATTTCAAAACATCAACGAGTGTCAGTGACGGAACTGACGAACGGACCAACCCGACATGCCATCCGACATAGGGATGCAAGAAGTGTAAAAAAGTATCGATATTTTAAAAAAATATCAATATCGATATATCGAAAAAAAAAAATCGATATATCGGTGACATTTTCAAAAAAAAAATGACGTAACTAAAGTTTGAACTTTAGTTACGTCATTTTTTTTTTGAATTTTATAATCATTTAAATACCAAACTAAGAAAAAAATTTTTTTTTCGGCTCTGAATTACAGCGGTTTAAGTCAGCGGTGACAACGGTGTTGCTATTGAAAATATGTCGTTTTTGATACATTTTCGATACTTGATATTTTATATCGAAATAATAAATATCGCCTGAAAATATCGATATATCGAACAAAAAATATCGATATTTCGATATTTTTTCTGCAAGCCTAATCCGACATGACACCACTGACTGACACTGACATCATGGACGGGCTGGATTGTATGCCAAAATAGTTTGGGCAAAATATTGTCATGTCAAAGCAAGTAAAAAAGTACTAAATTTGCACCGGTTACGGGCTATTACGTGTAAAATTTTATTTTAGCTCATCAATTATACAATGGACATTGAAAACGAAGAATTAATCATACTCGAAGGCAAACATCGAAAAGAAAAAAAAGAGTTACAAGCACAAATTCAAGCGTTGAAAAAAGCCGCAAAAAATGATAAAACGAAGAAGAAAGAGCTAACAGCTGAAATAGCGAGGTTAGAGGCTGGAATGGACCTTCGACATCAACAAGAAATTGATTCTGCTTCTGCAAACAAAGATGTAGATGATGTTACAGATTCGGTTCTCAGTTCTGCTGAAAATGAGCTATCAAAAGTGAAAATTTCAAAAGCTCAAAAACGTAGAGAAAAGAAGTCGCAACAAGAAAAGGAAAGAGATGAACTTATAAAACAACAAGAACAAGAAAACCTCCACGGACCCAGAAACACTGAACTGCAGGCAATAAATACAAAGTTAAAAGAAAAGGGACTTCAGATTTTATTAATTCCATCTGATGGTGATTGTTTATACAAAGCCATTGCTCATCAATTTGCACTAACCAAGCAGAAAGAATTATCTGTAGATAATTTAAGAGAAACAGTTGCAAATTACATAAGGCAATATAAAGACGATTTCGTTCCTTTCATGACTAACCCGGAGACTTGTGAGATGCTGACCAGTGAAGAGTTTGAGGAATATTGTAGCAAAATAGAAAATACTAAAGTGTGGGGTGGTCAGTTGGAGATTAGAGCTTTGTCAAATTCTTTGAAATGTCCAATAAGTGTCATTCAAGCGACTGGACCAAGCTCTATTGATCAAGGTGCTGAATATGAGGGTCCACCGCTAGTAATAACATATCATAGGCACATGTATGGACTAGGTGAACATTACAATTCAACTGTTCGTAGTAAAATTGAAGACTAGTTTCAACAATAGCTTGCTATCAAAAGTAAAGTCAGCTATTTTATTATAAAAATGTCTGTAAATAACTCTCTCTCAAATGCTTACATTTTTTACTGCTGTTTTAAGAGCATTGCATTAATAAAATAAAACATGTAAATAATCAGGGCACTGACATTGAATTTATTTTAAATAATAAAAACATATTGTTTTATAAAATACTTTGTTTTTGTTTTGGTTTGCTAGGAATGACGAAATCCACGACTACAAATGCCATCAGTAAACTCTGAAATCAAGCAGTACAAAAAACACCACAAGGCATGCCTAACCTTGTATACAAACACTAGTTACTGAACTGTTAAACCAGACAGCAGTGGTAAAAGAAATTAAGTAATAAAAACTAAAACCCAACTACGACTGAAAAGGTATAAACAAGACACCACAGACAGACAAATTAAAAATCCGGAGTCACACGTGTTAGGGCGGCATAAATCGTACAGATTACGTGTGACTCCGGATTTTTAATTTGTCTGTCTGTGGTGTCTTGTTTATACCTTTTCAGTCGTAGTTGGGTTTTAGTTTTTATTACTTAATTTTTTATTTTATTATTTTGGGGTTATAATATATATATTTTTGAAATGTGCTCATTAAGCCCTTTCATTTGATACCCAACATAGTACGATAAAACATTTTTTTTTCTTTAGTTCCTGACTTTCCTGTAGAGGGCGCCATTTTTAATTGAATGTGACGTCACATAGCCTATAACCAGCGGACAATCAAGACGCTTCTAACGATACCTTATTTGTCAAATTGTGATGAGTGGTTTAGAAGATACAAGGGAACAGATGAACATACATACATACAGGTCAAAATTATAACCCTCCTTTTTCTTCGCCGTAGTCGGGTAAAAAGGCTGAAGTGGGAGGCATAGCCAGCAGCCTGGCTGCTCCACAATTCCATTTGACTTTGAACAAATTCAGTTATGGTCCGACGACCGATTGCAAATAGAATTAACAAGAAAAGAAAAAAGCTTTGTTTCAATAAAAAATCATTACATGTAGTAATAATTTATTTATGAAAAGGAAAATCAATGTTAGTACAATATTGTATAAATATTACATTTCACACATTTGGACACTTAAAATAATATCATTGCCTAAGCACCATTTTGAACAGGAGCTTCAACTGGTGCATTTTCGCCTTCTGCATTATGTTTATTGGGGTCATCAGGTTTCATAGCGGGGAACAGCAGTACTTCCTGAAAACAAAGGAAATATATTTGAAATAAATAACAACTACAGTATTATCTGAAATAATTTTTTCATCATCTGCAAATATTTGACTGTTGTAAGACAAAAGCGCTATGACGCGAACCAGGTGCGTAGCTGCGCATTCTACTCAGTTGTGTAATAAAAGTTGATAGATTGGCTAGTATATTTTCTCTACCTCACTCCTTATAAACTTACCTTGATGTTATTTGAATTGGTGAGGAACATTGTAAGACGGTCAATTCCCAGGCCCCAGCCGGCCGTAGGTGGGAGGCCATACTCAAGAGCAGTACAGAAGGCCTCATCAGTCGGCGGCGTCTCATCGTCACCTGCAGCTCGGTCTTTGGCTTGCTGTTCAAACCTCTCCCGTTGAGTTGCTGGATCATTCAATTCAGTGTAGGCATTACAGATTTCTTTCTTCATTACAAATAGTTCGAATCTGAAAGGAAACATCAAAATTTTTATGTGAGAGTAACAATAAATAAAACAATAGAGCAATAAAACTTAAAAATTGTTATAACCAGATTTTTTTGTTTTACCTTTCAGTCAAACCAGGAATATCTCTATGGTACTTGGACAAAGGACTCATGATCTGGGGGTGATCCAATATAAAAGTGGGGTTAATACATTTGTCTTCAAGGAACTCCCCTACT
The DNA here is from genome assembly GCA_947363905.1 of Lithophane semibrunnea. NCBI lineage: Eukaryota > Metazoa > Arthropoda > Insecta > Lepidoptera > Noctuidae > Lithophane > Lithophane semibrunnea. Next base: position 12,820,947 of record OX376189.1, on the reverse strand, counting down.
AATTTATCCAGTAGTCTAGCTGTGGTCCTTGGTGGTGGACATTCAACCTAGAAAGAATTGTGTATTTATTATAATATAATATATAAATAGTTTATGTAAGTGGTGTATTTGTTCTGGACAGCATGAAATCTAGTTGTAGGCTTATGGGTTTGGTGGACCATACTAGAATAAAGCCATTCAGCAGGGGAAACTGTGTTTGTATTGTCTCGTTTTATCACATGATTGGCACATATGTGTAAAATATCTGTATCTTCAGTAATACTTACTTCATGTTTCTCACACAACTGACTTAACAGCTGGTTGGCTTCCTGTGACTCTAATTGATCAGCTGGTGGTAGTTTGACATTCAATGCTTTTTCCAAGCTTGCAATCATTGGCACTCTGGCAAATGGAGGAGTGAAGTCTATCTCCAGCTCTTCACCCTCGGGCCCATCTGGTTGATATTTAACCTGTAAATATAAATTAGTATTAATAGATAGTGGAGGTCAGATAGACAGTCGCTCCATGTAAAATACTGGTATTCAGCTGCATCTGGTTAGACTGGAAGCCAACTCAAACATAGTTGGGAAAAGACTAGGCAGATCAATTGATTAGTATTAATAGAATTTCATTCATAACATGTTTTAGCTTTCAATAATCGTAATTAGATAACTGTTAATCACTTCATTAATGATTCAACACTTATCCTATTATGTGAATGATGTATTTACTATTTATCATTTAACTGTATATCAAGGAGTTATCATTGTAGTAAGAGTATGTTTGATAACCTATTGTTTGACTTATGAAATCAAAACAAAGAAATAACTGCGAATGAATTGATATGCATTTAGGTAACAAAATGCAATATGACAATGACATACATCGTTAAACTATTGTGAAATTATTTTATATCAACTTACTTTATAAGAACCATGGATACTTTTCACCATGCCTGACAGCATAGCTTCTGTTATATTGATAAGATCATTGTAATCTGCATAAGCCATGTAGAACTCACATGTAGTGAACTCTGGGTTGTGAGTCAGATCAATGCCTTCGTTTCGGAATTGTCTGCCGATTTCGTAAACACGGTCCAGACCTCCCACTACTAACATCTTGTGGTATAGTTCGGGAGCTATCCTCATGTACAAATCCATGTTGAGATCATTGTGATGTGTGATGAACGGCTTAGCTGTGGCCCCACCAGGGATCATGTTCATCATTGGAGTTTCAATTTCAAGGAAACCAATATTGTCCAAAAATTTCCTTACATATGCAATGATTCTTGCTCTAGTGTAAAAGGTTTGTCTTACCTGTGGAGGAAAAGAATACCACATTGACTTGAGATGCAAATTACAGTAATGAGCTCAAAAAACAAAATAAACTCACCCTATCATTTAAAATGAGATCTAAATATCTCTTCCTGAACCTAGTTTCTTTATCCTTAAGCCCAAAGTGTAAGTGAGGCAGCATATGCAGGCAAGGAGACAGCAGCTTAATACTTTTGGGTACAATGGAAAGTTCTCCCTTCTTTGTTTTGCCAGGATGTCCGACACAGCCAATAATGTCACCTCTCCTTAGCTTGTCTGTATCAGCTACAAATTTTTCTTCTGATTCATACATTTTTGCATTAGCCATAACCTGGAATATTAGAATTTGTGTTATTAGTATTGATAAATGATAATGGTTGAAAAGGTTCCTCCCCAAGAGATTTCTCATGAATTGTAAAATATTATTTTCTCATTGAATTATTTCTTCACCTGTATTTTAACACCTTCACCTCTCAAATCATAAAAAATGAGTTTAGCTCCAGACTCTCTAATAGAGTGAACTCTTCCAGCCACTGACAGTGTAACAGTGTCAAGAACTTCACCACTGTTTACATGGTTGTACTTTTCAATGAAGTCTTCTAAAGATATTGTAACATTGAACTTGTGAGGGTATGGGTGGTCTTCTTTGGAACCTTCCTTAAGAGCCGCAACAGCAGCAGTTCGTAGCTTATAATACTCATTGGGACTGATCTCTTCTTCAGCATTGGATGATGATTTCTTATCCGCTGCGGGAGTTTGAAGCTGAGCGACTTTTTCCGCCTTCTCTTTCAATTTTTGCTCGGCTTTTAGTCGCCGTTTCAATTCACTACAATGAAAATAAAGAATAACATATCAGTATGATTTATAAATATAAATAAGTATAAAATATCACTAACCGTTTGCTAACAGCAGATGAGAAATTCGCACATCGATTGATGAAATGGTTAGTTCTAATAGACAAGATACTCAGGTTCCTCAAGGCATACATTTTCGTTCACACGATACTCACTTCTTTGACAACTTTTCACTAGCAGTTTCAGCCATGACTTCTTAAATAGATTTTGTTTTAAGTGCTGAAATATTCTGAAGAGACCTTTCTAACCTAAAAATAACAGGTTGACAACTTGACACGTTATCCTGTTACATAGAGTAAAAAAATATGTGGAACCATGATAAGTTATCCATAGAATAAAATAAAATAATGAAGAAAAAAAAACATAAAGTCGAACATAAAACCTCAACCTTTTAAGAAGTCGGTTAAAAAGAAAGACCTAACCACACATTAGACATACGAGACCGAAACGAAACAAAACTAGATGGATTCATTAGTATTTCGAGCAATTATATAGTGCTCTGTGATTCCGAGAATGTATGCTTCAAAGTAAAACTCGCATACATTTTTTGACACTGGCAATGTACATTTCTATTGACATCACAGCTGTTCGTTTCGTGTGGTCTGTCTTGCTAGGGAAAATTGTAATAATTTAATCTGAAAGTGAGTTATATTTAGTATTATTCGTGAATCAATCAATCTAAGTAATTTTATATTCAATTCAACGTTGTTTTAAAGTTCAGTGTGTTCGTGAAAGGTCGTCAAACGTTTTATAAATTTGACAAGTTTCGTTTCTACTGCATTCTCGTGAAATATCAAGAACAATCGCATAAAACATCTGATTTTGTGTTGGAATTTTACGCATTGATTCGTTGGTTGCAGGTACAATCTTATGTAGACAGTATTGCTTAGATCATCTGTCTAAATTATCGAAATACTATGCCTCTTTTTGGTAAGTCTCAAAAGAGCCCCGCGGAGCTTGTGAGATCATTGAAAGATGCAGTTACTGCTTTAGAAAGGGGTGATAAGAAAGCTGAAAAAGCTCAAGAAGATGTGAGCAAAAATCTGGTGAGTATTCTGTTGCACACCAATGTTTTGAGGTCAAAATTTTTTATTGGTAACTAAGTGGACAATTTATAGTGTTGATTTTGTGTCAATAGGTTTTGATAAAGAACATGCTTTATGGCACATCCGACGCCGAACCACAAACGGATATCATAGTAGCACAGTTAGCTCAGGAACTGTACAACACCAATTTGCTTCTACTTCTCATCCAGGTATGTAAAGACTTCAGTATAAGATCAATTAAATGATCAATTGTTGTATTATCATGTCTAATGAGTCATACATTTGCATATAGAATCTAAACCGCATCGACTTTGAAGGCAAGAAGGATGTTGCCCAAGTGTTCAACAATGTGCTTAGACGTCAGATTGGCACCAGATCTCCCACAGTGGAGTACATATGCACCAAGCCTGAGATACTCTTTACTTTGATGTCAGGGTGGGTAATATTATATTATTGTAAATAAATGGTATTTAACTGATTTTAATTAAGGAATAAGTTAGATAGAATAGAAGGTATTATAGGGTTTTTTTTATTATTTAATTGCAATGGAATTAACAAACAGAACATTATACATATTTACTTTTATTCTGAACAGTGTGTGTTGTTGTCATGTCAATGTGTGTCATGAGTGCAGAATAGTATTGTAATAAGGTTATGTGATTTGCAGGTATGAACATCAGGAGATAGCATCCAACTGTGGAACTATGCTACGGGAGTGTGCACGATATGAGGCTTTGGCTAAAATAATGTTGTATTCAGACGATTTTTACAATTTCTTCCGTTATGTAGAAGTTTCCACTTTTGATATTGCCTCAGATGCCTTTTCTACTTTTAAGGTTTGTTTATTTGAACAGTTTTTATATTTTAATATAGACCGGTAATCATGCTGAAACCTTAAAAAAAAAAAAATGAAATAGTTTAAAATGTGCTTACATTAAACACTTATACTTCAATATGTCTCAGAACTCACTATGTGTATATATTTAGAAATTCGTGTAAATGATGGTTGTTTATGAATATTGCATAACCCTTTAACTGTTACTAATGAGATAATAGAATTTTAATTGTTATCAAACTGAATCACCTTGCGTATCGGCTGAGCTCATCGGGGTAAAACATTGTATTCAGAATGCAAATTTCTTATTTCATTAGGCTGTGGAAGAGGAATCTAAATTTGTATAAGTTGGAAAGGAATTAATATTTTTAATTATTATTTCCAGGAATTGCTAACACGACATAAAATGTTGTGTGCCGAGTTTCTAGAAACAAACTATGATAAAGTGTTCAGTCATTATCAGCGACTGCTCAACTCTGAAAACTATGTGACTCGACGGCAGAGCCTGAAGCTACTGGGAGAGTTGTTACTGGACCGCCACAACTTCTCCATAATGACACGTTACATCACAAACCCTGATAATCTTAAGCTTATGATGAATATGCTTAAAGAGAAGTCACGTAATATACAGTTTGAGGCTTTCCATGTTTTTAAGGTACTAATTGTAATTAGTGTTGTAGTGTTACAGTAGTATTAACCATGACTGTTGACTAATTTTTTATTATTATTTCAGGTATTTGTAGCCAACCCTAATAAACCTAAACCAATATTGGATATCTTGCTAAGGAATCAAGATAAATTGGTTGACTTCCTCACCAAATTCCACACAGATCGTTCTGAGGATGAGCAGTTCAATGATGAGAAGGCTTACCTTATAAAGCAAATTAAAGAACTGAAGCCCTCGGAACACTAACACTTATTGCATTTCATTAAATCGCCACTTCCTCCTCAGAAAGAAGTTAGTTATAGATGCTATTATATTTAAATGCTTCTAAGTCACCAGAGGGTGTTGTGCGGCGCCGCTAAGACACAAGGTTCAGTAATAAACATTGGAAATCTAAATAGATTTTACATTTGGTCTGTGATGAGTCAGGGAAAGTATATTTGTGCTACAAGCAAATTAACATTTTTAATAAACAATTGTAGGCATTAGTGTTACTTATGGTTTGACTTACATCTTTTGTAAGTCGTTAAAACCATTTTTAGTTTTTATGACGTGTTTAGTGACAGCTTCGGAGTCACAATCGAAATATTTATCATTATATTTTGTCACATTAGTCTGCAAGTTCCCTAAGTTTTTTCTTTATTTTCTTTGCATATGACTAAATAAAACAGGTAACAGTTGAGTGATCTAAGGAGATTTTGTATATATGACATTTTAAATTGGAGCGTTTTGTAATGTTTATTTTTTGTATTTTAAATCAATATAAGAAGTATAAATTGTTGAACATGAAGGAAAATATATTTTATATTGTATATCATTCTTATCAGTATTGGTTTTGATTACATCAAGAAATATTATCATTACTTACTTATTTACTTTAAACACAAACCGTACTTTAATGTCGTTATCATAATTTTGTTCCATGCTTAGTATTAATTCATATGATTTAATACATATTTGCAAAATTTACAGTTATTTTTATTAAATTAATTTTTTAGATAGGTAACCATAAGTTTTCAAAATTACTGTATCATATTTTAATGTATAATGATTATTTTGTTAGCATCATTAATGCAATTACATTCTATAGAAACGGAATAAATACAATATTTATATCATTTTAATTTATTTTTTCTAAATAGTCATGTATCCCTTATTAATTACGGGTAAAAGTTGCGATAAAATGAAACACTTCTCCCATCTATTAGGATTTTATTAGACACAAAAAGGGATCTGTACACAGAATCTTATTTATAAAACTGTACAATTACTTTTAAGCTATTCTTATAATTATCACAAAATATTTGAAGACAAATTTACAGAAAAAATCATATAGTTTATCCGCTGAATATCATTAGGTATTATTGTTAGGAAATAAATTGAATAGAGCTGTGAAAATTTACGAAAATGTTTTTATACCTATCTGTAATAATCAGCAAAGGATTGGTCAACACTCGTTTTAAGAAGTGTATAAGTACTTATTTGTAGTCCTTAGTAGAGTGTGTATTATGTAGGTACCTAGTGTTACTGTGAAAACTATTTGGGATGTGACGTTAGGCAAGTCGTCATAGCACAACCAGTGACCAATTATTTAAAAATTTGCAGCTATTCAATAAGCTACTTCTAGTTACGTAGTCGTTAATTTTAAAAGTTTTTTATGTAACTACATAAGTACCTAATTCTCACTGCACTTAATAAAGACTGAAGATGTTTAAAGTATGCCTTAAAAAGAACGGAAAATTTTCTAAGATTACTTGCAGCTACAATTAGTGTACACAATCTAGAAAAAATATAGAAGCGCAAAATAAAACCAAGATAAATTCCAAAAATATACCTTGCATCTTAGGGGTGTGTAAATAAATATTCCGCGGATAACATAATCTTTAACGGAAAATAGTAAATTAAATTATATTATCTTATTTTAATAGAAATTATGAAAAAGACATAACATTTTAACTCTGATGATAGTCATAATAACATAAATATTCGCTGCAGGGTTAGGTTAACCAACGTTGTAACATCATAAGAATAAATTGGATTCTGCTTATTTAGCGACATAAAGCAGGGCAAATGGTAAATCATTCATTAGATCCATCAGCAAAATTAGTCTTCCAAGTGGTAGAGTACGTACATGTAGTGACCTTCCAGGCAGTGTTATCACACTTAGGCTGAATATTTCAGTTGGCATCCAGATTTCGTTATTCTAAAAGGGTAAATTAATCAGTAATGATTTGTTTGGGCGTCTGACGGCTAATTTGATAAAATACCATTGAAATTTCCAAAACTTGTAATTTATTAAACCAACTAAGTTTGATTACTGGCAGATGTATTATTTGATATAAATTTTATAAGTAGTGATTCATCATGACTGACGTCGCGTCAGCTTGTAGGAAGAGTAACTATAAGTACCATTTACGATACGATCTGAAGTTCTGTTCAACGTCGAACTTAACATTGAGAGATAAAAATCAATTCAGTACACATCGTGTACGTCGGATACCGACCGAATTAATACCATCTCCCCTCCCTTAGAAATAAGATGCTTATTATCAAATCATAGCTAGAAACGAGTGCAACTTCTTTATATATAGTAGACACAGCAATCTACTTTTCTGTCTGTGTGTTTGTTGGTGAATGTCTATCAGACCATTCTTCAGTGGGTGCAAGAATTGGAATAATCAACAAGGTAGGAAATCTAATCGAGAGTACTGTGATTTAATAAGCTATTGACTGTGTGTTACTGTTCTGTCCACTTACAACAAACACAAGTAGGTACATCCAATCCTGTCACGTGGTACCTAAGTATCTTTCTAAAATATTATGCACATATGGCAAATGTGTGATGTCGCGTCCAACGGACGACAAACTAGTTTTTCAAATATAGATTAACATTATTTCTGTTGTCCTGAGATCAGATCATAATTTTAGTGACAATACATTTTATCTTGTTTATAAAATTGCAAATACCTTACTAAATACCCAAAGAACGTTGGGCACTATTACTTTTGTAGTAAGTAAACATGAAATATGTATTAATCACATCACATCATTTTAGTATACCCACTTCAAGTTTTACAGAACTTTTCGAACAACTTAATTGTCATCCATCTTACCCTGGTTGAATCAATCATCAGTCTATAAACGCGAATCAGTCGGGCTTGACCACACGGCTCCAGATTGTTCTTGTGTCAGGAATAATTTAACACAATTAGTCAGATAACGAGATTATACTCATCAAAATGTATTTAACAAAATACTGGAACAGTAAGTTTTTTAAACGAATACGTGCAGACCCAGCCTAAAATGATAGATAGGTTTAAAAAAATCATTTATATTCAAATAAATACGATTAATAGAAAGAAACGAAGAAAAATGGCATATTGTATTGCTAGTACCAATAGAGCTTCTATAACTTGAAACAATGGCGCCGCGCCAGAATTTTTATAAATTATAATATATTATGGAAGAACCGAAATCACACTACCTTCGCAAGAAATATTCTTAAAATTATTCACTTAGAAAACCTAAAATAATTTAGATGTCCAAATATCGAAACATGATTGCGTAGAGAGTTGAAAGTTTTATAGAATACAAACACAAATACTTAAGATTGTATGTTTCAACTTACGAAGGCAGTGTATCACAATAACACAAACAATATAAAAGAAAAAACAAACTTAAAAAGTATGTTATAGATAGGTGCTATGAATAGCCTACTATGAATTTTCAGAATTTCAGATTATTACTAAGAATAAATATCTAAAGACTGGCTATAAATCTATACCTTTAATCATGTATTACATGTCTCACGCATTGATGTGTGTATTTAGTTTAAACATTAATAGTGCGACATGTAATACAAGCATAAAATTTTCAACTCTTGTTTGGGACAATAACAATTCGTTTTCAGTTATTACACCATAGACATATATGTTGCACAATCAGTTCCAATCCAATGATTCACGAGATCAATTAAAATTTAAAGAACATTGGCATTGGACATTACAAACTATGTTTATTTTAAAATCGGATTGACTTTCAATCAAACAATCTGTGATTAGTCTCTCCTAACATTATTGTATTGATATTTAAAAAATACAATTTGACATTCATTATAATATGAAATATAAAAAGTCATGAACCAATCGCTTTTAGTAGTTATAAACATAAAGAACTTGCCACAAATGCGTAAAAAATAATTTACTGAATGACACAAAAAGGGCAGTCAGAGTGGCAGTGGCATACAGCATCCATGGCTTTGTGTTTGGAACATCCTTGTATGTGTCATGACATTTCTACTTAGCTCATGATAATGAGTTGTCCAGTGTTGTTTGCATAGACAAGTCCTTGGCCAGGTTGGGGGGCCCAGCGGAGGCAGTTGAGACTGGTGAAGCCGTGCTCCCAATTCTGTTCCAACTCTTTGATAGGAGACAATCCCGTGCGGCTTGAACTTTCTAGAAATTAAAACAAAATTACGGGTTAGTGTTAAACATAGAAAACGTTAGACATTAGGTACTGGCTGATATTGAACCAAAGAACTTTAAGCGTTGTTTAGTGTTATTGTTTATTAAAATTGGTACGGCATTTTTACTGTGAGGAATAAGATAAAGCGAACGTAAGCGGTCGGTACATACCGAGCGGCTCGAGTCGGTACAGCAGCGCGATGACGTTGTTGCGCGCGTGCGGCGCCGTGGTGAAGCGGCGCGAGCCCAGCCCCACGGCCAGGTGGCGCGCCGTGGGCGACAGCGCCACCGACACCGCGCTTTGCTCCAGCACCGCCGTGTGCAGGCACTGGCCCAGCCGCGCCCACTCCAGCGAGTACACTCCTGCGGTTAGTACGTGATAATGTGTGTACAGTGTGTGGTACAGTGTGTGCAACTATTTAGCCCTCGTATCCACGGCCGATTTTTTATCGCGCATCTATTTTTTCACGCATTGCTTAGCGTCCAAAATTGAAAATACAAAAGTATAGTTTGACGCGCTGGGATGCACTCTCGTTGGATTCTCAATGCTCGGCTCAACACCCAGTGTTGGAATACCAGTGCGCAATAGAAAATCGCCCGTGCGCACCTGGGCTAACTGTCCTTGACTTGTCGCACATGCTACACCCTCCACCTTCCACTATTTTACACAATATTCACTTACCAAGCCAATGGTTCGTATTTCTTAACCTGGGTACAGGTAGGAGCGCCACCAAGAGCCTGCCATCTTTAGATATGTCTATACTAGCGTCATTATGAATTCTGCATCGCTGTACGACTACATTCTTGGTACCTGATGACATAAAAAATCTGTCAGTTGATTCGGTAATAATGATCATGGAATCAGCTTTTCCAGACAAGCAGAAATAAAAATATGTATAGATGAGAGACAAAATATCATACTGTCCGATATCTCGGGCGTGTTGCCGGTGGTGAAGTCCCAGGCTTGCACGCGGTGCGAGGGCGCGGGCAGCGCCTCGGAGATGATGCCCGCGTCCAGCAGGCCGGCCATGCCCGCCAGGCGCCGCGCGCCCGCCTCGCCCCCCCCGCCGCTGCCGCCGCCCTCCTCGTCCACCACCATCGCGTTCTGCACCACACTTTCACTTATACCAGTTTTACGAGTGCGATTCTATTAAACACATAGATAATGTAGGTTTTTCATTTACCTGAGCCAGGATGATAGGTTGCAGATATTCGTGTATCCTGGGCAGGCGCTGGGCCGAACCGCCGTCGTTGCCGGGCAGGTCGCTCATCTGCATGAGCGGCATGGCAACGTTGTTGAGCACGGTATGGAACTGGTGGCTGAGCTCCTCGCGACCGGCCGGGTCGGCGCGCGCTGCCAGGATGTGCGGCCGGAACATTGCCAGCGGGTGCCGCGCCGCGCCCTCGGCCGCGCTCCCGCCACTCCCGCTGGGGCCCGGCGACGCGCCGGGCGCCGCGTTGTCGGCATTGTTCGCCGGCAGCGAGAACATCTCCCGCACGGACGACGGTGTGTAGAGACGGATTGTTTGCAGGCGTCTGAATCTGTTTCTGGCCGCATTCCTCAGCCTCACAGCCTGCATGTGAGCTATGCGTATAAAATTTACCCTGTGTTCGAACTCATTCATCAGCTCACTTCCAGGTGATTCCTGAAGATTAGGATTGTCACCGGGTGGCGGAGCGTTCGAAGGCCCGGCCACAGCCTCATTATTTTGTGGATCGACCCTCGGACTTCTGAATCTCGACACGCTGGGCCTCAAAGGTATATTTCGCAGTGCTGGTATTCTATAATTTGATATTGGAGGTAAAACCCTCTTTTTAATGAGTGGATGTGCAGTAGGATTTGTCCTGTGCAAAGCTTTTTGCCTCCTAGTTTCCATGTACTGATCGCGTCTATTTCTCGCAGTAGCAGAATTATTCCTGTTGGCGGCGGCTATTTGGACGGCAAGACGATTGCTATACCTTTGTGAAATTCTACTCCTTTGTGAATTCTGTGAAGTTGAAGGTGTTTCTTCGTGTGGTCTCTTGTTTTTATTACTTTTTTCGACAGTGTCAGCTTGAGATGTTGACGGTTTCTCAGCATTGTTAGTTTTGTTATCTTTACTATTTTGTTGTGATCGGTTCGCAACTGATTCTGCAGCACGCTGTGGGTTACTAGGAGGCGCCAGCTCGTCGGGGCCATCAACGTTCACGTCCACGTTATGCTCAACGTTTTGAATACGAACGACATCTAGGGATTCTACACGTTGCGGTGTAGGAGCTTGGCTAGTGGCTGTTCGGCCGTTATTCCTGTTTGACATTACGATTAAGCAAGTCAACGCTAGAGCCCTTTTAAGCGTCCTCAACATATTAATGATGAGTTGACTGAGGCCGCGTTCTTCCAGACACATCATCATCATATTGAACATAACGGACAATACTTGCATGGCTCTCATGCGTATTTCATGCCTGGTAGCACTTATTTCAATCGCGCGCGCGAAGTCTCTGCGGGATCGGTTTGTGTAGCGCGGAGCCAAACGATTCGCGGTAGGATTTCGACATCGCCTCCTCAGTTCATCTTCTGCACGCCAACGATAGTTCGATTGTAGTCTTCTTCTCAAAGGCGGAGAAAATCGAGTATTAGGTGAAGATCGCACGTGAGAAGCCCTTCCCCCTTGGGTTGGTCTACTTTCAGTAACATTGTTATTAGAAGTATTTCGCTCGGCTTCAGACTGATTATTATTTGCATTGTTAGGATTCTGAGGCGCATTACGACTTCCAGTCGAATGTCTGTCACTGTCTTCATTTCTTGCATTATTTCTTAGGTTTCTTGCAGTGCGGGTGAGGTTATCCGTCATGTCAGTCAACATCATACACCGATCGAGTAATGGTCGAGTATAATAACTGGGAACATCCTGTCTTCCTGTTTCCCTGTGTAACATAAGTATGCGACGTCGTAAATTTTCCCACATCCCGCGTAATTCTCTCATGGTCGTACGATTCCCTCGCAGCCAAAGATTCGTCAACTGCACAGTGTGCTTCTGTAATGCGTTCACACCGCTTCTTACTTTTCTATAAGCTTCGTCAGGTGGAACTGCGCCGCCTCTGTTCCAAAAGTCATCCCTACTTGTTGACGGTCTGTCGGGATTAAAATCAGATGTACCTTGCGTACTTGGCTCTGATGTTGCGGGTCCGTCCGCCACATCCTCTGCCTCTACAGGTGCGGCGTCAGCGGCAGTAGATGTGGGTGCAGCTGCAGTAGTAGCAGCTGCAGTAGGTGTGTCTGCAGTTGGTGCAGGTGCGGCTGCGGCAGGCGTAAGCGTGGCTCCGACTGCCGTGGCTGAGGACGCGACTGATGCTATGTCGGTGCCCATAGAATCGCTTTGTGTTCGAACACGAAACCTATTATTCGACAACGACACATTAATTCCCCCTGCCTCTCTCGAAGGCCCTGGCTCTCTAGGAGGGGCACTATTGCGCGTCTCATCATTCAATTCAAACACCAGTCTATCAGTAGGGTGCGGCAGTCTCTCGGACGAAGTCGAGGTAGACGGACGATCATTAACTCTAGACTCATCTTCCCGAAACGTAGTATTTCTAGTCCTAAAAATATTAACTTCCGAGGACTGATCACTGTCCGAGTCAGAACTGGATGACAAAAATTCTCGTCGCCAAGTGGAGCTGAACAGTCGCACCCGAGGCCGCCCGCCGCGCGTGCGGCCGCCACTCTCGCTCTCGTCCGAGTGCGCGCGCGACGCGCTGCCTCGCCGCGGAATACTGCGCTCTACACTGGCCAGAGTGGATAACGACATATTAGTGATTAGATTCAACAACCTTGTACCAGAGTCACGCAGAATATCACGAATCAAATCAAGACTTTCGTTAATAGTTTGTGCATCGACTGGGGCCGTCACGGGGCTCATCTGTGTAGATGAATTAGTCATTGTTGGTCTTTGTGAGGAAGAGGTAGAAGAACCAGACGTTGAGGGTTGGCTTCCAGCTGAAGCACTAGTCTGGAATGAGCGTCGTGGTACAAATGGCAATGCGGAAGGAGTGGTTGCTGCAGTTGCAGGATCGTTACGTGTGGACTCAGTATTTTGTTGTAATGGGGAAAAGTTTCTTCGACGAAGTGAGAAGTCTCGTCCCAAAGAAGATCCTCTAGATGAAGTGAAAATGCTAGTGCGCGACGTATTCGTCGAACTGGAGGGAGTGATTTCCGTAAAAGTAACTCTGGTCGGCCTCGGTGTTCCGTTAGAAGACGAGAAAGGATTTGGCAAGAGTCGGGTACTCTCGTACTCAATACTTCTGTATGATCTGTCGGAACCGTTCAACGGTTGGAAAGCGGATGATCGTGATCCAAACAGCGAACGCTCCTGATTTGATGAACTTGGATTTCTGAAAACATCAAAGTGAAGCCAAAATAAATGCATAGATTCATATAAGCTTTTATGTATTTAAACTGTGTCGGTCTTTAGAGAAATAAATAGTCAACTCGAACTGTTTTTATTAAATTTGGTCAACCACTAGATCACAAACGATATGGCTGCATAGTGTACCTGGAAGGGTTGCTATCAATTGACAACACATCTAGGTTGAGTAAGCGACTGCTGCTCTCTCCATCGCCGGTGTCCGCGGGCTCCACGGGGTCGCGGGACGTGCTGGGCGTTGGATTTGCTGAAAATTTAAAATTTCGTTAAAATTATTAGTATAAGTAAAGCAAGGAACCAGTTGTATGTAAGGTGAAATCAGATTATAGGTATCACAGTGAAAACCAATGAAGAGGTTTATTTACCTATACAGTAAAATGCCTTATTGTAAGTAATAATTTTTCCAGTTGTTTTCTAATTCATTCCCAACTTATTACCATCATCCTGAGTAGTAGTGGCAGTACGCGTGGGTCGCGTCCAGCCTGAAGTTCCGAGCCCGAAGTCCGTCTCCATAGGGTCCGTGCCGCGGTCCGTCTGCGAACATTACACACTTTATTAATAAGCAACACATTAAGCAGCAAATACATAACAATTTGATTATTTTAACCCAATGTTAATAATAATGATAGTTTTATAACATTATCCATTACCGTATTTGGAGGCGGCGGAGTGTTGGTTAGGCGATGTCGTACCATAAAGAGTCTTTGATAATTCCTCACTAAACTATCATATCTTTGCACCAAGTTTTGGTAAGAGTTTACAATCATGTCTTGGGCAGAGCCGGGGCTCTCCTGCGCCCGGCTGCCGCCCGGACCGTCGTCGTTGTCATCTCTTCTAGAGTTATTATTATTGGGGTTATTTGTCGGACCGGACGCAGGGTTCTGCTGTTGCGCAGAGTTGTTCGCAGGCCCTCCCGCACAAGCCCATAGTGCTATTCCAGTGATAAGTTTGTAGCCAAGAGCATCGAAAGCCACAAATCTGAAAGACACAAGCTAAGAAGAATGGATCATATTTAATTGCAGTAAAACTAATGAATTTTAATGCTCATGTGCGTAGAGGGAATTATACACAAATTATTAGTAACAACAAAAACTGATAATAATTATATCAAGGCTTAATGCATCACTAAGTATGGACAAAAAGTATATTAATAAAAGTAAAAAAAAAAAATTGCATTTATCTACTCAAGTATGATTCTGAAGAAGTGGAGAGTGGAGATTGTTATTTACGTACCTGACTTTTTCGTTAACATTATTAGTTGATACTTTGGTAAAAGGAGCAGGCTTGCTCCAGTCCCAAAAGTACAATTCATTGTAGGTGGCTATCACTAACAGCTGCTCTCGAGGGTGGAACGCAATGGAAGCTATGACAGTTTCGTTGCGAACATTCCACACCTCACTGCCACCCTGTAGCAACAAATTAATGAAAATATTCAGGACCATCTTGTAATTCCCAAAATATTATCTGTTACAGCTTTCTAATCACTGCACTTTAAATTGAGAATAAATTTCATTAAAAAAATAATAACACCGTAAACTTCTCTTAAAGTTATATAAGTACTAGCTGCGCCCCGCGGTTTCACCCGCGTAAGTCTCGATCCCGTGGGAATATCCGGATAAAAAATCTGTTTGCCAAATTTCATCTAAATCAATTCAGTAGTTTTTACGTGAAAGAGTAACAAACAAACATCCATCCATCCATCCATCCATACTTACAAACTTTCGCGTTTATAATATTAGTAGGATACTAGGAAGTAGAATTTACTTAAATAGCTGAAGACATTATGCACTTAATAATAAAATTTGATTTCATGCTATAAAAATATGTAAAACTCACACTTGCAATGTCCCACACCCTGACTTGTCCACCGAGACAACCAGAGCCGATGAGCAGGGGGTGTGATGGATGGAAGGCAATACACCACGGAGTGCGCGGGTGCCCCTTCAATATGCGCACGTGCTTGCCACTAGCCAGCTCAGACACATACACATTGTGGTTTCCATGTGTTGATGCTACTTTAGTCCTAAAAGGTATGCATGTATTTAAGTTACCATGATACCTTTCTAAATAAGAAGTTATCAAGAAAAAGTCAATTATATAATTATTTGTAATGAGCCATAGCACAATGTGATGTTTTTAGTTTCAACTAGCTGCCCTGACAGACATTGTCTTGTCTGGCGGGGTCCGCTAGGACCGATGCCTGCCAGGGTTGCGGGAAAGTCCGAAAGGGATACCGGGACCTTGGCAACAGGCAACTGAAGGAACACGGGTGGGTTTTAGTCAGTAAAAGTCTGACACGCCCTTCCGCTCCGCCCAGAGCGGGAGAAGTCATTTGATGATTTCCCAAACACAAAAAAAAAAGACATTGTCTTGTCCAAATTTCAATAATTCATCCAAAATTCCTATAAAAAGGCAAAAAAAATTCTTGGCAACTTTTCAAATTCTTCTTTCCGTAAGAACAGGATTCGGACTATTACGATTATTTTAACAATAAATAGCCAAATCCGTGCCGCCACACAGTGGATCGAAAAAAGGCTCTCCAACACAGGAGCTTAAATTTTAAACATACTTCATATAACGAGATGACAGTGCCACATAGTCAAGTTATGAGCTTACCAATGAACATCATTTCATTTTTTTATCATATAGATTCCATAAATTTGAGTGATCAAACAAAACAAGTCTAACCACAGTGTTCTTGGCTACAAGGCTAAAAGGCCAAGGTGTATAATCTAATGATTCCCATGTCTGAAACCTATAGAATTATATGTAGAATCCCAAGCGAGATTGCACTGACTGACTATATTTATGCTACAGAATTTGAAATATAAAACAAAAATATTAAGTATTTGTGTTGATATTGGGCTGAAGCTAGTTCTGTTGAATAACATTTTTATTTTGTTGTTATTGTTTTCTAGAACAGTCGAACATTAGTTAAGCTAAAAGGTGAAGCTGATTGATGTCGTATAAGTATGGATTAAGGAATACCAATTTTTCCAGACAGTACAACTGTTTGCCTAAAACCTTTCTAAGGTATTAACCTTAGAAAGGTTTTAGGCAAACAGTTGTAGAAAGTAAAGATTAACAGTTAAAGTAAGGATTAACTTACCCATCAGGACTGAACACCATTAAAAATGTAGATCTTGGGTACCCCGGCAAATCACAACTCTGAAAAGATAAAATTGCCACGGCATCTTTATAATCTATCTAATATAATCTTAGGTCTAAGAATATTTTAAGCTATTGAATTTTATAATAACTGTGAACAGGAACATACAATTTAAATCTGTAGATTATTAATAAAATTAAGATAGTCATACTCTTATTTGAAGTGGTTTCTGGACAAGTATGTCCTCAGCCATGTTTTCCATAACTGTCTTGCTATTGGGGTAGTTGGGTGGGTTAATACCCCGTTCCCTCCACTGCCAGCTCCGAGCAATGTTGCCCACATTCTGCATTTCGTCAATTGGTTCATTCTTGCAACCAAGCCATTCATTGTCTATAACTGGGTCCATTGCCCTGTGCTTCAGGAAAAATATGCAATCATCACAAATCATTTCAAATAAAATAATCTATTGAAACAATATCTATTGTACAATCTTGTTGACTTGTAAAACCTCCTATAAAGAACTAGGTTTACACCACACCTTTGGGGAGGATCTTACCATTAGTAAGGTACTTAAATTGTTTGATAATAAAAAAAAAACACTTGCAATGATCAAATTTTAATAAGCCTACTTAATAGTTTATTGCACCAAAAATAGAAGAATTGTTTGCATGATTCCAAATAAAAATAATAACTAAAGAGGAAAAGGATTATTTTGTTATTATTATTTTATAATATTTATAGTTGTAACTTAACTGTTAGCAAAGATGTGTGTCCTACAATATCAGAATTTTATTTACTGAAGCTTATGCTTACCTCAGAGATAAGTACTACAATAAATATTTAACCATTTGTTTATCATTAAACTGATACCTACTGTTTTGTTTTTAAAGAGATAGTTAATAAATTAATGTAAAATAATAAAAGTAAGCATGTGGACCTGTGGAGGGTAGGTCACTTGTTTATTACCTTTATGTTTTTGTGATCATTGAATAGAATTGGGTGTAGTAGATCTGAAAATAAAATAAACATTATTCGGTTGAATGCTGCTTTGTAATGGAACAACATACATGTAAACATGTATTTTGGTTGGCACTTACGCCTATTCGTCCTAACAATGAAAATGTCTTATGTAACAAGTTGGAGAGCACACCAATTATAAATTTCTTATTGCATTGCAACTAAAGTTGATTAGTGTCGTCTATCACGTACATTATCGTATCACGATTATACATAAAAGTACCTACCACACCAAATGACCGGAGTGAGCCATGTTGAAAATTGACAACATGTTATTTCATCAAACTATTTCCTCAAAATAAGATTTACAAGTTATTAAGAATCCTAGACACCTTTATATTTGTTTTATATTTCATACGGATTGGACAAAATGTTGTATACAATACGCATTTTATGTGTATAGGCCGAGTGTAAAAACAACGTATTTACCTTAAACATTGTGCCAAGTGGAACAAATATTTCACAAACTATTACAAATGTAGTCAATTAAGATTATCCTACTTGTTTATCACCACAATTTATGTATTAACTACGCTTTTATGTCTCAAAAATCCATAACAGAAACAATCCAACAGCACCAGCTGCGAACTGTCAAAATTGAGGAAACGAATACAGATAAACAAATATCAACCAGTTGCAAATTAAAAAAATCTAAGGATTGTGATGCTCGTAAGTCCTACCGATAATAATTCTGAAAACAATAGTATATTATGCAATTAGTGAATAAAGGACGGATTTAAAGCGAGGGCCATAGATGGATCACGAGCAAGTGAAGGATTTTAACGACTGAATCACGACCGTAGGGAGTGATTCACGATGATTGAATCACGAGCATAGCGAGTGATTCAAGTGTTAGAATCCTGAAGGACGCGAGTAATTCATGGCCCTCGATATAAATCCGTTTTATTCAAGAGTTGCATACTATACTTTATACCATGACTACGAGAAAAAGAACTTTGAGTATGTTGTTATGTAAATGTTATGCCTTGGTTTTATAGTACCTACACCGTAGCATAGAATACATACTACATAATGTCGATGACTTCTTTTTCTTCGACAACTCATTAAAATAAGTTAGGAAAACAGACTGAAAATGTGCCAGAAGCGTGATTTTCATTTTTCCATTTACAAAACTAATCGTAGGCTTTGATGTAAAGCAGCTGTAATTTGTTAGGTAGCAAGTTTTCTACTATATCGGCCGCCCTCTCTTTCATAAACTCAGGTGTTAACACATCTTCATCACTTGAAAACATTTTCAATCGATTTATTATTAAGTAACCCTAAACTTTTTGTTCGTACAACTTACAATATTTAAAATAGCGCCCATTTAATAATGACAGCAAAGAACACAAAACAGTTTTAATTCTAATGCTAAACTCCCGTTCGAAAATCAAATCAAATAGGAGTTTGTATATCATTGGGATGCAGTTCGAACAAATTGGTGTTCTAAATTCAAACACCAAAACAGTGATTAAAAGTGCTTTTTATTCACTGTTTTCAGTGAATAAAATAAGCTTTTTAGAGGGGGCATGGTATAATAGTATATTATGCAATTAGTGAATAAAGGACGGATTTAAAGCGAGGGCCATAGGTGAATCACGAACAAGTGAAGGATTCTAACGACTGAATCACGACCGTAGGGAGTGATTCATGATGATTGAATCACGACCGTAGGGAGTGATTCAAGTGTTAGAATCCTGAACGAAGCGAGCGATTCATGGCCCTCGATATAAATCCGTTTTATTCAAGAGTTGCATACTATACTTTATACCATGGCTACGAGAAAAAGTACATGCAACTTCGAGTATGTTGTTATGTCAATTTTATGCCTTGTTTTTATAGTACCTACACCGTAGCATAGAATACATACTCCATAAGGTCGATGACTTCTTTTTCTTCGACAACTCATTAAAATAAGTTAGGAAAACAGACTGAAAATGTGCCAGAAGCTTGATTTTCATTTTTCCATTTACAAGACTAATCGTAGGCTTTGATGTAAAGCAGCTGTAATTTGTTAGGTAGCAAGTTTTCTACTATATCGGCCGCCCTCTCTTTCATAAACTCAGGTGTTAACACATCTTCATCACTTGAAAACATTTTCAATCGATTTATTATTAAGTAACCCTAAACTTTTTGTTCGTACAACTTACAATATTTAAAATAGCGCCCATTTACTAATGACAGCAAAGAACACAAAACAGTTTTAATTCTAATGCTAAACTCCTGTTCGAAAATCAAATCAAATAGGAGTTTGTATATCATTGGGATGGAGTTCGAACAAATTGGTGTTCTAAATTCAAACACCAAAACAGTGATTAAAAGTGCTTTTTATTCACTGTTTTCAGTGAATAAAATAAGCTTTTTAGAGGGGGCATGGTATAAAGAATATTTTGTTACAAAATGTTCCAATAGGTAAAAAAAAAATCTGATGTTTCCATGATCGTTCCGGTCTGTTTTTTTGACACTTATTTTCGAATGGTAAAAATACAACAATACTTACGTGTAAATGTATTACCTATCGTACAAAATCAGAATAAAACGGAGCAAGCACGTGCGATGCCGGATTAAATTAGCTCGCGCCGATTCATCATCATTCTTTAGCCATAAAAACATATTTGGGGTCAGCGCATCTAACGTTTTTCTTCCATATTTCTTATATTAGTCATCATTAAGGTAGTCACCCACTTTCTAACCGTATCATATTTCATACAGTTCATCCCTCGTTTCTTTGGTCTTCCCCTATTGTTATAGCTATTTCAAAACTTTCCTCACGACAGTTTCTTCATTCCTCCGTATAAAATGCCTATACCATGGCTTCCGTTTTCCACACAACTTTTCAGCCACTGGTGCCACTTTCAGACTTTCTCATACACACATCCCTCATATCGTTGTCATCTCAGCTGCATGCATGCTTTTCATTCATCTCTTTTGTGACCAAAAATTCTGATCTGTCTAAGAAAGCAGGTCTTACCATTGTTTTGTAAACCATCTCCTTATGTTTAAGGGGAATGCGGGAGACTCATACTGTTCCCGTGACTCATTGATCCAGTGTTAATTCTGTGCTACTTCGCCATTGCTTTGTACGAGTGGATCCAGATACCGTCGTGTGGCGTCGGAACAAGCCGGGAGAAGCGCGCCATCTAGCGCTATGGCCTCAGAATTAAGGAGACCGCGGCAGAATAATTTATAACCTACTCGGTTTTTGTTAACTTTCAAGCCAACATTCTCCAGCTTCTGTTGCCATTCCTCCAATCTGCTTTAGATTTTGTACCGACAAGAATAGTCTTTGGCAAACAGAATGCACCAGGCACCAGGGTACCTCTTCCTGTAGATAAATCCAGTACGTACGTCAGAGCGAGCGTCCAAAATCAACAGGAAGACGTAAGGACTTAAAAGCCGACCTTTGGTGCAAGCCTCTCGCCGATTGTGTCGCGAACTAAACTTCGCGCGCTGTGTCGCACATCACTCGATGTCTCGCTGACAGTGCGTTTGCACTGGCGAAACATTTGCGACAAAACATAATGAAATCTCTATCTTCTGTCAATGTTCCATACAATTTTTGACAGGAACTAGTAATTTAGCGTAATTTAGTGTGCCAGCTGAAGGCCAGGATCATTGTGAAAATCCAAGTAAATACCTATTTAGATAAAAGCGATATCGCTTATATCTGAGTACACCTTAAAGCACAAGTAGCTTCTTTACCGATATGTTACGGGTCGTAAAATTATTACCAAGACCAAAACGAAATAGTCACATTTTTACAAACGAATCTATTAGACATTCAGATTACAAATCTAAAATATAAAGTAATTAACCGACTTCAAAAAAGAGGAGGTTATGGTCGTCTGTAGGTAATATGTTTTTTTTTCATGTGCTCATCGATATATTTTTTTCATTTGGGAGCTTGCGCTGTTGTCCGTTTTTTTTTTTTCAGTTTCATTTGGGTGTGTTTGATAGGATACTAATAATTTTATCCATTTTGTGTAACACTACACTGGTACACTGCAAGTAGTGGTAGATAACGAATTGGTGTGGTGTTTAACTAAGAAGTGAAAAATAAAAAAACTTAAAGTATAAAATAAAAATAAAACGCTACAAATTAAAAAATAACTTTTTCACCTCACTAGCTCGGAAAGAGTCTGAGGCCCTAGATAAAGTGACATTCTATCAGCGATAACGATGATGAGAGGCAAAAATGTATAGGACTGACATATGATAGCGAAAAGCTTATGTCAATCCTGTTGAAAGTTGTTGTAGAAATACGAAACGCTTTCGAAGCGATTGTCACTTGTCTAGGCCCTCAGGTGAAAATAACTATTTCACCTCACAAGCTCGGAAAGAGTCTGTTAATCATTCGAAATCTGATTGCAAAAGCCGCACGCTTATTCGCTATCCGCTAGCGTGGAAAGTGTTTTTAAAATTCGAACCTTTCTAAGGGCAAATTTCACTAAACTTTTATACCGAGTATAAGTCTTATCCTGCGAATAAATTTTGAATTTTTGACAGTTTTTCACCATACAAAAACTGTCAGACACCATTTTCCTTCCACGGATAAAAGAGATATCTTTAAAAATATATTTCGGATAAAGTCAGATATGACTTTGGTGAAATCAGCCCTAAGTATTCAATAATTTTCTATACCGCCGCCGCACAGTGGTCTGAAAATCAAGCTCCATACTCATAGAAACTTAATGGTCGAAATTAATAAATAAAAATATGTTTTGTGTTTAGTATACCTCCCTTTGTTTTACTAATTAGTATGAAGGGTATGAGAAGCTCCATGCGTGAGAAATTTTTTTTTATTTTTTTTTTTGTATGGAAGAAAACACTTAAAGTGGTTTTTTTTAAAACTGAATAGAACTGAAGGGCTGGTACTCACATGAGCTATTGCACCATACACGGCGATCAAGATGACATACAATTCTTGTGCCTTTCGGTGCCGCTTTGCATGTAGCAAGCTTTTGAAATTTTGAATTTTCGGTAGGTGATATTTCAAATCTTTGACATAATTAAATGGAGTAACCAACCACATAACTGATATAGTCGTTAGTTAATAACCTGCTAATGACTTATATAATGAAAATAATAGAAAACGATATTGATTATTTACATTTAACTACAAAATACATTCCACGAAGTAAGTCATTTGTTAATCACCGTCATTATTGTTGAGTTTTAATTTAATAACATAAGTATTAATGGGACAGCGAGCGTTAAGGAGGGTAGTTATAATATAAATAGGATGTTTAAGCTAACTTCACTTAGTAGCTCTTTGCACTAGTGCGCGCTAACTATACTTATTACGTTCGATTTTGATGGAAGGTTTTAGTACCAATTTGGATATTTTTATGTTTGTGGCAAACAATAGCTGTTTCTCACAGCCCAGTGTATTATTTGAAGTTTTTGTCAATACCGTTGATTTATCAGAAAATGAAAATAAAGAATTGAAACAATTCTGTCAGACGTGTGTGTGTTCGTTAAGGAACAAATGGATCTCGTGTAATCGCACGAGACATACATTCATAAAAAAGTATGAGACATGGCTGCAAGAAGACATAAAATGGCCTCAGTTCATAAAGGAAAAGATGACACCTTCTTTAGTGTTACAAGAGCAACAACCATGTTCCAGTTCTGACTTCGATGTAAATGAGGGTGCATCAACATCATACAAACCGGAGACGTGCAGTGTTGGAACATCAACTGTTGTGACTCCAAGAAAAGTGTTCTCTGAGCTAAGCCCACTACAGAAGAGACGAAGAGTGGAAGAGCTCCGAACGCATAGCACTGAAAGCCTTGCTTATGCAACTGGTTTAAGTGCAGATAACAAGAATGTAGCAGATATAATAAAATTGGTAACAGAGCATCCCGAAGAGGCTACAAATATAAAGGAATTGTTGAAGTCCAAGAAAGCTATGCCCATATATTCCGCTGATAAAGCTTTAGGTATTCTGACTTCATTGAAGCTTTCGAAATGGCAGTATACAACATTAAGAGCTTGTGCAAAAGAAGAAGGAATACCACTATATCCTGCATATACTGCTATCTTAGAGGCGAAGAAGGAATGCTACCCACCAAAAGATACCATAGAAATCACCGAAAGTGGGGTAAGAGTAAAGCTTCAAGCAATTTTGGACAAAACTGTTGCTAGACTTGGGAAATTCCTACGTTTGGAATCTTCGCTAGATGGCAAAGAGCTAACACTGATATGCAAGTGGGGCTTTGATGGTGCTTCAGGACAAAGTTTGTACAAACAAACTATGGTGGGTGAAGATGATTCTAGCAATTTTATGTGTACTTTTGTGCCTCTGCGCTTAGTTTGTGGCGAAGAAAAGTTATGGGAGAATCCAAAGCCATCTTCCACAATTTTCTGCAGACCGCTCTATTTCAAATTTGAAAATGAAAACCAATTAAATATTAAGGGAGAACAGGCTTTGATTGAAGCTGAGATTGCAGTACTGGAGCCGTCTATTATGGGAAGTCATACTGTTAAGCACTCAATGCTTATGACCATGATAGATGGTAAAATCACTTCGCAACTGTCAAATACCTCCACGCAGACTTGTGACATCTGTAAAGCTACCCCTTCGGAAATGAATAAGTTAGAGAAGATCTCAGAGTAAGTTTTGAATAATTTGTTAAATTTCAGATTACCTTAATGCTGTGTATCTTTTTATTAATTAATTCACTTTCTTTCCAGAAAACCTGTTTCAACAGATATATATCAGTATGCTTTATCTACACTTCATGCTTGGATTAGATGTATGGAGTGCCTGCTCCATATTTCGTATAGACTGGACTTCAAAACATGGCAAGCCAGAGATGCAGACAGAAAAGAGTTATTGAAGAGTAGAAAACAAACCATACAACAGAAATTCCGTGATGAAATGGGCCTCCTAGTAGACATTGTTAAACAAGGTGAGTTATGATAATAGTCGTTGTTCTTAAACCTTATTTTTCCAAATTACGTTATTTCTATTCTTTGCAAAGTTGTGGATTCGTTTTGATTCATTTATAATTTTGTTTCAGGTTCCGGAACCACAAACGATGGAAACACAGCGAGGAAATTTTTTGGTAATCCTGCCAGAACTGCAGCTATCACAGGCTTGGATCCTGGTTTAATTCAAAGATTCGCAACACTTTTGAGAGTGATGGCCTGTGGGGAGCCCATAAATGTTGAGGCGTTTAAAAACTTTGCG
Source organism: Lithophane semibrunnea (assembly GCA_947363905.1). Classification (NCBI taxonomy): domain Eukaryota; kingdom Metazoa; phylum Arthropoda; class Insecta; order Lepidoptera; family Noctuidae; genus Lithophane; species Lithophane semibrunnea. The sequence continues at coordinate 12,796,068 of OX376189.1, read as the reverse complement.
CGCCAAACAGCAGAATTGTATGTAGAGCTCTATGGCTGGTATTACATGCCTTCGAGTGTCCACAAACTTTTACTGCACGGTGCTGAAGTTATTAAACACTTCAATATTATGCCTATTGGAAAATTATCTGAAGAGGCATCGGAAGCCAGAAACAAAGACTTCAAGAAAATCCGAGAACAGCATTCGCGCAAATTTTGTCGAAAAGCGACAAACGAAGACATTTTCAATGGTCTCCTTGTCTCGTCAGATCCCTACCTGTCAAGCATAAGACCTGTGCTGAGAAAATCAGTAAATACACCGATTACTGATGATATGAAACCTCTTCTCATTGGTGACGATGCAGATGTAGACAAAGAGAATATTGAATTTGTTGATTTTAACGCGTCAATGCTGGACTCGGATTTAGAGGACTTTGACGATGGCAAAGATACTCTCTGATTGTCTTTTTTTGTATAATATAATATAATATAATATCTTATTTTGTTTTTTGTGTAGTTATAGAAAATAATTATAATAGTTGTAAATAGTAATATTTAATATATCATAGTTATAGGAGCTGTAAATAGTTGTTATAGTCTTAAATTAACCAATGTTCACTTCTGACGTTACTTTTATTATTGTCTTTCTTGCACATATTTTTGTTGTAATGTATTAGTATAAACGTATTTCATTATTAGTTCCCCCAAACGTATTTAACATTAACTATTTAATACATGTTTTTATATTTCTTCACTTTTAACCATTTTTTATTTTTTATTATCCTTAGTACGTATTTATTCCTTATTATTTGAGTATTAATAAATTTACATACTATTTTCATATTCAAAGCGATATGTAACTTCATAGAATAACATCAAAGATTTGAAAGATCACCTACCGAAAATTAAAAATTTCCAAAGCTTGCTACATGCAAAGCGGCACCGAAAGGCACAAGAATTGTATGTCATCTTGATCGCCGTGTATGGTGCAATTGCTCATGTGAGTACCAGCCCTTCAGTTCTATTCAGTTTTAAAAAAAACCACTTTAAGTGTTTTCTTCCATACAAAAAAAAGAAAAAGATTTTTTTTCTCACGCATGGAGCTACTTATACCCTTCATACTAATTAGTAAAACAAAGGGAGGTATACTAAACACAAAACATATTTTTATTTATTAATTTCTACCATTAAGTTTCTATGAGTATGGAGCTTGATTTTCAGACCACTGTGCGCCGGGTCCACTGATAATACATGAATACTTCATGTCAATGCGTCAACCTCATTTTTAGAATAACCGCACTGGCCAGCACGAAAAAAATAGCTCAAAGCGCCTAAAGAAGTTTTCACTTCAAAAATCTTTATAATTAAAATTTTCTTTAGTATATTCCATTCGCTTTCCATCGTTTTGGTTTGTTTAGCAGTGGCAGAGTAAGTGCAGCGGTAGGTACATAAGGGCGGGTTGGAAGCAAAATTGCCTGTCTTCAATTTGATTTTTCATGAAATTGATAAGACTTAGGTATAAAATAAAAATAGTATGAGTAACTACATGATATTTCCAAACTTTTTGTGTAACAGAAACACAAAATATTAAAATTTTCTCGATAAAAAAATATCACGAAGTTACCTCTAATTTTCACGTATTTTCGATTTGTACTTAAAATGCTAATGCCTATTATGATAAAAATTATATGATTATATGTATTAAAACAAGGCAAAAAAAATTGTGTAGGCTTTTTTTTTTATTCCTTTTATTTTTGGTTTTATTACGAATCAAAGCTTGTAGGACTTACGACGTTCTTAGTTCGTGGAAGAAGCCATCTTCCGTCGCACATTACGGGAACTTCAAGCATATTTTTGTTTCACAAATCAGTCGGCGTCGCTCTGTTGAGACGAGAGGACTACGCTCAAATTTTTAGCTGCGCTGATATATTATTTATTTTCGTAAATAATATTTTCGTAATTTATCACATTCCACAAAAGAAACTGAGACATAGAAAACATGAAAAAAACACTAAAACCACTTCCAAAACGAATATTACAAGTGTTATTGATTGATAAATAAATAAATACCGAGTCTAAATAAACATATAAAATTCAATGTTGATATTTGAAAACTCAAGATGACATACATTTTATTTGACAGATTTTTGACTGGTATAGTAGCATGGAGTATAGAAAGAAGTAGGTAAAACTAGCGCCATTGGTCTATATTGCGGTGAATTTTCTTGCGGATAAAATTTACAATATAGCCAACGAGCCCATTCCACGTTCATTTGAAAGTTCGCACTGGAGATTAAATCTTATTGCGATATACTCAGGATCCAAATTCGTTTACTCCCACTTTTTTGACAAACTTCTTGTAAGGTGACCCTTAGACGAACAATTGGAGCGACTTACCGCCGCCTAAATAAAACTTGTTTAGAATAATACCTTTATTCTTCGGTTATTGGTATAACGAACGAACTCGAACAGATTCCGTATGAACAAGACATCACGGACAGACAAATTAAAAATCCGGAGGATTTTTAATTTGTCTGTCCGTGATGTCTTGTTTATATCTCTTTAGTTGACTTTTTTGTCGTAGTTGGGTTTTAGTTTTTACCTGACTACGGCGAAGCAAAAAGGAGGGTTATAATTTTGACCGGTTTCTATGTATTTATCTATGTCTGTTCCCACATATTATCTTCTAAAAGACTCATCACAATTTGACAAATGAGGTATCGTTGGAAGCTTCATGATCGTCCGCTGGTCATAGGCTATATGAAGACACATTAAATTGAAAATGGCGCCCTCTAGGTGACATATCATGAACAACAAAAAATATTTTTTAATCATACCATGTTGGGTATCAAATGAAAGGTTTTAATTAGCACATTTCAAAAATATATATTATAACCCCAAAAAAACCGCGACAATCAAGACGTATATTGCCATATGTTTATGTTAACGCGTGGGATGATAACTGCCGCTTCACGCGCCGCCGCACCGTAAACAGAAAAAACGTCAGACGCGCCGCGTGACGCCACACTGCACGCGACGCGCCACGCCCCGCGTCTCCGTAAATGAGGCCTAAAGTTATAATGCAACTTGGCATGTTTTTAAAGCTACAATTTCAACAGTTACAAAAAGGGACCATACTAAACTTTCTACTAAGGGACTAGTTATAACAAGCGCCCGAGACGCGCATTTTGTACGCTGCGTTTCAAGCGCTCAATAAAATTGTATGAATTCCTATGTAACGAATTATATTTACATAGATGAATAGATGTCAATTCTTTTAGTGGTGAAGCCGACAATCCTACATTTATTTCTTTTGTACAGAACTCGGCCTCTTTTTCACATGTTTCAAATGTTTTCGAAGGGGATTGTTCGCGTTTCGCGCAGGAAAGGTTTTCATGACACATGCCATATTCGTTGCACAATACAGTGCAAAATTCATTATACGAATATTATTTTTTACTTGGGTATCACTTTGCACGATCCTCCAAAGAGAGAAATCCACGATATAGCATTATATTTATTACTTGGTAACACAGTTTTCCACAAAGACGTCATTAGATAAAAATTGTACAAGGTCCTAAATAAAATTTGGTAACATTTAAATTTGAACTTTTTCACGTCAACATTGAGTTTCTAGTTCCAAAACATGAACATGATCTATAGTTTTGAATTCAAGCTTAGCGTATCGTATAAGCAAAATATACTACAGAAGATTGAAATTCGAATTCTATAAACGCCAGACGAAAAGTTTCTGCTGGCGGGAAGGCATTATGTTTTGTTTTCGTCGTGTTTAATGAGAGGGGTAGGTAAGGGTTGCGCGGGTGAAATATGATTTTTTGCTGTCAAACTACTCCCCCATAATGCCGAATTGAACTTTCTTCCGGAAAATTTCGCAAAAAATGCATAAAAGCGTACCTACAACATTTGTTCAATGCATGGAGACACCATTTTCCTCGCTGTAGTGAGGTGAAAAGTTGTGTGTTTCACTCGGCAGCAAAGTTTTTCTGCGTCTCGTACCTTTGAAACCTTCGCATCGCTCAGGATTCTATATTTGAACCATTCGCTTTCCTTCGCTTGCTCAGGTTTCAATACAAGTAGGTACTCGCGCCAAGAAACAACTTTGCAGCCTTGCATAACAAATAACTATAATTTCGGAAGTCGGTGTCTTCGGATCTGTATTTTAGTTTTTTACCACCGACTTCCGAAATTAAAGTTATTTTTTTCACCATGTAGCGTTTTTTTTGGAAGTCAGTTGTTCTTTTTAGTAAAAAAGTTTGTGGGTAGTGAAATGAAAAGCTTTCGACGGCGACGTGCTGCATATTTACTGAACAGCAAGACGACTACGGGCGGAGACGAACGTGTTAATAAGCAAACACGGACGGGTGTTTAGTGCATACGCATCATGCATGACAATACGCATGACGCGAAATTAACGGGCTAGTGTGAAGAAAAATAAAAGAAAAGCTCTTTGGAGCGGCTGTGTATACGCAGCGGAACCACGGATGGGACGTGGCGCGCGCGGGACAACAATTTTTGGAAATATAGAAAACGTAGGTATACGAAAGAACATAACGTCAACGGTGCACGGACGGCCGACGACGGCGATGTGGCACTTAGACGGGAAAAATATCGCCGGCAACGATGCACGATGTTTAGGTTTATGGAAGCAAATCTATTTCAATCTGCAAATAGAATCTTTTGATCGGACGTTGATTGGGCTGCATTGGTGGAATCAACATCCAGGGGTTGGTGATCCGGTGACAGGTGTTGGCCTAGTTTATCTGATTGAGTGGGACAGGTCACATTAATCCAATCAAGCAAGGATTAGATACGTCACACGGTTAGTAACTACCTGTCGCTAACGTACTGCGACTGATGTTAACGTTGCTCTAACCGTCTACTGAATTGCTGAAAGGCCGGCTGTTAATCTTGTCTTCCATGAATAACAAAACGTTACGGCCGCAGCTTTAGTCAAGGATTAGGAGTTAGGACCACTACTATGATATTTAGGTACCTAATAAGCAGTGAGTTTACAATCATGTTTGTGCTCAAATTCTGAAGCCATCCTTCATAAACTCAAACTAAAAGTATTTATTTCATACTTACAAGCTCACTCAGGTGCCTGACGGGATTTCCGATCCGCTAAAATGACGAACTTTCATCCGCTATTTAACGAAGTAATTTATGGGACGAATTTTTCAAAATCTTTCCTTATTGGTCACCTTGGTTACGGAACTTTTGTTCTTACATGCTTCTAGACCCAGCGGTCTGCGCGTTGTCTCTCAGTGATTGATTTTAAGATTTTTATTAAGAAGAAGACAAACTATTTACTTACCTACCTAAGCTGGAAAGTTAAAGGGGCAAATAATGATTATGCAGATTGCTGTGTAAAAAAACCGCGTAGGTTATCGATTGATTAATGAACCTATCCTACCATAATATGCAACTAGCTGAACATCCGGGACCAGAATTTTACCAGATCTTTTACTTCATCCCCTTAAATTCACATCACCACGCTATAATAATTATTATTTCTAATAAAAATCTGTATTTGGAAACCAGTCTTCATCAAGCCATCTAATGGCAGCGTGTTCCTTCAGCTCTGATTAGATTTGAAACAGGTGACGTATACCGTTTTATACATTGTACGTACTTTGTGTATAATTCTGTCGACGTCTGCTGGGGGAGCGACGGTCGCTAATGCAGCCAGCTCGCTGTCACACACAATTTTGGCATTTAACTACTCGTTATCAAAGAAATTTTAGTTGAAGCTGCATCAAGAAGCTTCTAATGTGATAAAAGTACTCAAATAACAAAGACATCAAATGTTTCCCCTTCATGAGACCCCTAAAAATTGTTTGACGTAAGGTCTCGGCTGTGATTGCGAACATAACCATCTCACAAACCCACGCTTTGTAAAATTACACATCACATTTACATAAATAGTAATGAGATTACATTCGGTTACGCGACGCAGGGTAGAAAATTACTCTTTCATTCCCACATCATATGCGTATAAATCTCTACCTCTACGTATGTATGTACATAATGTAGCAAAACGACGAGGTAACGAGATTTTTCACAAAATTTGATTCCCCGCAATTTTGCGCGCGGAATGGATTTTTTTTCGGAGAAGATGTGAGGCGTTACTGTGATTTAATATCAACCCTATAAAAAATTAAATAATTGACTTATGAAATTCATATCATTTATAACATAACACCTTTAGTTAGAGGTATCTACCTACATAAAATAATTGTAGCCTTTAGTTATCTTTTATTATCTAACACGTTCCCTGCACTTTGCTTCGAGGAAGGATGCAAAATCATTTGTTTCTTAAGATTTAGAAGTCGTATTAAAATAGAACAGAGATTTTGTAAGAATACCAGAATATAAGTTGAATTTACCGAAATATAACTTTTTTTACTTCTCAACCGCACCAAGGTTTTGATATGGGTATGATTGAGAGCGATCGAGCGGGAAATGGCATCTCCGATCCACTCTGGCAATATAAGTACTTAGAAATAAGCATAGCAAACATGGAATCCTACTCAGTTTGTAGTTGTACAGGAGTTATTAGAGATTATTTGATGGAAAGCTGTAGGTACCTACAATTTAGCTGTTTGTGCTAGAATTAAGTAGCTGAAAGTGTGTGAGACATTTTTATGACTTTCAGACCGTGATGTTGGTAGTTACTATGGTAATGATTGGATTGCTAAGAGTAGTCTAAGCATGTAAAACTGTAAATGTTATAGTTACAGCACAAGACCTTTGTAATAGTTATGTTATTCCATTTGGAACTAGCTGTCTTTACATATTTATAACTCTATCCGGATTTCATCTCGTTTTCCAGCGATCTACTTCTTTGCCTTTCGTCATAATCAGTTTCTAAGTTTATCCTTGCAATATAGATTTTTAAATAGGTAAATAAACAAAGTACCTACGTACCTAGTAGAGACCTAGAGATGCTGTAGGTACCTACACTAGCCTACCTACAACAGCTGCTTAGGTACGTGAAGTCACAAATTTATAGTGCGAGCAACACAAAAATAGGTTTTACTTAGTTTGAACGAAGCTAAACATCGTCGCTGTCCAATTAGGAAGCAGATGTAGCTTCCGATTTACTCGATTTAGACTCGGCCTTCTTACTTCTCAGCCTCCACTTCCGGCTTGTTCCAGAATCAAATATTCATTCAATACAGAAATAGCAGTTTGAGAAGTTGGGTATAACTGAGAAATATCCTTTGGTTTTGAAAGCGGCACAGCACTCAAATATTTTGTCATTGATCGGTCGGCTAACTTTGAAACATTAATGGATTATTTACAAGTAAGTAAGTATTTTTTATTGAAATATTGAGGCAGCTCCTTCAGAAAATTAAGATCAGTGTTTTTTTATTATGCATTTTTTATAATTCTTTAATAGTTTACTGTGTAGTGAAACGCGCGTCCATGACAGTATTCTTTTTTTGAAATTCATAAAGATACCACAATGAGATAAGAAGGGATCGAAAAAGCAAAGGAGTTGCATAATGAAATTTAGTACAACATTATAACACCCGTTTGAATGATATTGGTTACTATGACACTGGATGTTGGCAATAAGCTAACTGTTTCAGAAACTTATAAAGAGGATTTATAACATGGGTGTAGATAAATATAATTTTGATCTTAGTCTGCAAGTAAAATAGGTATATTTTGTAATTCCTGTCGTTTTCAAACTGATGCGCCATGCGGTTAAAGTCGCTGATTAACATTCGTAGCCAACAATAGACATTGTTCAGATCAAACGACTCCGGTCTTTGTGTTTATATTGAAGCTAAAAGGGATGGGGTCTTAAATTTTTGTTCTTTTTTGTTCTTTATGCTACTTAGTTTAACCGTTTAATTAAATAGAGGACAAAGCTGCAAATGTTAAAGAGAAATAGGTGTTTATTTACCTAATTACTTATACTTACACTTATAGGTGTATAGGTAGATAAGTACCTACTTACTTGTTTAGGCGGGTAGGTAGGTATAGTTTTTTTTTTTTTTTTTAATGGACTTTTATTGAAGATAATTAATAGTGGGCATTCAGTAGACAGGCTGAGACAAGGTATAATCACAACAGTTCCAAAGCCAGATTAAGTGTCTTGCAGACTCTTGCAACAATACACAACCACTGCATGTGTGCATGTGCAGTTTCAAAGTAAGAACAGTTTTTGTCCTCCACATTAAAATTGCAACATTTATAACTGGCGTAGGTACGTCTTGCGAGTGTCGAGTTCGTGGAGAGTGATTCCGTCGCGTTTAGTTCCAAGTCGGTGAAAGTCGGCGAAGGGCCGTCTGAGGGCCGCAGTGCACTAATTGTCAGCCCCGGGTGCTGACACTCGCGTCTTGCGTGGTTATAAGCCTGATGCTCAGCCGCCCCGCTACCGGTTATCTTATGCTATGCTTGCACTCACGGGTAAAGTCCTTCTGTACGATGACGTAGAATTGACGTGCTTATACCTACAGTATGTTTACTAACAAAGGACGTGCTTATACCTACAGTATGTTTACTAACGTTCCCGTTAACCCGCAATAGTACTTATAGCGTCCAAATATGCAAAAACAGAAAAAAATTGTGAAATATACACAAAACTACACCCCTTTGCAAAAAAACGGGCACCTTAACAGTCATTGGCTTTTGTATGGATAATATTAAAAAAATTACTATGTCATTAGCATAAATGACTAGTTATTTGTTATAATCAATAAGAATATAGTTTTTTGGCTACCAGCAGCGCTACAATTTTACTAGCTCTTATTGCTTTTTCTGCCATTACAATCTACACAAAGATATCACTTTTAAGTCACAATAAGGCTGGATTATGTGACAAACATAAATTATTCTACTAAAAATAACGAGAAGTTAGTTTTAGTTGCCAGAATAACCTTCTAACCGCAAACCTGCAAAATGTTAGTAAAAGTCACAAACGGAAAACGAGATTATTATTGTTTTTAAACAAAAGTATCGAATTTGGAATTAACTTTTTTTCCTACCCAGACTCTTTATTAAGAGCCAGTAACATAGTTTGGCTATTAAAACCTCTTTACAACTAAATGATTACCAATAATGTACAAAAATCAAAACCGCCCGTTTTTTTTGCAAAGGGGTGTATATTTAATTGATACGTAAAAGAAACACTCTGTACACGCACACTTGTATTTCAGCGTAGAAAGGCAAGTGTGACAAGTAGGTATCTACAATAAAAACCCTTTGTTTTTTCATGTAATATTTTTTTTTGCATGTATAGACGCTATACTATTGCAGGTTAACGGGAACGCCTCTTTGTTAGATAACATACTTTTTATGCTATCATAAACCTATACATTATATTTAGAGCTATCTTTCTTTACAGATACTTTCAATCAAGCTACTAAAAATAACTTTTTTAAACTATTTTACTACTTTAACTATTTTACTTCTTGTACAAAAGGTACAAAAGGTGTACATGTGTATAATAATCTATATTTATAAAAATGAATCCCTATTTCCCTCAGTCACGCCATCACGCGTGAACGGCTGAACGTATTTGGATGAAATTTGGCACATAGGCAGACCATGAACTCGAGAAGGACATAGGATACCTTTTATCCCGATATTTCCACGGGATCGAGACTTATGCGAGTGAAACCGCGGGGCGCAGCTAGTTAATAATAAAATACATACATTACTTACATATACAGAACTATTTAATTACATTTGCTTCGTCATGTCGCTTAGAGATAACTTATCGCCACCCGTGAGATATCATTGAGGAGTTTCGGTGGCCATCTTCTTCGGTGGTCTTCCTCAACAGTTCAACTTCACCAAATAATACCTTCTGAATTTTAATGCTTGACTTGTTGATGAAAATACAAAAATTGCTATATGGTAGGTATAATATTTGAGGAGTTCCATCAATTTCTCATGGATCCCATAATCAGAACCGGATTTTGAAAAAATGGGATCAAACTAGAAGTACTATCCTTTCAAATAAAAAAATATTTTTTCAAATCGGTTTTTATTCCACGGCGTTCTGAAATTAAAAAAAAATTTTACAAAAAAAAAAAAACTACCGACTTTCAAAAAAAAAACTGTGTTAAAAATAACTTTAATTTCGGAAGGCGGTGGCTTTGCTTTTCAATTTTCGTTTTTTGCCACCGACTTCCGAAATTAAGGTTTCGAACTAAAAAAGATTTTTTTAAATCGGTTCACAATTGGCGAAAATATCGATGAACATACACAAAAAAAAAAGTAGGTAATACATGCAGACGAACATAGGACCTCCTCCTTTTTGAAGAAGTCGGTTAAAAATACAACCGAATTATCGAAAGACATGGACAAAGTAGTGGATGATGGGTCGAATGTTGAACTTTTGCCATTCTAATTTAACCGGGGGCTTACCAGGGATGTACTTGCCGGGCCCGGGTGCTTTGCCTTATTAGAGATACCTAGCTACATATTTAATTCAAAATTTACAATAATTTACACCACGTAGGTGGGTAAGTTGTCTTGATACACACGGACAACGTGAAATAGAGTCGACCACGTTATAGGCTAACTAGTAGTCTCTTAGCCAGTTAGTGAAACTTGTAATGGATATTTACAGGTCTCTGCGGAGATATTTAACTAACTGAAGCTTACACGCAAAGGCCCTGCAAATGCCTAAGTTTGTGGAGAAATACACATGTACTTACTTAGTACTTGTAGTGAGATATATAACGGAAGTAGTAAATCTTTAGATAAGTAACTTCGATCTGCTGTAAACCACATTGAACCTAAGGTACGTCGACGTTTCAAAGCAACTTTTTTTAGATATGCGAAGCACGGAGCCTGAATACATAAGATGAATATACAATATACTGAATATACAATGTAAAGTCAAGTCGAGCCATAACACTAAGTAAACTGTTTTTTACTATATTCTATTTCATCATCATCATCATTTCAGCTGAAAGACGTCCACTGCTGGAAATAGGCCTCCCCCAAGCACCGCCACTTCGATCGGTTCTGTGCTTCTCGCATCAAGCAGATTCCTGCGGCCTTCACCAAGCCTGGCTATTTGGCTATTTAAGATCTTATTTGGCTGGAACAAATACTGAATTTATTTACATCATCGGCACATAAGATTACATAACATAACACAGCTTGTGTTATGTTTATCTATCGCGATTTATTGCAATCGATGTCTTCTCAATTCATCGGCCACATGTAGGTACCTACATCTATCTTGTTCAGGGAGGTCATATTTGGCTTAGTTATTGATTAAAATTTAATTATACTCAGTAGAGTCTGCTCTTAATTTCATCGTTGCCATTACAGCGGGCTTCTCAGAGTAATTTAGAAAATTAATTCTTTGTTATAAGTTTATTTTTCTCGTTATACATAATATTTTGTCTACACTGAGTAAAAGTTTCGTAAAGATTAAATGTCACCCTCCCGATCTCGCTGAAGGTTAATAAGAATCATTTATCAGGAAGTTAAATCTCGAAGTTTCCTCGTTTCTGGTGCTTTATTTGATAAAATAACAAATTACTGAACTGTTTAGGTAGGTGTACAGCAGGAGCCAACAAGCTGTCGTAGGTGTCGCAACATAATTATTGGAACTTCCGTTTATTTCTGTGAAAAAGATTAAAGATTTTCAAAACCTACAAATAGAATTAATCATACTTAATTACATCTACATTAGAAATTTCTCACGTCCCGTTAAAGTAAACTCAATTAAAATTGTTACGTGAGTTTTTCGCGCGAGAAGGCATTATCAAGTGAAATAGTTTTGATTAACAAAAATAAATAAACGCGGTCCGTTCAACTCCGGTAGTAGCAAAATATTAATTGGGGCATGAGATTTCCTGTGAATTTGTTTTCATTTTGCTGGTAGCGGTACGGGTGCCCCTTTGCGCCCGCGTCACGTAAGCTGATTCCTTTCATTTCAAAATTCCACGGCTTTATACCAACACAAAATAAAACGAACGCGGAACGAAGGTACGTGTTGTGTAATAGCTGTACATTCCTCATACATATACAGCTACAATTCGCCAAATCCTGTTAATTTTAGGAACAGGTAAAACATCTAAGCGAACACGTTCTAAAGGGCGGTACCTCCTATAATTTGCTATCAAATTATTCCAATCCCGCAAGAATATTAGTTTATCCAGTCTAAATTCTATGAAAACGGTGTACACAGCCTACAAATTCATGGCAGCACAGTTTTTATTCATCGCTCTGAGTTCACAAGAGGCTTTCACTGAATTGAGCTATGCAAAAGAATATAAGTTTACCTATGTAGTTTATTTCGTTCCGATTCTATAACGAATATCAAGAGATTCATTTGTCCTAGTCTGTGTCCTATTTATTTTCAGTGTATTTTAGAATATCCGATATATTATACTACTTTCGTATAACTGTAGATACTTCACCTCTAGATGGATTTTAGTTTTTAGTTTTATGCCAGGAAAAGAATTGTATTAATTCAGATATTATTCATCTAGACATTAATAATTATGAGCACTATATTGTCGGTTATGTGTTTGCTGGAAGTATGTGTATAATCAATTGGAGCAGTCTGTTTGTCGTTGCTGAGTATCCAGCCCATAAATCCTGGCTTGATACGGGAGATGTATTGGAGCCGTAGTTAAAACATTGGCGACTGTCCCATCGTCTATTTACGGCCTAGTATGCTTTTGCAGACATTCATTTTAAACTGATAAATTAGCTTAAAATTAGAAAAGTAATAAACTTTTTTTGTTTAGAACAACAACAAATTAGCATAAATAACAATAGAAAAGATGGAGTCGCAGCTATTCAACGTCTAAACAATTATTGAAATTATCAAAGTTACTTTGTTATCAATTCACCCGAACTGTTTAATAATTTATTGGATTTTAAAATAATATTCCTCTGAATCAAATTGATGAACGTGTGAAAGCTTCCCAGGGTAAACGTCATGTATTTTATTTAAGTAAAGGGTCAAATTTTGGGATAATGTGTTGACGCAGATGGATCCAACGCAAATAGCTGCGGTAACCGGTGGACCTTGTCGGTGTCATCATGGAGGATAATCAAGAGTTATATGAAAAATGGTGACGCTGTTTTTTTTCATGGCCAATTTTTTGCAATCTTATATTTTCCCGAACTACTATTTGCAACTTAAACAAAATCATTTTAACAATTTCATTTGTTTCAATTAACTCTTCAATGCATTGAATATCGTAGTGTAATAAATTAATCAATATTTCTAAGCTTTTCATGGGGTGGGTATGGGGGGTATCCTTTGAAGAACTTGGAAATTAATATTTGTAATGTTAATGTCGTCACTCTACCTCTACCAAACAGAGTAATATCCTCATTTATCTATTCTCCATCGTCAGAAATTATTGGTAAAACCCAATCTAATTATTGCATAGATACATTTTTATATGGTTTAAATTCCTTTGTCCCTAACCGGATTTTTTACGACAAGTGAACTTTAAAAGCAGTCCATTTTATTAGTTTCATCGTTCACACTAATAAAATGGATCGCCTTTAAGTTACCCTAATTATAACAAGTTTATGCCTCTGGTAACTACATTATTATACGAACATACTATGACTGTAATCCAAATTATATGTGACTCTGCAGAAGGCAGAGCGAAATACGAGTAGGGCCTAGAAGTCAATGGGGGAAAAGGGGACAAAATATTTAAAAGATGGATATACACAATCATGTTAAGGGTAAAAGATATTTGTATTAAGATGTATAGGTACTTAAAGTATAATTTTGTTACAAGATATATATTTTTCCTTTCCTATTATTTGCTGAAATTAATATTTTTCTGACGATCAGAACTGGACCCCCATAATTTAATTAGGTATACGTTTCTACTATACAACTACATATTTACAAGTGAATTGATCTAAACTAGTCGTAACATGGGAGCTATAAATCAGGATTTTCGAAGACTTGGAAGTCTGCCAAATTCACCTAAAGCTAGACGACCTAGACCAGCAACTTACAGTACATTAATTGTATCATTTATCCATCCATGGCCGATACGCAAACCAAAGAATTTACTATGTATTATATCGGTAAGTATGAAAAAATATTGTGCCAAAAATATCATGTTATAATATTCTGAAGAATATATTGTTAAGATATTTCAAAGTAGTGAAGTCGGTATCAATAAATAACAATAACAAATCCTGTATCGACATGGATGATTTTTTTATGTCGTTTCATTAACTTCTTAGCATCTGATTACTGAATGGGCCTTCGTGTTGCTAAGAAGAGGAAGACGTTTTAGTAGACGTAGGCAATATCATAAAAATGGTACTATTCTGATGCGATTTGTCGGTTGTGATGATAACTGTCGCTTCAAGTCCCATGTGATGATAACTGAGAATTGCGTTTCCATAATTTCGATCCTCAATTTGTATGTACCCTTAGAACGACGCGACGACGTAGAATTTTATTAAATTGTTTAAAGCCTCGTAGCCTCTTTTGAGATGCTAAGCACCTACGTTGGTATATACGTACCTACCTCGGTATCTAAGGTTGAGACCCTTAGATACCGAGGTACGTATATAGTACCTACCGACTGGTAGGTACTATATACGTACACGGCTTGTATTTGAATTTCCGTTTCATTTTTAGTTGTAGAATTGCAAATACAGATGCAAATGAAATGTCTACTCTGCTTATTTAATTTTCATTTGAAAGCATAATCATGAAGAGGAAGACATAGACCTAGGTACTAGTATTATTGATTGTATGTTCGTGAGAGCGATCTGTGGTTCGTGCTAATAGCAACACATTTACTATGTGCCAATAGTTCAATAGAGATCTCAATTATTATTGGTACTATTTCGAAATATTATCTTAAATTATTAAGACATCTTGCACAAAGGTCGCCACTAAGAAGTCTATAGGGGATATTTTTTTAATTAATATTGCTTGTACTTATTTTTGTTTATTAGCTGTGTAAAAATAAAGTTGTAACATTAAATCGGCACTTATTTTGAACGTTTATTTTCAATTAACTTCAGCAAAAATTCGAATAATATTTTGGGGCAGATTTTTGCTGATTTTGTAGGAATTCCCATCGTCAGTGCAAACTGCTCGACAAACTGGACGCTGGCAATCGCATAATTTAATGAACACTTCCCTAATCGAGTGACGAGCCGAAAGCCGCTCGATGCTCCGGCAAAAATAGCATTTTCGTTTTCCATTTCAAAATTTGTTCGTAACAAAAAATATAAGTGTATTGACGGTTCGTTATTTGTAAACTGAGTTAGGTATAGAGCTCTTTTGTCGACCTACAAAGTCCGTGGGCCTTCAGTTTCGGTCTTTCGCTTCTGTGTTTTTATCTCTTGTCCAATAAAGTATTTTAAATATTTTAATGCAAGATGTACCAACCGAAAACCAATTTTCATCTTCGTTCACAATGTTCACACCTCGATCATCTTGTTTGCGCAACTTACTACCTAATGTGTACTACTACGTGTGTACTTACAAGTACCTACTTATATCGAATGTGAATTTCAGTAATGCGTTTTTTGTCGTATTAGGAAGATGTATCCGTATACAAGTAGGAATATTGGCTACATTTGTAAGCAGGTCAGAGCAACGATTTATCATTGTGAAGATGACGTTTACGGCCGATAGCAACTGATTTGTTCCAGATCAAATGCGAATCCAATATTTACGCATCGTGATCGTACGCGTTCGGAAACATTCGCATCGTATCACTAACATATTGCATTACGGTGCACTTCTGTTCTTGTGAGTGAGTGAGGGAAGCGTGTGGATGAGTGATGGGCACGAAACCTTGAGGTACCCATCGAGTATGTTCGTCGTGTTTATCTAATTTACCTCTAAATTCGTGAATAGGATTCCCAAATTAATAGATAATGCCTTTGTTAAAGCCGTTCACTAATTGACTAACGAAGAAATTACTAAAGTAAACACGAATCCAAGAATTGTGTAGACCCTGGGTTACAAAATGATTGTTTTAATAAATATTTACATGAAAGTTATTCAAAGAGAGGTTACCGAAACAGACTCCTGACGTCATTGGCTTGTGCTCGACTTTGTCGCCCCAGTTCAGGCTGCCTGTGCAAGATAAGCTGGCTTCCTCCCTCTGTATTGTCTAAAATTTAGTTGCTTTGTTACATGCTTGCAACCTAGTTAACATGAGTTAATCCGCTTGTGCCCAAAACTAATCCGTACACAGAGCTGATCTCTGTGTACGGATTAGTTTTGGGCTAAATCCGGCCCCACTGGATCTTGTGTTGGTAGAAATAAATTCCTTTCAATAACTATGTTTGATTTACAATAGGGAAATAGTTACCTAGGTAAAGTCATTTAGAAGTTGCCATATAGCTAGTAGGTACCCAATTAAAAAATGTACGTACGAGTTATTTACTGTTAAAAATCTCTTTTTTTATATTTTCAATTGAAACATTTGAAAAAGTTTTTAATTTAAAACTACAGGCCGCGAAGTCGCAGCACTCGCTACTTGCTACGAGGTCTACGCGCGTAGGTTCAGTGACGCGCGAAACATGTGCGTAGCTGTTTTTCATCAAACGTTGCGTTCATTTTTCCATCCACATCTATACCTGCGACTGATCCTCTCTTCCGCTTTGCGTACCTTTCGATTATCCAGCGGGACGGGAGTGGATTTCGTATAATATTTCATCTGCTTCTATTAAAACATTTTATCATATTGCGTAGGATTTGCTGACAGCGTTGTCAGCAAACTATAAATTCTGCTGTTTCTGTTTTCGTGAGCGAGTAAATTGAAATTTATTTCGTAGACAGCGGGATTAACTATATATTTTCGCTTACGTACTAAATAAACGGTAGGTAAAGGCTAGCTCTTGTGAATATTATTTACAGGTTGAGGCAAGGACGTTATTTTAAATAAAATGAGACCTTTCCAATGGCGTAGCTCTGTATACTATTTATAAATTATTCATTATTTCTGACTACCATAATGCACAATTTATTAATGCATTCATCATTTATTTAAAGAAAGTCATACGGAAATTGTTCTATGCGGCAGTATCTTATGCTAGTTAAGCAAATAAAGAAGTTAACGGTCCCACTAAAGTTGTAACTGCTACAAAATAATTAAGTAAATGGGACTTCTTAACGCAATCTCGAACATGAATCACGTAAAATGTTAGCAGGTTTATATTTAAGTCCAATTGTTGGAAAGAAACGTAGGCTCTTGACATGGCTACGTGGATGTAGGCACATCTGTATGGCTCCAAATCGGTTCGTGTCACCCCCAGTCTTTTATTGTAGCGAGCTTTCCAATTACATCCGAGATGGATATTTGCGCGCCTCGATGGCGCACGTCGTCGTCGCCGGCTCCGACTTATTATCTCCGAAACGAATGCAAGGGTTCATGAAATAATAGCTAAGCTTACATAAAATATGATGCCATTAAACCGCTTTGCTATATTTGTTTTTAACGGCATCGTTTTCATTCAACTCATAAACCGAGATGAACAATAAATTCATTAAGTTGGCGTTAATGAATGTTAATAAAATATGATATTTGTTTTAGGTACACCTACTGAAGGATTTATTTTCTTTTTATGAAATGTTCATTGAATTAATGGCCAGATAAACTGAATTTTATTATGTTTAGTTTGATGGTGGCATGAGTCCATTGGGAAGCATGGTGGAAAGCATTCGAAAGCCTGAAAATTATGGTGTTATAGGTCTTTAAACTTATATTAATAAAAAAATACCTTATTTCTTTCTGTAATTTCAAATACACGTTATTCAAGGGCTCATATGCTTCGACAAATGCGTACATAAATATTTTAACAGACGAATGATTCGTAACTCTAATTGAATATGTAGATAGTCGCTCATTCAGGTACGAGGGCTCTCCAGCATTGTGTCGAGCGTTCCTATTAAACAGGATATTAATACACGAGCATCCATTCAGTCGCGACGGCAGTTCGGACAGTTTCTACCAACTACTTGTTAGTTGGAAAGTCCGGAAGACAATCTAATCGGAGCCAAGTTCCGGACATTACCGATCGGCGCCTAACGATGACTGATCACTCTTTGATGTTCGTGTTCTACTAATGTATTGAAATTAATTCGGCATAACTAGATCAAACTTCATCAGTCAACAATCATACAACCACAATATTACGAGCCTATAGAAAATATCGATACGGAATCGAGTTAAACGGTTGAATTTGTCGCGAGCGAAAATGTGATCAATATTCGATAATTCCAAAGCAGATGTCGTAAATGGCAGGGCAAATGTTGCCGATATATTTATGAAGGATATTTAGCGTCGAATAAAGTATTATTTTGCTATGGAGTAAACAATAAAAATGCTTAGAGATTTATGGGCGCCGTTTATTCGGATGATCCCGTGGGTATCGCCTGTAAATGATCACCAGGACACACCTCGATCGTCCTTCAGCGCTCGAAGGTTCGAAAGCTTTCTTAACTTCTATTTGCTCAAAAGTACCTTCAAATACGTAATTCAGACCAAACAGCGCTGAAGCATTTTTTTTCTTCTGCTGAATTGAATGTTACACAAACGGTGTCGGAGCAGTTGATGAAATTTTGCTCTGTGTAGTCGTGATCGATCACGGTGCCCTAACGAATAGTCGTATGTAGGTTTATACTAGGTATGTGTGTCGAATTACGTACCCACCTAGGTACACGCAAACTTGTGACTAGTGACAGATCGGCAAATATTACTAAACATATATATCAATATCAATGCTAAACATGTAGACATTCACTACTTCGCTTTTCTACGATTTTTTCCTTTCAGAATATTTGCGAGGAGAAAGTTCGAGTACCTAGGCACTACCAGTTTCCTTTACTTTCACAAGTGGATTTGGTAGGTGGAACATGCAGAGACGAGAATTGCAAATTGCTTATGTTTTCATCCTTAGAAACCATAGTTTTTATATTGGTATAGCTTCTGGTCGTTTAAGATAGTTTATAGGGTTCCGTACCTCAAAAGGAAAAAAACGGAACCCTTTTAGGATCACTTCGTTGTCCGTCCTGTTTATCAGTCAGTCTTTTCCTTTTTCTCAGGAACTTTAATTATTATGAAATACGTAGGCCTACGGTCCCTTAGAGCTAGAATCATGTTTAGCATGAAGGAAGGTCTCACAGCACTATTAAAGGAAAAGTCCGAAAATCGTTAGTTTCATCATTTTTTTTTTGCGTTTGAATACTTCCATTTGCTTTGGAGAATTGACTGTGACGTATATCGATGTATGGGAAACATGTTTTTCAACTACAAAATTAAGTTTGTTTTTAGGATATATTCATCCCAACTACTGGACCCTTGATTGTGCGTGGGCCAATGACTGTGGGCTGAAACCACTTTGCTCGTTTTTTCTATAAATATTTATTTTTCACTAAAGAATAACACAACAAAGTCAGAGTGCCTTTATATCTGTGCCTTCGTTGATGTAGAGTCGTATTTCCAGCAGCGGAACAAAGGAAATTAAACTTTTAATTGGTATTCGCAAACAAAATCGTAAAGAAAGTAAGGTGTAAAGAATAAATTAAAAGTTTTCTTTGTTTCTTCGTATAATTATATTTCCACAATTACTTAAGGTTAAATAGATGATGATTAATATTTTAATGAATTGCATTTGCTTTTAATTTAGAGATATAATTATTTAGTCAAAATTGAAGAGATATATTTTTATTCTATACTTTGTTAAAAGTGTTTCAAACAATTACAATATTGCACATAATTTTTCATCTACGGTTTTCGCTCCATCGAAAGCAGGTGTCAAATTTTCACCTCCCCTTATAAATCTTCATTTTCATTACCTACCTACACAAAGGGAGAGAGGGGAAGAATATTATCAAAGACCCTCACTCATTGACTTATTTTATATGGCATTAAATATATTGTACCTATCTATAAAAGTATAGATTGAACGATATTTCCTTAGCGTAGGTAGGTAGGTATATGTACCTTCCTACGCTAAGTAAACAGAAGATCGATGACGACTTTATTGTTATTCCTGAAGATAAGACTTTACCCACGAGAAAATTCGAACATAATTTGTTATAAACAGGCGCGCTATCGCGGGCGCGTAGCGCCGCCTGTCGCGCCCGCGATACCGCGCCTGTTTGCACTAGTCTTTAAGAAAGCAAATTAAAACACAATGAAGAAGACATAAACGAGAGATGATTATTAAATACACTGCATTACAAAACTGAATCTTTATTTACATACAGGTGGGCAAGAGTTAAAATTAAACTGTATAAAGAGAGAACCAGATACAGCTTTAATTTAATATAAAATACCACCAAATGATACCCACAGCACAAAATGTACCTTCAAGTTACTATATAGTTAAAGCAAACATCACGCCCAACAACATACGGATCCAATTTATAAAGTAATCCCTGAGGAACAATAGCAAATACAAAATATGATTGTGTAGCATCCACTGGAACGAGGTCGCGTATAACCTTGAACATAATTGCCTCTTCAGAATAATTAGGTACAATTATAGCTGGTCCCGTTCAGCAGAGCTTCTGATTTGAACGGATTGATTGATGGAGCTGCGGTGATTGGCTCAATAAACGTTAAAACCTCTTTGAGCTGATTGTGATTCATTTTCATAATGGTGGTTCTTGCATAATAGTTGGAATCGGTTTTAGTAGTCAGCAGGATAATTAACGTTTGGATAAAATTCTGTGTGCATTTAAAATGCACCTCTTCTTTATTATCCGCATTCGCTTTCAATGTTTTAGGCTCTTCAATACTATTTGCATTTCCTTTTTAAGAAAAAAATACGGTACTCTATTTCTTTCACATCGAAATGCAACTTCATAGTTTTTGTAGGTCACTCTCACTGGTCATGGAAAAATGTGTGCAATAAGGACTGTATTCTGCCGCAGGCTGCATACAGGACCCACACTCGGTAATAAGGTTAACGAGATGGACGCAGCCTGAATGAGCGCAGGATTTCTTTCATTGAATTAAAAAAGCCGTGGAAAGTCGCACTATTGTTTATATAAAATTATGTGAAAATAAATTCAGAGCGCGCAGTCTTAATAAAATCTGGAATCCGGTTCAAATATTTTGTGAAGTGTGTGCATTGACTAGACATCATTTGAATTTAGTACCTTAGACATTATTTAAGTTAAGTTGTCAATAACGAATTAAGAAAACGGACGGTTATCTACCACAAGTACCATAAACTTGGAAAAAGGTTTCCTTTTCCACTTGACATCTAAACAGTCCCATAAAATCAATTATTATTGGTTGTAATTTGATTCTTGTGTAATTTTTATATCTTTATATATTTATATCTAGACTGTCATAAAAACATTTTATTTGTTTCCGCAGTTCGCTACTCTGCTCGGCTGAGTAGAGTAGAAACTGATCAGTAACGTATGATGAAACTAGAGCGCTGTTCTATTCTTAGCAAAACTTGGTAAAGCCGCGTCGTCCTCTCTACTTCGAAAGTTTTATGAGTCGGATGAGATAGATCAGGGATCGGAATGCATTATTGCCTATTCAAGATTGTGTCAGCTCAACCGAGGGAGCTTTCTATTGATTGCGTGGAAGATGCTGTGAAAAGATATTTTTGAAGTTTTACAATAAATATATCACCATTTGTACGATTTATAACGTTTTAGGCGTTTATCTTGGAACAGGAAGGTTTTGAAACTGTTTATTCAGCCTATTTATATTTAATTTACTCTTTATGAAAATGATCTCGATCGAATTTTGATTGCCTCAAAAGAACTGAGGAGTATTGACATAATATAATAGGTATAGGTACAATAATGCTTCTGCCGCTGCAGTGCTGAAGATCCGATCAGTTTGCAGAGGGTCTAGTGTCGTCGAGTCTTCGTGCCAAATGCGGAAACTTTGTCAAATCAACACTCTAACCCTCACACTGCACCTCTTTACATTCAAACTGCGAGATTGGAATTATTAAGATTGAGCTGCGATTGTGCTAAACTTGTCGGAAGCCTTGAGCCGGGTCTCATTCAGATGCAGATTTAGGTCAGACGTCAATTGAGTTCGAACAGTGTAATTAAGCGACTTTTGGAAGTTCGATTGCTTAATTTAATTCCTTTCATTGTATGATTTTAAACTTCTTTGTTTGATTTACTTCGTTAAATATTTTTGCTACTTTGTGTAGAGTTGTTAAAATTGGGAAATAGAACGCTGTTTTAAAATGCGATTCAATGAATGTTTTACGTGCTCGTTCCATTTCGTCTGTATTTCAATTTTACGCGAACACTGTTCATACTCGTATTGAAAACTCGCATACAAACTGTGAAGCGTATAAAAAGTATGGAAAGGAAGTTTACGCAGCAACTTTTATAGAACTAGGTCATAATTCTGCTTGCATATTCAAACGTTCTATTGGCGCCGTGTGGGACCTGACATTGTTCAATATTCCGGAATAAAACCTGTGAAAAGCTGTTAGTACACGAATGTTTCAGGCCTAAATAAAATAAAAATATTTATATTAGAAGCGACATGCCTCACAATGTTACGGTGCCGATTTTCTTTTCTTTATCTTGATGTTTGCTGGTGTCAATTTCCTGTTAACTTAGGAACGACAGTATGATAATAAAATATTGACATTGTTTACGTACTCGCTGTTCCTCTTTGCGTATTTCGAGGTAACGAAGGCTCTGGGGATTGCTGCCTAATACTTAGGTATCAAAAGATTTCCGATGGGATATTATCCTAGAGCGGAGATTATGGCTGTCTACAGGAACGGTAGGTTCTGTCGAATTATTACGAATTTAGATTAGATTTAGTTAAACCGATTGTTTACGAAGTTAGATTAGATATTAATATTTAACATATTGTATTTATTGCAGTATTATTCTCAACTGTAGTTAAACATTTTATTAAGCTGCGGTAAATTATGATCCTCGAAGGGAGAAAATATGTGATGAAATTAATTTGAAATTTTCTTGCTAAATGTAATTCGAAAGCGTTGACGCGAGGTACAGGACGAGAGGAGGGGTTGAGTGAACGTCTTCTGATGAAAAATGTTGACTTTATATGGAAAATTCGCGCGTGATTCGCATACAGCTCGCGTGAGGGGCGCGCGGATATCAACGAACGATACACGAGTCTATGTAACAATATTATATTATGCAACTTTCCCTGTTTATTTTTAGTACTATGCTGTCATGCGTTTAAAAAAGATCATAAAAGTCGAAGTAAATACGGTAGTAAAAAGTATTCGGGTATCGTTTGTACAGTTGCTAAAATGCAAGCATTTCTGACGAAAAGAACAATGCAATATAATTGTGAAACGGCAAATAAAATTATTCCAATTAATTAGTAATTTAGTACCTAAGTTACTGTTATGCTTTGACTGTTATTTAAATAGCATGAGTATAATCTGAAAATTGAGCTAAGTATATTTATGATACTTATCAATTTAATACAATGACTTTTTTATTCAACATGTATTACAAATAAACTAAAATTTTATGTGAAAAACAAACCTAATCCCGCCGCCACCGCTGTGTAGCTTGCCGTGAGGGGCGGCGGTCGATTGCGTACATGTCTATCAATTTATTGTCGGTTTATTTGCTTGGCAACGATAAAGTTTACGGTTTTCCCTCCCGACATGTGCAGCGTGACACATGTCAAATAAAACTATGAATATAGTGATTTTACAGCGTGTAGATAGTAAGATACAAGCATCGTCTAAACCGTAGCTTGAGCTCCTACTCACACGTACCTATTTCATACAATTTACAAGCTTCGCTACTTTTTACGAGCCAGTGCAAGTGAGGGGTTTTGTGCTCGCCTTAAAGCTTGATGCCAGGAAATGATTTATTAGGGAACCATACCTCTGTTTATAAATAAGGTCTAAAACATGCCATATAAATTGCTTTTGAACTTTGCTTTTCTTTCATAAATAAATACGAAGTTCTGTTTCTCTTGATTATGTTTTAGGCAGTAGGTATACAATCAATGATACATGTATACTCACTTACAATTTGTGAGTTTAAAAGGGGTAAACATCGGACCTACTAATCCGATTCCTAATATTATTTCACTAATGGGAAGTTACATTCTCCCTGAGTATCTTATGATATAATAATATTATGTTAAAACAAGAAATTTCACACGGCAGAAGTCGCGGACAGAAGCTAGTGCGAATATAAAAATACATTCGAGATGTAAAATAGTAGGTAGGTTTGTTAAAGAAGGCAAATACTACGACAAAAGAATTTTCCGGCAGAGCTGGGGGCCAAGTCTACTTATTTACAAACGTGTCAGTGGTCTCACAATGATGAGTTTTTGACAGATTTTGTATGGCATATCTGTCAAAAACTGATCATTGTGAGACCACTGACACATTTGTAAATTAGTAGACTTGGCCCCCAGCAGAGCTCCTTCATCACAACAAACGCAGACAATTGACACAATTGCTCCATGACATAAAGTCTGTTGAGATTATAGTCCCGAATCAATTTGTGCGTGTGCTTTGAATTAACTTGTTACTACACAGAACAGCCAATGAACATTCAGTGATTACAGCAAAGATTTTTTTTTGTAATGTGAACCTCATTAACGAGCACGGAGATAAATCTATTAAAATAAAACAATAGGCATTATCCAACATAGCAACAATTTTAAGAAAAAAAAATACAGTCCTTAATGTTTTTTTGTTATCTGAGAGATTTCGAAGCTTATGTACAGTCACGGACTTTAATTGATGAGCCACCTGGCACTGTTCGTATTTTAGCCGTGTAATGCAAATCGGGTTTATTCGGTTCCCGACACGCAAAGTCAATGTTTTCGTATTAGAAGAAGAAAATTATATTTCATATCTTTACCAGTTGGCTAACCTGAGAGCCAGAACTACAAACTTGACAGTAGAGTGACTACACAAAGTCAACCAATTGCAGGTCTAGTAACAGTAACCTAGCAACGATAAACAATCGTTGCTAGGTTACTGTGGCGATAGTAATGTTAGCGTACGGAGAAATATTAATAGTCATGTCGACAAGTTCGAAAGTAACGTCTCTGACATCGATATTTCAACTGTCACTGTCTTCAGTTAAGTTTTCAGAATTATCGAGTTGATGAGGAGTTCAAAGGAGGTCGGTATCAAATAGATTGGATAAACTTATTGCAACATTGTATTTATTTTTATCATTAAGAACTTTTTAGTCAACCTCTATGGATAAGACTATTTCCAATTAAAAGTAATTTATTTGTCATCTTGTTTACAAGCGTGCTATTTGAGTTCGTGTTTAATCGTGTAATTTCGTGAATGTATGAAACTGCAAAATTGAAACGTTTGAAGGTGGCTCATCAATTAAAGTCCGTGACTGTACCTAAATAGGTTTTATTTAACAAAACCATTTATATCGGTTATCGGTTAACAAGTGAGGTGTCGTTAATTGATGTCACCAAATAGTAATAGTATAGTAGTAACATCACTCAGAACTTTCCCATCACTATTATAATAGTTATTACGTGTTTAGTTGCTCGTGATTACGATCTCGCAGTTAAATTAATTGACACCGCGTATAACAATAACAAATGAGTTTATCAATTGGTTTTAAACGCATGTATAATTATGTAGCTATTATAATAGAGTCGTGTGATAAATATCTACATCTAAGCCATTCAGTCACTCCAAAGTAGCTTCTTTGTTAATACAGGCTTCATCAAACTAAATACCATTAATTAGGTAACAGTCTTTGGAGATAGGGTGTTGAATTAACTGAAACTAACCTGAATTAATTGCTCTAATAAAGCATTTGTTACTCTTAGTCTTAGAATGTATTCAGAGTTAATACAACGGCGATACATTTACAGTGAGCATCAAAGCCAGAACTTTCTCGACTAACAAACAAGTAACATTAGTCACTGCTGATACATTACAACATCGTACTCGTTGCCTTTCTTTCTCCCAGCTGCTCATCATTTGTCATAGGTGCGGCGGCGCCTGTCCATCTGAATAAAAGATACCAGCCGGCAAGAAGTCTTCAGGGACCGATTTATGGTTCACTCATATCGAAGTAAGCGCCTTTATATCCGGAGAGTTTAAAAATAAAGTTATTCCCGGCTCTGTCGTTTACACCGAGGAAGACCCACCGGTACGCGTGCCCTCTTTTCGCAATTTCAATTCCCTTATGGTGATAGTATTGCCAAAATATACCATTAGTTATCTTATCATAGTTCACGCTAAATAATGTAAGAATGCTGAAGGCCCTGAAGGCTGCAGCCGACCGGCTCCCGCCCACGGGTCGACGACCTCGCGCACTATTCCGGGTCCCCCGCCCCACATTTTTCTTTTCGGACACTATACGGCTGGCGGGCGTACGCCTCATGAAATGTGCTACGTCGTCGTCTTGCTGAATATGCGACTATTGTTCTGCTTTTGCAATTTCATGTGTAATCTTGTGTGCTCATTTTTATTTACTATCCTTAAAGTAGTTTTACTCCAGGAAGTCTAAAATTATGAAGCACGTACATTGGCTAGCGCTTAAAGCGCTTTTAGGTGGAAATAAATCTTAATACCACGTGACATTATCGCCTTTGTGAAGTGACGTGTGAGTGCAGCTTAGCACAAAGCTTCGTAGTGTCCACTTTGTTGTATTTTTAAGACTGCAGTATCGAGTAGGCTGTATTTTAATTTTTTCATAGTGCACAATAGTAGGTAGGTAGGTAGCTAATAAAGCTCATTCATACCTTCACACGGAACTTGAGTAATACATAGTGTTCAAGAGACCTGGGAATTTTAAGAGTAACGGGTGGAATCTTGAAATACTTTTAGTGGTTTTTTTTATATTCATGTTGTTTGAATGCTCTCCTTATTTTCTGTTGCGGTCAACGAAAGGATGTAATTTCCCAAAGAAGTCGGGATGAAGGACCGCTCAATTACGTGGTATTCAGTGCGTAACGGGGGCGGCTGAGATTCTCAACATCAGTCAAAGAAACTAGCATTTGCTATCCAACGGTGTTTTTTTATTTACAATTCCTGTAATCTTGCGCGATTCATTACGTAATTTGTAAATCTTTCTTCAGTTACGTAATTTGGCTGATGGTATAATACATATTTTTTGTCATAGACATGCATGAACTGGCTTTTATATTTCCCAAAATAAAAACTCAAAATGCAGAGTCCTAATCTAATGGTAACCCTATCTGATTTGAACTTAAAAAGGTTTTGAGGGAGAAGTAGGTAAATCCTGGCTAATTAATTTGGGTTTCAAATTGTTTTCCAAGCTTTAATCTCTCGTATTTAATATTTTTAAACAGTACGTCTGCAGTATTAATTTATGTGGGGGTGTGAGGTATCCCCCTGGTGTATCGCAGTCACCTTAATAATGAAAATCAGTTTAGTGTTGCTCGTTTCAGCGTGTAGCGACAGTTCGGGGACGGTTAAACACAAGCTAGAGGTGTCTCGTATCCTCACGATATTCGTAACATAACTTGATTTTGCATAAATGTTTTTATAATATATTTTAAATGTACTTAATTAATCTCTTAAAATAAACTTAAGAGAAACTGGCCGAGCTACATTAGCCTTCGGCGAAAATATAGGTACCTACTAAATTGTTTAAAAACCAAAATAAATATTTCAATAAAGGTTTCCATCAAGTTTAGACAAACTTTCGTTTAACCTCTGAAAAAAGACTCTATGTATCGTTTGTGATCTAGGCAAGCAATTAAATATACATATATAATATGTATATTTAATTGCTTGCCTACAGACTTCTACAGATTGGTACGAAAATAAGTTCTATCTACATAAAATATATACTGTATTCCGCTAATAAATAATGGATCCTACTAACCCACTTACAGCCAACAGCTAAGATTGTACCGAAACAAACGAGGCTCAGTCGAGAATCTCTCCGTAATTAAATACTTTAGTCGGCCCTTCACAATGTCGCCCACCATTTAACCAACTTAAGTTCTTTTCATTGAAACCATCAAGGAAACGGAATAATTACACCCATTCTACTATTTTGAGATATTCAATTTATGATTTTTGAGTTTCATATATTTATGAAACTCAAGAAAATGCTTTAAAAATAGGTTCATAATGACTTGGAATTATTATATCCAAACATTATGAACCTAGTTGTAAGCAATTTTGACAAAATTCACCAGCAAGAAATGTTCCACCATTTCTTTTTAATCGTTACAAATAATTTGCCCACACTTTTACTTCTCTTAAATTGTATTTTCAATTGCATCTACAGACAGTTATTTTTATACTTAGTTTAATTTGGTCACCAACTCGTTGTACACAATTAATCGTAATCTCGATCCCGTGGGAATATCGAGATAAAAAGTATCCTATGTGTTAATCCAGGTTATAAACTATCTGTTTGCCAAATTTCATCCAAATCCATTCAGTAGTTTTTACGTGAAAGAGTAACACTTACAAACGTGAAATACTTACAAACTTTCGCGTTT
Organism: Lithophane semibrunnea; assembly: GCA_947363905.1. NCBI lineage: Eukaryota > Metazoa > Arthropoda > Insecta > Lepidoptera > Noctuidae > Lithophane > Lithophane semibrunnea. The sequence goes on along the minus strand of OX376189.1, from coordinate 12,767,651 downwards.
ATAATATTAGTTAGATTAGATGGTTGTCCTCATGATATAAACAACTTCCCAAAGAAACGACTTTTTAACCGACTTCTTCAAAAAGGAGGAGGTTCTCAATTCGTCTGTATGTTTTTTTTTTTTTTTTTTGTGTGTATGTTACCCGTTTACTCCGCCAATTATGAATCGATTTTGATGATTCTTTTTTTGTTTGGTAGGTTATGCTTCAGAGGTGGTCCCATATAAATTGTATTAATTTTGCTTGCGTAGTTTTTGAGTTAGCTTCAATAATTACGTAGTTTTCCCACTTTGCGATGTTGATGACATGTTAATTGACTCCGTCACATAGCAGACAACGGTATACGAATTTGTGTGGGGTAGTTACCACAACTAAAAAGTGAAAAATAAAAACTTTTTACAAAAAAAAAAACAACCGACTTCCAAAAAAAAAGTGAAAAATAACTTTAATTTCGGAAGTCGGTGGCAAAAAACGAAAATTGAAAAGCAAAGACACCGACTTCCGAAATTAAAGTTATTTTTCACTTTTTTTTTGGAAGTCGGTTGTTTTTTTTTTTGTAAAAAGTTTTTATTTACTATACGCATGACTCCAATCACCCCAATAGAATATTGAGTACCAGTACAAGTATATCATATCCTCCTGTGATTAATCCTAGTGTGCATGCAGTTACTACTAATGCCAGGCTACCTGCCAAACCTGCTGATTATGACATGATCCTCCCATGACCATTAATTATACCGCTTTATGATGACATTCATGGTTCATTAGAGGACATTCACGACCACTGGCTGATATGACATGAAGTTATTTTAAAGTTATTGTCTGTTAGATTCATTTGTATATTTTACCTTCAAGTCTGCCATTAGCGATCCGCTTGTTGTTTTGTTCTCGCAAACATTGCCTTGCCAACCGAAAACCTTTCTTGTGTCTATAAATGGACACTAAAAATATATAAATCCACAAAAAAGCGTCAAAAAGGTCCACGCTAACCGCAATCGTATTTAATTGATATAATTGGCGTTTAGGTCCGCCATTACGGAACCATCCCGGCCCGGCCCGGTACGGCCCGTTCCAGAAACAGGCGCAATTTTTTCATTTCCCTTGCCAAAATGAAATTCGTCTGTGCATTTTTTCCACAATTCCCTTTCAAAGTTGTTCATTATTCAGTCGGATCCCTTTTCAGAATTTTGGGCATCGAAGATAAAAGTAGATCTGCATATACCATGTTTGTTTCCTTTTTTTGTAATATTCTAGCAAAGCATTAGTTTATTTAATAATACAACATATTACACGAGTCCTTTGATGTGGGACTTTCATCTGACTATACCTTTGAGATAATATTTTAATAAAAATATGCAGCGTGGTTTTTATTTTGTGAAACGTGCTTCGTATTGAATTTCTGAAAAGCGTACGATGGCAAGCGAAAAAAATTATGTAACGTGCTATTTTTACTGTACCTATTGCATATGGTCCAGACTACCGCATATAAAACGAAGTAGCATCGAACCCAATCACGTGTCTATAAAAGAGAAACCTCAACGAATTCTATTTTTCTATATATTGGTCTGAGAGTCGGAGCGCGCAATAAAAACAGTTGAATTGATTGCGGTGCGAGAGGGCAGCGCGCCGCTCAGGTTTGCTTGGGTTGGCCCACGTGCAATTCACATGAAAAATGGCCACTAAATCACGGGCGCCACTTGAGGCGATCTCCCCGACTATAACCGCTACAACGATATAGGGAGATAAGACCCGACAATGATGTCACGTAACGTTCGCGAGGATGTAGTAAAATGCTATTTCTCTTATTTTATCAGATTTGGTAGAGTTCAGTAAATATTGACTATTTTCGACTATTGCTTAGAGCTATTTATTTTTTCGACAATTATTGTGTATCTAAAGACGGTATGTGACACTACAGAATTTTGTTTTGAAACTACACGAGTTTAGAGAACCTGAAAAAGGAAAATTGCTTGATAGTGAAACCTTTAATCAAATTGAAAAACAATTTCTGTAAATATTGCAAGCTTTCTCTTACTGCAACATTATTACAAGTTTATTAACTCAAGAATTTCTATATCATTGTAAGTTAGGAAAGTTATGCTCGCGTATGTAAGTAAGCATCTACAACAAAAATAGGATACTACGCCTGAAATGTGGCGATAAGTTGGACACGGAAATGAACAGGCGATGAAGATAAGTTGTTATTACTGTTTGTTATGTTACCTTGGGCCACGGTGGGCAAGGGAGCCATGGGGTGGACACCTAATGTCTGCAAGTAACGGCGATCACTTGGACATATTACACAAGCGATAAAAATGTTTCGCTCATGGCGGAATGGAATACGGAAAAATGCAGCGTCCACACATTGCCCGCAACTACAGCAATACAGATTTTTTTTTCAGTTATGATGTAATGCATTGGAAATACATAATTACATACTCGTATAAAGAAAAGCTTTCAACAGAAATAGAGAGAAAAGTTTAAGTACTTTATAACAAAAAGAAAGGTCATTGTCAGATCAACTTTAATACCTGATTATACATCCACTAATCTCTTGATCCTAGCATGTATTGTATTATATGTCCGTACAACATAATATTAGGAGCGTGTCATGTCCTAATTGCAGCCGGTAGTAATTTACCGTCCATTTAATTGCTGGCTCGGGCATCAAACATATACATTTATGTAGATATACAGCTTTTATGTACGTATACGGCAACATAGGTATGAGTATGAAAATATTGCATGTTCAGCTACAGTAACGTCAGGTGTAACGTACATAATCGGCTAATTAGCGGTACTCTCACGAGTGCTCGCGCATTTTTTCAACAGATTTTTAAAAGGGTTTGCGCCAGACGTCAAAGCCCATGGTGTTCTCTTATTATGCGGTATTGTAACACTGGATAAATACCGGGTCTGCGGGAGCACCAATGCAAATGAACGTTTTTATGTGTCCCAGCGCGGAGAGCGGCGGCCGGCGGCGCGGCTGCATTCGTCTGGCGAGAATTAAACCGTGCATCTGAAAAGGTTTAAGATGAATGAGAGCCGTACGCTCACAATGCAACAACAGTTTAGAACAACTTATTCCTGTTGAGCGAATGTAAACAGTCTGAGTTTTATCTGCATAGCGTTGTTTACAAATACGAGGCGCGTGGTCTCAACCATTTCACTTGAATAAGATTATTATTATAATAATTCCTTTCAGTCTTTGCAAATATTTTTGAAGCGCATAGTGTGTAAGCACGCGAGTCCATACTATCGATCTGCGATATTCGGGCGTATATTTAGAGATACACTGTGTCTGATCCGCGTCTGAACAGGAAATGACCACCAGATGAGCTGTGCCGTTAGCTTTGGAGCTGTACCTACATACTTGGGTTGCTATAAAGGTGAGGTTTATTGATTTATTTTGGGCTGTTAAGAAAAAGAAAATTTTAGTGACGCGTTTTGATTTTTTCAACTAGCCTTACATAGTAGAGCCATTTATTACTGCAAAAATCCAGCTTTAAATTCAGTATGCACCCCTTTGTCTACATTTACCTTTCTAGTATCATACATACTGAGGAGTACTGTAGTGCTCCTGTAGAAAAGAATTCAATTTGCATCAGTGATTGTAAAAAGAGCTCATTTTAAATTTATCTACATATGGGGATGAGATGATTGAGTGAGCCGGCCCTTTTATTCGCCGCCTATTGCATACCCCGAAAGGGCAAGGGAAATATTTCATGAAAATATACTTTTGTTAGATACTGACACGTGGATAATATTTATGGATTTATACAAAAATGGCTTTTGGACATACCCCTGCTTTTAATATTCTCTGAGTTTTTGTAACGGTACTGCAGGGCGAAAGATTAACTATAGGGAAAAGGGGAACACTGAAACGGTATTATGAATTTTTAGATTTAACTACAAAGGTATACTTATCTCGAAATAGAGCGCGCTACTTCTCCGAAAAATACCAGACAGACACAACGTTACACAAACATAATGTTGTTAGGAATAGGTATTAGTGTTGAATTATTATAATAGCCAGCACCATCGTTATTTTAAAACAACACCAGGCGATCAATGTTTATTTCAATTACTCTCCATACGTGTGTACATGATATAGCCTTGGCATCGTTTTAGAAAGCAGACGTGCATTATTTTATTTTTAACAACATGTTTGTGATGTTCGAGATGTATTCGCTGGTATAAAGTAAAAGTTATTTCACCAATATTGTATACGCATGCTATATAATTGCAAGTAAAACCCGTTGCGTGTTCAATAAGCTACACAACCAGAGTTAGCCAGATGACGCTTATTATTTGTCGGTTAGGCTGCGGTGCGTCTCGGCGTGGCGTGGCGCGGCGTGGCGTAGTGTGGCGTGGTCGGTGCGTGTCCGTGGTTCTGGGAAGCCGCGGGTTAGTGGGCTACCCTGCGGCCGCGTCCAGACGTCGCCTACCTGCCCATACCTGCCTCCCTCTTACCTTACCTTACCTGCCATTAAGCACCGACCATTTGGCTCCGGTACAACAAACACAAAACACTAACTTGAAATTTTATGAGAGTCGAAAGAAAGAGTTATTTTTATTTCAAATAGTCCATTGTTTTCGACACTCTGTGTTGGTGCTGATGCAAAATGGTTTGCCCATTTTGTTCCGCTTCAAACTCTTGGGCACTTCGTTTATCAAATCATTTGTATCTAACAATTTGACGTTTCCCTGTTTCTTTTGCTCTCATGGCACTTGAGTGAACTCTCGAAAACTCTGTTTATGATAAATGGCTGGGGAAGTGAGAGTGATATGGACGCAGGTTGCACCCCCGGGCCCCGTCGGCTGCGATAAAGACTCAATCACCTGCCCCCGCCAGAGCCGGGCTCGGTGACTGCTCGCACCCTTCCCGGTTGTGATGTATCGAGGAATTCCTAACAAATTATATTTATCATCTATTATTATGCAAGGAGTGCGTGGTGCCGATAAGCTTTATGTGACCCTAAGAAAATAAAAGTATGTTATTTATTAAATAATAAAGCCATACAGCGCCAGATATGTAAATGTTGTAGACAAAGCAAAAGCGTTCATCAGGAATTCGTGCAGTCTAAACCACTTTACTTTCATACATGATGTATTTAATTTTAATATATTTTGAAACTATTATTTCTGTCCGTAGGTATTTTCATTTATGTTTGGTTTCTAACTCTGCTTTAATTTTGTTATGTAATTGTACCTACATACATAACGTGTTTGTATAGGACTAATTTTATTTACGATTTAATTTATTGTTTTTAAAGTGAATAAATAAAACTGTGCTTTTCACAAACTTACATGTTTTTTTAGGAATGTTTCCGAAATTTGATTTGCCTCAAGATGTTGATCAATCGACTCTACATTGCCTATTTTCCTTGTACAGGAAACGGTAAAATGGATGAATATAAGAAATAAAACTGAATTGAATTTTTTGCAACAATCTTCCAATATTCAAGAGTTATACCTAACTTATATCCTAAATATAAGTAGTATGAAATAATTTGTAGGAATGATTAAGTTTTCACGGCACAGCACGCATGTCAACAAACATTCAAGTAAAGCGTTTCCTGAAATGTGTTTGTAAGGTCAATTTGCCTTCTGTAGAGGCTCTAAGGAAGCCACTCCACAGCTTCTTGTTACATTGTAAGTACACATGGAAAAGACTAATGAATAGTGTAAGTCGTATGCTGTATCAAAATAAATAATTTGGGATGTTATGGTAGGCTGTTTGTGGGAGAGGCGCGCGCACTGTCGGCAGGCGGCAGGCGTCTGCGGAGCGCGGGGCTTCGTCCTCGGCAGTCACTCGCGGCGCCCGAGCGGCTCAGTCGGCGCCCGACCTCGGCCTCGAGCGCCGCGCTGTGCCCGAGACTCACGACTGCCTCGCTAACCTTGCGGACATCGCAGCTTTCGTGATACGCCAGTACGAGACTTCTCATTAAAGACCATTAATGAACTCCCCTCAGACTATTAATCTCTGAATCCCAGAGCCCGGCTCCGAACTTGACCTGTGATTGTTTGCTCCAACTGTCAGTGCGCGTGTTGTGCTTTATCGATAACATAACCTGTACGATTTCAAGGGCACAAAGACTTCGGTTAGATAGTGTTGTGGATGTAGTGTTGTGGAGCTGTCGGAACAGGTCTAACTTAGTCTTTCTTAAAATCTAAGTGGGCGTATTCGAAAGTTTGAAAATCGATCGGCTGACGTGCGTGCGTGGGATTGCGTTTACGTAATCTTTGTTTACCTTGGGAATATGCACTGTGGTGACTGCTCGCCGTCTTATTACTGATAGGTACGCGCACAATTTCCCGGATGAAAACATAGTATGGGTAAGTTGGCTTTACTGAGTCCTTTCTTTAATTTTTGTTATGTTTCGTTCATATTCTAATGAATTCTTGCGTTCTTTTGTGTTTTACTTTTCAGTTTTGTAGTTCGTTGGTGTAATGTTATTTACGTTCTTTAACAATAGCTTTCATTTCATAACAAACGTTTTAATTCTAGGTGCTCAAGACGACAGCATCTCAAATAAATTTTAAGAAAGTAAACAAGCGTTTTATTGTGAGCGTCTCTATCACTGATCAATTAGTGAAAGCGTTTTAATTTAGATAGTTTAAGAAGTGAACAGAAGATTACGTTTCTTCCCACTCGGTGGCGAAATGCTTTCTACGGCGTGGGATGAAAGAGCTCGTAACAACGAAAATGGATGGTGGTCGTAAAACCAACAAGGCTTAAGTAATGCTTACTTAAGTTACGTTTTAAATTAGTGTCTAAGTATCCGGTTAGAAGCCATTGATTGTACTGTTTGTTATACCCGATACAAGCCTCGCTTTTATCTTCTTGCATATTTCTAGCTTCCACAAGTAGACCTGCATTATAGCAGGTAAGTAGTCTTTTGTCTCTGTCCAGAAGTGGTCCAAAAAATGTTCCCAAAAAATGTTTTGTAAAAAAAGGCCTATTCATTCCATTTCGGGGAAGCTATAAGTAAACGATACCGGGCGTAGATATATTGCTGATACATATATTTAACAAATTCTAACGTTGGCAACAAATTCTAACGTTGGCAACAAATTCTAACGTTGGCAACAAATTCTAACGTAGTAGGTTGATTTGAGTGACTATCGATTTTGATAAACACAAAGCATGATGCACCTTATCACATAGCGGTTCCCATAAATCTTGCTATCAAAATGTCCAAACGGGTTTGGTAGCCAGGTACCCCTTCTGCATCGATCCTGACCGGTTCAGGTACAGTAATTACACAATGAAAACAGGTTTTACAAAATTATGTGGGAAAGCATAAACTTGAGAACCGTTACGGGCCGTTAGTTATAAAATTTTGCTACGTCTGTGCAAAATTTATTGATAATATCGATGATGATGCTTCGAAATACCTAAATAAGCCTTTGGTAGAAGTGAATAAAATTCTGAAACCCGTTTTTAGATGTCGAATATCTTTACCAACCATTATTGATTCAACATTCTGCATTGAAATTAAATAGGTATGATATAGGCACTTTACCTTTTTTTTAGGTAATAATGACTCCCTCATTGTTACATCATCTGCCTAGACTTTTCCCAACTATGTTGGGGTCGGCTTCCAGTCTAATCGGATGCAGCTGAATACCAGTATTTTAATGGACCGACTGTCTATCTGACTTCCATAACTCAGTAACTGGGTAATATGATACCCCTTGGTAACCTAAGACTGGTTGTCAGAGTTTCGGGCTTCTGACGACCTGTAACGACTGTCAAAGATCCACGAATGAAAGCCGGGACCAACGGCTTAACGTGCTTTCCGAGGTACGGAGGAGTCTCGATATGTTAAGATGGTCACCCATCGACAGACGGGTTAGGGGGCAACTCGTCCTACTTCGGAGGGTCCAACCTCGGCAATGAATCGACGCGAGCGGCTGTTATTACTTAGCCACGAGCTCCTTGTTACAGTTTAGCCCTCTAGGCTCCTCCTAGAAACCCAGGGGTGGGCCCCTGGGTACCCCTTGGTAACCTAAGACTGGTTGTCAGAGTTTCGGGCTTCTGACGACCTGTAACGACTGTCAAAGATCCACGAATGAAAGCCGGGACCAACGGCTTAACGTGCTTTCCGAGGTACGGAGGAGTCTCGATATGTTAAGATGGTCACCCATCGACAGACGGGTTAGGGGGCAACTCGTCCTACTTCGGAGGGTCCAACCTCGGCAATGAATCGACGCGAGCGGCTGTTATTACTTAGCCACGAGCTCCTTGTTACAGTTTAGCCCTCTAGGCTCCTCCTAGAAACCCAGGGGCCCACATTGTTACAGTTTAGCATTTAAACTATCATTGCATATACTACAATAGGTTATACATTAGTAACTAATACGAACTGTTTTGGAACCGGTAAAAGATGTACCCTCGTTTTGTCAATGAGGGGATTCCTTGTTCAACAGTGGACATACAGGCTGATATTATAAAAGTATATGATGATAGGCGAGCCGGAGGGTAGTCGCACTATTCGTTCTTTCAGGCGATGGTGTGCATATTTGATGAGCGCCAGTCGTGATACAATGGCGACGGGATGAGGTCGTCTGGCGGACAGAACACGCCTCCACTCCTGTATTATATGACCCGGCTTGCTACTTATTTTGTGTTCAGTGCAAAACTTCAACAGGTTTGCTTCATATTGCAGTAAAATGTTTGGAATTTTAACGTCATGTCCTTTTGAAGCATCAGGCATGAATGGTTTTGGGTTAACAGCAGTTTTACCAAGATAAGACATGTTGACTCCCAGATAACGGGAACTTATATGATTGAACAAGATAATTAAGTCATATACATTTTGTTCTGCTGTGAACTAACAGAATTTAAGCGTCTTTGAATCTTAATTGCATTTTCCTGAAAGGTTTTCAAAGATTTTCCTCTTTCAAGATACCTATTCCACATACAAGGTAGGTTACATTGGAAAGCGTTTAGCTGTGACTATTTTCCTTTTAATATGAAATATTTAGACAGAAAATGTTTTTGTACAGGGATAAATTTTAGCCATTTATCTCTTCAGTATGACCTGACTTCTGGTTACACGGCTGTAGACCTCTTTTCTAAAGAAATCAATCTTCCCCATAGCAACCGTGTCTCATCTTATCGATCCGTCTTTTGATTCAAAAATTCTAAATGGAAAAATTATATAACTTGGCACCTCAGTTCATTTCCCTTTTTCATTTCCTCCTCCGCTGCGCTCCGCTCCTGATAGGAAATAAATTCAACGATTCACTTCTACCTGTTTCCTTTCTCTGAAGATGACTTTGTTACTGCCCTATTTAAGGAGCTATATTTAGATGTAGAAATAACGAGTCAACTCATTTTACCTCTTCAATAAGAATTAGTATCGTAGCGTGGGTATTAATACCACTCGCCCGGCTCAGCCGCGCCGCGTCTCGCAATGGCAGCAATTCCTTTCTAAATTATTAAACAAATTATGCTTAAAATTTTACTGAAGTAACATAATAAATCAATCGAAATCGAATTAATACTTTGAAAAGAAATTGAAGTTAAACTGCCTCAAGATATTGCGTTTGGAACAGCAATAGCTTTTAAGGATATCATTAGCCCAACCCATGGGAAATTAGAATAAATTACATAGCGTAACGGTTACGTTACAACGTGTACGTATGTAAAAGTTCTTACAACATTTAACAAAGCTGCTTCCACTGAGAAAATTAGATTACCGCTTCTACTAACGTAGGCGGCGTTCGTCTCACCTGATAACAATGTGGGATTAAGAGATCTTATCTCATCCATGATCAGTCCATTAAACAAAGTGGATAAACAATTCATTAGGATCAAGATTGAACTACAGATGTGGGCGAACGCCGATAGCTAATTCTGAATTTCGAAATGGGCATTGATAAAGTAATCAACGGCGCGGCTGACCGCAGTTTGGTCTGTTTGTAAACAATCTGATGGTAAATCATGCGACCCGCCATGCGACACACAGAGCTGTGACTCAGCTCTCAGTTCAGAATGATGGCATCAGTTTGTAGGTACGAGTGACGCCATCGGCACAGGAGTACTGCGCAGTTATCCTCATGTTAAAAAAGAGATTAATGTATAGTATATTAAAAGGTCAGTGTATGAGATTATTGCAATTAGTGAACACATTAATGAGTGGCGGTGTCTCTGTCACGTTGCGCGGCTCGTCCCGCTAATGCGTGTTGAATGTAAAGACTCACTGCGTCCCACATTACCTCTCCCGAGGGACGCCGCGTGCCTCGCAACGGTGCCCCCCGCCGTGTGCGTGCTCGTATCCTTGACGAGAAGTGCTTGTATTGAGTTACCTGGGCGAAGCCAGCAAACAGAGTTCAAGCATAATGCTCAATCAGGTCAACCATTCTAAAAGTTATACACTCATTATATACCTCACTCTGCAATTTAATCTTTCAATCTTCATTGTGCCGACATTTGCTCTATGATTACTGTTTACTGATATCATTTTGCGCGCAATAATTGCTTAATGTTTAATTCATTGCAATTATAACTAAAAACTACGAATTTTAGATACGAGATTTAGTAATGCAGTTTAATTAATACCTATAAATTAACAGGTTCTTACAGTGTGTTTCGTATGACCGATACATAATTATATAATCCCTGTTTCTTATGGAGATGTGTGAAGTTGAGCGGGTGTTTGTGACGCATTCGGCGTCGTAAAGTAGCGAGATAAAAAGATGACCCTCCGTCGCCTACATCTCATTATTTATGGTTCACAGCCTCCCTTTTGGTAAGTCTTCCCTAAAAGCAAATTTTTTCCTCACCTTGGCAACTTTTATATCTACTCATTTGCACTCAGAAAGGCTAATATTATGATGAGTTATTAATAGCTGTTTATTCAATATATCAAGGTGGTGGTTCGAGATAACACTAAAGTGAGGAGGTCAAAGTTTAATTAGTTTTCACGCGACTTCATTCTCTTAGCGGGTTTGACAGCGGCCGGCGGCTGGAGGACGGGGGGGATATAGGCGGGTCGAGGTCGGACTGGTTAGTCTCATTAATGCATGACTGCGGCACATCCGATATTTCGCATTACCACATTTACCACACAAAATATTTTGAAAAAAGGTTTCTCATGAAAATAACATTACTAAAAGGACGCTGCCAAAATGTTTCTCTACCTCGGAACAGAAGTTTTTGTGCCGTTTCTTTATGCATAATGGGATGAACTGAACCAAAATAACTTCTTCCTGCTTTATCCGCAAAAAATGAAAAAACGGCTTGTTTAAGGCATAGCACAACACGATACGGATGTAGGTTTGTGCTTAATAAATAAGGCCTCCGTTTCGCATCCGTACAAAAGTAATTTTGAGAGATGTAGCAGTAACAGTCAAGGCAAAAATAAGTGTAGTTCCCATGATAGTTTAGTTTCCATATCTTCTGCGGTTGGGGTTGTTGAAGTTTCAGTATAAGACTATATTATATTTGCTTAAATTCCACCTTCTTTAGTTCTTTGGATGCCCAAGAGTGTAGAGTGTAGAGTGTGTGTGTGAAGTAGATATAGATTGATGAATTCATTTAAGCCAGAGTAAACAGTAGGTAATGATAGGTAATGTCATCATATAATTTACTTTGCGAATCATTAAATTAAATGGAAAATATAAATGACATCATTTTATGATCCCGCTCATGAGCTGCGCTTCCGTGAGCATTATGTAAGTAATGTAATTACCAATAAAGTGGAGGCTCTATATTTAACACGTATTTGATGATCTTTAAATTGTGTAATTTAGTCATGTTGACTTAACACATCACATGTGTGGTGATGTATTTAGACCGAGACAGAGAGACCGGAACTGGCGTGTGCAGCGGAGCGAGCTCAAGGTCGAGCACACGCCTTCATAATTCAACTAAATTAACCACAAAGCGCATGCATCATAACATCATAAGTCATAACATTCATAACTAATAATTTGAATCAACTTATTGCGATGCTATGTGATGACATTTTATGAGAGATGAGCAAACAATTACTTCACTAGCAAACATTATTCAAATGATGCTACTGTCACTGTCGATAACAATATTAACTTTGCCGATTCTCTTGTTGGAGAGCAGACTGATGAAAATATGTTTTCGAATATAAATATGAAGCCTTGAATTAATCCATTGGCAAACGGAATAATCAAAGATAATTAATTACACAATGCCAACAATTTCGTGGCAATGAATGATGATAATAAAATAGTTGAGATGACACGTACAATGCGAAGATATTTGTTACATGAGAAACGGATATAATGTGCTCGAAGAGTAAAAACCGAAACTGATTTATTGCCGTTCGGATCGTGGCTCGAAGCGTGACGGATAACGGAGTGGAGCAGCTCCTCACTGCAACTATTTATTATGGATAATGGTCGCAGGCTGTCACGGCTCATCAGACAAATCTCACTAAGTGACCGCTCTGTTCCGTCATCAAATGCCCCTTTATGACCGGTTCTAATTGAATCATCTTGTCTTATGACTTCAACCTTATCTTTTTTATCTTTTCCATTAACATAGTTATTACAAAAATGTTTGGATTAACCAATCTAGAATGTTTGTGTGTATTCGCGTGACTGGTGATGATTGTGGCAAAATTCTCTGCAAAAAATAAGATTGTTTCAAATCACGGGTATTACGCGATGAACGTTGAAATATTCTCTCTTTTGTTAGTTCTTGGTTATTTTTTGAGAGAAAATGCTAGTTAGACATGCGATTTAAACATAGTTTCCGAAACTCAACTTCCTCAATTGTATTAATGGGAAAAAATTGTCCGTACAACTTTTTAGTGAATGATTGAATATGATTCAAAACAAATAAGTGAAAGTGCAGCTGGGACATTGTTTGATTAGGCGTTGCTTGTACGTTCTACGTGGTGCTGTGGCCGACGACGGGTGACGTTTTAAATCGCCGGGGAATCCAAATCACGTCACAGCCAGCCGCCTAGCTAACAATGATAAAGTACCTGACCTCGAACTTGGAATTACTTTAACGCTTTATTTGTTTATTCTAGTGTGTTTTACTAGGTATCTACTAAGTGACTCACATTATTTTTCTAGATCAGTGTTATTTACTTGATACCTATTATTGCTAAGGCACTTTGATAGGCATATAAGTTAGGAACTTACAAATAGTTACAAATCAAATTGATTTGTAAATAGAACAAGTGTTTGAGCGCTATAGTATGAGTCATCAAAGTATCACTTATGAAATCATTCAAGTGGTTGTCGGCACACCCGATCATCACCATTTATAGGAGCTCTAGACTTTAATGTTCCGGTTGTTCTCGTGCTCTCGAGTAGTCGATGCAGTTTCCTTTATTTTTAGAAAATTGGCCTCTCATGGATAAATCATCGAATCCGGTCACGACGGCATTCAGAGCGCGGTGTGCGTATCAAGTATCGATCTGGTGAGCGGCTCAGCTGCGTCGCCCCACATTTCACGCTCGTTGCCAATCGCAACGAACACGCTCGCTTTGGTTAGTCGCTTTGCTCTTGCCGCGCCATCGCGGTTCTATAAATGCTGTATTTATGGATCAAAACAAATGGTCACAAATAGAACACGCTGCTTCTATTTTGGCATTTACATGTTCCTCTATTCAAATATGGTTCACTACGATGGTCTCTAAAGTTCAGGATTTATCGTGTTCTTTTATCGTGCTCGTGGTGGGTAACAAAATGCTCCGTAGTTATTGACGTCGTGACGTTTTGGTAGTCTAAAAAATCTTCTTTACATTTTACTCATCAGCACTTTGCCCAGTGTCAATGAACATTTGGAAGAACCAACCATTCAAGTGTCGTTAGTGAGCTTGTGGTTGCTTACTTGTCCTATGCTGATACTGAGTCTTGCATAACGCCAGATGTTCGTGACTCACACCTAATGCGAGTAGGTGTCGCAGCCTCTATCGTGATTTAATTAGTTACAAGACTTATCTACCTCGCTCTCACACGAAAACTAGTTACTTAAAGTTATTTCGTCTATGTTGAAATTATTGTAATGGGCTTATCCTACTCAATGCTGAATTGGATTAATAATATCACCATGACACAATATAGAACAAAATGTTATCACTATCCTCATCAGCACTTTCCCGTTGTGCGGTTACCGGTATTTACCGTAAACACAGGTGTGGTAATAAAGCAGTTAATCTCACTGTAGCATTTCATACAAGTTACTCATGGCCCTGCGATTATGTCTATCACTGTAATGTCTGGACTCGCTTGTGAACACCGTGAGAAACATTTCAAGCAAATTAACTTTCCGCCATTACTGTCACGCGAGAAAGAATAAGCAGCAACCTGCACACATTAAGTTTTTGTTGCATGTGTTACGTGTATCGCACAACGATCGAGTCTGTAATCGATTCAATTAAAAAGTTTCACGTGCCTCTGCTATGATCATTGTTATTTGGGTCTTTGAACTAACGGGACTGCGAGTGAATGCATGCATTCTAGACCTGTCGTGCTGTTGATAACGTGACTTATCATGACATATCTATCATAATCTTCTTCTACTAAGAAAATCAGCGCCGATACATTATAATTAACGTACCATTTTGACGCAAAGTGGATACCTGCCTAGTTGCATACTTTTTACAATTAAATCGAATAACTTTAACTACTGTAGACAGTTCAATATTGAATGCCACTTGGGAAAGGGGAATATCAAACAAATAATTGATGAAAACCACAAGGAAATAAGATAGATAATAGCTCTACAGTGGTGGTGGCAAGCGAGCCTTTGGCACGAGGACTGCGGAGACAATCGGCCCTCGTGACGGCTTTGGCGAAGCGAATAATGACAGCATTGTTTTAGCGCTTTTAATTAATATCGATTTGACGGCATGCGATATCTTCATCGAGCAAATTGGAATTGAAGGAATTGTATTGAGAGTAATATGCACCTATTCACATCGAATAGTTCCATTTATGCCTACATCTAGTGATGTAACTGTGTCTAAATTGAATGAGCTTGGTTTTTATAAACAATAACATTAAAATAATGAAATTATACTTTAACAAATGAATACGTATGTAATCGATCCATATCGCTACACTATATTAGCAAAGAGCATTGTTTCGTATTGCGTGATATTCTAACTGCTAACAAAAGCAAACAAAAACACTAAAAACGCGATAAATAAATAAAACATGATTTTTATCACAATCTGGGCATTAGTGACATTGTGTTTATTGACAGTTGCCACATTCGATATTACATTCGAATTGTTAACACATTCTTACATTTGTAAACAACTCGTACAAGGTATGACAAGGTCTCGAAGTGGTCAATGATATCATGTTATCAACAGTGACTATCGTAACCCAATCAAGTGTGACATGTTTAATGACGTGTTTGAGCATTATAAATGGTTAAATAACGTCGTTTCTTTAAAGTTATGTACGCTATTTATTTCGAAATTTTGAAATTACCTTACTTTACCAAGACTGTCGTGTCGCATCAACATTAGTTAAGTTTTTGCGGTTTTATAACCATAATACTCTAGGAAGTAGCTGTTATGACTAAGTATTAGGTATGGTGCAGAATGTTTTGAGTTAGATAATAAATAGACATAACTCCTTTACTTATACGTACATAAAGAGACATAATGTACTTAAATGTAAATAAATTGGATAAAGTTTATTGATCTGAGACAACAGTCAATAAAGTTTATCCAATTATTTTACTTTCTAATCTTTTAATCTGGATTTGTAGGAGAAACGGCTCAGTATATCGAGAAGGGACATAAATCGAATGTTTCTCTCTATTGTTGAGCATTTTCCCTTCCGTGACATAGTACCTATCTACTGGAAATGACTAATAAAATTGCTGTCTGACATTTTATTGAATATTGATAATAGCGTCGTCAGCTAGGCCGGGATTGGGATCGCTTATTGAAAGCTTTAGTGAGGGGCATTCACGTGGTGATTGACAAATCGCCGCTGATCCCGGGGTGATGGAGCACGTCACGCTGCCAACAATGATTAACCCGGACCCGACCCGCGAGCCTCATTTCCTTTTACACATTTTTCTTAATACGTACCTGAAGCCTTCTATATGTAGGTATATCTTGTATATAAATGGAAACATGTAAATAATATCAAAAGGGAAAAGCACATGAACTGAAATAAATATATAAGTATTAATGAAATCAATACGGTCTACCTAAATTCGCGGAACCGTAAAGTAGGTAAAACAGTTCTCAACTTTGATATTCGATTAGGTCAGCTTCGGTCACGGCTATCTAAAGTTTATTTATAGGTAATAGTTGAAGACCTTAACTCCACGCCTACCTGTGAATTTGAATACATAATACATTAACAAACCGTCAAACGAAACACCTAAACGGGGCGTGGGAATAAAAAATGCCCGTATTTGGTTTTTTACCCATTCGAGAGCCTTAATGTAAAATCCGTGCTGTTTAACTAACAAGCCAGAATATTTTAACGAACCTCAAAAAACGTTCATTAATACTCGTAGGACGCCAGACGCATTATGTTGTCATCGCCTGCTTAATGCGACGTGACATAAAACACATTGGAAAGACCTTATTTTAACGGTTTTAGTAAAATCACCTATGACATAAGCACGACACCACCTAACCTCCATCACCTATGACATGTGCAGTTTAAGGCATGCAAGAAATTGCATGCCATAAACTGCACTATCGTCATCATTCTCCTGCCCTTATCCCAATTTATTTGGCGTCGGCGCAACATGTCCCTTTCTTCCATACTTCTCTATTAATTAGTCGTCATCTCGATCACCCCTTAATTATCTATACTAATATTATAAAGCTGAAGAGTTTGTTTGTTTGTTTGTTTGAACGCGCTAATCTCAGGAACTACTGGTTGGAATTGAAAAAATCTTTTTGTGTTGGATAGTCCATTTATCGAGAAAGGCATAACATCACGCTACGACCAATAGGAGCGGAGCATAAATGAAAAATGATGCAAAATCGGGAAAAAATATTCCTTTTTGAGAGCTTCTGTTGCGTGCGCTGCCTAACCGGTTTAAGTTACGCAAATATCATGTATGAAGGAATTATTCCTCTTTAAAAGTTCTAAAAAAAAGTCCGCGACAGCATATGTCTATCTTTTAAGATTGACTCACTATAACCATTTTTTATGGTAATCAAATTTGTTCGAAACTAATGCATTATTTGCGAAGGAGTTTTATCAACATAATATTAATTCTTATTCAAATAAATAGTTTTAACATCAAGGGTATTTATGTAGCAGCAAAATACTTTGTAATTCATTCGAATCGGACATTTAATTTCGAAAATATAAAAATGCAATACGCGAACCGTTCGTCGCCGGCGCGACGTTCCCTATGTTCGCGAGCAGAGGATGGGCACACGGGTAGACCATGAACTGGAATAGGAATAGGACATAGGATACGTTTTATCCCTATGTTCCCACGGGATCGAGACCTACGCGGGTGAAACCGCGGGGCACAGCTAGTGTGTAATATAAATACTTTGCTTGTAAAATATGGCATCTTTATTTTAACCGTGTTATTTGTTCCTTTGTTATTTCTGCAAACATAAATACGAGTAGGTACCTAACGCCACCATGACCTCATCGTCTTGAGTTTTTACACACTAGCAAGTTAAGAATTTTGCCTACTACCTAAATATACATGTTGCTTCACCTAAGTATATAATGTCACTTAACTAAAACAGTATTAGGTACCTATAACTTAAGGTCGTTTTTTAACAATATGGACGTCGGTTAAGGGATCACATTTAAGTGCACACTCAAGGGATAATCCCTTTTCGAGTATCTCAGCAGCTTTAAAAGCCAATTTGTTTGGAAGAGGTAGCTGCTCAAGGGTGCTCATTTACATATTTGTGAAACTATAGATAATAGGGCAGTTCCCAATATTCGGGTCCGCAGGGATATGATCATATTGTGTCAGTGCGATTTAACCGAAATGTTAATTTATGATGAAAGATTATTGTCATTTATTATACGTATCGAAATTAAACTACGGTTTAAATGACCGAAGGTATTACAATATTGTATAATGATTGCAGTGTTTGTAAGCTAAGCCCTCAACCGTAGTTAGTTCCCGGATAAGTTCAACCAGTACCTACGCGCTACGAAAAGTGCTACGAACGCTACGAAAGGTATCATTTGAAAAGATTTAAAAGAATTGCTAAAATTCTTGATAGTTTAAGGGTATTTGAGTAGAACTTCAGATATGTTTTTTTTAATCTAAAATCGCACTATAACATCACGCCTGTATTCCCCAAAGGGTTAAGCAGAGGTGCACCTATAGTACACCCACACATCGCCATTTCTGTCTAAGTCCCATGTAATGCGGTGCGAGCCTTTTGCTATCAACCGGGCACAAAGCCAGATTCTGGCCTGCTATGCTACTAAGAAATTCCAGATGTAAAAACCCAATAACACTTTATCCACCCCGGGAATCGAACCCAGTACCTCATGCTCAGTAGTACCGCTAATTTAGTAACTTTTTGTATAAAAAAATATATTTCAATAACATATATCAGACGATTGGCAGTTTTGCTTTTTGCAGTGTTACAATTTTATGTCTTGATTAATGTAAAAGCATTAGATTAGAACGAACTATTGCAGTGTTACAATAACACACAAAGAACAATAATCTCCGCTTAGAATTCAAATTCAAACCAAAATGTGTTGTCGTTACAGCCGTAAGCAGCTCGTTCCCAGATTAAACCACGCTCACCTTAACAAATGCGATCTCAAGGTGAAACTCGCTTTCAAGCCTGTTCGTTTTATAGCTGAGATAATCCTACCATTGCAAATTCGCCCCATTTAACAATTGACGGTGAACAAACCTGACATGACCCGGTCGAGTCGCATGATGGTGGGGTAATGACTACAATCACGTTGCAACAATCTAGTCATCAAAACTGATTGAAAAGTTTCCCAGTGTTGCGCTGCGTGCATCAGATCAGTAACCATTGGTTATTGTTTCATAGTTCATACTCTGTATTCTTGGACGACCACGGCTCGTTACGCGTATGATCGGCTTTGTTATGTAAGCTGAAAGGAATAATCCCCGTTGACAGCTATTGTTGACATCGTAATACTGTTATAAGTCCGCGATGTTTTACCTTTCAATTCATTGCCTGGGAAATCGTAAAACGGATTATAAGAAAAAATATGATGATTTAGTTCAAAGTAGGTACTCGACGATGTGGTGTGGACTCAACGATGTGCACATAGTTGATGGCATACAATTATCTACATGTAGTAATATATCTTTCGATTTCTAAACCGTGACAATATCGTGACGATGCATGGATTGCTAGTTATGTAGCGGCTAGTTTATTATGTGCTCATTGTGATAGCTGTACCTAGTTAGCGGAAATCTATTTACAAGAACTTTTCGAAAAACTTTTTTCTGACGATTTATTCAGCAGGCAAGATCCTTCTAGAAAAAAGCCTAAATAATCAAATGAAGTTCCGTAATTTATTATACTTATTATGCCCCGCTTCGATAAATACATTGTTTTTGTTACTAGTTACCACCTCACCAATATTAATAACAAACTTCTTTTGATTAGAATTAAATTGCATATCTTACACATAAGGGCAAGGGTTCACGGGCTGAATAATAAGGGGTCCCGTTGTGCATATCGGGCGGAGGTCACGTCCGCACCGCCCCGCCGCTTGCGCAGCAGTTCGATGCCCGGCACGCGTAATTGGCACACGGCTATAACAACAAACGACACCACATATTATGTCAATTTTATAATACGCAGTTTAATAAAAGATTAAACAATCTTTGAAATGAAAGTAACGTAAATGGATAGCAATTATATGATTAATTAAGCGTGCAAACATGTCATGTTATGAATATTGAATAGGAAAGTCAATGCGATCAGGTTACTCTTCAATCAAATGAAAACGTTTCTGGGTAATTAATGAATAATGAATCAACGAATGTAATAAACGGCGGCATAAAAAATAAATGGGAAGCCGGAAGGCGAGTGGGATTTAAAAGTCGGCCCGTAAACGTTTACAGCTGAACCTGAGCTTCCCCCAGTCCGTCCAATGATAACGAATGATCGTAGCCTCGTAGGGGATAATTGTCATCGTGACCACCAATACTTGTGTCCGCCCGCCGCCTCACCCGCGTGGTAGGTCGATAAAAAGTAGCCTTTGGTGAAATCCGTTCAGTGGTTTAGGCGTGAAAAGGTAACATACAGACAGATTACTTTAGAATTTATAATATTAGTATGGATTATTTGTTGTTGGATAATGGTTACTATGACACTGGGTGTTTTAATGTTGGCAATAAGCTAACTGTTGCAGAAACTTTTAGAGAGGATTTATAGCATGGTTGTACATAGAAGTATAAAAGGGTTTGATAATGACACTGGGGTCACAATTACCTACAAAATGTAACTAAGGTCTGATCGACTACTGTCATAATCTACTTTGTTTCCTGTTCCCCACTGATTGTTCAATTGTAAAATAACTTTAGTCCTGCGCTCGACTCTCAACTCTTTCCTTCCCGTGAGATTTTTTATTAATCTACAAGTCGGTACTTCATTCCTGGCAGTAGGTAGTTGTTCGAGACAGAGAGAGAGCAAAAAAATCACTCAGTAATTATACCGTTGTAAGGAAGGGTCTTCGATTGTTTATTGCGTCCTCCGCCGGATGTTTCTACTTTTCTATTTATATTCCATGTTTCTTTTATGCTTTGAGTTGTCAAACATACCGAATGAACAGTTATTATGACGAGCAAACCGGTAGGTATTGAGGAATATAGAGATAGATATTGACAGATAATTCCAAATGCTTTGTGAATTTTCGTGATACATATCCCACTGCTTTTGTCCGCGTTCGAGAGCACAATGACATCTATTTGCTGAAGTAGTGCATGTTGGAAAGCGTTTACTTTCCACTTCGTCGAGATTTACAGCCTCAAGTTGTGCCGGCCGCGGTGTCTGGTGTCATCAGAGGCTTTCTAGTGAAACCCTGCGGAGCTCGGAGCACGGAGCAGGCGTCGCGCGGCCACTCGTGACCTCGCATTCATATCCGCCGAACTCACGATGTAATGCGACACCACGAATTATGTTCCCAGATTTAATATTTGAAAAGGATCCTCGACTATACAGCACTTTTTATTTTTGTACTACTTTGTGCTTGAATTGAATACAAGTGCTACGTTTTATTGCCCATTAAAAAGTTGGAACTGTTAAACTTACGTAATAAACAAACAATATGGCCACTCAATATGATAGTTAATGGGTAACAAAAAACTGTAAATACACTATGTATTTACTAAGTCTAACACGGGCTAAAGCCTAACGTGGAAAATCAAAGGCGTCCTGGAAAATTTGCAGCTAAATACATATTCAATTGCAAAACAAGGTTTTTATTCCCGTCACGCTTGATGTGTGATTGATAGACATTGATAAGTTAGGCCGTGGATGCACAGGCGAGCTGCAGCCGCTGTGGGTGAGTGGCCGACTTGCAATGTGAGCACGTCCCGGCTCTCACGACGGACGGGCTGCGCTCGCGCAAGTAGCGCACTTTCTCCAGCACGAATGCCCTATATTGTGCTTACAGTGCTTCGTCAAATCACAGTATCGGTTATTTAATTTAGTTTAAAAGTTTTTGATTCTTCATTGACAATATACTTAATACTATTAATATGAAGTCTTAGTCAGGACTTAAATATGGTATTTCCACTAATGGAAGATCCAGAAATAAATGCAATGTCTTCAAAACTGTTCTCAGGAAACGTTGAGAATGTTTTATCTTCTGGTCGTCGATGTTCTAAACATGGACAAGTGTGAACTATAATAAGTCCATGTTTGTTGTCCGACTGCGACGCAGTTGACACGGCGACAGTTATAAGTTTAGAGATAAATTTTGAGGGGGCAGTGAACTCAGGTGGGAATTCCGAAAGATAACTAGGAGGACGTTTAGAGTGTGAAGTTATTAATATAGGTAAGAAGAGCATATTGTTTGTTGTTTGCGTTTTAATAGTAGAATAATAGACAACATTAGTCTTTTATGGTAATTATCTGCTATTAAAAATATTAAGTGAAGCATTATCTTACGACTGGTACTTTACAAGCCCTCGTGAAACTCCGCAGTTAGGAAGCGAGCACACTCCCCTCCGCAACAGCGCATAACAACCATAATTTTGTGCTGTTGCATTACATTATCCCTATTCGTAATTAATGTTCTAATAAGTCAAGTTTTACGCCCAACTCGCATGTGAACACTTGCGCTTTCGCCCGATGCTATTAATTAACGATGTTATTCAACATGTGGTGCATTATTTCACGCTCCGCTTGGCCAACAGTGTTCCGGTGCGCGATGCACCGTCGAGTGCCGCCATGCTGCATCGATGTAGAAGCCAGCCGTCACTTTACTTCCCAAGGCAAGATATCCACACGAATTTGACATTTTTAGATCTCGCCTGACGCTTGCAACACAACGCTTTGAAATGCCGCGCTTGTGACGCGTGTCGTAACACTGTTTATATTGTAACCAAACCTAACCCTTTTATAGAAACTGTTGCCTTAAGACTGAAATATAGGCCGACCGAAAGTTCGTTCAACCAAAGCAAAAACTTATATGACTAAACCGGATGTTCTTAATCTTACTAGGTATATTATATACATATATTAGTATCCATATTGGTATGCTGTATAACATCCTTGAGATTCACCTTGAAGTTTATTTGCAAGCCTTAAATTGCTTTCCTAAAATCGAACTAACTCCTTATGATGTAGTATCTGTATAAAGCGTTTCATCGCCTGCGCTGCCTTTTACGGCATGCGAGATCGAATCCAGTGTTTTTTTTACTACAGATCTCATGTTGTAACGATGTGAGCACAATAATCGTAAAAGCTGGTCCCCCTCGAGAAGTGCGCAAACTGTCCGCACCGTGATAAAGGAAAATACATTACTTCCCCAGTGAGGGCGCACAGGGGGTTTTCCTTAAAACAGCCCTTCAAAATGGCGGCGTAGGTCATTAATGTTCGGCTCAGGCGCTCAGGAGCCCAAATTTTAAAAGTCCACTTCCTACTTTATTATTACTTCTATGTGAGTAGCTCTACAAGATTAAAATGCGGATTTTTGACATTATTTTTTATCCGAGGTGATAAAAGAAGTCTCCACTTTAGGCTCAAGTACAACCTCTATTGCTCATAAAACGTGCATTCTAGTTTTCCCAATATTGTCTCAAGGATTATTGCGTTTTATTTGTAATAAAGATACAACTTAAATGAAATTATGTATATCAATGTTCCATGTGGAATATGCTTTAGCAATATTAAAGTAAAGCTCTGCATTTACATGAGCCTTCTGAGCTACTATTTACTGCACGCGGCTCACATTTGTTACAAGTCTCGCGCACTTTTTTATTAAAATAAAATTACACACATCGTTCATTCTTCGTATGCAAAAACCTAATGTAACATGTGTTAATTCTAGCGGTCATTGTCCTCTAACAATAGACTCATAAATGGCTGTATTCATAAAATACAAATGAAATAGAGACGATTAGATTTGGTTGCAATTATTTAGGCCTTGATCTGTCTGTGTTGCTTAAACGTTTAGCTTACATTGCTCTTTACTTTGTAAACGATAATATTGTCTGGTGTAAATCCGACTGTTTTAGCGAATCTTTATTTTGCATTTAAACAGCCTTCTGTTAAAATTAAACTAATACTAAAACTGGTATTCGGCTGTATCCGGTTAGACTGGAAGCGGACTCCAACATATTCGGGAAAAGGCCAGGCAGATTTTTTGTTTAAAAATTGAACTTCATCATACACTGTGTATAATGGTTTACACACTTTATCAAAGTATGCGTTCAAAACAATATAATATCATAGACAGCTTTATGCTCCACGCCCAAAGGTATATTAAATAAAAAAGGTAAGATAATAATACATCGCAAAAGTCTTTTCCGAGAAAATCAAAACAATAAATTGTTCCCGATTTGTCCCGGCTGTTTCACAAAGTTGCCGGCCATATAATACGACGGGCTCTTTGGGCGTCATACATTTAGGGTTAGAGGTCGGAACTGCGGCAACAATGTCGCATCCACGGGCCCGGTACCGTTCCATTTTATCTGCGTAAGTGTACCTACATTCAGTCTTGGTGTAACTTATTTCCTCACGTTCTATTTAACATCTACCTACGTTTTCACTCATATAAAAGTCGTAAGTGTCGTAACAGTGGTAATGGTAATGATGCTATTACTAAAATTTTAACGAACGCAGGAATTTTAAGAGGGTTAAGTAAAGTAAAGAACACGCGGAAAATAAGATAAGGGTACTCTCAATAATAGAATAAAGTCCCAAATAATTATTTGTTGAAAGTTTGAAAAGACTTGTAATATACGGTACTTATGAAAATGGTTTCC
The DNA here is from genome assembly GCA_947363905.1 of Lithophane semibrunnea. Classification (NCBI taxonomy): domain Eukaryota; kingdom Metazoa; phylum Arthropoda; class Insecta; order Lepidoptera; family Noctuidae; genus Lithophane; species Lithophane semibrunnea. Next base: position 12,743,244 of record OX376189.1, on the reverse strand, counting down.
GGTTGAGTTGAACACGGGTTTTGTTCTCATCTGCGGGAATTTTGTAATATCTGTTTCTTTTATTTCATTGATACGTACATGCTGCGGTAAATGTGCTAAAATGATCTCATGTTACTTCATCTGTACGAATGCGACCTTCTCCACGCTCACATTTGGTACGCTTGTCAAAGGTGCGAAAACGTCACGTTACTTACCGTATTATGTTCGCCGTATCGTATCATATTATGCTAAAGCTACACAGAACAGGTGTCAGCGATGCGATGTCTAAAACAAAGTTGTGTTACTTTATTTTAGTGACCTTATGTGTTGTCATAGCTGTTTTTTTATGTTGATGTTAAGGTAAATATGTTGTAACATATTTACCTTAACATCAACATAACATTATCGCAAATAATGTACATTATTAGGATGACAACGAATTAAGTGCTGTACTCTGTACCTAATTGTATTATTACCGGCTGACAGTTGGTTACACCGCGAAATAAAAAGAAGAGTTTTCCGCATGAGGTTTATATTGTAAAGTATGTGTGCAGGTACTAAAAACCTAATCCAATATAACCGACCCTATGTAGGCAGAACATGTCGACCAAATAAAACAATTATAATTATACTGAAAAACAAATATGAGGCCGCTACGCTGCTACGCCGTTTGACAGTTATTGTCAAGCAGCGTAGCAAGGACTATGGACCGTGAAAATGCATCAACATTCAATATAATTACCGCTGCAGTGGTGTGTTCGCTTATCTAGACAGTGTACTACAAACCTCTTATAACATAGACTAGCATAGCCCGCGGCTCCGCTCGCTTTAATCGAAAAAAAAAAATACTCAACCGGCTCGCGAATCGTCTCTCCACGTCTGTCGGCTACATACAATTAGTTCTCTGCATTCATCGCCTCCTGCAGTAAAATTGTTATTGCTACTTTCTGATAGTATCTATTGCAAGAAATTATACACCTCAATGAACCTACCTAGATAATTTATTTAAGCATGAGAAAATAAAATTATGGTAAGTAGAACAATCACATCGAGTTTTAAGTGATCTAACGGATAGTCGGACGCTTCATTTCATAATTATATACAGTTAGTGGTCGTATTACCTGTCTGTGGTAAGGTGCAAATCTGTCAAGACGCGAGCGGTGCGAGTTTAACCTGGGGGTTAGTGTCCCGCTGTAGGAGGAGGCTTTCTCCGCGCGGGGCGAGGGTAGCGGTAGACGTGACGAGTTTTTATGATGAGTACAATCAGGACCTGTAGATGCCACGTCCGCGCCACGTGACGAGCTGGTTGGAGCCTCGATGAATACATGGCTCTTGTTTACAACCCAGTCATAAACTACAGCACTTTAAGGCGTTAGTTTTCTCTTTTATGCCTCAAGGCGATGTCTCTACATTTGCTGTAGCTAGTTTTTCTGGCTAACGTATTCCTTTGACCACAACACTTTGGAGTGTCCTTAAATGTAGCGAGTGAGAAATAATTACTTGCTGCTTTACAACAGATAAGCGGTTAAACCGAGTATTTTTGCACAAACTTGTAGTGAACACTGTAATAAAATTAATTATTATTAGGGTTTGTATCTTTTTATCATACATAAAATACTTGCTCAGATTTTACTACCCTAGAGACTAGTAAGGAATTTAGCATTTTAACTACGACTGTTTAAACACATTCGCCAAATGATTGATAATGTTTGTTTGTTGTACTTAAATGAATAATTGCGTTCTACATTCTTCCCTGCGAAAGTAATTAACGGTACCTACCAAGTGAGGTCATTGACCGGCCCTTACCTCGCCACGTGCCCGTTGATTTAATTTTTGTTAATGCACGTTACGTCATAAAACACCCTTTAGCAAATTACGCACAAATGCACTATGAAAATGATTCCATATTTTTTACGTTTAAAACTGAGTACCTTGAGACGGTTACCCAGAACCATTATGAGAGTAATTCACTATTATATTTCATCCAAAATGTACATTTTGTTTTGTAAAGATTAACCTACCGTCTGTGTAGGAAGTACTTTATTTTGAAATTTTGCTGACATCATTTCTAAAGGTTAACATAGGTTTTCAAAGGTATGATGAGATCTATATACAGGCTGAACCTACCACTGCCTACGTAGGTACGCAACGCATAAAATGTTTTCGTATATATATTAATTTTACGGTCTGTCCATTATCCCCATGTAGATATCATCATAAGTACAGCTGTACAAGATAGCGGCCCTACTCTGAGTCATGAATGTTTTCATAATGAGAGCGTGCGCCTGCGATGTACATGAAAGTGAACCAACACAGACTGTAGTGGCCATGTGCACTACTACCGCGGCATCAATGCAGCTGTCCGATTATCGCTGGCTGCATGCCAGCTCATCTAATTACCGATTTATACATTTTTAATAGTTCACCTTTATTAGAGCAGCAGAAATTTTCCGCTCTTTCAGATTTGCGAGTAACTTTCCACGACGGTTAACACAGTAACTATCTATGAATACAAGACGTCTTTAGGAAATGATTGTGCTAAAGAAATGTCCGTTTATTAAAAGGCAGGCGGCATTACTGCGTACTAGCAAGCAAAAGCGGCAGCCGTGCTTCAACAAAGCTCTGCTTATTCAATCCCGCGCTTTTAAAGGAAATTTTATGCTTATCATCCTTGACACAGTTGTAGTCACTAGTTTTATTAAATTAACTGGGCGCATTTTCTGAGAGCTACAAGGATAATATTGCTTAATTTTGCTATAATAAAAATAGGAATATGAATAACATGATTATCGGCCAAATAGCATTCATCTCCCCGATGGCACGGGAAATATTTTCAGCGAATTAGGTCATCTCATGTAATATGAGATCGTAACAGGAACCTCCGCGTCATGGCCTATCGGCGCGGCGGCGGAGGTCGATCGTACATTTTTATTTGGCTACTCGGTGACTGATGACAGATATTGATGGGTGCGATGTTACACGCAGGCTCCCAGTAATACCGCTCCGTGATCGGTGATCGCACAGCGGCCGAGGCTAATGGGCTGGGAGTTTTATTTATATGACAGCTCCATAAATAGAGAGAGACGATAATACGATTGAAATTAATGGGCGTGTTCGACAACTAAGTTTTCCGTTAAGTTAATCAAACAAAGTAAATCTTGCGTGTTTATCCCGTAAGGTCCGTAATAAGTTTTCATCTATCAACTGAACTTAAGCGAACTAGTTTAATTGAACCTAAATATTGTTAGTTATACGAACATTTCATTTTAATTAACTTAATTTTTGAATTCTTAGTATTATTAAAAAACTCGTTCAAAACATTTTGGTGTCAGCGAAAATACATAACACTTCAAAGTTGGGCACTAAAGTTGAAAAGGTAATAATGGAACAATTAAAGCTACCCGAAGCTCTTGAACACGGACGCAAGTGACGCAGCACAATAGATCTGCTCGGGACATTGTCAAGAGGCTAAAGAATTGCACACAGTTTTATTATTCCGAACACTTGACTAGGTGAGAAAGTGAAGACGGCTAGAGTGCGTATTGGGGACGAGAGTACGTGCTGCGATCCCTCGGCGACCCCAGGGCCTCGCCGGATGTCTTGCCTCGACTTGCCTAATAGTAATATTATAATCAGATTGGCCTTTGGGATCAGCGCCCAGCGCGTAGATTCAGTTCCTACTGCGCAATACAACATAACAAAGGATTAGGTACATGAAAATTCATAAACAATTATTGTATACCTATGTCGCGTATTTGATGAGGTGTGACTTGGTTACAATCAATTCTTTTAGCACGGCGCGGCGGCGTTGCATTCGTAGCTACTATGTAGGTACGTGCTAATGCGCAAAATGTTCAATTGTATTTACAACTCTGTTTATGGACCTATTTATCATATAATTTTTAATGAAAATTGTTTCTCTGGCTGTGTTCTATCCTCAAAAAGTACACAGACCTAAAATAGAACTTTCAATTGGTACCTATTAGACATTATTATGATGAATGGAAAAAGTCTAACGCGATGCTGTACTGTCACTTCTCATTGGCCCTCGTGGAGTAACGCTACTTTAAACTTAGACATACATAAATCACAACAAAGTGTAATATATTTGTTGCTTTGTTTCAGATCTACGTCGTTACCACCTTTGAACATTCAGCTAAAGGTAAGCAAACCCGATATTGTTTACAAAGAATGCTATCAATACCTACTGCATGTTGATTCCGGAATCGCTAACTCGTCGGCGGCGGCGTGGGCGCGCTCCACTCTGCGAACAACAGTACTAACTAAAGCGGCTGCTTTTGCTGCTTTTTTCTCAAGTTTGAACCATTTATAAAACAACTCGCTGGCAATTTAGCCTCGTTTCGCTTTTCCCGCTCACCATGCAAAACTAGGTTATAGTGAGATAATAGCTGCCCATCTTGTTTGTTTTGCTCCATTGTTAGCATTCTCTACCGCGCCCGATGCCCGTTACGCTATATTTTATTGAAAAACTCCTCGAAGTTAATAGGTGAACAATGTTTGGCTTATTTGCCGAGAGTTGCGCAGCAGCGTTTTGTTATTGCCTCTTTGTGTCCGCACTTCACTGTTTATCCGTAAACAAAATCCAATGAAAATATCCGGGTTTGGATAACTATCCCGATATTGATAGATAATACAAACATCCGAGTCATAACAATGGGCACGCGCTGAATAGCAGTGAGTGAAATCCTTGTTGCTCATCACACGAGCGACACGCGTCAACGGCAGAGGCAACTGCAGCCGTCGACAACGTACCGCTCGTGTATTTGAGCACCGTACTCAAATACACGAGCGGCTCGTTGTCGACGGCAGCAGTTGCCTCTGCCGTTGACTCGTGCCGCTCGTTTGTATGAACACTTACACCATCTTATACTCCACCGTATATGTAGAGATATAATGTGCATGGTATTGAATGAATAATTCATAATGCATTCCTAATATTTATGATGAAAGTCTCATAATGATGTGTCGTTTATTTTGATGTCATGAGAAATTAAATTGAAAAAGGCAATCTCAAGAAAGTGTTTTGACACACTAATTAAACAAGACGACAATGTTAAATTCTTGCGCTGAAATAAAGCATCTTTTAGCAGAAATTTGAGTAACGCGACCGCTGTAGCTAAATGAAAGTTTGTTTGTTGTCCGGGTATGTCTGTCGCGAGCCGGAAGCCGTTCTGCTGACTCCGCTGATTTAGGGGGAAACTTTCCTTGTTTTGCATTTTACTGGAGTGCGGGGAAAGTCGCCCCCGAGATTTGAATATTTTAGAAGTGGCGTAACTTCGCTAAGGTGCGTCCCTTTATGCGACTTCCAAGCGATTGCCTCACATGCTTTCAAGTGAGGTAATTGTAACACGCTTTTAAGCGTAAGTGCAAATAATAATTTAAAAAGAAAAAGCCTGTTATACGAGAGGTAAGATAAAAAAAGAAGATGGTGCAATGTGATGGGTCAACTCTATTTCCCGCAGTGACAGTCATTTATTTCCTTTGTGCGCGTGTCGGTGCAGTATCAATGTGGAATGAGTGCGGGGTTTGTCTCGCTCTCTGAAACATGTTAAGTAAATAGTCAGATGGCTATTCATAATGGACAAATGGAATTTCCACATTCAGCTGAATAGAGTTTGCGCTATATCTGATTCAGTTTTTAATTAAGGTCGTATAACTTTTTTATTAGTAGAGCAAACTCTTTCTGTTTGCTTTTATATCGATACGTTCGTTCAATGCAAGAGATGTTACAAAAAGGCTAGCGTGTAACAATCAATTGCGTTTCCGTGTATTGATACAGTTTTGTGTTTTTGTTTCAAACAAACGTTGTTCCTGAAGCAAAAATCTGAAAGAATTTGCTGTTAATTTGGTACCTTTCCTGATCCTTCATTCCCCATGTTTTGTTTGAACAAGTTAAAGTAAAAGGATTTCTTTTATTATAAGTATATCTATATTCTAGAATTCTAGATAGTTGTTCTTTTTTAGACAATCTATAGATATATAATGCAGTTATATATTAATTCCCCTTCCTTTAATTAGGCTAGAGAAGCCATAAAAGAATTAAAGTCGAATAGACGTTTTGTGAATACGAAAGAAAACGGTTCGGGAATCAACGACATAATCAGATTACGACCTTTTTGATATACGGACATATTTGGGTCATTGGAATCCTTTGAAGTTGCTTAGTGACAAATCGATACGATACGCCCGAATTTTTTTTTATTGAAGGCGTTTTATTCATTCAAAAAAAACAAAAATGAATAAATGAAAATAAACAATAAATAATAATGAGTTCATTTACTAAAATTTTAATAAATGAATTAAAACGCCTACGACTGTATTTAACATCCAATAAAATGATTCCACAACAGGTACGTGTTTGAGTTTATTTTTCATGTGGTCGCATCAAAGTATCACATTTCAATGTTTGTCTACGTTGTATCAGTTTCCGCCTCGATGCATACTGGCTGAATATTTTTTGTTTTGTTTGTGTAAACTGCGACACAGCAGCGAGCTTTTCTTTGTGGCTCATATAGTGTGGTAAACTACTAATTGCTGATATTGCCTATAGCGGGAATATATTCTCTCGTCTGCAAATGTAGTTTGAAAATAAATTAGGTTGGTTTTGGGTGGTTGTTTCCTTCGTGTGTATTTTCATTTTCAGATCTGTTTGGACTTTTTTATACTTACCTACTCAACAAATTTTGAATATCGCTACTTGATTGAATTTTGCGCGGTCAAAGGTCTTCATCTTCATGTAATCTAACGGCGAGGCTAGGTGAATGTTGTTAAGTTGTTGATGAATCTGTATCGAATTATAATGCGAGGTGGCGGCAGGTCGACGGCCCCGGCGCGCCGCCCGCGCAACCCTGCCGTGCCGCCGCGCCGGCCAATAATCCGGTTAGGGCGACCGCACGCGCCGCCGCCGGCGCTGCCCTGATCGAAATGTAATTGGGTGTGCTCACCTGTCGCACCGCACACCTATTAAAATAGATAATTTCTGAAATTCATTCCGATTAAACAACTGAATTTATGGTACTAGTACCTACCTTCTGCAATGTTGGTACAGGTAGGGTAAAACTGTTACATTTTCTATGTAAAATGTGTATGTATGTTCTTCTAACCGAAAAGGTAACCAAAAGGCACTTCTTTTGGTAACCTTTTCAGCTTAAAAAGTCAGTAGATTAGGTTCGCAATGAAGTGATAGCTAGTATATAAATACTAAGAACTCTCTTAAGCTAAAAGAACACACACACTGGGTTGCGTATCATTATCGTAACGATGTGTTCGCGTACATCTTTAGCTTATTTATAATAAGTATATCTACATGCGTGCAAACATTTCCGTAAGTGAAACGCATCTACTACAAAAAATTAACACAGGCTTGATATTTTATATTTTCCATGGAATTGTTTGGTTCCAATGAAAACAATTCGCAAATAAATATTTTAATGAAAAGACATAAAATTGTTCTTACGAAAAACGTTTTGCGTTTTGCATCCATTTTGCAAATGTTGCGTGTAAATAATTGTACCGACCTGGCAAAAAAAAATAATATAAAGGCGAATAAAAGCTGTAATTAAACGGGTGCGTCGTTTACGTTAACAATGACCAGCGATTTGTGTGTACGAGCGGACATTTAGGTGAGTTTTTTTTTTTAATACAGGTTCCGCCGGTCTTTTCTGTAAAAATCTCACCGCGAAAACTTAGGTCTGTGAAGTGAGCTTAAAGTGAGCTGTCATTTTACCTATTGACAGCTCACTTCACCTTAGTTGACACGGTGAGACTTTTACAGAATACGGCTGTAGGTAGTTACAATACATATTACTCGTTATTGTTACTTCGTGTTCCAAAAGTTTTTGCTGAAAAGTAGTGTAAAGAAAACAATCTATATTTAGTCAGAAATTGCCATCAGTACCTATGCAGTCTTATATTAGGTTTTAGAACGATGCTGTCACTTGCAAGCTCGAAGCGATCAAAACTCGCTCACTGTTTCACCAGCCGCTGGTAACCGAGCGTAACAAAGTCAAATTGAAATGTCAGCCTTTCAAATATTCACACAACGTAGTTCCACCTCCCTGACTGTAACTTGTATTGTAAGCTTATTTGGGATCTGCTACGTGTTTGTTGTTTCAGAAGTGTTTCGGAAGCAGCGTTCTAGAACTGTAATTACAAGACTAAATAGTTATGTATGATCCCAATTGTGCTTACAATTAGTAGCATTCTAGATGAAACTTTTAGATGAAAATTAATATTGTAATTTTAAGAATATTTCCAATTCTCTAAAAGATATTGCATCAGCATACCTACAGAGTACTACTAGATGACAAGATTCTGCACTATTGCATAATCTAGCTTTTGCAAACTTTCATTTTGATTGTGATTAATATGCATGCTGCGCAGTTATCTGAAAGTGTAATAAATGTTATAATGTATGCAAAGCAAGATGCTAGTCTAACTAAAATACATAATATTTATGTTTCAGACTAACAACTCTCTGGTGATCAGAATTCTAAATGTATCTTTACATCACTCTAAGCTGCCTGCTTTAAGGAACATGTTTTAATAGTAGATTATTCACTTAGGGGATAAAGCAGTGTCTTAATGTCGCGGGCGATATATTGAATCCCAAACGCAGTGAAGGATTCTAGGGCTCCCGAGCGTAGCGATGGAGCTGTGAGTTAACTCCTGAGTGCAGTGAGGGATTCAAGCTCGCCCAAGACTAAAACACCTTTATCCCCGAGGAAAATACCTACTCTACTTTTCGTACATACTGCGAGGTAATAAAAACCAATTAGATTCTCGGATAAGTATAGTTCATGAAACTGTTCAATAACCGGGGAATACCTAGCTATGTGCAGTTTCATACACTATCTTATATTCTACTCATGCAATTTCATAAAAAAAAACTGTAAATAATATCGTAAATATCACGCCCTAATCTAATATTCTAAATGTGCTAAAGGCATAGTACAGTATACTGGCCCCGTACGCGTCACAGAAACTGATCAGCTGTTGCGATGACATGCCGCTATTACCGCCACAATCATAAGGTAAAAGTTTTCTTACGAATTATTTCATTGACATTTCATTCAAATCACACATAATGAAATTCAGTACTTACAATATTATTTCCCGGCTAGAGCCTAGGTCTTTAATGAGGTTTGCATGACATATAATTAAACATATACAAATATTGTATGTTAACAATACCGTAGGATATATCAATGTATGTAAGATATACCCTTGTAGTTTCAAAAGCAATATTTTACTAGTTTCCAATCAAAGCCTTTTCTTCTACATTTCTGTCCGAGTTATCGACAACCCAATCGACATTTGAAAGTCAACATGTATAGGGGCACCACTAGATGCAACACACACCTACACGTATATTGTATACTATAACCTGTGAGTTTAAAGGTCACGACACAACAATACACCTTGCCTGTGGCACTGGACTTTCACTGATTGCAATACAAATGCCACATCTGTCACACAACGACAAGTAGTTCATAATCGATTCGTTCATTAGCACAAGTAGGTATGTTCATATTCTTTATTTAAATACAGCATTGCGTAACATTGCTATCGACAGTTTTCATCTGACCGTTGGATTTGGTTGGAGATTCGTCTAATAAACCATCGCGGCTTGAGATCTTCCTCAACTGAAATATGGATTACGTCTATTCATTTGAAATTCAAAAGAGGCTGCCATCGCTTTCTCGTTTGTTGTAATGAACTCGTTTTGTATCGATAGATATCTAAATGACTATGCGAATACGAAATACGGATTAGATAATTCTAAATTCATTGGTGTAAATAACAACTTACTTTAAAGTCATTTATAAAACGATCAGAAGAAGATAATATTACTTACACAATACCTACTTTTAGAAAAAAACTTCTGTGACAGACGGATAAAAAGGGATATTTAAAGGTTCCGTAAACCTATTAAGTTTGGAACCCTAAAAACAACAGAAATAAACCGAATTAACCATCATCAACCCGTAACTCCTACTGCTGAACATTGGTCTTCATCAGCTTCAACAAAAGCGATAGGTATGTAAAACAGGCTCTATAGAGCGCAGTGATGGCATTCATATTGAACAGTGTGAATGGAAGTTGTGAGCAATGTCATTGATTTCCGGGACATCTGGAGCGTCCCCAGTAGCCTGGCCTTGCCCGACTTCTGAGAGATTTGCGTCAGTTCGTGGTAAGCCCACGGACGGGCGATTTTTTATCCGTTCTGGGGTACATCTCTCGTTGTTGAGCTAAGCATTGAGAATCCCACAGCATCCCACGCGCCAAAAAATACTCTGTTGGATTTTGACAATCCAGAGAGCGACAAAACATCGCCGCTTTAAAAATATGCCAGGCGACAGAAGACTAAACGTGAACGTGACCTTCGCCTTTTCTGACCTTAAACAGCAACACATTGTGATAAACAAATAATACACGGTATAATGACATCGATGCGCAAACAACACCATACACATAATTATATCCTATTGGAAAAGATATTTCAATTTCTTAACCTTTTTTATATAGGTACATGAAAATCTGTAGTACATATCTTTCAAACTTTCCAGGGAGACACCCTGGAAAGTTTGAAAGATACGTAGGTACTACACTTGGGAATGAGTTATTAGAATGGTTACTTCTTCTACTGTAGATCCGCACGAACTATTATTATTATATTATATCCTACTAATATTATAAATGTGAAAGTTTGTGCGTTTGGATGTTTGTTACTCAATCAGGCAGAAACGGCTGAATGGATTTGGATGAAATTTGGCAAACAGATAGCTTATAACCTGGATTAACACATAGGATAATTTTTATCCCGATATTCCCACGGGATCGAGACTTACGCGGGTGAAACCGCGGGGCGCAGCTAATAATATTATAAATGCGAAAGTGAGTTAGTTTGTTTATTTGTTTGTTACGCTTTCACGCTAAAACGGTTTAACGGATTTGGATGAAATTTGGCAGATGGGTAAACTGACCTGGAGAAGGATACCTTTTATACTGATATTCCAACGGGACCGAGACTTACGCGGGTAAAACCGCGGGGCGCAACTAATAATTTATAATCTGAATAGCCCACGACAGTCAGCAGGGTGGTGATAGACTTAGGCCTGCTACCCCGGGTCCTCTTTATATTTATCATGTAGACTTTGTAGACCAAACATCTTTAAAAAAAAATGTTTCCTCATAACTTGGAAAGTACAGGGGAACTTTACCTAAAACAAGTTAAACAAGAATTTAAATCACATATCTTTTATTGTATCTTGGAGTCGTAATCATAGCTGATTCTGAACTGAGTACATGGGAATTTTGTGGATCTCTTATATTTGACAGAGGTGTGCTCTTCATCTGAAAAATAACAATTTAAATTTACCGATCAAAAACCAGTTGCATTATGTTTATGAATATATCCTACAATCTATAATCTAATAATAATTCTACAGAAGATAAACTGTATTTTAGTTAAATTTCATTATTCAAATGTTGGTAAATAACGTTATTTACTGACTTTTTTTACTGCTAGAGAAGCAACTGTTGCGATTCGCATAGATCCGTCTTGAAAATCAAACTTTATACAGAATTCGATGATAATAATTGACAACAATGAAGGTCAATCTCCAAGATTCTTTATGAAGAGTTAACTTTCATAATTATACCTATTAATTACTCTAAGCTGAACTTGAATATAAAACATTCCTACGAGAATGGTAACTATTGGTTTTAGCTTTTCGTAACGGCTACACATCAAGCTATACATTTCCAGCATAAGCTGACCTCGCATTGTAAGGAAATTCTATACAATGCGAGATCAGCATAAACTGGTGTATATATTGTTGTATAGCTTGATGTGTAGCCGTGTGTACGTATTACGTGTTTTGTTTCGTGTTACCTGAACCTTTCCACTATCAATTTGACGCAGGTCTTCTCTCGAACTTATAGAATCCTTAAAGTAACAAAAAAGTTAATTAATATATAATTAACGTTATTTTTGGACAACAAAAAACTAGCAATTATTAAACCATGTGTGGGACTATTATACCTCGGTTGTTGTATCTGAGACAATTGCAGCCAATGGATGACGGGTGGTCTCGTCCTGAAAAAAAACCATTAATGTACTGCTCTGTGTGCATAATTATATTATTCATAAAATATACCTGTACCTACTTATATTTCAGGGTTAAGCAGTGGTTGTTGGTGGTTTCGCAGTGTAAGCTAGCAAGTTGGTCAAGTCAATAACTGCAGTGCAGCTACTCGCGGTGTGTTACCGTATCATATACGAGTTACTGTCATGTGCGATTCTACCAGTACAAGTATACTGCAATGTTCTTGTTTTTACTCGCCACTCACCTTCCCCCAAAACGCCAAGATACAAATGGTATACAAATTAACAGTTGACTAGTCTCTCGGGCAGTACCTATAGTATTTGCCACTGTCAGTGTCATGGCAGCTACCTACACCTATCGTTTGGCCGGTCGGGGGCGAGTTGAACTACCTTCATGCGAGACAGTGTCCAGTGCCTTCCAGGTTTTTAGTATTAGTACCTATAATACAAAATGACACTCAGATAACCACATCAGTTCCCATGCATAGTTTATAGCAAATATAAACATCAGCAGCAAACAGTGCATTATTAACAACCTTTTTAATAAATTAATTAGTTCATCGAAAACTCAAGAGAACTTGTTTTTTTTTTTATACCAATAGTCTCAGTAACTTGTCTTATTTGCCTTTTTGAGTTCGTTTTATAGTGAAAACCTATTCTTGTTGAGTATAGTTTGAACAACATAGTCCACCGGTATCAGTCAACAGTTTCTGAACGACAACATTGGAAAAAATGGTTTTGATGAAAAAAATGCAGGTTCAACATTATGATCGACGTGTCTATGGTATAATAAATTGTGTTATTCTACCTCACTTGACCCGACCCTGGGCATTTTTGCTGTAAAATTAAGTAAAAACTTTATTAGTTTATGAACAACAACCGAACGTGATAGGTACCCAGCTCCAAGCATGTGAGTCATTAGAATCAATTCATTAATAGGTACTCACAAGAATGTTGAGTCATCATGAGGTGATTGAAATATTCGTCGAGGGTTTCTATCTTAGCATCTGGTTCTGAAATTTTGTATTAAATCCATGTAGGTAATGCATCTATGTTAAATAATTATTAAATTGTATTTAAAAAGAATTGCTTACTAAAGTTTTCCGGTTTCACTAACAGAACATGTTGCTCAACTGAAGAGAAATTGTAAATCGCCATTAATATCAATGTCTTAACACTAATCAATTTCAAAAACCAAACTAAAAGAACAACGTACTAATTTTTTCGACTTCTTCATCCAAGGCAGTAATACCCACTGTTGAAGCAAATACATTATATTTGACTTTTACTTTGACATTATATTTAGAAAGGATAACCTTTATTTGGACACAGTTCGTGAAAAACAAAATACACAACATTTAGTAACTTGGAATCTATAGTTAACTATAAGTATTTTACAAGAAAAGGAAAGTTAGTAACATTCGTATTATTATGTAACCTTAGGCATTCATCATCCTGCCAGGCTTGCGGGAAAGTCCGAAAGGTATACCGGGACCTTGGCAACAGGCAACTGAAGGAACAGCGGGAGAAGTCATTTGATAATTTCCCATACTCAAAAAAAAAGGCATTTATCATGAGATTACGAAATGATTTTAAGTTTTGTCTCAAAAAATATAATTAGCACCAAATGCATGTTTAGTGTTTAAACAGGCAAATAATGGCCTGCACGTAAATAAAAATTAAGTACCTAACTAATATTTTATGCGAAAGTGAGTTTGTTTGTTTTTTACGCTTTCACACTTATACGACTGAACGGATTTGGATGAAATTTTGAAAAAGATGTTCTAAAGTATCGACACGATGGGTTTTGATGCGGCTTTCACCGTCATTTAGAGCATTTACTCCGGAGCATTTTATAATATTTAACTTAGATCTAGACCAGAAATCTGGATGTTTAGACATGTCGTCACTTCAGTATTGCTGCTATTAAACGCTGTTCGGTGATACGCGCATCACTTGATAACGGCTGGGCCGATTTAGCAATTTTTTGTTTAAAAATGTTTGCAATAGAACGAATTTGGTTGTAACAACAATATTGAACAAAAAAGCAACAAATTTTCTACCGAAAACTTACGCATTTTTCGGAAGTGCATTACTAGCTCCTCTTTATGCTTCTTTTGTTCCAATGTTTCGGTGTCAACATCGTCTTCTGTCAAAAAATACAGTATATCAATCAAACAATGAATAATAATTATTGTGGATAATAGAAATGTAAAGAATAAATGTTTGTATTAGAACGAATTTGATTTTATCAACAATATTGAAAAAAAGCAACAAATTTTATACCGAAAACTTACGCATTTTTCGGTAGCGCATTACTCGCTTCTTTTTTTGCTTCTTTTCTTCCATTGCTTCGGTGTCAACATAATCTTCTGTCAAAAATACAATAAGTGTATCAATCAACCAATGAATAATAATTATTGTGGATAATAGAAAGGTAAAGAATACATGTTTTTATAACAGAACGATCAGTTATACCTCCAACTGTCATTAACGAGACACAATAGAATTTTAATTGTTATCGGCCATTAGAAGGCCAATCGACAGTTGAGCGGTGTGAATCACACCATAATGAAATGAACAGTAAATCAAATTAAAAATTTGATTGACGGTTCATTTTTAAGTTTAATGCCCTGGCTGGAGGCTTGATTTATTGAGGCGCCTGATAAGTAGCCGACAACCTCCTAGGTTGACCTGCGAGATGCCACATCATCATCATTCTCCTGCCCTAATCCTGATTTATTTGGGGTCGGTGCAACATGTGCCTTTCATCCATACTTCTCTATTAGCCGTCATCTCGGTAGCACCCCCTTTCTAGCCATATCATTCACACAGTCTATCCATCATTTCTTTGGTCTTCCCCTGCTCTTATAGCCCTCGACACTCATATTCAAAACTTTCCTCACTACATTTTCCGCATTCCTCCGCATCACTTGCCCTATGTACTCATTTCTTTTTCTATCCATTCGTGTAAAACCATACAGACATCCGTCTTAGCATTCTCATCTCAGCTGCACGCAATTGCATTTTATTTATCCTTTTTATGGCCCAATATTTTGATCCATACAAGACAGCTATCCATTGTTTTATAAATCTTCCCTTTAAGTTTCATCCTGTGTTAATACTGTGCTTACCGCCCGATCTACTTCGCCATCGCTTTGCACGAGTGAACCGAGATGCCCAAAGTCGGAGCAGACTGGGAGAAGTGCGCCATCAAGCTCCACTCCAGAACTGGAGAGACCGCCGAAATCGCATAACATAATGTTTTTCTAGCCAACATTCTCCAGCTTCTGTTGTCTCCAATCTGCTCTGGATCCCAGAGCATTTTCCCCGAAAAGAACAATGTTATCGGCAAACAGCATGCTCCAGGGTGGCTTTTCCTGTATGACTGACGTCAGAGCGTCCATAATCCGATGATTGCCAGCAGCCGACCGGACGCCTGTACGAGATTGGCTGTACATAGCACGAACTAATTCTACATAATTTTCCAAGCAAACCTCTCTTTCAAGGCCCACCACAACGCATCTCGAAGTACCCTATCATACGCTCTATTCTTGTCCGCACATCTGTTCTCCTCGCAAAATTGGCGAAGCGCAAAAGTGGCGTCCATTGTTCCTCGACCTGGCATAAACCAAAACTGGTTTGGAGTAATCTCACTCTCTTCTCGCAGTCTTTTCTCTATTACTTTCTCCCATACCTTCATACTATGACATGAGCTTTATCCCTCGATAGTTGTTGCAGTCCTGTACATCACTTTTATTCTTGAAGATGGGCACTAGCGAACTATTGCACAATTCTTGTGGCATCCTCCTTCATGCAACAACTTAATAATAAAACAGAAAGTCAACCGCATACATCCTACTTCTTTTAAACACTTCCTTACTGGTACTGGTATATCATCTGAGCCTTTCCATTTTACATACTTTGAACTAGTTAATTGATTCAGGCGTGACTTTGCGGAAATCCATTATAAAATACAATAGACGCTGATATATTTAGTAACCTATTCCGCTTGACTATTCTTCAAGAGTCATAAAAACCCTGTAAGAAATCGACACGTGTTTCACCTCTCAACGAGGCATCTTCAGGATGACGATTGACCAATTGCAAACCAGAACGCGACGTGTTACCACACCGAGCGCTGGACGCAGAGTGAATCAAATCGTTTTTTTTGTCTAGGGCATCTCATAGTTGATTTTAGATGAAAATCGTAACTATTTAACCGGACTTTGTGAATCAAATCGCCCGACACCCCCACTTATATAGGATTGCTGCTCGGCGCTGATTGGCTAGGACCGTTATCAGTGCGATAAGCGCGATAAGGGGCGAACAATCGCAACAAACTATACTTTGAACTGCCTTTCCCTGCGAAATACCACATATAAAAAAAAGTTTTTTTTTTGCACACATAAAGTTAGCTAATTTAAATTATTTTAAATGTTAGTATTATTAGTTGACTATGGCCTATCACCACAAGCAGAATAGGTTTCAAATAATCTAATGAAACCAATGTCCATTTTCAAATAATACGGTAGGTAATTATTTACACTCGCCTGCAATTAGGTACGTCTTAGAAGAACTAACCAATAAATGAAGGAATAATGATTATTATATACCTATACAAGGTGAATTTTCCAAGTGTGCGTGGCACTACAAGAATAGCGTAACATACTCAACGGAATTAGAGGTAGTGAATATTATTCTTGTACAGATTTTGCAACAAACTATAAATGTATTTTCTATACCAAATATCACACTGTATTTTCAAACTCTGTATGTTTTTGGATAAATAAAGATTATTATTATTATTATATTATTATTAATTTCGGGGCCGATTTTGATGAAAACCAAAACGGTATCATTAGATTTTTGAAAAAAACTGTAACGAATCTTACTGTCTAGCATAAGTTTGTTATTTTGCCCATCCATACACGAAGTGTGCAGCCGGCACGTGTCCAAGTCGCCGGGGGACTTGCAGATATATCGCCACGTACACTTCGGCCTCTGTGTTGTGGATAAAGGCAAATTTGGATCTGAAATAAAAAGTATTTTAATTAAAAGGTAAAAGCTATGTTTAATGTTAATTTATTTTTCCCTCTATGTTACAATAGTAAACTAACCGATATGTTTATTCCTGAGATGTTTCTCCGTAAGCTTCGGCTCTATATAGGAAAAGTTACGTCATTAACTACTATTGTTTTGGGAATATTTCGTTTGAAATCAATATCAATTATGTAATCTATAAACATAGATAGGTAGGTACTCACTGCTATTCTTCTGTCGTAGTTTAGGCTGCTTTTTTAATTTCTTATTTCTAGCCACTGAATAAAAAGTGATAACGATTTATTTCATTATTACAGACAGACAACGCACAGCGCGTTGTCTGTCATTGACGGATTATTTATACTGGACGACATTATGAAACGGATTAAATAATATTGTACTAGTACTTACGGCCACTTTTGTTTGGTTGGTGTTTAGGTTCCTGCCTGGATTGAGTTTGGTGTTTAACTTTCTTCACTATGTAATCAGTTAATTAAATTAATATTGTATAGGCACAACTGAACTATTGCTAGGAGACGATAATTTATTAAAGAGTAATTGAAGATGGTAAGACCTAGAAGAGACTCACACTACCTTTGACCATTTAGGTTAAATGGTCCATTCAGACCATTTAACATTAGAAGGCACTGACTGGCGATCCATGGTATAAAGGGAGGAGGTCTATACCTCATTAGCAGTGGGTAGAACAAGGCTGCCAATCATTATGATGATGAAGACTGAAGCACACATGACAACAAGTTCAGGTAATAAATATAAGCGACTTGTTTTTTTGTCATGTCTATAGTCTACTCAGTAGCGCAGCGTGGGGGGGGGGGGGCGCAATTAAAAAAAAACGCCTTTTTAAGACTTGTAGTGATATTGGGCGTCGACGAACTTAACCTAGATCAAATTAACTCCACAAAACATAAATAGAGAAGAGTTCAAACTTGAGCGCGTACGTCTACGGGCTTTCGTAGCTGCAACAGACCCAGACTATAACAAAAGAGATCATAAAGTCCGGCTCACTGGGTTTATTAAAATATATTATTGAGTCACAACTTGAAGATGGCTTACCAAACATTGTCATAATGTTGATAATATTCTTAACAGCTGCCATTAGTTATGCCAGTTGTGAGAGAAGCTTCTCTAAAGTTAAGCTAATTAAAAATCCAGTCCAGGTTGAGACTATCTAATTTAGCTATATTGGCAATCGAACATGACGAAGACACATTGACATTGATAATAATTGCATAAGTAAAAGATTTTGCTTTAGAAAAAACACGAAGAGTACATTTTTAAATAATTTAAATGTAAGTGTTTGACTTTTTGCCAATTTGATTGACTAATGCTGAAAATAGGGGGCGAAGAATTTCCCGTCGGCGGCCCCGGGCGGCGAAAACCTACGCTACCACGCTACGCCACTGAGGTTACTATCACGGCATTATTTGTTTTTTGTGGTGTACCTGTAAAAGAAATATGAACTTAATTATTCAGATGATTTTAGTAGAATAGTTGTGACCCGTGTTTAAAGAAACTGCGTTCGTCAAGTAGGCCCGGACAACTGACAGGAATATTATATAAAAACAGATGTATCCTCAACAGTGCAACATTATGATGTTGCACTGTTGAGGATACATCTGTTTACATACTGTATGCAGTATGTACCTTTCTTATTTCCCTCCTTGCTTATTTTGTGACGAGCAATTTTAATTAGCTTTTTCTGTTCTCCATCCTTTTTATCCATTTCCACCTTCTCTTCATTTGCTGCATCAAGTCCCGTTTTAAAATTATTATTTTCTTTATTTGACTTACGACCTTTATGGTTTATAATCAAATGTCTATTAGGGTTCATTTTTTTTTCCAATTTTAAAATTTTATTAAACGGAGTGACTGCTAGAAATCAAGAACAAATTAATGAATAGTAACTACAGTCGGACCTGCGCATGCAGGGTTGCGTATCACGGGGTTTCAACCAAGCAGGCCAACCAAACCCAAAGACCTCCTTGCTATTTTACATTTTATTAAAAAAAAATGTATTTGACATGATAGCAGCCATATTTATGTATCTACATGTAGTCTTTTTTTTTTTTTTTTTTTTGAGTGTGGGAAATCATCCAATGACTTCTCCCGCTCTGGGTGGAGCGGAAGGACGTGTCAGACTTTTACTGACTAAAACCCACCCGTGTTCCTTCAGTTGCCTGTTGCCAAGGTCCCGGTATCCCTTTCGGACTAACCCGCAACCCTGGCAGGCATCGGTCCTAGCGGACCCCGCCAATTGTGCTGACATCTCTTTGAGGCGCGCGTGGAACACGACGCGCCATCGACCCGGGCCTGGTCCTGATCGGACGGCGAGCTACCCATTGCTCGCCGTCCGCAAGCCCGCGCCTATGGTGGCCGGGAATCCGCCTGGGATTCCCGACGCCCAGGGCGTCTCCAGCGGCGGCGGCGGTTAGGGGCGTGAGGGCGCAAACTTTGCCTCTCCCTCACGCGTTCCGCCTCCTCCTTCGCGAGCATTACTGCTTCGCAGAAGGAGGTGACTGCTTCCCATGCCCTCTCGCTCCGTACCATGGCCTGGACCAGAGCCGGACGCGAGAGGTCACCGCCGCCAATCGCCTCCAAGAGGACACGGCGGGGCTCCGCCCAAGCGGGGCAGACCTCCACCGTATGCTCCACCGTGTCCTCCGGGCGATCCACACAGTGGTGACACCCGGGCGTTTCCTCCCGCCTTATACGAAACAGGAACCTCCCGAAGCAACCGTGTCCGGTGAGGACCTGTGTCAGGCGGAAGGTGAGGACGCCGTGGCGCCTCTCTAGCCACTCCTCAAAGAGGGGACTTATCGCCGCAATTGTGGCGTGCCCAGCACTGGGTTGCGACAATCGCACTCTCCATGCCGCCATGAGATCCTGCCGGAGCTCTGTCCGCTGAGCCGCGATTTCTCGCGGCAGCGGAGTTACGCCCCGGCGCTTCATCTCCTCGCGCCACTCCCATATGTGCGCGAGGACATCTACATGTAGTCTGTGAGTTTCTTCTGCCTGGTTAATACTTTTCTAAGGGTACTGCTCCATGATAGACAGACCGACAGCCGAAGTGATCTTGAGGGTTAAATTGACCGAAAACTCTACAATGGGTCTTTTGAGTTGCATTTAACAGGATCCCAGAATGGAGTTTTTACCTAATCGTGCGCACCCTAGGGCCCCCTAGCGCTTGGTCTCATATTTTTATCACAATGTATTTACTGTTAACTTGACTATCCAAAAGTACGTACCGCTCTGTCCTTTTCTTAATACGGAATCCGAAGGAATGACTTTTTTGAATATCACTAAAAAAAAAAAAAAGTTTTTGGATCAACAATAAATTGGAACAATAGCAAAAGTTACAATGTAGATAAGACTATGGAGATATCGTAAATGTCAGCTATGAAAGTAAAGTAATAGGGTATTAAGTAGGTAGAATAATTGACTTACGTTTATAGTGACATCTCATAACTGTTTGATCCAGTTCAACGAATTGCCCTAACATAAAATATTATGTAAATAAGTATCATACTTATTGCACTTTAGAAACCTTAAAAATACTCATTTAATTATATTCTTACCATGTAAATTATAACTTGGTACCGGACTTTCTGTAATGGAATCGCCTGAACTCCTCATTTTCACAGCTGCAATAAAAATAAATAAACATCAAAATAAACAATAACTTTAGTCTTTGACTGGACTTGTTGCGGAAACCAACATACAATGTACCATGTATTCTGGTCAACTAACATACTGAATGACTAAACAAATCGGGACTTGTGGACAGATAAGGTTTAAAATAGTAAACTTAAATTCTGTCCAATACTACCTTCTCCCTCCATAGCCAGGGCTGTAAGTGCATCCAAGCCAGAGAGGTCTTTCTCTGAAATAAATTAAAAATAGATTAAAAAAAAACTAAACTTTTTAATAGATTGTATAATTATAATATGTATAATCCGAAAACACAATTAATTACCAGTCAAATGTACGATTCTTCTTGAGGTTGCAACTGTAAAAATAGTACTGTTTTATTGTCAAAGAGGCTTTAATTAATACATAAAATAATAATAAAATCACACATGAAAAGCGTTTAACCTATCTTCATCTATAATACTAAAAATACCGCATTAATTTAACTTTTAAATACATACAGTAACTTTGAAACAGGCTATCCGCCAAATCTTCTGGACTTTTCGCTGAACTCACAATTCCTCTGCCTCCTAGATTTAATAGGTTAATTAAGTATTATATAATAGGATACTTTAAAATTGTTGTAAAGATTAATATAGGTATTTTAACTTGTCTTCAATTCTTACCTCTTGAAGGGACTGAAAAAAAAATACACAAAATAGGGTAAATTATTTTTAAAGCTGCTGCTGTTGCAGATAAAAAAATACATTATAATTCTATTTACAAACCTTTCATGAAAAGCTTTGAGGCGATCGGAAGGAACTCGGCTGGAGTAAAAATATCGCCTGTTTGAGAAATAACATTATATTAATTTTATTTCATTATTCTTTATTAATAATTATAAATAATGCATGTTTATTTTTAGTTTTTACCTGTTTGCAGTGCCCTTGTCTTAAAACCTGTGAAGAAAAATAACTTAAGATTATCATATCATTATATGATGTGGATAACGTCACGCGCTTCTTTTGAACGAATGAATTAGTTATTTTTTATGCAAGGCTGCAAAGTTGTTTTTTGGCGCGAGTACTTGTATTGAAACCTTAGCAAGCGAAGGTTTCAAAGGTACGAGACGCAGAATAACTTTGCTGCTGAGCGAAACACACAACTTTTCACCTCACTACAGCAAGGAAAATGGTGTCTCCATGCATTGAACAAATATTGTGCGTACGTTTTTATGCACTTTTTGCGCAATTTTCCGGAAGAAAGCTCAATTCGGCATTATGTACCGCTTGCACTAACTCTGCCACTGCTAAAGAAACCAAACTGATGGAAAGCTAATTGAATACACAGAAGAAAATTATATAAAGTTTTTTAAAGTGAAAACTTCTTTAGGCGCTTTGAGCTATTTTTTTCGTGCTGGCCAGTGTGATTATTCTAAAAATGAGGTTGGCACACTGACATGAAATAAGTATACATGCATTATCAGTGGACCCGGCGGTATACAGGTGTAAGGGTAAACACTCTTGTCATTCAAACCATGGGTAGTTGACTTAAATATAAAATAAAAAACCGAGTAACAAAAAAAAAAACGTTACTTATTTTCATTAAAAGATTATAAAAAGTTTCTATGCGACACCATGCTCTCTAGCGAAAAAGCTGATTGACTGAGAGAGGGGTCGCGCTCACGGCCGGTCGGGTCACATCCCACGCCCCCCATCCGTGTTGAGACGTAAGTTCTTTGCCCTAGCGCATAAACTCAAAACTCAAACTCAAAGCATTTATTTCAATTAAACCATTTACAGGCACTTTTGAATTGTCAAGGATTCGGTCAGTCAGAAATATGAAGCTAGTTGCCCATTCCAAAGCGTAGTAGGTACCTATGGAGAAGAACGGGCAAGAAACTCCACGGACACTCTTTTAAATCAAAATATTGTTACAATATATGGGTTAAAACCATTCATGTTGAAATTATACATGTGAGAACAATGTAAAAAGCATATAACATATAACATACAAACAATTCAAAAATTAAAATAAGCCATGGCAGCTAAGAGATGACCAGTCACAACTGAAGGCGCCCGTTCACGAATATGACGCATGGATCAGCACCATTTAGCTCAACCATTTTGAAGGGAGCTAAATGATCCAACACACGCGCCACCATCAGCGAGACATTTAAGTGAGCATGACATTCCCAGCCGCCAGGGCACATTCAAGTCAATGAAAGACGGATTACCCGGTAAATGGTAGCTCAATAGTACATAGTACTCACACCTGTGCTATGCAATTATAAAATACAAAGGAGATTGAGTTTATACAATGCAAAGATGATGATGATCTTAAAATCTTCAGCAGCTCCAACTGTATGTTCAAATGTTAATTAGTTAGTTGTGATTGTGGAGCAGGACCAGCATTAAGCCAAGCATTTTTATCAGAGATATAATCCTCCAACTTATAATATGCCTGCCTGCATAGTGTGCGTTTTATACAAGTTTTGAATTTCGTCTCATTCAGTTGAAGTATGTGCGGAGGAATTTTATTGTAACTATAATAAGCATAGGTGAAAGGGTGAAACACTAGTGGTAAAAATTGGAAAAAGTAAGAAAAAAAAAAGTCCTAATTTTCCATTGAATTTACGTTCTATAAATGACACCAAACCACTGGTGTCAAGGATAACGGTGTTTACCCTAACACCCTGTAGAGAATTAAAAGAAAGGTTCGAATTTAAAAAATCTCTTTTCTCAAACATGTTTGGAAATTCGATGATTATTTTGACAACCTTCTTCGAGATAAATCGAAATTGCTATGAAAATCCATATCTGTCGTGTTTAACGGCCAAATAAATTACTACTGTTGTGTTATTTAAAATGGAACGAACTTTTTACTTCAACGATTTTATTTAAATTTCGATTTGGCTTGCAAATAGAGCTGTTTAAAATATAGATGAACATATTGGCGCGTGAAAAATTATCGTTGTTCGTCATTGATTCTGGAAATTATAGTTAATGTACTTAGTTTGAATGTCCGCGCATTGTTTGACAAAAAGTACTATACAAGCCTTACACCTCGGCTCACATTTTCACGATCGTCCATCAAAAGCCCAGTTGCAGGCCGCGACAGTAATGTACTACTCCACGCTAGCGGATAAAATGCACTTTTGCACTTAGATTTCGAATGACAAACAGACTCATTCCGAGCTTGTGAGGTGAAAAATTTATTTCCATCTGTAAATCCTGATAGACATAAAACAAGTCAAGTGCGTGTTGGACCACGCACAATGAAGGGTTCCGTAGTTGGGATGAACTTAAATTTGTAGTTGATAAAATATCCTCCCATACATCGCTACACGTCACGGTCAATTCTCCAACTGCAAAATATGTAAGTGTGTAATCGCAATAAAATATGTTTGTATGTGATAAAACTAGAAATTAACGACAGCATTATAAAAAATGCCCAGTCAATTTGATTATTTCAATAGTTGTTATCACACTTACTCTCGTATTGGGCATATTTCAAACTGCCCGGGCATTTTTTATAATGTCCTAATAATCACTTGGTCCATAACATATACACGTTGAAGCGGAAGATTTTTTTATCATTTTGTTCACTTGCCTACCTTCTGAGTTTTCGTAGTGATTATCCGAATCGTCGTTGGTTTCTTCATCTATAAATGTACAGAATATGAATTATCACTTTGTTATAATTTAGAACATTCAACTAAACTCTACAAAATATTTAACACATTTTGTTCACTCATTCTTCTTACCTCTTTCTGAGCTGTCATGTAATTCATCTTGGGAATCATTGCTGTCAGTGTACTGTACTTGACCTTCAGAGACATCAAAATCTTCACCTTCTCTTTTGATATTTAAAGGCTTTTTACTGCCAATAACTGGAGCGACTCCACTGTCAAGATTCTTAGTTATGTTATTGATTGTATCTAAAATAAGTAAATGTAACTATTTTTTTTCAAATATACTCATAGGTTACCCATATCCCTGAAAGACGTGAATTTTAGAGCCTTACCTGTATTTTTGTGCGAGTGTACATTAACCTGCATATTTTTTTCAAGTGTTCATCATTAATTTTATTGATAAGGGTTGTTATTTGTTTATTTCATATTTGGTTAAATAAAAATTACTTACCGAAAAAAAAACAATACTAAACAAAATGAAACACCAGGACGGAAACATTTTGCTTCACGACATTATTCCTTCTCAATATAAAATTGATTATAATGAAAATTGAAAAATAATTGCCTCTGCATTTAAATTTGATAGAAGTGCATTGACCATGAAATGTCAGTGATTTACTAGCTTTCATCGTGGTAGCACTAAAATACTACTTCAAAAACATAAAAATAGGTAGGTCCTTCCTTATATCATATGATTATCAGACACTTTAAGAGCGTTTACTTTTGTTAATAACGCTTCAGATAATAGAAACGTATTGAATAATCGATCACGCAGTTTTACATACCTTCACTTTTATGGTTTGCAGAGAAGAATTTTGGAAAGAAAATTAATTAAGCAGCTATAAGTAAGATTGACGATGTTATTGACAAATGTCATATCATCATCATTTCAGCCCGGAATCACCCACTGCTGGGAATACCGATTCATGCGACCCTCATACAGGCGCTTCTCTCTTACAAAAAATAAACTTCTTTTAAAATGTCTGCCAAGGAAGAAGTTGCAAGTGGTTTTCCGTTATTATATTCGACTCTGCGTAAACCTCTTCAAATCCTTACCGCTTTGGTTTCCCACATTCGCAGGATAAAGCGTGTCAGGTGGTATTGCGCCATTTAACCGCGGGTCTCGTCTCGCCACATCATCCCAGACATGTCGCATATCCCTGTTATAACGGTTCCCGCCCGGGAACACTAGCCAATGTAATGCGGGACCCATAAATACGACTAACTTGGGGGGAAATATTATTATTAAAACAATGAATGATGAATGATTTCTATCAACTATTATTTTCGTCCGTCACTGCGTTGCGTCGCCTCGGATTCTGACGTTTTGTTTAGACAGTCACAGCGTGGAACTTTGGTTGCAGGAGGAGCCTTTGGTTTTTGTTGATCCATACGACAGTGTTCACATAATTATGTTATTTAAAAAGATCGTTAAGCCGTTGGTCCCGGCTGTCATTTTTAGATCTTTGGTAATCGTTACGGGTCGTCAGAAGCCCGAAAGTCTGACAACCAGTCTTGCCAAGGGGTATCGCGTATTACCCAGTTACTGGGTTGTGGAGGTCAGATAGGCAGTCGCTCCATGTAAAATACTGGTATTCAGCTGCATCCGGTTAGACTGGAAATAGACCCCAACATAGTTGGGAAAAGGCTAGGCAGATTGATGGAAGAAGTTAATTTATCTTAAAAAAATAGACGTCAGTGCGTTTCTGTGGAAAAATTATTAGGTTTTGAAATAGAAATTTGGTTCCGATCACGTACTGGTTCGTGAGAAGATCGGCATTATGAACAGCTTGAGGTATCGTTCGTGCGAGTAGTGGCGATGGCGGCGCGGCTGTGCGGGCGCTAGTGAAAGGTTGCGGCGCGATGACCCGCGACAGATATGCGCGAGCGCAGTATTCGCCCCGTGCTTCAGTAGCAAACGTTTGTTCCATTGTGAAGCCAACAGTTTCGCCACTTAGCACGACTCTCACCACAGAGAAAAGTTGCTAACACCTCACAAATTACTAACGAGTTTCGTAAACACCTCATTGTCCATTTGATCTAGATTTCTTTGTTGCTCATTGTTGCATTTACTCTATATAGTTAGTACGGGTTATCTCGAACGACCTATTGTGAAACAATCCGGTTCAGGTTGCGTATGAGACGCAAATATACCTACTAATGGATTTGAAATACACACACTCGTTTGAGACATGATCTGCAATGGAACTAATGCACTGTGTTTATACAGCGTGACGACGTCAAGTGTCAGTGAAACAAGCACACATTATATCTACAGAGAGCAGAAAAAGTAGCATTGATTGTTGAGATAAGACATAGTAGGTACCGATCGATCGAACAAAAGCTGAAAGTGCATTCCATGATTTACGTACGTATAAAATGTATAAAAGATTTCCACGTAATTGGCGGTGTTACGGTCTATTCAGATTGTCAGCTGGCACGAGGAAATTGTAGTGCGCGGCTGATCGGCGAGGGGTGCACTGAGGGGCACAGTGGTTCACTCACGAGCACAGGGTGCTTCCAAACCTACTGCGGCGTGTCCGGACTTCGTCTTTAACTTTGCTTGTTAGCGTAACCACGTCACACTCCTTGCCTAAACAGAACACATCGATCCTGCACTAAGTATTGTTTAGAGATCCAACAGTGATTGAGAAGATGTAAGTTAAACATTCGTCATTTTTTTTTAACAGAATATTATTATGAAACTTAAAACTTTTATATAAAAAAAAAGAATGAAAATACATTTATTTAGCACAGACAGGTCACACAACATAATGTAACTACAAGTAAAAAAAGAAACAATTAAAATTATTTTATATCTTCATTAATTTACTAGATTTTACCTACGAAAGTCCCGTCCTCGTCCGTTTTTGCCAGACTTAACGATTATACAATGAAAAATCAGTCAAATCCGTTTAGAGAGGTTTTTTTTTAAGTTTCAACAGATGCGGGTATTTTTAGTACAATAGATTTAATAAAATCATATTAATAATAAGCAGATTTTATTGATTACCAAAGTACTCGTTAGTATTTAAATAAGTCATCTTATTCAGCGGTCTGAAGCATTAACCAGAGAAACCGCTCGACACAAAATGTTTAGAAGCTTCTGAAGCTTGTCGAATTTTTGGGAAGCTGGAAATGTCTATAAATTAAATAAGCGCGTAAAGATCGAATTGAACCGGATATCCTATAGCGGTACGTTGCCCGGCCACGTCACATAATTTTACGGCAGCCGATAGAGATCCGACGCGCACCGTCTAGACGCGACAAAAGCGCTAGACTTGTTTTACAACCACTCTGCTAGCAGCCAAATACTAGCGCCATTCCCGGACTGATCCACCAACAAATCCGATCTAAGAGTGCAGATGGTAATGCGACTAAGGTGTGATTTTCGATAGAAACCACCACAACGTTAGCGGTAGGCTGCCGCGCCTCTCCCGAGCGCATCCCACCAGTAAAGTAGATTGACATCCTATCAGCTGGAATGCGATTGGTTGCACATGACGCATGTAATATCCCTCAAGGATTCTCTCAGTATTTGAATTGAGAACGCAAAATTATGCCTGTAAAACAAAAATACCAATACGGTGAAATCATAGACCGGGACATTCATACTAGTGCATCAACTTGAAGGGTCGACTCGGTGAAGTAATCGTCAACGTAATTCGTCATATTGCTTGCTACTTGTGTAGGTATTGGTTCCTTGTCGTAGAGACGCTAAGTGAATTCATTAGAACCTCTCAGTTGTCTGAAACTGGCCGTAACTTAAAATAAATGCACCACCCCCACAATATGAAAATTTACTTTTGTACAAAAAGTCATAAATGGTAGAACAATAACGTACGTATGACGCAGTATCAGAAACCGATTCATTGTTAAAAAACAAAACAAGCGAACCCGCTATCTAGAACAGAACACTTCCTTTCACTTCAAACACACAAGCATCAATTTGTGTAATCTCATGCCACTTACGGCAAAAACAATGAACCATTACATACGCCTGCGCCGACTGCGGCGGAGTGCGGCTGGGCCCTGCTGCGGTTATACTAGGAACAGACTACTCACTACACATACGGTTACAAATCTGTTACGATGCTGAGACATGAAGCAATTACCTCGTTGCAATAAAAAAACTAAACTAAGCTCTACCGTATAAAAGTCTATTTGTAACTAGGTATCTTGTTTCAACGATTTCTAGTAATAAGATGCTTTCTCTAAGTTTCTCTTATTCGCAAATGACTGTTCATATTCAATCGCGCTGCTTTCCGGATTACTAAATAAAGAGCAAACACTTACGGTGAGCGGTTACTCACCGAGAAAAAGTTGCCGCAAACTGAGTCTGAACGCTAACTTGAGCGTAGTTGAGGATATCGGTCGCCGTAAGTGCTCTTGTGCCTAAACGCATTCCCGACATCTCAGTCCACTTGACAAAGAGAATTGAAATCCACAAGCTTCTTGTTGGCCGTAAAGCGGCTCACAGTGGCACACTGAGTGGCACACTGAGATCCAGGCCGAATACGTGTTTCGGACGCCGATACTATCTTAATGCACTTTTTTATTCTAGCTTTCTGATAACTGATACGAGGAGTTAAGATATCGGTAGCTATCTTGAGGACATAGAGCCCATTTTTTTAGAATTACGTCAAGTACCTAACCTATGTATAACATTCTAAATATAAAAGTAATATAGTACCTATTAATTGTTTTAAATTCAATATAAATCTCTCGATTTCTTAATGCTGCGCAATTACTGTAACGATCTTTACAATGCTTTGTTACATTTTCTGCCCCTATCTCTTTTACACGGTCTACGTCACCAATATTGATGGAATTGTTACAGGCACCTCTCTATATTCACAAAAATTTATCGCTTGGAAACAAAATCCAATATGCATTCGGGAGAATTATCGTGCTTCTATAATACAGATTTATGTATATTTAGTAGCTTTACCTAATGGTTAGGTAAGGTAGGTTTTGCTTTTGTAAAGCTTTTTGAAACAAAAGGCGGTACGGTAAAAAAAGATATCAGAGATTTACAGGTACAGTTATTATCAGAGATTTACAGGTACAGTATTAAGTTAGGAATGTTATAGTTAGTATGTTAGCTCAATGATCCAGACATTTATCTTCAAACATCTATTGCCTCTTCCCTGGGAGTACCTGTAAATATGACAGAGTATGTCAGCCAGTTAGAAGGCGGGAGTAACCTAAGTTCACACACCCAAGGGCATTATAACGAGCATACATGCAAACATTAGCGCAATTCATGTAATATGCATCTGAAAATGGCGCAATCTCCGCTGGGAATATATTTACAATCATAAACATAGTTTCGTACTAATGTAGGTATGTCTGCAAGCAAGTGTTTACATTAGTTTAGAATTATTTTGAGAAATTTTGAAAAGTATTCATGTCTCGTTAGTTGTGAGATCTTCAACAGCAGTAGAAAGTAGTGTTACTGATCTTTAAATTCCTGAAACCCGTCAAGATTCCGCAAAGAAGAAGGTAAGTCGAGCATGGGGAATAAAGGCACTTAGAAATAAAGATTCTAACACATTTACGGTGATTAGGCAGAAACAGTGAAATAATGGTCAGTTTACGCTTTTAACTACATAATGTAGACCTTAACTTTTAAGACTAAACAAACTACATTAGAAGGGAGGCGTATTGTGAGAGGGTCAAGGCTTAGCAGTGTTCTCGTAAATCGCAAGTGTAAGGCGAGTCTCGCCCACCGCAGGCAGTGACTGTATGGCGGACCATACGTTCAAGCTTATCAAGTCTATAATTTCCGAGGCTATGTCGATCAAAATAGACTTCAGTTACTTATAGTTTACCATTTTTAAACTTAACGAAAATGACGTCAATTAACGCTTTCCTCAACCATCAAATGACTAAAATTGTTTTATGTTACGACGTCTCCAAAAAAAACCTGAATAGAAGTAAAAGCTATGTTAAAAATTTAAGACAATCGTAATAATATTCAATGCAATTTATTCCATGAATACACGTGTATTATTTGCATGTAGGTAGTAATTTATCTTCAATTAAGACTAACTGCAACTGTGTTTTGCTGAAATGTTATTTCCTTCAAGCAGACGCTCGGTTACCGGGGAGTCTGGCTACCTCAGTGCTTCGGTTGGCTACAGTTTAAGCGGATAAAAACAAATGAGATATTATTAGATCTCCGACGAACGATGCGGCTGCACCATTAACTTACCTATCTACATTTTGCACAACAGGGGCCGACGTTTTGATACGATCTCTGATCTACCCACAAAATATGGAATAGAAAGTACACTTGGGGATCGATGACTTTGTTATTACATAGCTGCCGGCTGTAAAACAACATGTGACAACGATGTCGCGCAATACTTAATTAAATATCGTTTCATACTTTTGTTGTCATTACGTTGTGATATCAGAGAGAAAATAAAACCAAGTTCATAATAAATGACGTGAACGGTTCAATGTCGGAGAGAGAGTGGGAGGCGGGCGCAGGGCGATGCGGACGCGGACCGCGACCGCGGCAGTGAGCGCGCGAGGGCGTCGCTTTCCCAGGCTAGGGCTGCGGCGCGACAGCTGCGTCCTGCCGGACGTGCCCTGTGACGTCACTCGCCATGCACTCAGATTATCGCATACCTATTCAGGATTTCCTCTATGACTCTCCGAAGCTGTAAAATCTATTTCCGTGCTGTATTTTCCTAATAATCACATAACTAAAACTTATTTTTTCAACGAATCAGTATTTACGTACTTTCGCAATTAACAATACAAGGTTATCGTATCATAGTACGTTGGTATCTTAAAACCACAGGGACAGCTGAAAACAATAATATATATTATAATAACTATATTAACTATAATGTATACTATTCATTTCAGTTTACGTTTAAAAGTACCGCTGAGTTACACTAAACACTTTCATTGTGCTTAAAATGCAGAAAACTAGTGCAATAAAACGGTCAATGACTTATCAAACAACATCGAAATGTATGCAAATCTGTCTTAATTTATTGGACACATATATTTATGCGGATTTTATAAATATGAATGGTCTTACGACATAGATAAGCGTATAGATATCAGCAAATGTGATGTTATGCTATGTGGAAAATAAAGCAATTCATATTACTTTCGAAAAGTGAAAGAGCGTTCTTAAAACTTTTTATACTTACCTACTATTAAATAACGCTGTTAGTTTTGGCAATTGGCAATCATTTGTAGAACATTCGCATGTTATTTGCATGTTTACACGCATATTACACTTGTAAAAAAACCTCGATGGTAATTATCTAAGTTTGTTCGTTTTATAGTGTGCGCGACGCTATTTTCTTTAGGGACTACTTACCTAATATTGAATTAGTGAATTTATTTATTTCTATGCATATTTACATCTCAGAAAAAAAACTACACACATACAAACAAGTTTCGAATATTAGTTGTGTGATGTTTTAGCAAGAGTTGCGTGATAACGACTATAATAATAGCTGAAAGCCTTTCTAAGCCCCTGAAAAAGCTCCATAGGCGCCATGTTAACTTAATCAGTCTGAAACTCCCATTAAATGTTACGTAATACAGATTGTCCATCTCTATTACTTTGTTTAAGGATTAATGTAACTGGTTGGTACAGCATGTCACTTTTCTCATTTTGCTCCATTAGTGCGGAGGCAAATAAAAAGTGACATGTCCGTTCGGCTCATTGCCATTCCAAGTAACGTCGTGCAGAGCAAACTTTTCGCTTACAACAAATATTACAGAGTGTACAGTGAACACTACTAGTATTTATGCTGTCTATTTGTCTATCTATACTATACACATATTCAGCTAATGTGACGATGCTGTATTCGAACGTTATTCATATTTTATCAATACGCCTCCGTAAAAATGGCCAACGTCAAAACTTTTGATGATTTATGTTATTGGAGTTTGTTACAATATTTTTCATTTAAATTTTATTGTAATAAAATACTTTGTTATTTATGATATTCACGATACATTTATTGTAGGTAGGCATTAGAAAAAAGCTTCTCAATACGCTTTTCGTTTATGCAAATAGGAAATGAATTTCCCAAACGGCCAGGAATAACAATGCTCAAATAAATACTGGCATGTGTTAAAATTATTCAGTAATTAACTAACAGTAGCAGTTAGGAATAATGAAACTCTGTAAATTCGGCCGATATTAATTCCTGATAGAACAATCAATGTGTGAGCGCTCATCACTTCCGCCTGGCACCCCGCCTCCGTGAACAGTACTCGACCACTTCCTGTCTCCGCGGTTGACTGACAAAGCAGGATTACAATCTGCCCCTCAGTGGTGCTTCGAGGAGGCTCGAAGCCCCGAGTGACTCGAGCCGCGATCGCGACAGCCGCTAAAGGACCCTGGAAATATCAATGTATATTTCTTCCATCCCCTTCCCGTCCCTCGCTCTCGCCCCGGGCACTTATGATAAAAGCTAGTTCACGGTACGTCAAAGTTTAGAATTTCAGACCCTCCAGAGTGATAAGCCAAAATAGGACTAATTTTAATTTGTTCCTCGAAACAGACTACTCTCGAAATACTCACCAAGTTATACTGAAGCTAACAGTAAGTCGATTTGTTTTAGTTTTTTTTCTTAACGCGTGGTGTAGTACCTACATATTTTGGATTAATTGATTGTTGGCTGAACAATTTCAAATTCATAAAATGACAGGAAAATTAGCTTACTGACAACCTACTAGACATTTTGGAAATGGTCGATATTATTATAAAAATCGGAGTACGTTGTAAATTTGATGGTTTTACTTGCTCGAAGACCAGTAGCATGAGACTTGGTGTAGGAAGTTGGCACTCCGCCAGCCGGAAGCCAATCCTGGCGCGGAGTCAGAACATTTTGATAGCACCCGCTTTATCACAGAACTTTATTTATATGTTACATAAGTATATACTTCAGTCTATTAGATCATCGCGATAAATTCCGGGTAAAATATTATAACTATAATTTACACAACATTCTCTTGGTCACATAGTAGGACTCTCCGCGCTGAGAAAATCAATGACCGTAAAAAAAATATCAATTATCTATTCTGGGGCACGATTGCAAATACAATACTTTTTTTGGCAAACATCTACATTGTACGAGTGTTTGTCTCTTCAAATGTTATTTAAGAATAGAGATGGGAATTTACCCGGTAAAAACCCAAAAGTGGGTAAATTCGAGGGAAAATTCCCGGGAAAATACCCGATTGGGAAAATATTCCGGTTTTTTCAATTTAGCTTATGTTATATTAATTAGATACACATACATCAAATAGCACATAGTTTTTAAAATTTATTACTACTAGTTAGAGCTTGTCTAGGTTGAAATGACGCACTGCACTACCACATTTTACGTACACAAGCAAATTTGAAGTATGAATAATTAAGTAGTGGGTCACCTCATTTCAACTTAGATAAGTTATACTGCTAGTTAACGTATATTTGTCTTTTCTTAGAACCTGTGACATTTATAACTCAGTGAATCAAGTGATAAAGCAAAAATTGCTGTACACACGTCAAGCAGGATTTCCGTACAATGCGAAGTCAGCTTATACTGGAAATGTATAGCCATGTGTTTCAGATGGTACGGTAAAGTAATAAATAAGTAGAGATAGTAAGGTAGTATAGCATGAAAAATGATTCATAATATTAATTAAATACAGCCAACTAACTGTGCAAGTTGTCTCTGATAAACTGATAACTAACTTTATTTATTTTTGTAATTGATACATTGTACATAGTGTAGTTTAGGAGGGGAGGAGCTTGTAGCTAAGAAATAACTACTGCACGGGTCGATTAATCAGGTTAAGCTACGCTTGCCGCGGTTGGTCCATGGATGGATGAACATCTTGACATACCAAGACCCCTCTGTGCCTCGGAAAGCTCGTTAAGTAGTTTATTCGGGCGGGCTGTCATTTGTAGATCTTTGACAGTTGTTACGGGTCGTCAGAAGCCCGAAAGTCTGACAACCAGTCTTACCAAGGTTGTCGTGTTACCCAGTAACTGGGTTGTGGAGATCAGATAAGCAGTCGCTCCATGTAAAATACTGGTATTCAGCTGCATCCGGTTAGACTGGAAGCCGACCCCAACATAGTTGGGAAAAGGCTAGGCAGATGATACGACATAGTGTAGTTTAAATATATAAAGAATTAAATAAAAAACTTATAGAGCTACTTTTTTGGTTAGGTATATGTCAAATGTAATGGATCTGCTATTGGCTGCTCGAAACTAATAAATAATTGTGAATTTTTGTTTTTTTTATTTTTTTTTATGAAGAATCATTATTTGCTATCCGGCTGGTAGTTCCACAGATTACCGCGTTTGAACAAACAAAAAATATCGTCAGCTTTATTGTATTAGTGTAATTAATGAAAATACCCGTGCATTGGGTATTTTCCCACATAAATACCGGTTTTTACCCAAAATGGGTTAAAACCTGGGTTTTTTCCCTTCGGATTTTTTCCCACCGCTCATCTGTATTTAAGAAGAAGAATATTTATAGTATTTCAGACGACAGTGTCACTACGGAATTTCGCACGTCTCCTCAAATCCTGAGCTGTCGACACTCAGGTGTCTCAGCGCGCTACCCGCTTTTACCATATAATTCTGCGACACTGTTATTGTTTCGTATTTTGTTTACCAAAAAACTTTCGCTTTTTGGGTTCTAAGTTCTAACTGGCTACGTTTGTAACGTTCAACGTGATACTAAAAAGGTAACCGTTTTCTAAGTAGGGTTACGTTCATAAATTTATATGGCACTGGTTATAAAAAAAAGGAAAAAAGTTGTAGGTAAATGTTTTGTTACCACTGTATTTATAAATAACTTTTGCCTGCGGCTTCGCCCGCGTGTGTGTCGGAAAATATGCCACGGGAACGTACTACCGGGATTAAAAATACCGGGATTATGCGTTAATCCAGTTATAAACTGTGCGCCAAATTTCATTCAAATCCATTCAGCCGTTTTTGCGCCAATCCGGAACATAGGTCTAGACAGACAAACGGACAAAAATTCTAAACTACTTTTTTATTATATGTATAGATAGGTATCGCAATAAGTCGAAGTCATCATAAGTCTTACAACGTGTATTGTGAAATATAAAAATTGTAGAGAAACTGAGAAAGTGCTCGGTGATCCGTGGGCGGAACGCTAAATGGGTTGCCATTAGTTTTTATGGAGTAGGAGTCAGCGACTTCGACGGCCCGACTGATGCTGAGTTAAACAATGAAATTGCGTTCTAAACTCGCTTTACACTCCACGGTCTCATTTTATATGGGTTTGTAAACTGAGTCCGCAGTAAAAATGTAACATCTACCTACCAACTAATAATATCACTTT
This sequence comes from Lithophane semibrunnea, assembly GCA_947363905.1. Taxonomy (NCBI): domain Eukaryota; kingdom Metazoa; phylum Arthropoda; class Insecta; order Lepidoptera; family Noctuidae; genus Lithophane; species Lithophane semibrunnea. The sequence continues at coordinate 12,707,396 of OX376189.1, read as the reverse complement.
AGGTACCTACGCCAATGTTAATAACAATTGAAACTTTCATTTTGACTTAATTTATCTTTGTGTATCTACTATTTCTGTTAAACCAATCCAAGTTTACTTTAACATTTTCAATCCTGAGATAAATTGCTAAAATTAACAGCGAAGATCACTTCAATTAAGTTTATAGACCGACTAAGCACTGCATTAATCCTTGAAACTCTGCAGAAGCTTCGACTTAATCAATGTGTACAAGCAGCAGAGTGTAGTTGCACCCTTAATTGCTAAATTTAGGCTAAGGTAGGTTCACGACAGAGGTGCGTTTACATCTCCGAGGCATTTAATGACGATGTTCTGCGTTCATTAAGTCGGCTGAAAGGCATTTTGTAGCGTGTCTGTGAAATGCTAATTTGTTCCAGTACACTCAATATGGGCCTGTCAGTGAACCCTTTGGCCGAGTTTTTATGCCCGAATACGAAAGTTAAGTTTGTTTGTTTATGTTGATATCAACGCTCCCGTTGGCATGCATCCGACGCTCAACGGAAAAGGTTTTTTTTTCATTCCACGCACAAACAAAATTAGGTGACTATGTTTAACTACTTGCTATGTTGCTTCTTTGTGAACAGACACTGTTAAGAGGGAAAATAATGTCACACAAAATTTAATTTTGTCGCTTGCGTGGTAAACGGACTTGAGCGAACACAATAGAAACATCTTTTGTTTTGTTTTGTTTGTTTATTTTGCGCCGTTCGTTTCAATTATTGCAGGCATCAAATCAAATATTATAAAAGAGTTAACTCGAGCAGAAAAATGTAAATATAGAATACTAGCTTTTTCTCGCAGCTTCGCACGCGTGGATATCGGATATCGTCTTACGGGAACGTACTGCCGGGATACTTTAGAAATGCTGGGTTTCCTATACTAACTTTCATCCCCTATATCACCCCCTATAGGATTATTTTTGAAACAAAAAGTAGCCTATGTCCTTACCCAGGATACCATCTATCTCCTTGAGTGCTTAGACGTGAAAAGAATACAGACAGACAGAGTTACTTTCATTATAGTATATAGTAAAGTATGGATAATATCTTAATAAATCGTAAATTACTAAAAAAAACAGTGGTTGGTTACTGGGAATTTCAAAAGCTTTTTGCCTGTTCTACAAGTTTTATTTGATTTCGCTTAAAATAATGCGAAATAACGGGATAGGCAAAAGGAAGAAATGAAAGCATTTAGATATAAAACTGAGATTCATAGTGAAACTTTTATAATTAAATCCTCTGAACCTAAAGTAAACCTAAATTAAAAAGCTTTATGTTCAAGGACTTGCGCCTGTGTTCTTATTCCATTTAAAGTTTTTAGCTAAAACCAATATTTATTTTACCTCGAATACTTCAAAGTACTTCTTCAGCCATACTCTTTGAACCTCATAGTCACAATAGACATGAAGTTTGATAAAATACAATAGACGCTGATATATTTAGTAACCTATTCCGCTTGAATATTCTTCAAGAGTCATAAAAACCCTGTAAGAAATCGACACGTGTTTCACCTCTCAACGAGGCATCTTCAGGATGACTCGTTGAGAACGAAACACGTAGAATATATCAGCGTCTATTGTATTTTATAATGGATTTCCGCAAAGTCACGCCTGAATCAATTAACTATGAAGTTTGATTTTGTGAGTTTACTTCAGGCTAACACTAGAACTCATCTTCCACTAAACCTAACCTGACTCACTACTCACACAAACAATATATGCACAGCACAGCACATAGGTGCCTAATTGTTATCCGCGAAAGGTAGCTTCTGTGACACCACGTGATAACTTAATTCTATTACCTCTATAATTTCACTTTCAACGAACCTATACCTACACTACATTATGTTCAGACGTAGGTAATAACAAATTCATGAACGGTAATACGGTAAGTTTATTTGGGTCACGTGAATTCCCCCAATGATCGTTGTATGTTATTTGTATTTATTTATTTATTTTGACACTTTTTGTATGTGAGGGAAATCATTGTTAAGTAAATTGCTATCCTACGTCAATTTGCCGAGTTATAGCCATTTCATAGAACTGCCAATGAATGACTTAAGATTTGAATAAACAGACAATTTAAGTTGGTACTTAGTCAATTAGCTTAACAATTAATTTTGCCGACTTTACGATAGAAAAACAGTAGTATTGTTTAATTCTTGTCAAGAATTGGGTAACTTAACTGATTGAATTTGAAATGTTTGCTTATTGGTTTTGTATTGTTTCAGATCACTTTCCAAGAACATTGGACGGGAATATTAACTGCTAGTGTTTCCAGGTACGTACATTTATACTTCCTCTTCTTTTCGTCGCGACGGTACCTACATAATAATATATTTTATTATTATACTGAATAGTTGGCCACGTAAATTAGAGCATCTGCATCAGTGGCATTATTTATTTAGGTCTTCAAAGCTCCAAGTGGATAACTTTATACTTAGGAAAAGGGTCACCGTTTTACCTTCCAGTAATAAGAACGCGGCAACTGGCAAAAGTCGCCTGCGTAACTTGGAGGAACTTTTAACTTAAGTAAAGTAATTTTTAATCATTGAAGAATATTTTACCAATCAGATCATGATGATTGTTTATTTCATTCGACAAGCTTTTATTTAATTTCACTTAGTTTCCTAAGATTTGGAAATCGAATTTTGGGCAGCTTTCTCTTGACCAGCTTGAAAGACAACTGCAAGAAACTAATTGTAGCAGGATTGTCTCGGTTTAAGGAAACTCTTTGTCAGTTGGTATTGTCTTGAAACTATTAGAATGGTATACTTTGGTAGTGATGGCATGCAGCTTGCTGAGAAAACTGAATGTTAAATCTCTTCATGACACTCGGTAAGTATTTACCTACCAAAACTATGACCTACTGAGAACTTGTCTCCAAGTATTTAGTAATGTAGGACCCAATAAATTAGAAACACATGTTTTATATAGCCAATAAAATTATCGTAAAATGTTGGGACATGTGCGTTTATGTCCAGGTTTAATGCCCACGAGTTTAGCCAATAATACAAACGTAAAGAACGTTTGTATTATTGGCTAAACTCGTGGGCATCTTGCGAAAATTATGCGCATAGAAAGTTTGCGATTATCTCCTAGTTTAGTTACAGTTTCTGAAACTGTTTTGTTAATGTTACGTTTCTGGCGTTCAAATAGTAGATGGACTTAATTTCAGCTGTAAAGTGTGTACATTGTACATACAGAATGTTTTAATTTGTTCGTTAATAAAAACAGTCCTTACCGTGGCAACGCTTGATCTCGTAGTCTTGCTGTATGCGCCAATTCAACATACTGTTTATAAATTCGTTTATAAACAGTATAGTTACTGCAAGACTAGCGTTATTTTAGTTAAGTGTCTAACGTAAAATGTATGTAGCTGTCGTAAATTAACTGAACTTCGTTTAGTTACACTAGTAGTCCTTCGTGGCGTTTTGTAATAGCTAAATACTAATAAGACACCTACCTAGCATTACTATTACTATAATATGCTACTAACGGCCTGTTCCCAGATCATACATTCGTCATTGACGATTACTCATAAATATTGCCCAATCTCAAGAAATCGCTCCGCTCCGCCAAAATCGAATACTCTGTAAAATGGCAACAAGACGAACGGTCATGCGAATAGATTTTAGATGCGTCTACGCTGCGTAGGTGCATAGGTACATCGTGGACACTGTGTTAGCAATCTGTTCGCACTGCGTAGCTATATCTACGCTACACTAGGTGCTACGCCAGACGCTACGCGCCACGCCATAAGCTCGACAAAGCAACGCTACTTACGACGCTATGCTCGACGCTACGCTCGACACTACGCTAGACGTACGTATTACACAGCGTTGATGCCTCATTAAATGCCCATACTCTACGCTAACGTCGCGGATCTATTCAATCACTAAAAATGGTGTGTAAACATTGCTGTTGGCTTTGTAAGTAAAACGAAAAGTTATTACAAAAGAGAGTCTCAAAATGGCCAACCCGTCACCGCTTCCTAATTGTCACAGAATTTTGAAAAGGCTTTGTTTAGTCTAAGCAGTTGACCGTAAAGTTAGGTTTATTTTGTATAACAGAAGCGGCGTTAGGCACCGCTTGTGTAACAGCATTAAAACACCAGTGCACATTGGGTCGCTCGTGTTACGAGTATATCTGGGTCATGCTGCAGTCTCGCATTGTTCAATCAATATGTTGACAATGCGTTTGTGCTATTCTGTTACTCCTATTATTGTGACGGTGCCGTTGTTATGTGAATTACGCTAGGCTCTTTATGCAATCAACGAGAAATAAAATTATAATTATTCTCTTTTTATGATTGTGATGCCTATCATGAGTATGTTCTATATCGAATAATAGATTAATTATTTGGGTTCATTTAGCAATAGCAATAACAAAACACGATGTAAGCCTGGTCACCTTTGAATAATTGAAATAATGTTATAAACAAATCATAATAGAGGTAAGCTATTCGAAACCAAGAGTAGATTGAGTTACTATAGTAGGCAAAAACGTACGGTATAAACAAGACACCAACTACCACACTGAAGATATGATAAAGCAAGAAATGAATACTTACAACAAATTGTATCAGGAAATACAAGGAAAGTTTTTCACAATAGTGCAACAGACAGAACAAGTAATTTTATATATTTTATCTCCACCGTGGCAAAGTTCAAACTGTGTTATAGGTAAATTATTTGAACCAATTTACAGCGAACAATGCATGCATTGTTTCCCGAGACAAGATTTATTTGCAGTCCGCTTTCACTGAGAAGCGGACTTTCGTTTGCTATGGCGATTTGAAAACAAACTTGATCTATATCGGGAAGCTTTTGTTACTGTTTTCACCCGTTCTCACATGTTACATAAGACGAGTTGCATAGGTCGCACATACACATCCGGTCAACTCACGCGTTTTATGGGCACATTTTCCTCAATTGAACAATTCCAACCTCTTATACTACGTTATCCGCAGAGAAAGTCTTTAATTGATATATTTTATATTCCCATAAGTCTAATGGGGCCCTCGACTCGACATCTCTTCCGCCAAGTTAGGGGAAATTCTTCGTTTATTATTCACAGTAAATTACTCGACTTCTACATTTTTTCCCCAGTGGAGCTTTCAAGCCCTTTTATTTATTCAATACGACTTATTTACGTCCAATAATTCCTACACATTCGTAAAAAATACGCCTTGGGAAAAGAAAAGTCTTGTACTTTAATTAAATTACTTTTATTGTTTTATGCGGGAACAGTTCCGAAGATATATTCGTCGTATTCTTTACCTCGTGTTCCGAAAGCTCCTGCCGAATCCCTAAACGTTATCTATCACTTAGATATTCACTCGCGTTAATTTATGTGGTTACTTCCTCCGCATCTTGCTTTCATTAATTCGAAGAAGACTCCCGTGTTAATTCTCTTAAAAGGTCTCGATCGTTCGCAAAACTTCTTACAAGCATTCCGCATCTCATCTTGTGTTCCGCAAAACTTATAGTTGAGGATTCTTGCAATAAGTCGTTTGAGAAGTTCCTTTCTTTGTCTTTGGTATCGTGGTTAATGCATTTGGAGCTAATAAACTGAATGGAATACGATTTATTACCATCTGAAACTACGTTCATAACGATAACTTGGTTGCTTTCATGTTTCTTGTTTTAGGCGGTTAGTGTGCCGACTGCTATTATAATATTCACGTAATATATTTCGGAAGCATGTTTGTAACAAAAACAAGCTGTGTCTCCCGTAGAGTAGTTTACATGTAAAATTCGAACTAGCTGGCAGCGCCCTCACATATTGAAGGGGGCCACCCTGGCACGCATCCCTCTATGTGGCAACACTCGTCTTTGATACACGCCTTTTGATGTCTGCTTTTCGAGCGACACAATGCCACTGTTTACCTTCGCTCCTGAAACAACTTTGCTTCCCCGTCAATAATGGACTTTTTAACGAGATGTATAAAAGTAACTTGAGGGGTTTAGTTGCTACACCTACACGAGGATCTTTACTGCGTAGGCATCTTAATTACTGATACGCTTACATAAAGTATGAAGAAGTTTCTAAATTGCAGAATAGTGACATATTTATTACAAATGTTAATTGACTATGAAGCAGTCATTAATCCAACGAGATGTTATTATGTTAGTGAGTAACAATGAAAGTTACAAACTAGATGAAGCGGATACTCACACCGATGCTGACTCCGTAAACACCAGCCACTATCGGCAGGGAGGCCGGCTAGCACGCCGTCTTCACAGTAATCGAGCCATAAAAAACTTTTACTATCACAGTTTACGTGCCGCCTTTGAAACAAATGACCTACTTTATGACCGAGCGGTATAGGCTTATTCTCAAAAGAAATGTAATCTCGACAAAGCTAGGTGTCTACCTAATATTAACTTTGTTCTCAGTTCAGCTCTCACTCAAGAAACGTGTTGATAAACTATTCGGACGTTTTTATCGCTTTAAGAAAATTAAATTTTCTCTTTATCGAAACGGAGAACCACTGGAATAAGAAACTTCAGAAGGAAAGGAAAATAAGTTTTTCAGTTGGCACTCCACAATCAGATAAGAGTCGCCGACTTGCAACTACATTTCAAGCTCCTGATTTAATCTGTAAAAGGATTTTACCAATAAATTTTCACTTTTGTGCAAATATTTAAGATCACAGGGTCTTTAAAATCCCATTAAACCACAATCCTCGTCTTGAACATTTGCTGTTTTCCGTTTATGATCTTGCAATATTGAACAAAACTAAATATTTAAGGTTGGTCTCAATTTTTCTTGAAGAGTCTAGAAATTATTTGTAAAACGGCGCCAGTTATTTCAGCGCTGTTGACACGAGCTGCAATCAGATTGTGGGCGCAAGCGCCTCGGTGCGGCCGCCTTGATAAGAGGCTCACCGCCCGCCTCGTGAATACTGTTCATTGTTACATTTTATAAACGATGCACTTATGCAACCGCTGCTAGCCACGAATATAATAAGGATTCCTCATTACCACAAAACCGTGTTTATCAGTTGTTTAGCCTAAACACCTTTTAAACACGACATTTCTGTATGGAGTTTGACATAAAACTAGCATAAGACACGCGTTGACCTAGTGTCTAAGTTTTTGTGGTAAGGCCCAATATGTCGTTTATATTTAACACGAAAACGTACAAAACAAGCCTTGATAATGAGGACCGAGAAACCTGTTTGCGAATGTTGATGTGTTGATGTGAAGTCAAATCTAATCGAATCTGATTTGATCTGGCAGGATTTCCTTCTGAAAGTATTTTTAAAATGTTTAATTGTTTATCTGGTAATGTTCTTACCTACCAAATTACCTTCCGCTATGCTGTAGTATCTGTAAACATGATAATATTATTCATATTGTTCTGTGAAATTACTTCATACATATTGTGTAAATATAAATAAAGCATTGTACAATCACAATAATCCGCTCATTACTTATATTACTGCTGCATTCAATCTCGTATTGATTTATGAAGCTTCAAATTAATCCTACTGAGCGTGACTATCATTTAATAAACAACTGCTCCCTGTCATGCAATTAGTTCAATTAGTGGTAATAGCTTCTTGCATTAATTATTCGCATTGAAATAAAATAGTTCAAACGTGTAGTTATTTTAAACATCCCTCTGCTCAGTACTACTTGTATTGTTTAGTTTTATCAAATCTGGCTTTTCATATTATTATCAAGTTCTAAGAACAACGTAATAAGGTAACATTGTAGCGGTATTCCCATTTTATTTGTTAATTAAGTAGGTACCTTGCAAACAAATAAATATTTGTAGATACATTTTCAGGAAGAGGAAATATTTCAGTAGGTCTGTGCAACAAAGCCTCCTTAATTAAAGTTAATTACAATGCAGTATTAACATAATATCGAAATACCAGAGGTAGCGATACCGCAAATTGTATTACGGACCAGTCGCATAAACATCAGGTTCTCAGCGAGCTTTTATTGGAGCCGACCCGACCCGATTGCCGGTCTCGTTGTTTTTCAGGCCATTCAACGTTAAAAAACGAGCAAGAAGAACTAAACTGGTTAACACACATGGACGGCTCTAATAGCTCTCCTCTCTCCATTGTCGCTGGCTAACTGGGGCGCTGCACACCAGGATATTATGTGGATGCGGTGAGGGTGTTTGTGCACTGTGCAGTCTCAGTCTACTCAGTGAGACGCACCGCACTTGGCATGTGCAATCAATTAATAGTGACTGTATTGTTTGTAACATCATTTATAACTAGCTCAATTTCTTTCTTTTATAAACAGTAGAATTTTTGATAAAGAAATTATATGTTGTAGTGTCTTTTCGTGGGAGTATAAATACCTACGAGACGAACATTTTTAAGTCGAAATCGAAATATTTTCAGGAAGGCAAGTAGGTAGGTATAGTGGATGTTACTTTGTAGTAAGTTGATATCGAATAGTGGCACAGGATGTAGGTCGCGTGCCGGAGATGCCTTTGTTCCGACTGCCGCTGTAAATTATCTACATTCCGTTCTCCTTCATAACTCTGTATCGGAACAAACCGTACATCTGACAATAAAACGGGAAAAGTGACCGTTTTTTGCGCGAACGAAGCTTTATTGAATTTCTCGTTTAATTTTCCTCGTTCCTACAGGTAGTAATTAGTGAGTACAATCGTGTCGATCGTTATTAACAATTTCACAGTTATGTTACTAGAGTATCGGCTCATGGGAGCTGCCACAGCTGAGTTTCTCTTAAAATAAAGAGCCGAACTTTAAAATTATACATAAACTTTGCGATTTGCACATTGGGTTCGGATGCTAATTAACAAAAAAGTAAAAGCTAACCACTACCTTGTGTTTTAATAAGGTAACAACAAACAAATTATTGAATACTAGCTGCGCCCCGCGGATTCACCCGCGTAAGTCTCGATCCCGTGGGAATATCGGGATAAAAGGTATCCTATGTCCTTCTCCAGCTCATGGTCTACCCATGTGCCCATCCAAATCCGTTCAGCCGTTTTAGCATGAAAGCGTAACAAACAAACCAACAAACAAACTCACTTTCGCATTTATATTATTAGTTAGGATCCAACTGAAATAAAAAGAAACATTTACAAACGCAAATAAATGAGAACCTACCTAGTGCTAAACATAGTATGTCAAATGTAAACCAAGTACAATAATGTTGTGTTTGACAAAGCAGAACGTTCAAAACAATGCGTGGTATATTTTGTGGACTATAAAAATGTTTACTGCAGCCACAGGTGCGACGCGAAAAACCGCGATTCCGAGTGACGCCGAAGGGGATTTATATTGCCAATATACCATAGAATCACGGAACAGAGGATCCTAAACTGCTCTTAATTGTCAATTGCTTTTGTGCCGTGAGCAGCAGCCCATATATTAATCTGTCGGTGGGTCTGTTTCGTTTTGTTCCAAGAGTTAGTTAGTGAAGTGATCCGCAAACGGGTCGGTGCTCCATTTGGGTCATCTGGATCGGTGTTAGCGGGACGCGAGCAGCTGAGGTCGAGCGCACTCGTCCGCAATATACTTCTAATAGAGTATCCTTCAAACATCTACGTATAAGTAGTACGAAGTAACTCTCATATCAAATCCAGGCAGCTTATGACAGCTTCAAGAGTTTATGACTTCGGCTTCGGCATTGTTCGACCGAAGGTATTTTGAATTTGGAAAGTTGTGTTGCTCTCGTGATATGTGGCAATTGCGATTTTTATGTATTTCATGTAATGATATATAAATGATAAAAGAATGACGGGTATCTACGGTTTTTATTGATAAGTGGGAATAAGGAAATACTATACATATACTATACGTATCTGCAAAGAGCTTTGCAAATTCAAATTCGTAGACTACGACTTTTTTAAAACAAAAACAAAAGTTACAGGCGGTAATTTTTCACAACAGATTAAATGTAAAAAAATTGTGTTTTCCCCAAAATGATTATTATCTTGTGTAATAATTATTAGATTTCAGGAATCAGAATTAACCCAAAAATACTTGTTACAGGTATCTGGAATGATCCAAACTAAACGACAACACATCAGACCCCCCGATCGAATGACTAGGTAAGTCAACATTAATATTTTCTCACATAAATGCTTATTACGTTAATTCTAACATCGTAATGTATAAATGTGCTTTCGTATGCTATCAGTTTACAGTAGAAACATAATATAATGCAAGTGATATTGAGTGTGAATTGAAATAAGACGGGTCCACTAACTCACGGTAAGCTCAAACCGTAACTCGAGGAAAATAAAACGGGTAAAGTTTTTACGCTTATCAGTTGCCACGGTTACGAGATACGGTATCAGACGGAGGACGGCGCGGGCGGCGGTGGCGGTAGCGGCCCTCGACACTCACTGAACACGCATTTGCATAAGATTTTTGCAATTTTATTCCGCATACAAAAACGGAATCAGCATTTTACGACTTACTTATGCTTTTATACATAAGCACTTTTATTTTTTCGTTTCATATTGTTTGCTAGTTTTTTTTTCAATGTATTCTCTCAACGAAATAGAAAACGCTTTGTGAATACATGTTTTTTTATCGTCAAAATCCGAAGTTATATTATCATCCGAAACTAGCGCAATAATAAACTGTATCGTAAAATAAGCCATAACGAAAACAGCACGCGATAATATTTGTTTAAACATTTTGTGACGATAAAATTGGGTGGAATATGCTGAAAATAGTGTGAAATCTGAATAAATTAATGACTTAAATATTTTTAGGTAACTACTATGTAAAATATCGTTTAAGTAAACATACGAACCTTTTATCGGATTCTCTATCAGATTGTGAAAACGGGTATTTAACCGCAAAATGACGTAAAAACATTACCAGCCAATAGAGTAGCAATTGGAAAACAATTTCCGTGTCAGCCGCCATGCGACGTGTGAACACGTCGCTCGTGTGCACCTTACCGCCTCCACGATTGCCGGCACAGCTACACATGTGCCGGCGAAGCTCCTATATGTAGAAACGCTCACGAGCTCAATCACAATCTTTCGATGCCGATACTATTCACGATAGAGGCTACGACCACAAGTGCAACCGGGGTAATGGCGGCATCGCGTGCTCTCCCGAATTATCACTCGCGTTCTACGCTATATTACATGACAAAGTGAAAGCTCACGACTAATATCGCTTGTAATCCACTTAAAAGTTCATAATTCAAATTCAAATTCAAATTCAAAATTTTTATTTCAGACCAAGCATGGGATCCATATAGTGTTAGTTTGAACTTAGCCTATGTTAGTAAATTCCAATAACAATACCTACAATACTAAACATTAATTGGCTACATGAACATGTGCACGCACATGTCTGCCAGCCCAAAGCCTGATAAAAGGTCCATCAACCTTGTCCGCCAGTGTAGCTAAAATACTGTTAGGGCTACCCCTGAATCGCCGCAACATCGATGCACATCGTTTGCGCATGATGGCATGAAAGTCGTCTATTCGTGCTTCCGCAAACATGCCCGATGCACTGCAAAACCGAGGCAGCCCCAACAATATCCTCAGCGCATTATTATACTGTACGCGCAGAGCGTTGTAAGCCTTCTGCGTATACCTAACCCACAAGCTGCACGAGTAAAACGACTGGCAGTAGGCTCTGAAGAGCGTCAGTTTTACCTCGTCAGTGCACCGCGCAAACCTGCGGGCAAGCATATTGCATCTGGCTGCCAACGCCCTGCGCTCCCTATCTATATCCTGGTCATCTGTGAGAGAACCCGTGACCACGTGACCGAGGTATTTAAATTGAGTGACGAGTTTTAATGGTGTTCCTTGTAACGTCACCGGTGGTATATTCGTGGGTGTATTATTACGTACTTTAAAAACCACCACCTCGCTTTTAGTAGCATTATACCTCAGCCCATGAGCCTCCGCGTAACTCTCACATATGGCCAACAACTTCCTCAGTCCACAGATTGATGGGCTGAGCAGCACCATGTCATCAGCATAACTAATGTTGTTAATCATTCTTCCATCCACAGAACAACCAACCATAGTGCTACTCAGCTCACCAACCAGACGGTCTATGTACAGGTTGAATAGAGAGGGTGAAGTCAACCCCCCCTGCCTCACGCCACAATCTAAACCATACTGTATTGATTGAGCATCTGACCATCTAACACAGTTTATCTGACTTTCATACCAAAATTTAAATATTTTTATAACCTCAGGTGGAAGGTCTGTTTCATCCGACATTTTTTGCCACAGAATGTCATAATTCACCAGGTCGAAAGCCTTCGACAGGTCTAGAAAACAACCATACACAGGTGTCTTCCTGTCTGTGTAGTACTGCACAGTCTGCTTGAGACACAAGATTGCACTTTCCGTCGACAAACCGGTTCTAAAACCAAACTGCGCGTCGTTGAGTTTGATATGCATCTTCAACTGTCTCTCAAGCAGGCTGTCCAGCACTTTGCCAATGACTGTACCAAGTGAAATAGGCCTATAATTGTTTTTGTCGGATGAATCACCTGTCTTATTTTTAATTATGGGAACTACGACGGTTTTTACGAGATCGTCAGGCAGGTAAGAGTGACTCACACAAAAATTAAATAACATGACGAGTACCCTAGGCAAATGTACACCAGCGGACCTTAAATGCTCTACACTCAAACCATCGTGCCCTGGTGACCTGCCTCGTTTCATACTTTTTAAGGCATCTTTTACATCTTTCACATTGAATCTTACGTGAGGATCACCTTCACACGGGGTCCGAATGCTTCGCCTAGATGCATTTGTTATATGCGGAGCGACTTTGAAGTGGTTCATGAACATGTTGGCTATATCACTATTATGTGATAAGCCGTCAACATTCGATGGCAGGCTCGGCTGAGGACTCAAAGAGTTGGTTTGCTTCCAAAAAGAACTAAATTTTTTTTCTTCGTGTAGGGTTGCAATGATATCCATTTTTATCTGGTTTTCATTGTTCTGACACCACTTCAATTTAGTTTTAAATCTATGTCTCGACATTTTCATTTCCTGATATACATCTCCCGACGCAGGTTTTCCATATAAGATCCACCTTTGAAACCCAAGTCGAGCCCGCGCGTGGTCGTCTTTCACATGTTTATTCCACCCTGCTACAAATCTATTCTTATTCTTAACAAATGTATTATGGCTCGAAATTGCAGCCATCTGTAAGACAGATATAATTTGATTATACATACTGTTAATTAGTAATCTGTGTTCTTCATTATTACATAATTTATCACTACATTTCATAAACTGACTAGGAAAATCAATACCACGAAGGGCCTCATGACAAAGATCAGAGTAGTGACGTATTTGTTCATAATTTCTAGTTCCCCAAATTACTTTATTTGGCACTACTCTTTTATGATTATATTTCGGCACTAAGACATTAAAATTACACGTAATTTCTAGGGGAAAATGGTCAGACCAAGAAACATCATTAATAACATTTATTTTCAAAATAGAACACTTAGTAACACTTGTTACCAAGCAGTGATCCAACCATCTAACACACCCGTGTGAGTCACTCATGTACGTATAGGTGTCTGAACTTCTACCAAGTATGTCAATATCAGCACAGGCTAAATGACAATCGCAACAAAACTTTAATAATTCATTACAGAATAACTCACCCGGGTGCGCGTTGAAATCTCCCAGCACAAACACATTTTCCACATTATTACATTCCACAACTGCATTTATTTCCGACAAACAGTTGGTGAACTCACTTAAATTATTAATATTACACACGGGCATATACACCGAAAATATAAGGATTTCTCGATTCTCAATAACTACCTTTATCGCGACCAATCTTACGTTATTACACTGTATGACCGAAACACTATCAAACGCACTGTTTCTCCATAGCAAGGCCACTCCTCCATATGGTCGACCACGCAGCAACTCAGACGATTCTGTGGCCGAGACGCCTGTTGAACCGAAGCCGGGGCAGATTGTGTTCAGATATGCCAGATCATGTGATAGTAACCAAGTCTCTTGTAGTGCAATCACATCTGACGTCAAACATAATTCTCTTACGTAATCAACCGATCTCTTAATTGATTTACAATTGAAGCTCATAAGCTTACATTTTCGTCCATTATCCTCCTTTAAAACATTCATTTTTATAACTTATTATTCACCGGGCCTCGTACACTTCTTGTCTTAAACACAAAGTATTTTCTAAAATATACACCGTCCGGCCACATATTATCATTCTCAAATAAATCTATTTTGTGTTTAGGAATTGAAAACTTATAAGAATTGTAATCCTTAGACTGTTTCGTTTCAATTTTCTCCGGGGCCACAGTAATCTGTGTGTATAATAATGCTGCCCCTTCTGCCCCTTCGCACGTAACTCCAAACAGGCATGCTAACTTTGTGAATGAACCGAATACGTATATTTTATATTTAGCAACATGACGCAGGTAATGTAATTAGAATCTATTTTCGTGATTCTGTTTCCGCGTTAATTAATTTAGCAAAAAATAAAACAAATAATGTAGCGTGGGCTACAGAGTGTTATGACGGTATTACTTCTTGTGACGATACAGAAAATACCTAGAACTGAGGCACTCAAAGTTAGAAAAATATGATAAAAGAAACAGAAAAGTACATATAACATTTTAAAGAACACTGGAAGTGTCTTACATATTACATTACGCCAGTTCCCCCGGAAAATATGGCTGTCAATGGTGTTCACTTATGAAGACGAGGAGCGAAATGGGCAGGATACGGGGGAAACATCGCGAACGATCCACTTTTTCGTCCTACTTTAATTCTGTTACAAAAATGAGAGCAAGGTAAACGCAAGTTTCACTGTAAATCTCTGTACATTTTTTTGGGAGAAAATACTCTTTTCACGCACAATGGCCCATGCCAACCTTAGGGACTAAGTGCGGAAACCAAACCCTAAACATTTTATTGATCCCATCTACGATTACACGACGATCCCGGGTAGACTTAAAAGTCGTAAGAGCTTCTTACCCCCTACGCAGGCTGTCCAGGACAAACCAACCAATGAGAAAAGCCCCAGGAACATTTTCCGCCTGGGCGTGATCTGCAGTGGCCTATATGGAAAGCTTTAAAGCGATTACGTACCCAGGTAGGCCGCTGCAAACTCAATCTGTCGAAATGGGGGATTACTGACCCATCCAACACCCAGTGCGAGTGCGTCGCTTCCGATTAGACCATATCCCACTTGCTGCAATGTCCTAAGGTCTTCTTTCGTACAAGTAGGTCTTCTTTAGGTCTTCTTTCGTCCAAGTAAACGGATATTAAGGAAAGCTGCAATCAACGTCGTCACCTCCTGGGCTCAAACGGGTATGGATGGTACAAAGTACCATCGACACGAAAATAACAAGTTTATTGATAATTATTACAGTTAAAATGAACAAAGGAAATCGATAAATCGAAGGACGAAGGCTGAAAGACATGAATATAAATAAAATAATTATAGTCGACAGTTTAAGAAAAGTACAACTATATCACGCTGCTGGTGGCACTGAAGCGGCTCATAAATCCAGGGCGGCTTCATTGTGTACCTATCGCCATTGATGTCGCAATTTAGAAGCTTTGCAACACGCGCCGGCGCTGAAATATCGTGTCCTGGCCATCAATCAAGTTCTTTGCCAAATAGATCGCTGATTAAATTGTTAAATTACTGCATTTATCCTCCAAGGAGTTGTCAAGTAGGCATTACATCGATTCGGCGTTTATCCGGCTCAAGGTGATGTATTGTTTCCGTTTTCGAGTTCTTTGTTGGAATTAAAGGGCACTATTAAAAGAAACCTCGTAGTTATGCACGAAATCTTTGGTAAATAATGTTTTAAATAAGGATAACTGCATAAGGAAAACTGGAAAGCCAAATGTTGTTTTAATTAAAATATTAGTTTTCTGATATTGTAAACGATTGAAAACGAATAACGCTTTGACTTAGTAATAAATAAGTACCTACATAGATATTGTCAGAATTCCAAACAGAAAGACAAAATATTCAAAAATATTGCCGGTTGAACCGAAATCTCTTCGGTCTGAAGAACGAAATACATTATTTATGTAGACAAAAATTAAGTTGAGAGAACAGACTGCCGCCATAATTTGGTCTATCATCCGACTAATAATAAATTAAGAGGAGCCTAAACTGTATTTAGTGAGCGTAAAGATGCGAAAAAGGCTCGAGGACGACTTGACGTTAATGGATGGCACGTTTTTTTTCAGGGCGTGGGTGTGAGATGGCTCGAGCGGGCATGCTGCACAGGGGCGGAAAAAATGGCGCCGAGTGAGTATTAACCTTAACTACTTGTGGTAACTGATCGGTTTTCACACCACCATGTACTTCATCCCTGATACTAGGATGACAGTTGAGGACATTGAATCTTCAGCGAAGATAAGGTCATCATAGCTTAGGATAGCATCTGGAAAAGTGTCACTTCAACCACCCAATTCCTGATCATATCCATTATTTATACACAAATATAAAGTGTTAACACGATAAGTACAGTTTCTTTGACAGCATTAAAGTTCTATCAACGTTTATTAAGAAAGTTCATTTGTTTAGTTAATGGCTCCACTTCATATTGTCCCACACGAGGACAATATTCTTCGCGATTGTCGGCCTACATCCGACTTTCTCTGCCAGACATGATTTGGCACTTAACGTAATTGGCACAATGTTATAACATTCTTACTAAGTTCTACAACACGTTCGCTACATTTACATTTAAGACACTTCTTGCTCTAATCTACGGATGTTTGCCGACACTATAACAAAATCTTTGTTTGTTTATATCTCTCGGAGGCACGTGTCGTGAAGGGTATATTTTGTCCTCACTATAAATAGAACGGCATAAATATACACAAAGTGCGCAGAGGAGCTCGCACGATTGCCCTTATCACAAAGTACTTAAGGGCGTGGCGGTAAGGGCGGGCGGTAGGGCACGCCTGGGCGGGCGGCAGGTGCAGGCCTGATAGAGCAATTACTTATTTTAATATTTTTAATGCCGGTCTCCGGAGGCATCCGGCGCTTTTCACTCTCTGATAAAGTTGATGTTATTATTCAGAGCTACAAAGAAACAGCTCGTGAAAAATATCTTTTACAGGAGTTATTAACAGCTGACAAAGGGCGACGACCTATTTTCTCTCATATTAAAACTTGAATAGATTTCTTAGAATGTATTTTTTTTATTCCAATAATGCTGGTGGTATTCAAAAATATTACACGGACTAAATTAAATCGGATTAGTGACAGCTCCTTGGCGCATTAATGGTGTTAACAACCCAAATCTTTTCACAAAGGAACAGCAAGGCGCCTCCGCCAATTTGAAAGTAACAAATCGATAGATACATAAGTTACAAATCCCGCACTAGCGAACAATAGTATACAAGTCGGTTAGCGATGCACCCTATTAGCCCGCGCGGCGCGGCGCGGTGCGGTGCGGCGCTATCCGTCTTGTCGCCTCAAGTCGAAGTTCGCAGACGGGTCCCCGGTGAATGTTCCCCACGTTCCTTTGATGTGGTTCACGTTAATTAGGGATTTTAGCATTGCGATACTCGGGTAGGCAGACGATGTTTTATTAACGAACTAAAATATCTATCCCCCCGCCGCTTCCCTAGTCGTCGTGAACCCTTCATTTGGTATTACGCATTCCCAAATTGTAATTCGCTTATATAATTTTACTGCAAATATTACAGCTGAAATTGCTATGGACAGAGTCTAGTTATTCAGTTCACGACGTTTCGGAGCGTTCACTGTTAGAGGCTAACTGCTGTTAGACCGCCGCCGGTTAAGTTACTTACCCCTGGTTTCGGCGCAACTTTATCAATGCCAGAGAACACTGGCAGACCTGATGTCCGGTGCACCCCCTCCTCCTCTCACTAACGGTTCCTGTACCCCCACATTTTCTCACCTCAGTTCGTACTCATTCTAGACTAACTTTAAATTGTTAGCTGCAACTTTGCTTCCCACTCCGCTGAACTTTATTTGTACATTGCATACCTCTCCAACTTTTGATGACAATTTCATGGAATAACAGTTATTAAAATGAAATGTTTTTAAAATATTCATCGTGTGTTGATTCTGCTTGCGACTGTTCAAACAATCGTGATATTTTCGCAATCATTGCATCGTGTACACAACAAAATAAACGATTGGGAATGTTTTATTAACCTGCTCTACATTTATTTTATTGCATAACATTGGGAAGCTCGCAGTGTTTGTTCTTTAATTCATCACTAAAATCGTTAGAGAGATGCCGTGTAAAGAAAATAAGGTTAGTTATAAATACGAGTGTTTTTTAAGTAAATACAAAGGAGTGTTGCACATATTGTTCTAACGGCACGCTAACTAGCGGCGGCGGCGCAGCGGGGACGCGATATTTGACTTGATCTCGGCGGTGATCCGTCACGCACGAGACCCCGCCTGGCGACTTCTCGCGCCTAATAATAACATGTTACTTACAACACAGGTATATCGCCACCAACAACGTGGAAGCGACCCTTATTTTCACAGCTTTTATGACGCTATAAATGTTATATTGTACGTAATGACATTACCGAAATTTTAACACATTTTATGGTGTGTTATTCATGAATAATATATATCTACGTGGATAGATAGATTTCTTTCACTACAACTTTTATGAACACTAAAACTTTTCTTAAGATTATCTAAATAATATTGTTGCACTATAAATCCCATTAGAGCCTTATATACTCTATTCAAGACTCCTAAGAATATTTTTACATGCATGAACCATCAACTGCCCACAACCAAATAATTGTGATCTTGTTTTATTTACGACTCAACGGGCTTGTCATAAATCAGTATCTCGCTTCTATACGGCAAGGAAATAGCTCATAGTTTTGATTAGCCTCTTCGACGTGGAAGGTCTCACCTTCGCTCGCCGTCCAATTGTGGGTCAATGCGGCGCTCGAATGCCTGCATTGTTCATACAATGTACAACTTTACATTTACTATGTATATTCCGCTACATTATACAAATTATTCGAACAATAGAATTACAAAGACATTTCATTTCAAGCCTTTGGTGCCTAATGAAGAACCCAACGAGCTACGTGTTTAATTATGGATTTAATCACCTTCTACAACCGCAACTGCTGTTAATTTAGTTAAACGAGGATTAACAAAGCCTGCATTATACATACGGTACACAATAACAACACATAGCTTATTACAACGGGCTTAAGGTATCCCAGTAATAGAATATCCCAAGATAGAGAGCTTAGAGAAATACATAAATGCATTAAACACCTATTTCCTTTTCCATGGGGATTTAAGACTTGCCTAAAATATGCAGATGTCTACAGTGTTATGAAAATATGCTTAAACTACTATTTTCTTTAACAATGTAAATAGCTATAACCATTCCACGTTTATTTTATTAACATTACAAAGAAGGCTCGGTGCTTGTTGTTTTTTACGAGTCTCTGTAATAGGGGAGGATTCTTAAAGAGGGCCGCATTAGAGATTACTTTTACTGGTCGTTTAGAAGTGGGTCAGTGTCCCGTAAAAGTTTCCGCGAATGTGGTCCGCCAGCCGCATTACCGCAGCAGATCAAAGCTGCCGGCTCTCCACACGATGACCCTTCAATCCATGAGACTCTCGGAAAATCATGCGTTTGTTTTATCCCCTCGCCACGTATCCCCATCGACTATACTAAGGCCTCTAATTTCGAGCGACACTTGACACAAATGTCACTAGACATCGCGGCGAGCTCGAGCCTTAGTTTTAGTATAATCTTGTTTGCATCGAGTTGATACTATGAACCACCGCGCCCGACGGCTGCATAATTATTTTCAGTGTTTGCCCCCTATTAACATCTGCCACGGAGCGCGGGGCGGCGCGGGTGGCGACTCCGTTGCGCTTCGCCTAGACGGCATTGCAGAATTAATGTAAACCTAGGACACATTACACAGACTAACACCAACCACCATCAGTAGGTACTAACAAAATTAGTATTCTCTACGGCACCGGCACCCCGAGGACACGTAAAAACTAATTTTGATTAATGCAATTTGGACTAATTGAGTTGAATGGCTCATAACGTTGTTGATTAATTAAAACCGGAACCTTGATGCATGCAGCGTAGGAAAGAAGCCTTTGATGTGTATTTACAAAACGCTACGATGAAAGTGATGGATATCTGTCATCTCTGTGTGGATGGAGCCGCGCGCTCGCGCCGCGCGATGCAAATTCTGTCGACTCACCCGGAAAGCAATTACTGAGTCTAAGCTGCCGCTCGTTCTTCTGCACTGCTTACCATAAATCAATGGGAACGTAGATACACAAAGGCGTGTATGTATAATATGAAGGTGGTGTAGACCGTTACATGAAGAACTAAATATTCAAAGCCTTTACTTTTAACATACGGCTAAAAGAAATATAGCAAGTATTATATTATAAACGTCCCCGTAGAATGGAGGATAAAGGGAGTATTTTCTGGAACATAAATTGCTAATAGTTTTTTAAGAATGGAGTTAAATGCGATAGATCTTACTCTACACGAGTTCTGAGAATAGGCTCAGAATATGGGTTTCAAAGATAGGTACCTCTTGGGCACCTAGTTACACGATATGCAAGATACTTGTCGTTACTAAAGCAACCCTTGATCTTTTACGTCTCGATTCCTTGTATTTTATTGATCGTGAGTTGCACTAATTAGTAGCTGACTTTTGTTTTCATTAACGCAAGTGAGCGTGCAAGATTTGCTCGCCTTTTATGATTTTACATAAAAAAACTTGCTTTAGACGTAGGTACGCTAATGTGTTTATAATGAATAGTATTTAGTGACACTAAACTTTATTATAAGAGTTACACAACGTTATAGCTAGGCAGGCACCTACGTAAACGAATTTGGTCCCCAATGTTGTCGCAGGCCACAAATTCTTTCGCTGTGGTATAAAAGTGTCCCCGTCCAATGTTCGCAATACTGTGATAAAAGTAAATAAATACGCGCACAGGACCCATTTCAACAATTTGCTTAGGATACTGTATTTTGTCCGTGATCGCCGCCACCGCAGTGCGCTCCGAACGTCTAATATTGAACGCATGTTATAGATAGACAAACAAATTCGAAGACCACCCACACAATATAGCAGTTGTTCTCTATTGTGAAAGTGTAAGTCATTCTTGAGCTTAGTTATCATATCAATAACCACCGGTAAGTAATATTCGAAGAGGATAAAATTGAAAAATAGTTTCTTTGAAAATAGCTGCTGCAAATTCTCATAGTATTAAGGGGTGATGAGTTCGTAAAAACGTGTAACTAAGGCAAGCGCTATGTATAGAAACTTATGGATAATGGCTAAGTTCATAATGAAGGTAGCTTCTGCAGTTAGGTAATAATATTACGAGTGATTGGATTTGTACCGTCGGTTCAGACTGCAGTGCCGACTCCGCCAGTCCTACAAAATCAATTAACACGTGGCTAGATGTCGACTGAGAATATTCCAATCGAAAATGGAGCATAAAATCTGTAATTGCCCGGAATCACAGTTTCCGAACGTTTTCGATTTCGAAGATTACATACGTGTGTACAACCGATTTCCGGTGTACGATAGCAATTCATGTTTTCATTTACAGAGGTGAATAAATAATCAAAATATTATACTGAGATATATTTTTACTGTTATGTGGAATTTCGAGGTGATTGAAATATCGTGGACTACTTATATCTATATCGTATCGTGGTATATATCTTGAACTTGAAGTAATCCGGCAATGTGCACTGTTCCTGTACTTCTGCACCACGGATTACATACCTCATGGAGGCTACTGTCAATGCAATTTAGTGACAGTATCATCGACATGACGACAAAAAGCCTTAGTAAAATATGTAGAACTTTCAAGGTGGTAAAATATTAATATACCCCTTTGCATCTTTGTGTTCATAAACGGATTTCAAATAAGTAACATAGAAAACGTCTGTTTGCATTACAAGAAAAGGGCAATACGAGTACAAATTCAAATATTCGACGTCTTCGAACGCTCGGTCAATTTGCTTAGGACTTCTGTTGCTCTTTGATTGAGAAGCTGTTCCTTTTCCCATTTCACTTTCTCAATACACTCAATATTTGCACGCGATTCAAGACTTATATGTCAATTTAAAACCTTTTTTGTCTGGTCAATGCCCTGGATGGCTTGTAAGTAATTTTTTATTTACTGGCTTAATCTGGGAGAAAGTTGTGATTTTTATTTGAAAATTAAGTTTTATCTTCTACTAGCTGCGCCCCGCGGTTTCACCCGCGTAAGTCTCGATCCCGTGGGAATATCGGGATAAAAAGTATCCAGGTTATAAACTATATGTTTGCCAAATTTCATCCAAATCCATTCAGCCGTTTTTGCGTGATTGAGTAACAAACATCCAAACACACAAACTTTCGCATTTATAATATTAGTAGGATTTACCCATGAGTGTTCTGAAAGCTGCTTTGAAGATGGATAGAAGTTGCTTCTTCCTTTCACGCTACTCAGAACTTACTGCGATATTTAGCAGTGTGCTGCCAGGCGTACTTAGGTAAATACCTACTAGTTTTCCTCAAGATCATCTTTGAATACTAGGCACCAGGTTAACAGTTTGATAGCAAGTCAAAAACACAATCAATCTGCGTAGCAGGCTTCCAATCGAACCGGATGCAGCTGAATCCCAGTAGGTATTTTACATGAAGCGACTGCCTATCTGACCTCCATAAACCAGTAACTGACACTGTTCCAGTACGCTGTCGACACGATAGTAGTATGTCAAAAACACGATGGTAATTTTGTTGTTTTATTTACAGTAATGCAATAAATACATTATTATACATCTAACACTAAAATAATAATAATATTTACAAGTATATAAAAAGGAAATAATCACTATTAGTGCATCAAACAATTCGTCCGCATCGCTTTCAGAATAAACCCAGAGTATTTTTAAATTTATGTTTATCATGTTTATCGGGGTACTTCATTACGTAACAAAAATGCTCCTGGAATCTAAATAGAAAAAAAAAAAAAAAAATCTGTGTTCAACCCGAAATAACATGTAAAAATGATGCATGCGTATTAGTTATAGTTGTTATAAATTCTAACCACGCCTCACGCATGTTGTAGGGTGCGCTATGATTTAGTGGGCACTTCCTCTAATCAGAGAAAATGTTGTGGCAAAGATAACACCCCGTCCTGACCTTACTAACTTGCTAAACTATAACTTAGTGTTATACAAAAAAGATAAACCCTCGCATTCGGTTCAGTATCCAATTTAGAATTTAATTTATCAGTTAATAACATTCGAAACATGACAAAATTAATTAATGGACACAATATTAATTAAACTTGCAGATTGCAGAAAGGAACGTTACTTAAACTATTTTCTTTAGGATCAGTTTCACATGATACACCGAGTAAAGATAATAAACTGTATTAGGTACGGCGAATATCCCATATCTAGGCACCCCATCCACCTGTCAATTTCCATAATGGAACGATGTCGGCCTTCCGCTGACCAGCTGTTATTATACCGTAGGCTGTGTAAGCCCATTGTTCTGCCTTATTCGATAAAATCATTTCGTAAACGCAGAAAAACTACCATAGCATCACCTAGAGCTAAATACTGCAATAGAAATTAATTGGCTGCAATTTTTACCTGATTGGTTATTGAAGTGAACATTTTATTATTGTGAAACAGACAGAAAATAAATTGAAGAGAGAGTGAATCAGTTAATTGTCATGCCACGCTTACATATGAGTCTTATTGAAAGGAACATAGTTAATCCCAGGCGACAGTCGCGTCGAGAGAAAGCTTGCCTTTTATGGATTGTAGAAACGTTCTAACATTTTAATTTATCCTGAGGTTTATTATTCAGTATTGATCAATAATATAATCATTCATTCTTCGCTAATCACCTACAAATTGATTAAAACGCGTTTTAGTTGATGCCATGGTTAGCAAGATACGCTCACTAGTATTCATCAATGTTAAGAAATTATACACAACTTACGCAACAAATACGGAATTATTCAATTTACGGTTTCCAAAAAACAAGAAGGTTTTGAAACTTCGTCAATCCATCACGAAATATCTATAGATGTTGCGATAGTCCATGAATTCTTTTAATAATATCATGATAACAGAGTTACGAAAGGCTTAACAGATAGGATTGAGAAAGTTGTGCAGTTGGGAAGGTCGGGGCGCTGCTGGCTGGTGGCGGACGAAAGTGAAGGTGCCCCCGCCCCCATCGACCCTACCACAGCCCCCAGCGCTATACCACCACCACGCACCCCGGCAGATGCACGCCCGAGGAGCCGCAGACGCCAGGGAAAGTACTCGAAGGAAACTTTTGCATAATTCTGTTATGAGAAAATTACGGATTATGGTATGCGAATAGTTTCCGAACATTTTACGTTTTAATAGAACATTTCCGTTTTCAATTTAATAGTTACAGTTTAGAAAGAACCGCTTAGTAAAATATGTACTGGTCGGTGGAGGTGAACGTATGGTGGACTAAAACTAAAACGTCGATCTTTACAACCCGCCAGACAGTGGCGGGGACTATCTATAGGTACCTGTTAATGATAAACTTTGTATCAGACAGACAGAAGGGCTTTCCAACAAAGGCGCCGGTTTTTTCACAAAACTCCTATCCTACTTGACGTAAAACTCTTAGTTTATTTTACGTAAATCATCGTCAACTTCCTTTCTCAAAGTCATTGAAATGTCTTTGTAAAATTACATTAGGTACGTCTCAAGTACCTTCTTCCATCCATTTAGTACAATCAGTATCACTATGCTCCTTGTGGTTCTTATTATTATAGAAAACATACAAAAGCAAACATTTCCACTCAAGTGTGACTTAAAAATAATATCATGTACTTTACTCTTGAAAACAAAGAATTCGCAAGATATTTAACAAAGCTAAAGTTCGTAATACTACGATTTGTCCCGTGAAGCGTGTTGCTCATCTCATAACCTCGTTAGCGAGCCAGTTCGCAGATAAATTAAATTGAAACATTTTTCAGTGTAGCGTCTGGTGTGTTTTAAGTAAGTTACGCATGTAAGAGCTGTCGTAGAGTTGTGGCGTAATTTAAGCTCTCTCACTAACGAGCAGGCACTCAAGTGAAGCCTCTCCCGCACAGCATTCCTCCAGACTAGATGATATTGTGAGATTTGTAAGCACATTGTTTACATTGCGTGTAAAACAGCGAGCTAAGCTGTACGCAGTTCCGCTTCCTCCGCCCCCCCCTCTCCCCATCAACTCCGCGTAGGCTTCCTATGTCGTCTCATATTGTTGTTTCGGCTCATATGAGTAAAAGCGACGCCGATTCATTTCAAATGTTTACAAATATGCCTACACGATGAAGTGAAGTGTTGATTGTTATAATGAAAATGTGTCACATGCAGTGCAGTTCTTTGCTTCAACGTGATTATATTATCACATTCAATAATTTTTAATAGAACTCCTTTACAAAAATCCAAATGATTTTTATACCTTACGCAGTTTTTTATATAAAAATCCTTCTCTCTGATGTTTCTAACAATATTTTCGTAAGGGGAAAATGTTTGCCTACGACCATATTGTAAGAATATATTATGCACACACATTAATTCTTTGTCGCCATCCAGAATAAGATAGCGCATGATATTTATGGCCACTTTAGCCATTGTTGGAATGCACATAAACAGTTAATTTTCATCTCAAATGCTTTTTATGAATGGATGCGGAGGTAGTGATGTTAGCAAACAACGGCGCGTCGGGAGCTCGTCGGTCGTCGGCGTCACTCCCCGCTCCTGGCTAATTACTGGGGGAGGCGGCGGAGCGCGCACGGCCACACGGCTCCAAGCTGCAACCAACCACACACGGACGCATTCAACTACCCCATTCAAAATAAACCACTTATTTCTAATTGTCTGTAAACTGTCACTGTTTTAAACTTTCTCTAAAACACTAAGACAATGTCAGATTGTAGCGTGGTATTGCACTTTACGACGCTCTAGACGAGCACGTCATCGTTAACAAGTTTAGAGGTCGTAACGCCGACGCAACTTTCCATTAGACCTGACCGTCACAGTAAGTGTGATTAATGTAATTTATCCGTTTGATGGCGGTAATTAAACTATCGAGACAGATGTTGGTGGGAGGCAGTTCTGTCAGGCTTGCAGAACGTCCTGTAAGTAGTAGTAGCCCGCGCGTCCTACGCTAGCCTACCGTTCTCACTTACCTTAAGAGGAAATAGGGTGAGGTCAATGATATTAAATTAACAGATATGTTATAAGCGCGCAATCGTGAAGACTCGAAAACATTCCAATTGTAACGTTTTTACTTGTAGTGAAATGTAAAATGAATGAAACGTGGGTATGTGTGACGCTGCTGCGCGGAACACTTTTTTCGGTTGTTTTGTGAGTGTATAACATATCTGTTAATATAATATCATTGGGTGAGGTCTTTTCTCAATATAAAAAGTCATAACTCGAGGTTCGGCTCTCGTCTATTTCCTCCTCCAATATTAGACCAATTTGAAAGATATTTTATAAATTGAATAAGAAGGATATTTACTGTGCCGATATGCCCCTATGTTTTCCGTTTTGATGATACATTATCTGTAGAAGCACTAGAACCCTCAGAAAATTCTCAAATTTGCCTGTTTAGACCGCTGTCATCAGATCAGAGGCCTATTGTACAAAGACAACTATATATTAATGAAAAAGAAAAACACAGTAAATACCCTTCTTATTCAATTTATAAAATATCTTTCAAATTGGTCTAATATTGGAGGAGGAAATAGACGAGAGCCGAACCTCGAATTATGACTTTTTGTATGGAGAAAAGGCCTCACCCTATTTCCTCTTAATGACTTCACACCACAAATTATAATCCAACGCTTTTACGAATTTCTTCTTGCTGTAATATCCATTATGCAACGAATGGGCTTATCGCTAAAGTCGCAAACTGTCTGAATATTCTGTGAATTTTAATCTGACATTTTTGCTTTATTCTCGTCACACAAGATGATTATACACGAGAAAGGTGCTTTAATACCAAAATAACATTTCAATATCGATCAACCATTTATTTTCTGATGGTTTTAATTAAAACTAATTACGGGGCTTATCGTTCCAATGGTTCGACGTGAATCTTGGGCTCGAATGGTAGCTGGGGGAGAAATTGGCATTTTGCGATGTCTTCCCCCGCCCGACCCCTGTGCACGCAGATAATTAACTGCAGATAGGTACTACCCGACTACCCGTACAACCGTGGCACAAGGGTATGGGATCAAATTTTACCCACAAGTTTTAAAGAGCGGTGCCTCGGCTCGGGGCGCCGAGGCTCGAGTGCACCGCGGGCGACCAGTGGGGTTCAACAAATTGTAGGGGTGGCTAGGTAAACGACCGTGATTATATTGATTTTTAAAATGACATCTCTTTTAACCCTTCAATTTGTGGCTGAAGTGATTCCCACTTAACACAGTCAACAATTTCAAATTCATCTGTCGGGACTCACGACTCACGTTTATGGCAGAAGCATCTGAAGTTTTTATTGTTTCTATAAAATGCAAATAAGCCATAATAAGCTTGCATGACCCCAACAATACAACGATTTGATTTTAATTTTTCTTTCATTCTTGGACAGTCAAAAAGCCGCCATTCAGCCGGTTCGGTGCATTTTGAAAGTTACCCATTCATATTTAAATTCCATCAGAATAATCTCTTTGATGTGGTACCCCGATACTGATTTGCATGTTTATAGCATTTCGGATAATGTTTTGTTTAAGCTCCATAGCGTCACGTAGGTAGGAAAGAGTTGTCCATTGATACATGTTGCAGCAACCCCTGCATTGTTTGTAGAGTTAACGCAGTAGTGTTGCCAGACGTATAAATCACGAGCTAATGCTGCAGCATCCGGCGCGTCTCCGCTTATTGTGGAGCTGCCGACATTTGCTTATGTTCGGTACTTCGGGCCGCAGTCACCCTCGGCGACTGTCGTCGTTCGCGAGGGAGGCGACAATTTATTAATTCGTAAAAATTACTTTGCTGTGCGATTTCGTTTTGTTTACACCTCGGGAAGAGGACGCCAATGATGTAAATAGCTTGTATTCTTTCAAATGAAGCTTCTTTTCCTTGAACTTTATACATATGCGGCCATAGATACCTATCCGTGTATGCGGCCGTAACCGTACTGAGGTAACAAGAAAATAATTCGTATGTTGGTTCTATTTTAAAAGTAGGTAGGTAGGTACTTATTTTTTAATAAACCAGTCTTCAGAGATATCGTATAGAAATAACCGAAGAAAAATATAATGTAGAAGAGGAGTATTCAAATTGCCGCACCATGACGCAGGCATCACCAGGGATGTACCTTCCACCTGCAGCTTAATTGCAATGGCAATGCCTTTAAATTTGAAAATTGAGCAATGCTCATTGCGTTATAAAATGAACGTTGTTGAGCAGAGGAATTTTACAAACATATGAAACAATGGACTATGAACTTCTTTCAAAACGTGTCGATTGTTTCTACACTACGATACGAAAAAGATGCGCTTCCATGGTGCGCCGGGTGCGGGCCAGTCCCACCATTAAAGTGCAGTGTGTTGCGAGCAGACTGGACTGTTTGTGTGTGATTCGCTGCTGCAAGCTTTCTACATAGGTGTTGAGCTTGTAGCAGAGATTCTCATATCTATAAGACAGTGTTATAGGTTATGTGTGTAGGTTAAGTTTACTAACATACTTAGTTGTTAAGAAATATTGTTACGAACATATTGAGTACAATTACTTGTTAATTAAATATAAATAAAATAAAACCCTTAATGCAGCCCAGTGAACCCATTTTAACAAGATTTGGGAAGAAATAACACCGAACTGACTTTCTCGAAATAACCAGATAAACAACAATACCACCCAGAATCGTATTAGAAATGTTTATTGGACACAACTCCCCTTGTTACACTTCTTATCAAAAGTTTAACAAATATCGTTACGTAACAGCAGACATAAAGAGAAACTCGCAAACTTCTCAAATTGTAAGAATTGCGCATCCTTTTTACGAAGCAGGGGGGCGGGGGTCTGTGTCAGTATTTATGAAGCGTGGAACCCTCGATGGTATTATTACCATCATTCTCTTACCCGGCATTATGGTGCAACGCTTTTGTAAACCGTTTTATAGGCTCGCGGCTACCCGAAAAGATTATGAATATGTATGCTTAATGTTTTAAATGCAGATATTACTTTTGTAATGGCCATACATACGTACAAATATATATCAACAGCAATATCTTCTGCTTTCTTGGAATATTATGAATATCTACTTACGAGTATGCAAAAACATAGACTTATAAAAAGTCACATTTCAACATCACACATTCAAACTAGAGTCTAGTCTACAGTTATAATACTGATCTGCATAAAGTTTGTCGATTTACGAATGCATGCGAACGAGTTGGTTCGAGAACTTCGAGAGTTGTGACCAAAAAAGCATAGTTTTTCATTTGCGCGTCGTCGTCGTCCGTCTGGCCGCAGCCAAAGATCGATAGCCCGGCTGCAGCTCCAGACACAATCTTACTGCCACTGTCTTAACTTGACTAATGTCTTCTATAGCCTTCGTGTACTTTTCTACGAGTTGGACTGGTCAATACAAAGTTTCGAAACAATATACTTGAACTTGTAAAGCTGTGAACCGCTGCATCGTTAATTTAAAGTTGAAAACCGTAGGTACTTAATCTGGTTTTAGTGATAATATAAACTTCTTCGTACAAAAAAAAATGGATTAAGAATGGTTTAAGTCCATTAATAATAGCAATATAATAATTATGTTTCACTCCATTCACTCATGTATTCTGTTTTTTTTTTTTTTGTTTTTATCTCACGTAGCAATCAACAAATTAGTAATAAGTGGATAATGTTGTTAGTAGTATAATAAGTTTTTTGTTTAATTAGTAAGATAGTGGTGCCGATTCCCTTGTTCACAAACTAAACTAAATTTAAGTTCAATGCATCTTTTTCTTTCTACTTCATTAAGAAAAGGACAGAAGATAAATTTTAGTTTAGTCCTGTCAAATTAATCAGCGCCTGACGTAAATTTACGTAATTTTAGTAGGCAAGTTTTTAATCACGTCTAAACTTGTATGGAGTAGTGACAGGCGCTGACTAATTTGACAGGACTAAACTAAAATTTATCTTCTGTCCTTTTCTTAATGAAGTAGAAAGAAAAAGATGCACTGAACTTAAATTTAGTTTAGTTTGTGAACAAGGGAATCGGCACCAGTATGTATAAAATTTAATTGTACTCCTGTTTTTTATCCCTAAATAAAAATAAAATTAAATAATAAATACCTCTTCCTCTTTGTCAATCATTTAATTTTTTACAAGAACAAATTTTCCTCTAAACTCCAATGTTTCCAGTGCCGCATCAGTGCCAGTTCAATATGAAAGATTTCGTTGGCTGCATCATCATCATCCTACTCATTGTGTTGCCATTTCGGGGATTTTTGAATTTAACAATAATTATATATAAGTATTTGTTTTTTATACATATTGTCGTATTTAAATACAACAATCTAGCGCACTATTACAGGCTGAAGGCTTTGTATACTCTGGCTAAAGGTTTTCCGGATTAAAAAGACAACTTGCATAAATCGCACTGCAAAACCCCATATGAGCGTTTAATTTAAACATGCTTGACATATTTTTACAACCGTTACAACAAGTGGGACGGGAGATATGTGTACCTTGGCTCACTTTACAAGCTTTATCTGCCAGTCTGCCACTACCTTCTACTAGTGCAAAAAATAAGTAGACTTACGTTATCGAAAAGAGACAAGCAAAATGTTGTTGTTCTAAAGTAACACAATTTTAAGGATCATGGTTCCCCTCAATGTGGTTTATATAAACGAAATTCGTCGTCAGGCTTGAAAAATACACGCGACGCCGGCGTTTCGAAAAGGGGACCATTTAGTTAGACCCTCGCTCGCGGCACTGCGGTATTAAACATAAAAACGATTTCCGTTGCACTAATTTGATAACCACTAATTACACCACAAGCAGTAAAATCCATAAATACTAATCTTCGCGCTCGTTCCGTAAATTACAGCGGGGAGAACGTTTATTCCGCTGAAATATTACTCGACCACTCGGAATTAAAATGAAAATGCGATGTACCACATATTTTGCATTCCCACGCCCCCTGAACCCAATGTATAACCACGCGTCGTGAACACGGCTTCGATGAAATGCTCACACGTGATTTAGGGTGGAAATGTCACCCGGCCACAGATTGCTCCCACAAGCGAAATACAATACACCGTGTGTACAATATTCAGCTCCGCGTAGCACATGACTTTTTTAATAAAACATCCAACGCTTGTAAATTATACCTTCCACTAGGTATCTCCTGTCTTCAACTAAGCAAATAATAACTAAACAATATTATATTCTGACGAATATAATATTGTTCGGAAAAGAGAAGCAGCAAAAGAACTATATATAAATACGTTAAAACTTATTTACGGCTTATAAAATGTTCCCAGTCATTTAAGGGTTGAGTCGGTTTTATTATCTGTCTACGTACCTACCTATACCTAGTGAGTTACCCGTCGGCCTTTGGGATTGATAATAAGGTCGCAGGAGGCTGCTTGGCCGTTTTAATACCTTAACGAGGCCGGTGTGGCCGCCTGATGGGTACGCGGAGGCTGCCTGACGGGTCTGAGGCCGCTGACGAGACCTAATTGCTTAATTAACACCGCAATCCGACGACGTCGAGCGTAATCTCCCCTCACTTTGATACATCGACTGTGCGATAACTCCCTAGTAGTTTCATTTAATTGAAAGTTCAAACATATTAGATTACTGTTAGTTACGTATATTGGTCTTCGCGTCTTCAAAGGATATCATCCTGTGCTTCGCACAAATCTTTTACTTACTTAGGTATCTCAACCTAAAGTAGATTCCTTTAGTATAAAGTTAGCCAGACAGAAACTTATAATAAATATCAAAAATAGTACTGCGCGGATCCGCACAGCCATGTAAGTGGTTCAGTAAGGACTTGCACAGTATTTCAGTGGAGGGAACACCCCGCTTCTGTGAGTTGAAAAGTTCAATATTGACTCACAAAATTGCTTTAAGTCGCTGCAGCCGATAATAGTGGAAGCTTATTTGGAATGTCAACCTTATTGTATGCGCGCACGAGTGGAATTGCTTCCGGGCCTTGTTTGTGCGAGGTGTTGTTACCGCTCCAGCGGTTATTGGCATGTCCTCAAAGCTTCCTTCCGACACAACCAAGATGGTGAGGATTTTCCGCTAGAAGTCAGCCCTCCAATAATGTTTAGACAACGCTCTGTACCTGCCGTTCACTTAGATTAATTTATTTTGTAAGCCCGAGCTACAGCTACAAAGGCTTTTGATTTATAGGAATTTTTGACTTTAATACTATATATAATAATATATTAATTTATCGTAGATAGTTAAAGTTTTACCTACTTTAGCCTTTTGGAAATTTACCATACGTTTTCATTAAATGTGAGGGGGGCAAATCTGGACTTGATTTTATGACCGAAATAATAGCTAGAATAGAACCATTGTAATTTATTAACTCTATCAATCTGTCTATACAACAAATTTTCCCTTTTTGGTTGTGGTACCTACCCCACACAAATTCGAATACCACTACCTGCTATGTAAATAACAGTGACGGGAACTTAAAACATCATCCACATAGGCTAAGTGGAAAAAATACGTATTATTGAAGGTAACTCAAAAACTAAGCAAACAAAGTTAATACAAATATGGGACCACTTCTGAAGCATGACCTACCAAACAAAAAAAAAACATCAAAATCAATTCATAATTATCTGAGTAATCGCGTAACAAACACAGAAACAAAATCACAATCAAATTGAGAACCTCTTCGTTTTTGAAGTCGGTTAAAAATATAAATGTGATTCAATCATGGTACATAACAGGTACTTCGAGGTTGGTACGTGGTAGGTACTTCGGGATCGGACTAAATAAGTTAGGCCTAGACAGTCGCGGACAAACGTGTATCGTATAGATGTAACAAAGTTATTTTGTTTTCAAGTGTACTCGAGCGTACAAAATTAATGGCAGTGTTTGATGATACGACTGATAGGGGTTTACCAACTTTGCCTATTTACATCGATAGCATTGTCTGTACATCCTATATTGTATCCCAATTTCCTGTTTCACAAAATTCGATTAAAACTGTTCGCTCGCAGTTTTGGAATACCAAACATCATAGAATATTATGGATGTGTACTTTTCTTAATACTTATTCTACCTACGGTTGTAGTAGGGACTAAGGTACCTAGTTAGTAAATAAAATAGTTACCTACTTAAATACAATTCTACTTACTTGCCGTCTCGTAATACTTCCAAGGCCAGGTGGAGCATCAGTACTATTGGGCACCAGTCTGTCTCTAGTAATTAATTACCTATAGGTAAGTAATTAGATCAAAATTAACATTTGAGCAAACCAAAAACTAGCTTTGCTATAAAGATATAAAATTGTGACTTTAATTTCTAAAAAGGACGCGATAATTTTGAGAATAAATCCTACTAATATTATAAACTACCTGCGCCACGCGGTTTCACCCGCGTAAGTCTGGATCCCGCGGGAATATCGAGATAAAAAGTATCCTATGTCCTATTCTAAGTCATGGTCTACCCCTGTGCCAAATTTCATCCAAATCCGTTCAACCAAACCAAACAAACAAACAAACTCACTTTCGCATTTATAATATTAGTTAGGATGTGAAAGTTTGTGTGTTTGGATGTTTGATACTCAATCACGCAAAAACGGCTGAATGGATTTGGATGAAATTTGGCAAACAGATACTTTATAACCTGGATTAACACATCTTTTTATTCCGATATTGCCACGGGATCGACACTTACGCGGGTGAAACCGCAGGGCGTAGTGAATTAATAAAGAATAGTTACGTACGCATAATTGTTTTTTCATAGCGTCGTACATTCTCTAGACAACCAAACGCTCGTTTCTTTAAAAAACCCGATCTTCGATCACCTGATACCTAATCATTAAAGGTTGTCAAAAAAATAATATTTGTACAAAATCCTCTTCGAAGTCCGCCATGTCGACACTCATTCACAGACGACAACCAGTTTCCATTTTAGTGAAAGCACTTTCCGGAAAATTGTCGAACGACCCCATGGCATGGCTTGTATTTTGGTCACGTAACACGCCATTTTATGATATGCCACGGATTTATTTTACATTGCAAACTAAATAGAATATGGTACATGTTATAACTGATTAAATATAAGGCTTAATTATCCTTCTTTCTTATATCTATGGGTTTAACGAGATAACAGTATCTTGTTAGTGTTAAGACTTATTTTTCAAAATCTGGTTATTCTCGAATCCTGAAGCCCACCCCGACCTACTTTGCAAGAAGAAAAATATGGTAAATAAGATTCCACGGGTAGTTTAATCAAATCATCATTAGGTATGTTCAGGCTTAAAAACCGTATGTGCATGTGATACACAGTCTAATATTGCAGTCAGATACTTTCAAAATAATTTTGCCGCTTCGTAGATAAAATGAAGTAGGTATGTCACTTATCGTGTACCTATAAAGACAACGTCCAAAGTAAATTAAGCATAGCCAAACAGGTAAAGCTACAGTGCTGCTAAAGTATGTAACAAGTTATAAGGCTTGCCGATTACAAGTTATTGCGGAAAACCCGGGTCATGTCTCTAGTTCTGCGAGATGAAGAGCACTGATACATTGTTTTCTTTAATTCTCAGATCAGCGTGGGAAACACAAAGATTTAGATCACAATGTAATTGTATAAATTGTAGATAGGTTATCTGCACTAAATAGCAGCATTATTTGCACTGAGCACCGTCCAATCAGAACATTGTTAGTCGACCACGGAGAAAATAAAACGAAAGATATGGTTTTTACGACTTACCATTAAAACCATACCTTTACTTTTCGTTTGTGATTATATATAAGTATACAAGTACAATATATATATAAGTATATTTAAAGCGAACATGGTTATCGTTTCTGACTATTCCGCGAAACAATGGCATTCTTCCTTCCGATTGATGATACAAACGATGCAGTAATACCTAACCGACGAAGACGACCAAATATGATGACCGTTACATTATTTCAAGACATTTCCATGCCCCGGTTTTGAGCAGTCAGAGAGTCAGAGATGATGATGGAAATGGTTCGGAAACATCGCGACTAAACCTATATTGTGCATTGTGATTTTAAAAGCACCTCTACGTGTTTAACCCCTAAGGAACAATACTAACAAAACTTCCTACCAACTAATTGGCCAACTTCTGTACACTTTAACAACTAGTTGAATTATGTTGGGACTGAAAAGTTTCAAGTTTCAACCAAGAACCAACTATTCGGATTTTCTCGTCTTAGCTGTTTACCCGTTTGAATTTACTACCAAGTTGCAGTTAATATAAGCTTAATATATATTTTCTGATAGCTAGACAGCTAGTAGCACATGAGTAAACAATAACATGAAACCTGTATTTTTATAACCTACCCACTGATATGTAAAAAGAAACCATTTCCATATTACTATGCAGATTATATTATGTCATCTGTACCTAGCCCCTGATTAGAGCAGCCGCAAGTCCTTTGTTATTGAAATAGAAACGTACTCAAGTATCATGGACAGAGAGTTTCTGCGTAGGATAGCATTACGCCATCTGTTGACAACGTAGCCACGGGTTCAGGTTCGATTGATCTTCGAGAGATTTTCCATAGCGGGCCATGTTGAGAGGCCGACGGCATTGAGTTGTTATTGTGTGTGGCGAGGTGGCGAGGTGGCGAGGTAGCGAAGTAGCGCATCGTACGTACGCGAGGTCGTCGGCCGAGGGCGCCGCGCGGGGGTGCGACACGGGGTTGCTTTGCACTTCCGCCTCGCTGCACTCATTTCCGCATAAATAGTACCTGCCTCACCGTATCAAGATGTAGGCCTTTCGCTGAGCCGTGGACACGTCTATGCCACGCATAGCATCTCTTACCAAGACATTCTGATAGCTTTAATGAGCACCAGCTCTTCTACAAGCACAAGTACAGCAATATAGAGCTGGAGAATAAAATACCGTGACCGCTAACAAAAATAAATTACCAAGTAAACCGACTCCGTCCAACTAATCAGCGCAAACCAGCTCCAGTTAAAAGGAGAAACGCAATTTGAAGTTCCCCTTAAAAGTTTCGAAAGCGCAGGAGTGTGGGTGAAATAAAACAAAGGCAGGCACGCGCCCGCCGCGGCACTCATGCTGAGTGCTCTGCTTTGTGGCAGGCTGGGCGATACAATGCAATACGCGATACACACACTCTGACGAGCACAAGTCTACTGAGCATAGCCAAGTAGGCTTCCGCGGGCGCACGTCCGATATGGAACCGATATTGTGTTACCTGCTAAATGTACGGACAACAATACGTCGCAATATTTCGTTAGCGAACGAACATGAGCAATGTGTTGGGTTGCCCACTATCTTTTTCAAAGAGTTGCAAGTTTTGTTAGTCTTGCGAGAGACTTTTTTCTTGGTTTATATGGCTTATCCAGAAAAAAACCAGTTTTTTTTTAATTAAATGTTTTTTGTGAAAATGCAGCGTATACCACACGGTTTAATCTGCGTTCTCACATAAAACATTAAATTCAACTAAGACAGATTTATAACTAGACACACTTAGAAGCAAACTCTTTTTCTTTTCTTCAAAAATGTCTCTATGTGTGTGCTCTCTATTTTTGAACATTTTTTAATCTGAACTGATAAAACCTTATACCTTATCTTATAGGTTCATCAGTTGAGATTCTAAATAA
The DNA here is from genome assembly GCA_947363905.1 of Lithophane semibrunnea. NCBI lineage: Eukaryota > Metazoa > Arthropoda > Insecta > Lepidoptera > Noctuidae > Lithophane > Lithophane semibrunnea. The sequence goes on along the minus strand of OX376189.1, from coordinate 12,670,559 downwards.
ATTGAACCAATGGATTGTCTCCAAAAAAGTATTTCCACTTGATTGTTGGTATCCTTACGCTCGACCGCGCAGCGAAGATCATTAGTGAGGTGAACACTAATGATCCCCTCGATCGCGACAGATCGCCGGAGGAGACAAGCGCTCCATCGAGATAGCGGTGCTTCACCAAATATCGGATTTTCTGTGTCAAGAATTCATAACAAGAATTTTACAAAAACCCGCCTCAGGCCTTGCAGTCACTACCGTAAAAGCTTTTAAATTCTGCATGCTTTATTTCTGAAATAAATCATAAACTGCATAGCAACTGAACTGGATCTTTCTTTTGCATAAAGTCCACAGTACCTATTTGTTAATTAGTTTAGTCTGAGAAGTCTACTCTAGTCTAATCTGAGAAGTCGATCCTTGCATTTTAAGCAGAGTACCTATTGCAATTTATTGAGCAAAAAGAGCTTGCCGGCCGGCTCCGGCGGGGGCTTATCGAGAGATGGCGAAAGAGCACCCTTCTATCTAAAGCGTTGCTTTGTCCCTTCCAGTGGAACCACTTTCAGCACTGAACATGCTTTCTTTAAAAAATATACAATTAGGTACCCATATGCATTTTGACTATGAATGAATTGAAACTTACATTTTTGCAATAACACAGTTACTTTGTAACCTTCTCCCGATAAGCGATCTTCGCAACTTTCCTTGACCTTTAGAACAGTACACTAGCTAGCTACACAGCAATAGTTAAGGGATAAAACGACAGGCAGCGCCCACCTAAAGTAAATGCCACGATGAATTTATTATACCTCTTGGAACAAAAAACAATTTTATTACAATATCATAATTTCATTTGAAGAAAGTAGATGTATTTTCTATTTTAGTTTACATGATAGATAGATAAACAAAAAAAGTTCAGACGATATACTCTGACAGTGTCTGATAAGCAAATTGCTCAACGATCCTAGTCTGCTCCAGAGAGAATCGCCGTCATGGAAGTACGTCACGGTTGATTGATATAAGGATGTAACTATATCGTTATCCTCTAATTCTGTTCTAATGGAACAGTTAAGGAAGCGTTCTCGAGGCGGGGCCAGTCCTCGTGAAGAAAATGAGTTCAATTTACCATTATCTCGGGGAATTGAATGGTGCGACCTCGCTCGCCACTTGTTATGCTGACTTATTTAGTATGACAATCCAACTAGAAAACCATCACGGAAATTGCACGGTTGCAAATTGGGTTCGTTCTAGTGCTGCGGTGACTCGGAGTTATAGAATTCGATTTTATTGAATACTCAGCTTTACGAAATAGCCCCTTATTTCCTTAAAAAAAAAAGTTTAGCTTTAGAAATAGGAGCCAGCCGTTGCGCGGTGCTATTATGAATTTTATACGACCTTGATTCTATCAAACCTTTTCCGAATATTTAATACCTATAGTAACTTTCAGGCTTCTATTGTTTATTTATTTACCTTTTGATATTTCACAATTTTCTTTGACCAGACCGTCAATATAGGTACTTATCAAAACTCATAAAAGGAGGGTTCTCTTTATGTCACGAGAAAGTAATTATATGTTCATCCACACATAAGACATGTTTGTGTTGTGTGACCGATGGTCATAGAGTTAAATGGCAATCAAGACAAAGCTGTACCTCTGCAAGCTCGAGCAAGCCGGCAAGTTGCATGCAGTCTACAGAACACATTATACGCTATTATTAAATAGGTTAACTTGTAACTATCTTATTAGGACAGGCTTGGTGGTCGCAGGACCTGCTTCTTCATGAGGTCTATGTGTATATGCCTATTCCTTTGAACGTCTCTAACGGACTACCACTGATGTGAGTAGTTTGCGTGTAATAATAGTCCTCCAGACCGTATTTCGGCCACGGTTTAGGCATATCTTGTGCGTGGTTTCTGCAAGTATAAATCTGATTTACATCCGACACCTCACAACTTCAGGTCCAGTTGAAAACTGTAGTTGTCTGCCATTTTTGCTGCAGTGAACTGGCCGTGGCGTAGCCGTAAGGCACACTTTCCTACTAATTTCTTACAACGCACTACTTTTTATTTGGCAGAGTAGTTCCGTCCCTTTTAGTCCCTAGATAAAAGTATTTTCTTTCTTTCAAGTAAACATAATTTTTAATTTCAATAACTTCCTTGCTCCCAGAGGGTGCGACGACGTGCAGCGTTCGCTGGAGCTGCTGGACCAGGTGCTGAGCGAGTACGACGAGGGCGAGCCGCGGTCCCTGGAGGCGCGCGCGCCCGCGACACCCGCGACCCCCGCTACCCCCGCCACGCCCGCTACCGACGACGACTCGCCGCTAGCCGGACACACATCCGAGGACGATGGATACATGAGCATGAACGGCAGGAGGTGAGAAACTCATTTTTGAAGGGATCCCTAATATTGATTCATTCAGTATGTGAGTTATTTGATTTGCTTTACCTCATATTAAACGTCCTAAAGCCATATGAGCCTACTTCACTAGGTTTAGCTATTTGCCACCAATCAGCTAGTCGTCCTGTTAGATTTAGGAAAGTATGGCAGGAATTTAAAAAAATTAGGCTCTTCTAATCTTCACCAAACTGGTACCCAAACTCGACAATTCGCAACAATGTCGGCTTCGAAGAAGAACAGTAGGATATCCGCCATATGCTTGTCAAAGGCTGTAATTAAATAACACCTTCTGACTAACTTATTATATTACACTATACATTGGTAGCGATTATGAGTATAATGAAGATTATTTTTTCACAAATGTAGGTACTCATTTGCCATCCAACAAACTCATGCTGATGTTTTTTTTCACATTTCGATTTCATACCCTATTGACTCTTGAGCTAATAATAACTCGTCCACTTAGGCCACAATAATAGACAATGATAACAGATAATGGTTCATAATGTACATAGGTAGGTATACCCAGCCGAAGCCTTTCGGCTATTGTTGCTTAGACAGGTCCATATCCAGCTCTATCTTTGAAATACAATACCTATCATTTATCGCTTGTACTAGGTAGTACCCACTACCCTCAAAACTATAGCGTACCTTATCTATGACAGTAGGTATCATAGTAGATACCGTTCGAAGAATATTTTAGCCTGCCCCCCCATTTTTGCTTAGGTTATTTAGAGTCATTTCATTTTTGTCTATGGATTCATGTGTGTCGACTGTTGTGGGCCAGAACACTCGGTTAGTTTTTTTTTTTGTTGTTTACAATTGCGCCATAACTCGTGGCGCAACTTGGGAGAGGCCTATGTCCAGCAGTGGACTATGATAGGCTAAGTTGATTGATTGATTAAGAATTCTTCTACAGTTCTACAGCGTGTAGAACTGTAACAATATACCTAATAAAATCACCAATACGTTTGAATTGAAACCGTAAATCTTGACATGCATATTAGTAGTTTTCTTACTAATATATTTGTGGTATATTACAGAGCGAAGTTCGCGCTGGGTTTCCGTCCGACGGAGGAGCGCGAGGAGCCTTCGCCCCCGGACCCGCCGTCGCCGCGCTCGCCGCCGCCGCCCGAAGAGGCCCAGCGCATCATCTCCACGTTACTGCCCAAGTAAGTACCTATTGAGACATATAAAACAATTCATGCCTGACAGACAACGCTAAGTCTAAACCACTGTAAATTGAAACATGGAATTGGATGTTTGCTTGAACCTCTATACTCTTTCTGAACCCTAAAATCCAGTTCAGACAACAAATAGCGATAGCGATACCACAGACACGGACAGATTAATAAACTGAATGCACCCAGATCCTAAAAAATTAAATACATATTTAAATACCTAAAGGCATGAATATTCTAATAGGTCTATCATAGAGAACTGCATTTTACGAAATAGGCCCAAGTCTCAGTCAGAATCAAAAATCAAAATCAAAATATTTTATTTCACATAAACCTCCATGGGCACTTATGAAACGTCAGAAGCTAGGTGCACGGTTCCAATTGGTCGTTTCCTATGGAGAAGAGCCGGCAAGAAACTCCATGGTTACTCTTTTAAAAATAATTGGCTTTTACAATACTTTCAAATTACTGTGTTGGTAGGCATGGGAGGACAATGTAGGCCTTTCAACAAGTAAGTACCAGGTACTTAACAAAAATAGAAGATGTTCAATAAATCTACAGTCCAATAAGCCTACAACGTTCTCACATTCACAAAATAGAAAATAATCTATCTAAAAGACTAATAATAATAAAATTAAAATTCAAATAAAAATAAAAACCTATTTAAACCAATTGAGGTGATTGCTATTACAACTGTAACAAATTGAATAATTATAATCCTGTCCACAAAAGCCACTGTTGAAATTAATTGGAGGTATTAATGTCAAATACAATGATTATATGTCAAGGATGAATGTAAAGAAAATAACATGGTAATTTGGGAGCAGTTAATAGACTCTTACATAAATATGCTGTTAATGAGGTACCAGGGAAGCCACATGTGCAGAAGGAATTATTGCCAAACTTCCTTGTCTTCAACGTAATCTTTAATCTTATAATATGTTTTCTTGATAAGGACACGTTTGATGTGGTTTTTGAACTTTCCATCGCTAAGTTCTGTAACCGACTTTGGCAACTTGTTATAGAAGCGGATACTGTTTATAAGAAATGACTTGCTTGTTTTAGTTAACTAAATTTGGGTATGACAATTGCATGTCTACTACGTGTATTTATATTATGGAAATCGCTTCTTATTTTGAAAAGTCCTAAGTGAGAGAAGACAGAGTCGGTATATCAATTTCTTTGAATGTTTTAGTGGTTTACCTACATACAACTACATTATTTAGTAGAGTTACTAACAATATCATAACAATGTTACAGAGTGTCACCGGCAAACTCAGCCAAGCGAACGATATCAGCAGAACAGCGGGAGGCAGAGGAGAGATTGGACTCCATCATCAGCGTCAATGGCATCACCACGGCCACGCAGACCACTTTTGTAAGTAGATGCAGTTTTTTTATTAAATCACAAGAAGATCCTTATAATTTATAGATCCATAAGGTATTAACATTAAAGAAAACATGTTCTTTAGTCTAGTCATCTTGATTTCAGCCAAAAACCAGACACCAACGCCCCTACGGTTGGGAAAAAGACACGGAAGGGAACGGCTTCCAACTGCAGCAGCCCCCCGTGCCCCCGTACCGGTTCGCGTCGCTGCAGCACGGCGCGCGCCCGCCGCAGCCCGACACGGCGCCCGCCTGGCTGCCGCCGCGACACAACGCGGCACCCACCGGCCTCATGAAATCACCCAGTGTCGAGAACCCACCGGTCTTCCCGTTCATGGGTTTCTCCAGTGAATTCAACGACAAACCATACAATGAACATCCAGTCACCATATATCCAGGGCCAAATATCCAATTCAAAAAGGAACCAGCACATTCACCGACATACAACGTACCAAAAATTTCACCTTCCAACACGAAAAGCTCGGAAAGAAAGAGCAGTATGAAGCGCGACAGCAGGTCGGACGGTGAAATGTTATCACCCAAAGGGAAATTACCTCCGCGGACTCTCGCCGGTTCTATGGAGAGACATAGAGAAGTGTGTAGAGGATCTACGGAGGACGTGGTTGTGAGCTGTAAGAGGAGAAGTTCGAGTAAGAGTAACGACGAAGAGCACTTTTCGGACGATTCTCTGGAGGAGTCGTTCCCGCCACCGCCACCCGCTGTTACTACGCCTTCGAAACGCAATTCCATAGCTTGGGAAGTGTCACTCGATGGTGATGACCCTCTACTTACACCGGGAAGCACAAAGGTAATTGTTTCGTAAACTGGGTTGTAAATAACATGGACAGAAAATGGCTTAGCACTTTATTACAAGGATCCATGAATTATAGGCGCTATGAAATTATATTCAAGATTGCAACTTGCAAGCAACAAACTGGATAAGAATCATACTCACATCTGGAATTAAATGCTTAATTTAGTTCTAGTTCCTTGCTATCTTGAAATTGAGTCTACCACCATCAATTAATGATAGTAGGCATGCCTACTTTAAAAAGAAGTATATCAATACTACTTTCTACCAAGCCCAGCATTTTAATCGCGTTTATTATTTGTATTACTTATCAATTTTCTTAACTTGTTTTCAGGTTATTGGCCGACGAAGAAGAAAGTCAGGTGATCAGTCTCATTCTAGCACAAGCTCAATACCACAAAGAGTAGATGATGATTGGGGAGAGGAGTACTGGCCGCCGCCACCTCCACTGACGCAGTGTGAGACCCCCGGGTCACCCACTTCAGATGCTGATCAAGAGAGCCGACGAGCACAAGATCTAGCGTGTGGTACATACGTCATCAGAAAAGGCAAAAATCGAAAGCAGTTACCAAGTTTCAACAAGAACACGACCAACAAATCTTCCACCAACCTACTCAACAGTCACAGTTTGAATAGAAGTTTAGATACTGATAAGTCCATGGACGGGTCGAGCATATCAATCAGCGGCTCCGGATCAGTAGGCTCGTACAACTCCCGACCGAGCTCAGATTTAAGTTTGCCACAATCGCGTTACAGTGTAGACTTGAACTCGAGACTGAGCCGTGAGCTTAACACTCCAAACTCTAGATATAGTATAGATCTTTGCACACCGAATTCTAGATTGAGTAAAGAGATAACATCACCAAAATCTCGTCTTAGTTTAGATCTTAATAACGGTCCAGATAGATATATCGCTCAGGAGTACTTCGGCCATAGTCCCAAAAGTAGAAAATCACAGAGTGAGAAAGGAGCTCATACGTCTAAAGTTCAGAGCAAGCTGTCCCCACAAAATAGGTTTTCCGATTTTAAAAAGTATTCATCGACTTTCGATAATATTCAGTCACTCATAAGAGAAGGAAAGGTAGAGGAGACTCCCCCGACGGAATGCAACGAAACCGTCAACGATCTGACCACAGTGCCTCCCAACATGGTGCGCGTGGTGTCGCTGCCGAGCCTGGGCGACGAGGCCGGCGCCGGCCGCACGGCGCTCATCACCACGGTGGAGGAGGAGGAGGACGACGGCGGCGAGCGCGGCTCCAGCGGGGACACCTCGCCGCTGCGCAAGATCGAGAACAATATTAGCGCTATATTAAGTCAAGGTCGGGACCAAAAACATTTTACCCCATATATACCTAAAGACTGGAATATTCATAAGGATGAATACTGTGATGACGTATCTAAAGATATATTAGAAAACAATTTCCGTTATAGTTCTAGAGAGAGACAAAAGAGACATGATATACAAAAATCGTCAAGTCACAATGAAATACAGAATCAGCGGTCGATAGATCGCCGTGACCGTTCGAAGAGGTCGAACAGTATGCATAAATCCACGAGCGCCAAAGATGTACCAGTTAGTTTGATGCGGCAACCATCTTCGTCGGACTCTGCTGTGTCGAGCGGCGGAGACTTCCCCCTCAATGTTCAAATAGTTGAGCACTCGTACAGGCACCCACCGCTACCGCTGCCCCCATCACCTATATTAGTGCACGAGATGGGGCCTCTACCGCAAACCCCAGAGTCCCCGAAGTTTCCTCCCCTACCTCCCTCGCCTGTGCAGGAAGTTGACGATGAATATACAGAAATTATGCAGCCCTCAGAGAAACGTCATGTGAAGAAAGCTGACACGTTGCCAACACCAACGATGGAGTCTAGGAGAAGGTATGCATAATCATCTTTAAACGAATACTTCATCTAATCATTTATTTTTCTAATAAATAATATATTTATTTATAGTATTCCTACTGTATTCGTAGGTACTAAAATAAATATTTTGTTCCTAAGGCCTTCGGAACCCCCCGCGGTGCCGCCGCATCGTGACACCACAAACAGCCTCAAGACGCGCTCTATGGAAACCAGTTACAATAAAAACAGGAGAAGCAGTAACTTCAAGAGTGGTTCAACCGATAGAAGAACGTTACCAACAGGTATGGGTTCTACTGAAGTATACATAATGAATTATTTGCCTTTGACTTGTAGAGTCCGCCTACGAGGGACAGTAAGAAATCGTGAACAGTTTACATGGCTATGACGTGGTAAAAATAAGAGCCACCCAGCAAGATGATAGCTGGACTGACAGACCATGGTATATACGAATCTTAAAAATAGGCTATAGGCTATCTGCTAGATGGCCAAGGATTAAATTTGAATGTTCAAAATTTACATTAATAATCGTATCCAGTAAAAATATCACGTCCGTACCTACCTTCAATGCAACTTCTCAAGAAACCAACTTTATAAACTTTCAGACATTGGAGCGAGCGGCGCCAGACGCAGGACCCTGCAGCGCCAAAGCCGCGAAGCTGCAGCGTCCGGGCGCGGTCCCCTGCAGACGTCTGCCAGCCTGCCCGAGACTCCGGTGTTCGCGCGGGGATGCGACGTGCCGCGTACTCCACCTAGAAACTCTACTGGACCCCCGAGGAACAACACCATGAATTCAATACAGTCGATAGGTTAGCTGACTTATTTCAAAACCATAATTTCATGTTGCAGAAAGCCCGTGAAGCCGTTGATCGCGGCTTGTATTCGTAGATCTTTGACAGTCGTTACGGGAAATTAGAAGCTCGATAGTCTGACAACCAGTTTTAGCAAAGGACCCTGTAACTGGGTTGTGAACTTGTGACGGTCAGATAAGCAATTGCTCCATGTAATATACCGTTTCATCTAGTTAGACTGGATGCCGACCCCAACATATTTGTGATGATTTCATATTTCATACTTACCCTCACGTCATTATATCTTTAAACAATAGGCCGCCTACTGGTCAGAAAAACTAAGATAAACTCGTATACAGTTTCTGATTTAAGCACTAAGGAATACTGAGATCTGGGTTTATTGGAGTGAGGACTCAGTAAGAGTAGGTGAAAAACCGTTGCTTTTATTTGCAAGAAATTATATAGCATATCGGTTTGGCTGAATTTAGTAAGTTATGTTGTCAATATTTTCGACAGCAGGTGAACCCTCTACCAAACGACTGTTAAACATAACGAACTCTTTTGGCTGACGAACAACTGTGCCTACTACGTACCTACCTACCTTTTGTCGAACGACAAATCTCAAACAGCTGCATACTTGTAAAGTACACATAGTACCTAAAACAAAAAAAGGAAATCTATAAACCAAATATTGCAAAAAAAGTTGCTACGAAAGTGCTACGAGAGTGCTACGAAGGCGTAGATTGCATTTTTGACCTTTACTAAAACTTCCCTCCCAACTGCGAGTCCGACTTCCACACTAATGATTACGTACTTCGAAAACTATTGCAGTTTACCTTATTTTTATTACTCGCCATAATAGAGGCCATAGGTGTGTACCTATGGCCACCTATGACAGAATGCGTGTGCATTCTGTGACAACTGGCTACCCATTACTGTTAAAAAGTTACAACACGTTGACCGACGGAGGTACGGATAGACAGACGCCATACTCTACTAGGGCCCCATTGGCACCCTTCGAGTACGGAACCCTAGAAAAAATAAATTCTTAATCTGTTGCTACGAAAGTGCTACGACGCCGTAGAGGGGCCTTTTTTGACCTTAAATTCGCTAAACTTTCCTCGATAATCCATTTAATTATCTATTTTTATTTACTCCTGAGAATCACAATTGCAGATTTAGATTAAACTATTCGTTAAATAAAAGTCACGTAAATAAAAGTGACGACCCTCGCAAACTGCACGCATATTACCCTAACCACCGAACAAACGGAAGAAACGAAAAATAAAATGACAGATTGTTGAAAAAAAATTAAGAAAATAAAATGCCACTTTGTATAACAAGTGATATTATATATATATTATATCTTTGTATTTATTTATTAATCGTATAGTACCGATAGATGTCGTCGTGGTGGTGTAAATAATAATGATTTTATATCAAATGTGTTCACAATGTTGTACCTACTTATTTTAACTTTCACAAACAAAAGTTTCCGGGAATTAAGCTTTTGTTTACAGATGGCTCAATAGCGCACTACCAATGATTGGAGATGCGGTCACATCAAACGTTCAAAAATTATGTCTAAAAGCAAATGTGCCTTTTACTATAACTACGAAATAGACCCGAATCGAAGTGTGCTATGCTATAAGCTATATCGAATCATTTTTCACACGATTTTCTTCGTACCGATCATAGGGCTCCTTTTGCATTTTGGTGGAGTAATCGGTTTTATGATTAGGTTAAAACTAGATGCAAGCTTAGCTGTAAATAATGGTCTCTTAAAACTCATACAGCTCAACTATAAACAAGCTGTTCGGTATTTTCTTCAAAGGCATAGTCCCAAGTTCCCGAATAAGGACGGGACCAACTCGGGGTCAACTTGGGATAAGTCCAACATTGTCCTCAGATTAAGACAAATTCAGTCTTCAAACGAAACCAGTGTTTGTTCTTGTTTAGGCCTTTCTTTTTTTATTTGAAAACACAATATTCCTATTAACTGTCGCTGGACAATTTTATACTACTTTTTATAAGACTTGTCTTTTCTCCTTCAATCTTGATCGTTGCCTGACTAATGTAGTACCTTAGAAGTTTCAATCACAAAACCACTAATTGCCTACAGTTCCCCGACACTGCCGCGGTCAACATGCTCACATAGCTGAGCTTATTCTGATAATACTTCCCACTCCTAGAGAGGCTTTGGTCTGCTGCAGACAAAGACTTTTGGTGCTGCCTATCTGACCTCCAAAACCCAGTTATTGGGTAACACGATACGGTTTGGAAAAATATGCAGAGTGGCTCGGTTCAGGTGTCCGGGAGTGTATATACCTATTTACAAAAACTATCAAATTACAATGCGCATCAATAACATTTGTATAATTAGAAGTGTCCTTTACGGTAAGTACTGAACAAACAGGTAATTTACATGTAGATAGTTCAAGTCGAGCAAATTGCCTATTAACATGGCAAGCACTAATAATACTTAAAAACTACAATCGTGCCTAATATGATGTCATGCATGGTGTTGTGCAGCTTGATAATAGAAATAATCATAATGATGTTTATGTTTCCAGAGCCTCCTATCCTTTATTAAACATCACAGCATATTAAAACAATATTACGTTACGTGGTAACAAAACAAATATAATATTTTCTATTTTATCTATTAGGTACCAGAGTGATGAAATTAGGTACGGCTGCTCGGAATACTCTTTTTTGTCTGAGATTTGTAAAACCCATTGACACATTGTTTCATAAATTTTCAATGAATTCAGGCCCATAATTCACATCTTTACCGCCCTTTAGTAGCTATTTTCAACAAAAAAAACCAGTGGCACCTACTTTAACTCATATCATCACCTCGCCCAGTAACTTGTGCTAGCTCTAGGTCACTGTTCTTTGTAGACATTTACGGCCTGAGTTTCCCCCTAACAATCCGTGGCAAACAATGATTAAACAAGGAAATATACGATACGTGTTGTTGCAGCAGCCCGGTATTATGATTTAAATAATTATGTAGGTAATCATATAAATATATTTGCGGAAAACAGCATCACACTATGCATGATGCCTGGTTTGAACTTCAAAAGAATACTTACGTGGGTCGTTGTATTTTTCATAAAATATTATCTACTGCTAAAGTTACATGGACACAAACACTTCTAAAATTATGAAAACAATAGTTATTCTGCAGTATAAAAGATGAATAACTCAGCCCTTGTGATGTATTAATAGTTAACCAGCGCTCCACGGGTAATCAAACAGTTCAGCACGCTTCACTTCGGCATTCCCTGGACAGTTAAGCAGTCAACCCAGCTCCTTTCTCATGGTGTATTTTCTTTTAACAGTGACACGGTGTGCAATTCTCTTTTTGTCCTCTCATTAAATCTTCTAGCCAGACGTAGGAGCAACACTGTCACGACAGTTTTGAAGTTATAATCAGTTTGTGTCATATAGTTCTATGATCGCAATCCGCGAGTGACCTCTGATTTCATACCTGCCTGCTTTTAACGACAACCAGAAGAAGTATGTAGATTTCTGGGTAGTATTTAATCAAAATATGTTATATTGTGTAAACAGGGAGCTCGGCGACGTTGGGCGGGTACGGGCGCGGCTCGGTGATGGGCGCGACCGGCGTCTGCACCGGCGCAGACTTGCTGCGGCTCGGCGGCCCGCCCCGGGGCTGGTACCCGCGCCAGAGACACAGGTATGCACCACCAGCTCAGGAACCATGCCACAACTTGACTCGCCATACATTTGGAGCGTCAAGTTGTAGAATGAAGGAATACTTTTGACAGGTGAATACTTGTCTATGGTCTGCTAACCTTATTTATTTTTATTACAAATCTATTGAAATCTGCTCCTGACAGAGTGCTGGTAGGTAGGTTAAGTACTGAAGAATATTACAACATTCTTGAATCTAAACTAAAGAAAAGGAGGCCTACAGCAGCAACAGAGACTAAAAATAAATAATAATCAAAGATACAAAACTAGGTCACCATGGAAGTGATTTTTTAAAACTTAAATATTATCAAGACATGTTTTTTTTTATGTTAGGCTATACTGTCCCACTGCTGAGCAAAGGCCTCCCCCAAATCCTTCCAAACATCCTTTTCTAGAGCCACCTCGATCCAACCCTTGTGGTACGCGTCTAGATCGTCCTTCCGTCTCTTCCTGAGCCGGCCTCGTCGGCGCCGTCCATCCTAAGGCACCCACCGTGTGGAGACTGTTGCCCAGCGGTCGTTATGCATGCGGCTGACATGACCCGCCAGATCCCATTTTATACTTGGCAGCCTTTTTGCCTACGTCTAGGATCCCGGTTTTGTAGCGCAACGTGGTGTTTCGTATGCTATCAGTTCGGTTTACACCCGCTGCGCTCCATTGCAAACCCCAAGGCAGAACTTTTGCGACTCGGTGAGCGATCAGGTTTGGGCACCGTAGGTTAGGACGGGCAGAATACACATATCGATGAGTTTTCGCTTCAGGGAGATCGGTAGATCGCCCTTCATTAGCGTCTTCATGGCCAAGTAGCTTTTCCAGGCATTTTCGATACGGCGATCGATTTCCTTTTCTTGCCTGTTCTCGAAAGAAACTAACTGGCCCAAGTAGATGTACTCATCGACATAATGTATTTCCTGCCCATCTACCTCGATCCTAAGCTTAGTGCTGTTGGTCATGGCTTTGGTTTTAGACCGATTCATCGCGAGTCCAACCCTGAGGCTTGCCGTGCTTAGGTCTTGAAGCATAGTCTGTAGTTCCAGAGCTGTGGTGGCAAAAAGGACTATGTCGTCGGCAAATCGGAGGTTAGTTAACCTCCTGCTACCGACTTCAATGCCCTTGGTTATCCATGAGGCTGCCAGTGTTCTAAATATCTCCTCAAGAGTGCTTGTGAATAATTTTGGAGAGAGCGGGTCACCCTGCTTAACACCCTTTTGTATCTTAAACGCAGGTCCTGTAGTATTCAGTTTGATGTCTGCGGTGCTGCTGTGGTATATTTTTCTTAAGAGGTCTATATATTGCTGTTCCAGTTCTTGGTTTTCCAATGATTTGAATATTTCGGAGTGTTTGATGCTGTCAAGGCCTTCGTATAATCTACGAAGGCTAAGTATAGTGGTTTATTATATTCTGAATATTTTTTCTAGTAGCTGGTTCAAGGTCTGTAGGTGGTCAGTTGTTGAGAAGCTAGGGCGAAATCCGGCTTGTTCTGGTGGCTGATGTTTATCCAGTTTCCCGTCTATGCTATTACCTTAATAAAAGTTCTTTAAATGTGAGATGTTAAGCTGATTGGACGGTAATTGCCGATATCACTTTTGTCGCCTTTTTTATGCAGAAGAATTATATTTGAATGGCACATTGTTTTTGGAACTTTTCCAGATTGTAGTATGGTGTTAAATAGGTTCGTAAGGTGGGGCAACAAAGTGGTAGAGCCGATTTTGAGCGCTTCAGTAGTAATTCCATCTTCCCCTGGACTTGTATCATAGCGTATTGTAGTAAGTGCTTTGTGCACTTCATAACCGTTTATTGGGGGAATGGAATCTGAAGGATTGTATTCGGTATTGACATCGTGTGGTGAGTGAATATATTAAACTATAGAAATGGGTTGCTATTTCCATGATTTTCTCTCTACTGTAATGTTTTATGCCATCATTATCTACCAAACTGTTAATCCAGCTTTTTCCTTTTGTGACTCCTTGTTTTAAAACTCTCAGGGATGTATGATTTTCTAAGGCTGTTTTAACCAAATGTGTATTAATATTTCTCAAATCTTTTCTAATACTCCTTTTAACTTCTTTATCTATTGTTCTATATTCTGTTGTTCCTATTACTTTATTAGTTCGTTTTTCTATAAAATTATTAGTATGAGCTGTTGCCTGTTTGTTTATTTCTATTTCTGGATTTGTTTTTTTATGGCTCTACAAGTACTGCTTATTCCGGTCACTACTGCATTATATTGGTCTTCTGCGTCTGTTTTATCAACTTTCCGTAGTTCAAAATAATTCGATAATTCTAGGTTATAATTTTCGGAATTGTTTATAAGTGTTTCTTTAGAAAGTCTTTTGATTTGTTTCTTAAACAATTTTAAAGTCTAGTCTGATTTTTGCACGGATTGGTCTATGGTCTGAGCTGTATTTGACTCTCATTTTTAATAATATGACTGTCAGATGATAAAACGTAGTCGATTTCATTGCGCGTAGAGCCGTCAGGTGACATCCATGTCTATCGTCGTTGTGGTTTCTTTGAGAAGAAACTATTGGCTATGAGCATGTTCTGTCCAAAGGCGAATTGGGTGAGCCGAGCACCTCGCTCGTTGCGGTCTCCTAATCCAAAACAACCGACCGTATCCCCACTATCCAGTTTTTGCCTTCGTCCCACCTTTGCATTAAAGTCACCAGTTACCATGGTCCAAGTGCCCCTATTTTCGTCGCAAACTCTATTAACAAGATCGTAAAAGTCTTCTACGTCTTCGTCGGAATGTGTAGATGTCGGTGCATATACTTTTTTCTTTTGTACGAAAGTTAGCGTTTTATTGGTTGTTAGTCGGAACTTGAGCACAGCTACACGTTTAGAGTAGCCCACGAATTTGATGATATTATCCTTCCACTTCTTTGCCACCATGAACCCCACTCCGTGTTGTCCACTGGTTTCACCGAAGTGAAAGAAAACAGCATCGTCTCTTTCCTGTGTTCGCCCTCTCTCCTGACTTCTGAAAGACCCAAAATGTCCCAGCTGATGCCTTTTAGAGCGTTCTCAAGCTCAATTAAACGTTCATCTTTCATCAGCGTCCGAACATTGTAAGTGAGAATATTGAGTGTATCGGAGTCCTTTATGTAATTTGCCGTGGTCGATCTCGCCCGGAGATTCTTAGCTCCCCTGACTCCAGGGCCGCGCTCGCACCCGTCCACGCCAGCACAACCGCTGGAGTCGCCGGGCACTTGGGGCCTGTTTCTTATTCTTCTATGCATAGGGGGGGGGTTTGGACCATAACCCGCCACCCTGGTCCAGTGCGTGTTGGCAAAGACATGTTTAATGAACAGAAATCTAGCTAGTTTATTCTTGTTCTCATCAGCTGCTGTTTAATTTATACGAAAAACGGCCACTAAACAGGAAGGAAATAATCCAAATTATTAGTCATTCGTTCCAATCATACCATATTGGTACTGTGCAAGTATGCACCACTATTAGACAATAGGCATGACAGATTTGGGAATGTTGACCAATATGTTTTATTAGGTTTTATATTTTGTTTTCTCCACTTGTCACATAAGTACCTACATCGCCATCGCCATTATAGCCTTTTCAATCCGTTGGTATTTAGTATAATATATTTTTGTTAAATTGACGGAAAACTGAAGCACTGCAATCGCTGTTTCCCATGTAGTGCTGGGGCCGTATTATGACGTATTAATGCCACCATTTTTCCAGTGTGAAAGAGACGGAGCTATACAAGGACGATAGCACTTTCCTTTTTTTTGCAGTGGAATACTGATACTTCATAATAAGGCCCCTGACAGTTTTAATAACTATAATGTAAACCATAATCATATTATTTTAACTATCCTCAAACTAAGGAAAATCAAACCTATAAAACCTCATATCAGAACAACCCATAGGAGTTTTAAATAATTGCCCTTCGTAATATTATATTCAAATCGTATTGTTTATTAGGAATGGAATTCAATGTTGAGGTTATAAACTACGTTTCCTGAACAATTTCTCGAGGATCCATTACAGAGTTCAATTTTATTTGTTTTACTCCTCTTAAGGGGTCATTGTACTCATCATTATGAACAACTTTCACTAACCAACCTGACATCGCGAAAAAAATATCATTAGGTATATTATTTGGTCTGAGTAGGTATATCAGTCATTTTTAACAATTACGTAATTGTCAAAAAGTTACCCCTTTAACTATTTATAGGTACAGTCACGAGCAAAAATATGTATACACTTAGCAAAATTCAATAACCATTTTGGAATAACGCATTGCAACTTTGAGATGCTACCTATTTCATAATAATATGGGTCCCAAAATACTATGTTAGTTATAACATAAAATTACAATCAATAGAGTAGGAGAAAATCACTTTTAAAAGTTGCTAAGTGTATACATATTGGTGCTCGTGATACACGACGTAAATAAATATGGTTATATACAGTCGCTAATCAGTACCTGACTTGCATCAATTATAGGTAAATAAACGCCAAAGAGTAACTCCTTTAATTAATAGGTACACACGGCTACACGTCAAGCTATATACATTTCCAGTCTATGCTGATCTGGCATTGTGCAGGATTTCCGTACAATGGGCAATGCGAAATCAGCTTATACTGGAAATGTATAGCTTGATGCGTAGCCTTGTGTACCTACAGTGTGTACTTACATAATATTTTCATTTCGTTTATTTATTTTTTCTTCATATCTATTTACACTTTTAAATATTTCTTAAGATAAAAAGTAAGAAATGTAACAATAAACAAAAAAAACACAATCTTAATAAAATAATTCACGAAATTGTTATATTTTTACTAGTTATGGTATCCATGTGGTTTAGATAGGTATTTACGTAAGATAAGACATGATCAGCTTCAAGTAAAAATAATTGATGAGAATCATCTTCAAAAAGGGTAGACAACTCACCTGAGCATGTGGTTTGGCATTGCAGGTGGTCTATTCTGTAAAAATCTCAGTGAAAACTAACTTCTCCTAAGTTTTCAAAGTGAGATTTTTACAGAATAGACCAACAGATGTCCATAGGCAGTGGGGACCACAGACCACCAGGTGGGTGGCCTGGATAATCGCCACTCATAAAAAATAAATAGTAGGAATTAGTCTTAATTTTAACGTGTCTTGGTTGTACTTGTGTTATTTAGATCCGATCATATTCTCAAACCACTTAATCAGCTTACGTAAAGCTGTGCTTTTTCGGAAATAAAAAACTAATTTGTTAACATTCCAAATTCGCATTGACCAGCTCTCTAACCAGTTCGCTTGTGCTGGCAGGCCCGCTTCAACGGAGCACCTGGACCGACTAACAGCCTCGTCAAAGATGGCCGTGGAGCACCCCGTGGCCTGGGAGGGCAGCGCGGCCCGTAAGCCGCTCACCCTGCCGCCCAACCTGACGCCTAAGTTCTTCCAGAAGTCACCCAGAGAGGCGCTTCGCAGGGTAACCAGCTTACTAATACGAAAAGGTGAGCTAACTTTACTTATTTTGTTTCAATTATAGGTACATTGGTCAAGGCTCTTGGGTACAGGTATTGAACAATTTTAACGACGTCAAGATCATAATTATGTGGATTGACAATATAAGCTCATCGGTTGTGCATTGTGAAGGTGTAGACGAGTACGGAACTACGGACCTAGGAGCTACGCAGGCCGTAGGACGCAACACCAAGTGTACCTATCAAAACTAACAGAGTTAACATCAAATGATGGTGTTTTGTAGAACGCTGAGGAATACTGAGATGCGAAGTTACAAAATAATACTGCTATGAACATCGAAGTCGCTCACAAACAAGTATTTCCAGACTAACTAGTTTTGTACACAAATCAAGATCTGAAACCGTCCTCCCTGTAAATATTTCAGCAGAAGCAACTACAATTTATACTAACTTGGTATTACGAATCTAGGTATATCAATTTCATGCAAATAATTTCCGGTTTCGTGCTAGATATGTCGCAGCATCTACTTAAAATTTATGTATTTAACCGGATACGCCCTCTGATTAACTATCATCCTTTAAATATCATTTGGGTTTCCTGTGAGTATGTATGTATTATTCTACATGCGAAAGTGAGTTTGTTTTTTTTATACAAAATGATTCTAATGGATGTTTCAAAAGATTATAGTTATCAGTAGTTAAATATCAGTAAATGCTTTTTATATTTGCATCTCAACTTTATTTTATTTATTAAGGTCCTTAATGGGTGTATCTTATCATTGATTCATAGAATAATTTTAATTAGTCATCTAACAGAATGACACGATGTTTAATAACACATCCTACTCAGAATTTGAAGGCGAAATAATAAGCAGGTACAAGACATACTCACTCATTATGTACGTGCAATAATGAATAAGCAGATAAGTATAGATTGCTTTCCCGAAAATATTTTTTGCTGAAAAACAGTCATGTTCGTAGGAAAAATTCTTCATAATTTCGACTGTAGTATGCGGATATCAAACAAAAGACATTAGGTACGATTTTTGGTAAACTATTTCGCATCTGAAATTGATTCCTCCTGAATCGAATAATTCTGCAGTGTACGAGTCTTTATTTTAGTTTTTTAGGTGAAAAGTCAATTCCAATCATCAAAGGTTCAACATTAGAACATTTCATGGCCACACCCGTCGTAAAGAATTCCATTCATGACATCACTTATAACGACCTAAATAAGGTGCCATTAACCTTATAATATCTAACCAACAACTAAACGATAAAAAAAGAAAATTACATAACCGTTACATATAAACTAGTTGGGTTATTGCCAAATATTTTTCGTGTACGTAATGATCTTGAGTGTCCTATTTTCGAATATGTGCAGTTTAGTTTATTTTATAATCGCTATCATATAAGCACATAAAGTTCATTAGAAAGTTAGGTACAAATTTTTCTTATAAGGATATTCTGGTTTATCAAGTATAATTAATTCGATGATATAATCGCCATTGATCTTGTTAATCTGTTACTTATTTCAGTTCAGTGTTCTAATAAAAAGTTAGTTACCATTTCATTGTAATAAATAATCCTTGCCTGAAACTTATTATGTGTGCATTGTGCAGAATAAGTTTAATTAGGTACCTACTTCAGCCAAATTAGAGTTAGCTTCTCTAATAGGATAAATTAAAGCACTAATTAAGATTGAACATACCTACATTTCCTTGCGTAGCATTTTTTTGTTACAAAGACCAGTTTTATATGACCGTTATATTTCATATGTGTTCACGTTTGTTGCTAATAGATGGCGTTAGTGGTTGCAGTTGGTCGTTAGCGATATTTGTGTGTGTGACTAATTCCCGCGCGGCACAAACAACCGCGGACGTGTCTAAATAGCTGTTTACTTTATGAGACACAAAAAGAAATGTGTGGTATCGATTTAAACAAGATACACTTATTTTCTGCGTGTAATGCAATAACGTTTCATCTTGACGAGTAGGTACCTACCGCACATTAAATCGTCATTTAAACTATTGACCCAATCACTAGGACTTTGTTCAATTAATATGATAACTAATCTGCACTGTAATACCTATGTATAATTGTATAACGTACGGTAAGTAAGGATTCCGTACCATTTGATTCTGCGCAGGCGGAAACATCTGCGTATTAAAACACGTGTAGGTTATCCTATTAGGTATAATGTAGGTACTCGCACATTGTACATGTAGCAGTTAAATGAAAAGAGTTGTAAAGCAACTAATATGGCTGGTTTATATTAGGTACGTATGTACCTAGTTCCAGCATTTTAACATCGGTTATATGCAGAAGAAACTAAACTCTTAGGTCTCAAATATAATGGTGAATTTAAACAGTCTTATCTAAGGTGTAGGATATATATTTCTTTGTTTTTAATGAGTTATTCATAGTCGGAGTTGCCAACAAAAGAGTGCAACTAGTGTTATATCGACTGAAAAGTATAAATACATGAAAAATTACCAATAATATGTAGATAACGATACATTAAGATGATAGCAGAACTATGTTAACCGACACGTGTTCCGGGTGTACTTACAATCTTTATTTTATAAACTCAAGTAGACTGTGTCAGTTATATGTAGAAACAATAACCGCCGGGTGCCTACCTACCTGTGTAGATTCATATGTTGTAACAAAGCAACTCAGAACCTAGAGTCTAGACAATTAAAATTTTAATTGACACAACGTGCTGCAGGCATGACTCAAGACATGACTATATTCATAATACATAAATATAATAATTTGAATGAAACTGGTCTGTAGGCTTAGAATCCTGTTATTATTACACTCTAAATAAACCGGCACATTCGAGCCGTGTAACAATAAGGCGATAACAATCGCTTACGGGGACCTAAAAAGTTCGGCTGCACAATAGTGAATAGCATACAATGGCGATTCTGTTACCTGCGACATCAATATGTGCATAATAGTATGGCGAGGGGCAAGGTATGGCGTGGTGTGGTATGGCGGCGCTGTCGTCCGTCAGTGAATCACGGCGCGCTCACCCTGCATGAGTGTCGCCGTCGCTGAGTCACCACCTCCGCGCCACCACCACACCGCGCCACCGACAGCGCCAGGAAAGATGCCAATACACCCATTATTCCGTGATTAATAGAGACGTGAAAGTAGATAATGGCTGACTCCATTATTATTTATTACTCACTCATAAATTATTACTTCTCAGAAAACCACGTTTGTGTCTGATTATTCACACATCCGTCACAAGAAGTCCTGATAGCTCATCGCATCGAACGACACATCTGCTTTGTAACGTTATACGCTAAAGCAAATAATGAGTGTTAGAGAGTATACTTTTCTACAAAGAACTTGGTCTGTTAAACCGGTCGCTGCCAAAGAAGGTAACCGGTCAGGATTTGAGGCCAAGATCGTAGCTGTAACAGCGGGTCGGAGCGCGGCGCGGGCGCGACTCCGCGACTGACGACTGCTGCCCTACATACGACCTCGCCGCTATCTTCTTTAAAGCATATTATACTTGGACTCTAGAATAACAATGACATCAAATTGATCGACTCATTGATTTGGCCCGTAAAGTGAGTCAATGATTCGGCTCTAAACGTAACGTTTAACATGAGGATAGCATGCCGTGTGCCTCATTTTAGTTGACTGGACTAATGCCTATGGCTACGCATACCTACTGCAGTTGTCATAGATGATAGCTTTGTTTTAAATTCTGAATCCGTACATTCCGTACCTATCACCAATTTTATAGCATTCTGAAATTACCCCTTTGACATCCAATTTAAAAGTGTAAACTCTTATAAATACAGTGTGTGTCGTACCTATTAGAAAATGCTAGAAAATATTTTCTCTAAAATAGTTTGGAAGGTGGCCAGCTTTCATTCATTGTGTACACTGGCATGTTATTTAAAACTTGGCTCCGTTTTCAAGGGAAAGCCCTTTGATATTTAACATCAAACCGTTGATTAAAGGGTTCTATACCGCAATCAATAAGTAGGTAAGTCTAGTGTCAATTACTATTGGCTATTCCAATTAATGTTATTCACAGCAGAGGCCAAATTTACAGAACATTTCGAACTTTGAATCAGGAGTTGCATTTGGAATAAGTAAACCGCCTTCAACTTTGCTGACATATCTGTAGCGCGAAGTATCCAATATTGATAACGCAGTCTGATACGGTGGTATCAGTGATAGCGCGGTGTAATCAACAAACTTCACATCTTAATCAACTTTATCTTGCCTGGCTCAACCAAACCCATATTTTGCAGGTATTTACTATCAGAGGAAATATCTGATAGCTGTTCAACACATTAGTGTCTATCAGATAACCAAGCAAGAGTTTTTGCACTGTAGAACGTAGGTATTGCACCAATTGTACCTACTTAGTTAATTAAACAGGTTTAGGAACCTACGTATACCTCCTGTATATGGATTTTTTACGAATTCTTAAAACAAACGTTTATAAAACAGAATTACACAATGAGTAAATACTAAATACCATGTAAATTTATATCAGTCGAGTTACTTAGTCATGTGTACGTAAATAGTCCATTTCCATAAAGTTTTATTTAATTGAGTAGGTTTAGGAATGTTGGAATATTGATAAAGGAGTTGAATAGAATTCATTAAAATCTTCCTGTTTGAATTTCTCTTTAGAACTCACAAAAACTTGTACGCAATAAAACTTAGTTTTACACCAATGAATATATTCTGCTAGTAAGATCGTTTCGGGAGCTCCGCACTCCTGGCATGCATTGTCCTGCGTACGCGACGTGCATGGTAATGACGCTACATCCGTCTCCCAACGAATAATATATCCGGTGTGTAGTAAGTAAGGCCTTTTTAATATTCATATAGAAAATCTTGTTGTTGGCTCCTGGACAGCCCTCTGTTAGCACCGCTGACGCCACAGTAGGCCACGTATCACTGAAGGATGCCATTCCGATTGACTTTGTGTTTCCTCTACTTATCCATTTGTTACATTATTATGTTACAATTTGCGGAAAAACAGGAGTATAATATTCACAACTCTGACCATAGCTGGATTTATCGTATTTTATTAATCTTATACTAGAGGATTTCGTTCTTTTTTAGAGTTTCTATTTATGAGGTATATTCTCAATTAAATATTACGAGTAGCTTTGTTTTAATGCTCTTGATCGAAGAGCTGTGTCGAGCTTTCAGTTAGACAAAAAAAAAACTGTGTCTAAAGAAGGAACCTGCGATACTTAAACGGCATTTAAAACAAAAGGGGAAACGTTTAGAGTAATGTCAAGTAATCTGATTAGATCACTCGACTTGGCGCTACACGAACCACTTAGTTTAACGCGCTTATACATATAGCGGATTAGGGACATAGAAACTGACTAAACCAACTAAGTAGGTAGGTAGGTACCTACTATTTTTACTCGGTGTGACTTTAACTTGGACTGACCCAATCTCCAATGATTCAGCCTTAGAAGTATTTCTTTCAAGGAAACCGCAATCATAAAAATAGATTTTCTAAAAAACAGTAAACATCTCGACTCAGCTTTTCCGTTATATTTTTAGTTGTAGTTTCATGGAACGTTTTCCCAGTATTCGGGTTGGAATTTTACACTCGAGAAAACATCATAAAATACTTCAGAGACTCGACACTTTCGGGACTTGTCATTTCACGAGGGTGACTCTTTATATTAATGTTGGTAGATGAAACAACTGATGAATATGCTTACGAGTTTGCTATATAAAACGGCTATTTGCCTGACTGCTGTTTGAGGAATGATTGAATACTTACAACATGTTTCAAGCGAGGTCATGATGAGTAAGCTTCACTGACGTCCGAACTGAGTGTACCTACTTCATGTAGGTATTGGGTATTGGAAAATATCTGTTGAATCTCAATTACGTAACGCCTTCGCGAACGACCTTCACCTTGGATGCCCACGTGCTTACCAGTCCGAATGTACCAGCTTCGAGTTACCATTGAGTGAGTATCTACGAAGTACGAACTCTCTTATGTGGGCTGGGCAAAATTAATTAAAGCAAAAGTTAAACGACCGGCGAGTTAGTAGTTGGCAAATAAATCTTTATTAAAACCACCAATAAACATCAGCGTGGCACGCAACACTCTAGTTAGTTTAGAAGTGCAGACGTTTGTGCCGCTGTTTGTAATCCATATTTATTCATGACTGTCTCGCCTGAAGACACTTCAATACTTATTAATTCTTACACAGAATTCGTTTTGACTCGTAAGGGGACTGAATTTAGATACTAGTTATAAATCCAGATGGCCCAGGTATTCTCGACTTAATATCCTCGAGAAATTACTTATAGATTAGCCTATCAGTCTATGTCGCTATGAAGAGAACATGGCTATTGATAAAATGCTGGTACTGGTAAGTGTTCTCAATCCGTGAGCTCTCTAAACAGTCCCTTATCGTTATTCACTGGGTACATGTTGATGCACGACCTTTGCCGGCGTGTAACCTAAAAGCTTCATAAACCTTTTTATGGGTATGACTCCGTCGACAGCCGCCAGTGCCATATGGCGCTGTACAGTCGAGTACACATTCACTGAAACGATCATGTTCATGGATCATTACTTCACATGTTGACCTGGATGCCAAAGATTAATAATACAGTGTTTACGAGCTACCATATTTATCTATAAGTTTAAAAAAGAAAAAGCAATGGTAAAACATTTTGACATCTTGTGCCTGCCTGCCAACACGCCGAAATAAAGATAAGTTAAAACGCTTATCAACGATAACACTTTCTTTCAACTAAGTGACTCATTTCCGTCACAATTTTAATAGCAATCGATTTGCACGTTTTCGCTGAAGAAAATACTGAATGTTTTGTATGTCGCTGTAGAAAGAGTTGACAATTTCTCGTATACTATGTAAAACCTTTGTGCGTGACATTACAAAGCTTAACCTTAGTGGTATCCTTTCGTATCACATGCTCGACCGCGAGTACCGCGACCTCGTGGTAATACAATATGGCGAGGCGCCACGCTTGACTCAAGCCGTGATTACTCTTTTGTGACATGTTACAATCATCTCTTATAAATAATCCTTATAATAAGTAGGTACGTGCCATCACGCTAATCGAAACAGTTCTTTGAAAAATAAAAGGCATGAGTCACCATCAACATTCGATAAGGCACTTACTTCGTACAGTTCAATTATTGGTTGTATGTATTCATAACATTATAACGTTCAAGCTATAAATGATACCAAATAAAATCAATTTTCGGTATAAATCTGTTATTTTCCATGGCGAGAACCGAACGAGCTGTAAATGTATTTTTAAACTCGTCTCCAGTCCAGACGTGGCGGTCGTCGGTCGGTGGTCGCGGGCCGCGGTGCGCCTGCCGCCAGCGACCATCACCCACATACCGCGTGCAGCATGCCTAGTTAGTTAGTACACCTGTGCACACACTCGGTACTTACACACTGCACTTTTACTGTTACTAACTAAAAACATTAAGTAGTTTAGTCTAACTCGATCGAAAAGTCTAAGTCGATAACTTATAGGAGGCAAAAACACAGATTCTGGATGAAATTACCACTTATTGTGTGAGTCTAGCATGTAAAGGTAGACTCTACGAAATATATTTTGTCTAAACATTTAATGGTAAATTGATGATGATTGCGCTAAATAACTGGAACAACATTTCAAGTAGGTACTTAGTTACCCACCTACGATAAAAAACCACGAAACTTTCGAAAGCCATTTTTCACCTATCGACACGTGCTCCGAATAACATATCATTTAAAATGCAAAATACCCTTTCATTTATAATTATTATCTACCAAATAAGGTAAAACTATACAGCGTGTTACATTTGCGTCAGTTTAAATTTTGGCACAATAATTAATAAATAAATATAATTATATGATTAATGTTTATTTAATATTTAAATATTTATGGTACCTATTTTTAAAACTATCGAGATGACGTCCGACTAATAGTGAAGTTCCTATGGAAGAAAAAGACTTGTTGTTTGACCCCAAATAAATTGGGATAAGGGCTAGAAAATGATGGTAGTTTAATTACAACGTACATTGAACCTACGAAGACTATATACAATTATACTTACATGACAATGATGAATAATATTCTAATATATCGTTCTCCTCATTACTGATCTTACGAGGTATATGTACTTATATGTAAATAAATAGGCTATCTGTTTGTTCAGTTTCTAAAATACCTACAGTGTATTTAAACTTTAAGTACACTGTAGGTATTTTAGAAACAGCTATAAGGTGCAAGCACCGAATTTAGTCTGATTATCGATTATCACGTTAAGCCGCTGGTCCTGGCTGTCATTCGTGGATCGTTGACAGTCTTTACGGGTCGTCAGAAGCCCGAAAGTCTGACAACCAGTCTTACCAAGGGGTATCGTA
Source organism: Lithophane semibrunnea (assembly GCA_947363905.1). Taxonomy (NCBI): domain Eukaryota; kingdom Metazoa; phylum Arthropoda; class Insecta; order Lepidoptera; family Noctuidae; genus Lithophane; species Lithophane semibrunnea. The sequence goes on along the minus strand of OX376189.1, from coordinate 12,644,577 downwards.
TTACCCAGTTACTGAGTTGTGGAGGTAAGATAGGCAGTCGCTCCATGTAAAATACTGGTATTCAGCTGCATCCGGTTAAACTGGAAGCCGACCCCAACATAGTTGGGAAAAGGCTAGGCAGATGTATCGATTATCACATTGTAGTAACTCATACAACTTATTATAACTTTTGATTCATTTGTACAAAGTGTCAGATGGTCGGTGTCAGTGTTTAGTTTGATTCATACAAACACAACTACACATAGTTTTCCTATTGGACCAAAATGGCAAAGTTATAATAGCCGCAGTTTAAATCAGCTAATAAGAGTCTAAAATATAAACCAGAGATTTTTTTGTCCCAGTAAATGAGAAATCGCCATGGAGATGGCGAAAGGGAACCTTTTTAAATTAGTGGGATAATAGGTAACATTCAGATATTCCTCTACTGCTTTACTTTGTGTGGTTTGTCCAAATACCGCTAATGAGTGGTAAGTAGTATGGGCTAAGTATAATGAAGTTAGGGAAGGAAATACGTGATTTCCTTCCTTTACTTTGTGGTATGTGAATAGTAACAGGGTTGACCATTTAGTTGCTGTGTCAATCACATAATATTGACAGAGACACATAGCTTCCAAGCTTCAAACTGTCCCTGAACAATAATAATTCTCAAAAATCATACAAAATGAGCTAATTAGAGCCTCCTTGGAGAATGTGGTGCTAAATTAAAGTCACATCGAAATCTGTCAAAATTTCGTTTATCGGGGTCTCTCTCTCGATACTAAGGACATAAATTTGTACAGCAGCAACATTTTAAGCTTTAAAAGTCCCGAGTGGCAATCCCATTGATGACACCCACTGCGCCTGCGGCCACTGAATATGGAACCCCTAGTATTTTTTTTATTATTTCCATTTATTGAGAACGTATTACGTACCTAACTAGTTGGGTCCGAACTAGATGTAACAGAATATCAACATAAATATTACCCGGAAAGGCTGCAATCTGACCACACTGCAATGCAACCACACATACTTACTACACAAAATAGCGATAATAATATCTTTGCTGCAAGTCTTAATAACCTATTTCGAGTAAGCACAGGAGCTATATTATGGCTCATGTCGCTCATGTGTTAAATCTATGGCGCGATTGTCGGTTGCGATTTGAGGCCTCGCGAGTCAACGCCACTGCCAAGGCCGCCTCGTGCGCCACTTGGAACAATCGTTATTTGAATTCGGTGCAAGCGACTGAGCTTTATCTTTATTGATTAATCGTACATTGTGCCACAATGAGACAAAAAGAAAATTTCCGATTGGCAAAATTGATTTGTGAACACTATCAGTCACGTAGATGTTAAGTAGGTAGCTAAATCGTTAGTATTTTTTATAGTTTTAGTCTTAAATTATTTGCATCTCTTATTTAAATAAATGACAATGTAATCCTCTACGAAAACAAGATTTTGTAGACGGTTATGTAGTTGTTTTGAGCAATGTTCTAACAACACAAACACAACCCCATTCCAGAAGGGTCACCATCAACTATAACCATAGTCATCAGTCCAAACGGTCGCCTCGACCCGAACTAAGTTAATAGAATAATAATGAGATGACTCAGCAAAATCGATAATAAGTCAGCATCGAATAATACTCATTTGCGATTTGTTACTTTGTAGAGGAAAGCCATGCAATGTAAATTTGCGAGCGAGTGTGCTCGGGTGAACGATCGCAATAGAACCGGTCTGACAGGCAACCGCGGCAAGAAGGATCCTCCCGGGAATGTGCGCCGCGCTCTGTGGACCTCCGACCACTCCTGCACTCCTCTATCTGCAGTTCTGCACCCATATATTTCCGGTTTATATTGAAACTAATTCGTTTGAAAACCACTCCACATTGGTGTTATCGGTCATTGAAACAGCAACGGGAAATATGGATTTTTAAGTACGGTATTGTTTATTTATAACAGTTATTCAATAATGAATCTATTTTTCCTGTTAATTATTTGTAACGATTTAATTAATACAAAAAGATTTTGCGTTAGGTGCCCAACTGCCCAGGTACTACGAATATGATTGTTTTTCAGCGTAAGTCGTTTCCTCGCTGGTAGAGACTTGCAATCAATAAGCAATAAACGCTTTCGTATTGTAAGAACTGATAATGTATATCGATTCCTTTTAGTTAGGTTTAGTTGTACCTAGGTGAGCGTCATCGATTCCCTCAACTTGATGTAGGCGTGTGTTATCGGTCACTTATCAGGCCGACATCACTCTGAAATGTAATAATTTACCTGTATCGATATTAAAGTAAGTAATAATATCTTTCTGAAATTACATCACTATTACTTTACGGTTGTGGTAATATTTCTGAGTTTCTAGCCTACTAAGTACTCGACCATTACTCTGGTTCACACGGCTACACATCAAGCTATACACTTCCAGTATATGCTGACCTAGCGTTGTACGAAAAGCCTATACAATACGAGATCAGCATAAACTGGAAATTTATAGTTTGATGTGTAGCCGTGTGTACCAATAAAAACGACCAGCTATCTCATTGCGTAACATATTTTCTGTCGGTAAATGATTAAAACTAGATCTCTTTTATTTGACATTTCAACAACATTCATTGCGTTATTGACGTTGTTTGCTCGTTTTCTTTTAGTTTTGAAGATAGTCAAGCTACTAATATAAACCCTTTTACTGGTTGTATGTGTCAGTCGCTCTCGGATGGTGTCTCGAATTCTCGATTCGATAATCCGTCAATAGTCTCTCTGCTGTTATATTGGGACTTGAGATCTAATATTAGTATCTGCAAACTATAATGAACGATAGCACACCTGTCCTCTGCCAAAAAAGCCCTCGAGTTGTACTCGTAGCAAGTTCTTGGCTAGCTCAACATTGCTATTTAGGTAGTTGGTAGGTACACACGGCTACACATCAAGCTATACAAAACCAGTTTAAGCTGATCTCGCATTGTATAGGATTTCCCTACAATGAGAGATCAGCGTAAACTGGTTTTGTATAGCTTGATGTGTAGCCGTGCGTACCAACTTAGTTACATACAATCTTATCCTACATAGGTACCCGGTGTCTAGCGTTTGCGAGTTTTTTTTTTACTTTAGGTACTTACTAACGCGTTTATCTGTCCAACGATCGATTTAGCAGCAAATATTGTTAAAATAATATCTTTGATTTGTTCTAGGGAACAACGGGAAGGAGAAAGAAAATTCTCGAAACAAGGAAGCCACGTCACCAGCGGCGCGCTCCGCAAACGGTCAGTACTTCCCAAAACCATCCTGGTAATCTCTTCACAGGACAGTTCTTCACATGCTAACAAAATCTCATGAACTTACATAGCGGGCTCGCGGTCCGTAGTTACCATGGTGATAATCGCGTATTAAAGCTTGAATGAGTGCTTAATAATCGAGCTTTCAATCGGGAAGAGAGGGAGAGGAAGCTCCCCTCGTTTACGGCGCAAGGGTTCGGGGTTCGGGGAGGGTACACAACGCACATGCGGCGCGGCGCGTCCCCGGGGCCCGGGGTCCGCGGCGCGCGCAGCCGGCACCCCTGCTCTGCCGCGCTCCGCGCCCTGCCCGCGCCGCACACCCCTCTCTGCAGGGGCGACTCGCGACACCCCATCCTACCACATTTTTGCGGAAATTGGAAACCACCCTAGATATTTGACTAGGTACATCATATTCGCATGTACGATTTTATTTCAAATCGCCAAAGGCAAGCAATGCGTTATTAATTTATTATTAAGTAAGTAGGTACTTATTCAAATTTATAATTATCTCAATAACGTAAACGTGAATGAGTCATACTTATAATTATGATAATATTATTTACGTTCCATTATATACGGCTCGTCCAATCAATTATGACAATAACAATAATAACCGTCGCCTTGGTACGAGACAAAACAATGAACTTGATATAAGTAAAGTTTACATTACATACCTAGTGCTAACATAACACAATCTCGGTATTGTTTACATAGCTAGCTAGCCTACTTATTTCAATAATTATTTACCTACCTATTATTATACATAATATTCTCGCCTGCACAAAAGCATCCCAACACCCTTCGGTATGATAAATGTAAATGATAATACAACGTTGGAACACAATGTCAGCATGTCGTCAGACGTGACTTATCAATGGGACAAACCGCCAGATAAAAGGACATCCGACTTCCGTGCCTACCTACTCGTGTAACACTAGGAATATGATTAAAGTAAAGTACCTAATGCTCATGTCATTACAACATTCACAACACATGTAAATTCTAAAACGCTGTATTAAATGCGAAATAATAGACACTTTCAACACAGACCCTTTATATATAAGTACATGGTACTTACATGATGAAAAGTTGAAGAGGACCCTGGAGGGAAGTACATTGAAGTTTAACTTACCCAATTTTTAAATTGAGTAAATAAATCTACATTTGTTTTACATAAGTCGTTTTCCTCTACTCTCCATAAAACATCCTGTATTTTGTCACCATTCGAAACTTTCGAATCGAAAGGATCAAATAAACCTCTGTAAAAAAAAACTATATCTTGTAATGAACAACATTAAATCTTACAATCCATATTAAGATCGTCTGGGCCCGCTTCAAATTTCCACCTAGCCTTGTAAAAAAAAGTTACTTTTAAATGCGCCCAATAATCCAGCCAAAAGATATAGACAACATAACACTTTGCCTATATTGCTTGTAGGAGAAAAACAGTTACTTATAAGTACATATCAAATTCATTTATGTAACTCAAGTTTATGGGATTTTAGGTACAAAATATTGAATTAGGTTTTATAAACATAAGAGGTATAAGTATACTTTTATAAACATAAGAGGTATAAGTATGCTGTTTGTAATATCGTTAGGCATATTAGGTTTCGAGTTTATCAATAAATTTAGGAACTGGCCATTGCGTTGCTCTCGTTTTAATGTAGTCTAGTTCAAGATGTTCTGTACAAAGACAAAATTACCTACTTGCAAACATTCGCAAACGTTAATTAATCTTAAAATTTAATATCTTATTTAATAAAGATTTGTCGATGCTCAGTCTGACTGTCTCTGTTTTTACTCGACTGCTAATAAAGGTCATGTTATGTGTGGCATTTCAGTTACCTATAGGTACCTACTGCATTATGTTTTCTGTCTTTGTTTTTCTAACTTAAGTCGAGTAAAATAAACAACAGTTCACGTTCGGCTAACGTGTCCAACTCGTGTCCGTTTTTATCCATAGAGCGATGAGTCGGTGACGTCACCGAGAATAACAACCACCTTTCTACTGGGAATAACCGATTAGCTAATTGGTTAGAATCTTCCCTTCCAACAGACTGGGTGAGTCAAGTGTCGTGGTATTCCTTAATTGATGTTCTGACGCGCTTTTATCATCCACTCACTGAGTATGAGATAGCATTATATCTTTTGTTAACCACTAACAATGTTTGAGTTATGCACGTACCGATTATGTTTTAAAGCTGCCAGGACCTACACAAAAAAATACTTCTTCTTTACATTATACAGGTATTTTCATAGGTAATGTTCTTATACTTACATTTATCTTTAATTTTATACAAGCTAACGCAGTTCGTTAATTCGCTGCCACAGCTGCTGATAAACATTCGCCTCATTTTCGCAATTTAGATCGGTTCCAGTGCTGAACACGACAGCATTTAATATTTTTTTAAAGTTTTAATTTCCATCATTTCAATATTGTTCAAGTATTAGTAATTCATTTAGTTAGCCACTTAAAAGTAACTCAAACCCATGGGTTTGAGTTACTTTTAAGTGGCTAGGTACATGTACCTATATAGAAACAAAATCGAAGGAAGGAACAAAATCAATCAAATCAAATAAAAGTGATTTGATTTGAACTAAGTAGGTATTTTAGGTTCCTACATCGTTGAGCTATGCCTAACGAACGAGCAGCCCATGGTTCGCTACCAGCACCCTAATTTCGTAACACGATCAATCACAATCTGAATCGATTTGAAAGAAATGTCCATTGCTTCATAAGTTCGAAAAAAAATCTGCTCAACATATGAAGGTTGTTGACCTGTCAACGCAATTAAATAGCTGACCTACAAATATTTTTCGAGTTAACATTATGTTATTTAATAGCTGAAACTTTATTCTTATTTAACGTGTATTAAAATATGTCTGTCTGTCTCTCTGTTACCTACCTTTTCACGCCTAAACCTCTGAACCGATCGATAAGAAATTTGACAAATAAGTACCTACAGAAAAAGAAAAAAAAAGAGGAAGATAATTGTGTATACAAAAATACACACAGTCGTGGGCAACTGCTAGTACTTTAATATATTATATTATTTATTATGTTGCTATAGTTAAAATCACTTTTCACAGCTGCTATTGGTTTCTCTTTACTTTCTATTCCAGCATTAGGAATTTAGAAGGTGGCAAAATTAGAAAGATGTTAATTGATTTTCGAGAGTCATGATCTTAATTTATTTAGTAGAGCGAAGCGTACAGGCTTCCAGTTGATGTCATAGTGGTAAGGTCAATAAACTTGCGCTGAACATTGTCTACAATTAATAATTCATGTTGTTATGGCGGCTGACCGCGAACACATTTGGCGAACTTTATTTTTTCGCAGTCATTTATTTTAAGGCAAGGATCGTTCAGCATGTAACATCTCAAGATGTTTGAACAAAGTTCAAGTACCTATCCATCTTGCTTTCATATTATTTTCTATGTGAATTCATTTCCTTATGTCTACCTAAACTACACTTACAACTCTGAAGCAGGTATTATGTACCACTTTACTAGTGATAATAAAATAAGTAGGTATACATATATTTATAGGGGCTCGTGGTTAAGTAATAACAGCCGAACGGGTCGATTTGCCGGGGTCGGTCCGTAGATGGGTGACCACCTTTACATACCGGGTCCCCTCGGTGGCTTGGAAAGCACGCAGTTTGTCCCGGCTATCATTCGTGGATCTTTGAGTCATTACGGGTAGGCACTCAGAAGCCCACTTTGTACAATTGAGGTATGAAGCCGTTATCGGATATTCCTAATTCCTAAATAATCCTGTACCTACCTATTTTTAATCACTTATTTTCTAAATATAAGTAGCTAAAAATCTAACTTAGCTTACAGAAGCAAAGTTAGATTTGAGCAAGAAACGATCGCTTACTTCAAACGTAAAGAAAACATAAAGAATTGATAACCTCCTCTTTTTTGAAGTCGGTTAAAAAGAAGTTTTATATTACAAGAACCAGTAGGTTAAATAACTAGATAGGTATGCGCTACTGCGAAAATATACTTACCTACCTAAATAGAAAAAAATAGAAAACAAAATCATCACAATGATTGATTAATTAAGGGTCAGACGGCACGGTTTGTGCAGTGACTGAGCCTGCTGCGCTGCGTGTCGCGGGTTCGATTCCTGCACGGAAAAACTATTTGTATGTCCTACAGGTAGGTAGGTAGTGAATGAGTTAGAGAGAGTAAGAAAATACGTTTATTTGCGGCAAATATGACGCTAAGAAAGGACAAATACACGAAAAATAACAAATTGGGGGAAAATATGGGTCACATTCACGCAAAACGGCCATCGCTCAGCTTATTGCTGCTGATGTGAGTTGAAATGTTTGTAGGTACTTTGCTAGTATAGGACAGTTTTTTAAGTGTGTCGCCAATCGGCGACTCAAGTTCGAGCGTATGGACAGGTCTCGCAGGCCTAGGTTACTCGGAGAAAGTAGTCAAGAGTCACAGATGTATCCTCACCTACCTACCTACTAACCTGCATATTATCACAGATACAAGCTTTTGACATCAATCCCAGTTGAATGTTTTAATAAAATATTTGACTTGTTAATAATTTAATTTTAAAGACTTGATATACTTACCTACTTAGTGCCTAACTGGTGTATTACCTACCCACTGTTCAAAATCTCAACAAATTAGTTTTGCATTTTGCACAAACGGTAAATATTGTTGCCGCGGATACGTTCGCCTCTCGTTGTTAATTAGTGCACTCGAGCTATTACATTAAAATTGCTTATGGTTCGAAAGCGTCTCCGCTAGTGCATACCGCAGCTACCTACAAACAATAGTTTTAAAAGAATGAGCCAAAACAATAATAATATAAACTTATTTATTTGCACTCAATAACAAGGTAAAATCAATAAGAGTTGGACGCCAGTGATAAGAAAGGTCAATACATCGTCGTTTATCGCAGTTCAATGGCCGCACAAGATTTACGAGGAAGAATATTGCACAAAACACTACTAAGTAGGTACATACCTAATGAAAATATTGATTACTAGCTTCCGGCCGCAGCTTCGCCCGCGTGGTATACCGATAAAGGTAGCCTATGTCCTTTCTCAGGCTCTAGACTATCTGTGTACCAAATTTCATTTAAATCGGTTCAATAGTTTTGGGGTGAAAGCGCGACAGACAGACAGTTATTTTCGCATTTATAATATTAAGTAAGGTTATGGATTATTCTCACAGAATCTTAGATTTTGAAAACTGATTGCAAATTACGCACACATTATTTCTCAACTAGTTTCTGCCCGCGACTCTGTCCGTGTGGAAGTCAGAAAATAGCACTTGGTTGCACAACCCACCAGTTCACCATCAAAAAGTAAAATTCACGTACCTACTTACGAGGAGGTACCAACGTGAATTTTAACTAGCCTAGCTTTTTAGCTTACCTAGGTAGGAAACCACGAATTAATTTATTCTAGCATATTTTCTTCCTTTCAGTTATCTCCTAAGCCATACGACTGTGATGAGAAAATTTTATCTCCATGATGCAAATGCTTAGCTTTACGAATTCTTACTTCATGTTTATAAAAATCCTCCAAAAAAAAAAACACTAAAATGTGAAATCACAGAAATATTGATAGTGATTTAAAAAACTTATACCACCATAAAAATGATACTCAGCGATAGTGTAGCTTTCAAAGAAGAAAAATGTACTTCCAGAGATTACCTTTTACAAACATATTATAAACAATGTATCTTTCTAATGTTAGATTTTTTATAATAATGGCAAGCGCGAGCGCAAGCACTGCATTAGTGATCGTGTTGCAGAAACAATAGCCGGCGCGGCCGCGCCGGCAGCCGCGGTCGCTGCGGCGACCCAGCTGACTCGTGTTACTCTCAGGGCTATCACCGATTACAAAACTTTTAACACTTATCTACCTACGTGCCAATGTTACCTTTTTAGATATCTATCTATTTTAATCATTTAAGTACAAGGAACATACTGAGGTGCTCAAACGGGAATACTTCGTTGAAATTAGTTGAGGTATTCCGATTATTGTACTACCTACCTACACCGAAATTAAAAGAATACCAAATCGTAATAACTAAAAACAGTTTAATAAATGAGTAATGATGGATGACATGTTTGAAAGTTTTTGCCAAGCAACTATTACCTAGTTTATTATTTAATTAGGTACAACTTTAAATAAGTCTTCGTAGGAATAAAATCTAAATGGCAAAATAGGAAATCAAGTAGAGATGGTAGCGCAGATCGAGTGCGGGAGGCTGCCAAGCTGCGATCAATACGCGGAGCCGTGGACGCCGCCAACGCGCCGCGCCGCCGCCGCGCGCCGCGCGCCTACGAAAGCGAACGCACCGACCTCGCTGCCCTTCACCGAAGTGTCGACGACCCCTGGACCCCGCGCACCTCCCCACACGCCACGCGTCTCTCGCACATCAGCCCTTCGCACTTCTTCAACTCGATCTTCGTGACCTGATTAGTTAAAATTTCCTCTGTCACCAGAAAACCTGTGTGTCAGTGGATACTGAAGTTACTAAATACAATGTGCAAAGATCCGTTTAGAGGTGGATCATTCCGTATGTTCGTCAGGTTCATGGGATTAATGCAAATCTGTTTTCAAGATCTTTAGATATGTAAAAGCTGACACTTGAACTATACCAGTCATTTCCTATAGGCACCTATGGACAGATTAATTTATCATCTGTGTCCAAACTCCAATCTTTCTCTGCTGGCTGCCACCCGGAACTCCGGGCCTACCGTGGAGTTTCTTGCCGGCTCTTCTCCATAGGTAACGACCAATTCCGTGCACCTAGCTTTCTGATGTTTCATAAGTGCCCATGTAGGTTTATGTGAAATAAAATATTTTGATTTTACCGTTGACGAATTTTTGCAGAGCTTCCGCAGTTATCATAATATCCCCTTCCAAACAATACGCGGATATAAATTTCATCCGCTCGTCGTAAAATCATTTTGAATATCCAGAGAATTCGGTTTTGGTCAAAGGGTTTTTTCGTTCAAAAATTATTTTTCATGTTGATTTTTATTAATATGTAGGTATAGGCTTCTGCCCTTTACTTACAAATTACAATTTTGTAAGTAATTGTTTTTAATACTTACCTATACATATCTTTTCTAATAACATTTTAGTGCCGATTGCCATTAGCTGGATCGTAGGCCAGTGGCGTTACCTTTGCGGGGAGCCTAGCCAATGAACTTGAATTGGATGGACCTCCACTGAACAAGACACGTGCTATAAATACAAAGCCCCACTATGCCGCACAGCTGTATAATCATTCAATACTGTGTAAATTAAGGATTTTTTATGAGTTTTCCCAAATACATACTTAAAGCAAAGTTAGTAGGTAGTTTACTAACATAAGTACCTAAGCAGTTAAATTTTGAAAGACACTAGCAGAGTTCAAGGTAGGGTAGGTACATACGAGTACCACCTACAGTAAGAACTATTTATATTTAAACAAATGATGGGGGTAAATAGTATTCAGAACTAGAAGAACCGCTTTTCAGTAAATCAATTAATTCAATTTAGGACAAGCAAATTACGCTTACAAGCATCGGAGTCGGATGTCGGGTGCGGCATCTCACGTCGCTCAGTCCACGACTATTTTAGGCAGCGTGCATGGCATTTGGGACGCGTGCTGGAAACTACTTACTTACTGCGGTTTATTTTCGGATGCCCTACTAACAAGTCTCTCACTGCATAGATGAAATATCGGAATATCTAACTATGTATTTAAATTTAGGCATTTTATTTTTATATTGACGCTGCCTAAAATAGCAATCTGACTTTTACATGAATTTATCAAGGCGCATTATTGGTATCTGGCTGGAGAGTAATCATTCACGGTCTTGTGAGCTTTAAATTAATTCATGACTCTATCCAGAGCGTCTAAATAAAAAAGTGCAGCTAATTAGGTTCGTCTGAACACGACTGAGCAAGTGAACGTACATAAAGTTAACGTTTTTAGCCTACCTATCGCAGCAGCAGTAAATTTAACGGTTAACCAACATTCAGTATCTTTACGTGTCTTCGAATACCTATTTTCAATATTCAATATGCATTTTTTTTTTGTAGATATCGTAAGGTAGTGTCTGTATAACATTTAAGGGATTATACCTACGATGTGGGACAAAAACTTACTGTGGTAGACAATTGATCAAAATAACCGTGTTCCACCCATCCCATTTACCTATTTGTCAAAGAGCTTTTTTCCAGATTTCACGACGTCAATTAACAATAGACGTCTATTGAAAAATAATTAAGGTAGGTAGATAATAATTAATTTAGGGTAGGTACATAGTGAGTTTGACTCGAAGTTTAGTCTTAGGAATTAACGGTATGTAGGTGGATCAAACTGACGGCACATTTTCGCACCTAATTCATGCTAGATTCGCAATTTTAACTTGAGTAATTGTTGAATCCAATGACCGAGCGAGGTATAGAAAGACTGCGTAGTTACTACAGCAAAGTTCGTTCGTGTCGTTCCGGGCCGAAAGCTCTTTCCACCGCCCGCGGCAAGTACCTACGCGTTGTATCGACCCGCTTGCCGAGATACTAACGAACGAGCCGGCTGTGGCGCGCTCGTACACTTGACATTCGCGTTTCCCATTAGAGGGTTCACGACTCACGAACGACCCTATAAGCGTTGAATGTAACGATATCGAGCCGTCTACCTAGGAACTCATAGGGCTGGGAATCATTTCAACATTAACTTCTTTACTTATTCAAGGTCCCCGAAAACAGGCGCAACGCGACTCTGATGTAACAATTTCTATGAGAACTTCACGGAAATTGTTCTACCGGTGTCGCGTCGCGCCTGTCTGCGGGAGCCTTTATGAGACCCAGAGATGTCCAGTTTTATTATGTAGGATCATTATTCTATTATTTGTAATTACAAAGCGATGTTTTTAACATCCATTATCATTGGCATAATAATAGCAACAGGAAAATACTATCTTCGTATGTATTTGTACTACCATACAGCGGAAGCAAATTTATCTTGTAGAGCAAAACATGTAACATCTCATATACTTACAAATACAACCAGTGCAACATTTATTTATTGCATTTCTCATCTCATTTTGCCTACTTGTAAAAAAAATATTTTTTTCGCCCCCATAGTCAAAATACCTACCAAAAGGCCTACGGCACGACCATGAATCGCGTCGCAATGCATGTTTTGGCACACATAAAATGATGTTTTTTTTATCCAATCGAGATAGGTAGGTACTTCTGGGAACAGCAAATTTTGTGACTCTTCCTTGTACACACGGCTACACATCAAGCTATACATTTCCAGTATAAGCTGACCTCGCATCGTACGAAAATCCTATACAATACGGGATCAGCATAAACTGGAAATGTATAGCTTGATGTGTAGCCGTGTGTACCAGCGACACACATTTCGAATTAACAACTATCTTTTCATTGTTAACAGGCGAGGAGCACCCAGGCCAGAAGCAACGCAAAGGGTTTTTCAGAAGCCTTTGGAAAAAATCTCGCCATTACTCTCTAGAGCACCCTTGAAGCAACACCATGGAATACTTTCGACTTGATCACGATTCATGATGTTTTTTCCTCGCACCCACAAGGATGGAAATCATGAAAATGTTCGGACGATAAGTGTAACAAATTAATGTGCGTATTACTTCGGAGAGAAAGACCAATAAAAAGTCTGCTTGAACGAACAGTCGAACATGACGAATATATTTTTGAAACACGTTTAACGTCATGTCAATCATTCGATGAAATACTTTGTAATGAAATTAAATTAATAACCACCACTGATAGACTAGTTGTGCGAGACTACAGTAGTTGATAGTACAGTTCTCAATGACTTGTTGGGTTACGGAATCAATTAGTTATATAAGATGTGTTGGCTTATGGGACTTGGAGTATTATTATTTTAATAAATCTGATGTATAGGGATGATATTATAAAACATTGTGTATTGATTTGTATAATTCATGCTTTTTATCAACGCATAATTTATTTGTTAAGATGTGATAAGTACCTACGTATTTTATTCATTCACGACAAGCGTTTTCTTTTCGTATACATAGAATTGTAGAAATGTAGATAACCACGTAGTAAGTAAAACAAACCCGTTTTCATTTCTTTGATATATTGTTATAAATGCTCTTTAGTGAAATAACGAATAAACAGCAATTTGTATGTCATCAGAGGAAATCTACTTTAATTAAATATAGATAGTAACACAACTTAACTATAAACCTTTTTTCATAAAATCTCTGAAAATATTTTACAACTACATTAGAGAAAAATCCTCGGGTGTTGGACTATAAAGAACCAAAACACTTGATAAATTATTATTATTGCAACAAGTTAAAACATTTTATACCAATCCTTGTATTCGAGTGTACTTAACTCTTAATACTGTAGATTTTGTCAAAAGGAAAATAAATTATGTTCATTAGCAATAAAAAAAAGGTTTTTACTTAATCTTTTCTTCCTACACGTTCAGTTGGTTGATTTCCAAAGAAACAAAATATTATAATACAAATCATTTTATTATTAGATAGACACAGTTCCCATCGCTTATCAGAAACAATGTACAAAGCTATAGTAGTAATATCAAATATAAACAATATGCACCCTTCGTTTACTGCAAGCCTTGTCTGAGGATACAGGGTAATTGAGCGCTTCTATTTCTGCAGCTAAGAGATAGAATAGAACAGAATGCAAATGTTTATTACTCACTACACAAGATTATAAATGCGGCACAATTAAAAAGAAAGCATAGCAGAAAACTGTAATAGCGGGCCATGCGGAGGCCGCGGCCGCGGCGCGTCGCGACGCGAGCCTCGCGCGCCCCGCGCTGTTGTGTCGGATATTACTCACACGATGGATCCAGTGGGACTAGAGATCTTCAATTAAAATCGTAATACTTGGGTTACAGTGTCTTTCAATTTGTAACAAGCCCTTACACAAATGCTATTTATAATTATATATATATATGTTGTATAATGTTGTTACAGTAATTTCATTACGTGGTTATTATAACTTCTCTTCAAACATCTGTACGCGGGCATTTTTGTCTAGATGGCTAGTGACGCTATTTTCAAGTCTACCTCAATTATAATTTAGATCATTGTACACGCCAGATAAAGTATCAGAATGCTCGAGAAGAAACCTAAAAAAATCTCTATACATCATGCTTTGAGACCTGCTTGCAAAGCTGATACTGGTCAATAAAAGCAAACTTTAAAATACATGTTTAAACCATTACAGCTCACAATTACTTTATGGAAGCGGTGAGCGTAAAAAAAGGGTCCAAAATCCGCAAAGTAATTGCATCTGCACAGTTACGAAACGCATCTCGCACTGATGACGCCATAATTTATCGAATATCAAAACAAATGAACGGTCCTTATCACTTTATAGAATATACAAAATGCAGTTACTTATTTCCCTGTGGAAAAAATATTATCTTATAGTATTCTTAGATCACGGCGCGCTTCGATCTGTAAAAGAAAGAAATTATGTTTTTGAAGTCTTCAGGACAATTTCATACTTAACAAATCCCGGTGTCTAAATCGTTAAAAATTAACATAAAGTTTTAGAACTCACCTCTAATAACCGCAGGTAATTAAATAGTCTCCTAACTTCTCCACTACGGATGCGGCTTGCTGGGGTTGGATGGGTTCTTCATACAGAGAAATTACGACGGCTGAAACAAAACATTAAAATAAACTAGCCGCTGTAGAATATGCACGTCCGTCACTTTGATTCACTTCCCCCGCACATAACCGTGCCTAAGTACATTACGAACTTTCCCTTTCGTTAACATAATGAAGATAATAACTTTACTGTACGTAACATCAACATAGAAGTTACGAAACAATTAATAATTTCGACGGGTGCAGTTACAAATCTAATCAGAAATGAATATTATTATGTTTGGAGTGGCTTTATCCATACTAATATTACAAATGCGAAAGTAACTCATGTCTGTCTGTCTGTGTGTTACCTTTTTCCACGCCTAAAGCCTAGGTAGCCTGGGAACTGGAGATGGACATAGGCTAATTTTCATCCTGGATATTTGTATTAAAAATAATGAAATAAAAAATACACGCAGACGAAGTTGCAGGCAACAGGTAGAGTACAATAAAGCTATCAAATACAATAGGCGTAGATATATTTAGTTACCTATTCCACTTAACTTCTATTCAAGAGTCATAAAAAAAAGCCTGTAGAAAATCGACACGTGTTTCACCTCTCAACGAGGCATCCTCAAGATGACGATTGACCAGTCGCAAACCAGAACACGACGTGTTGCCACACCGAGTGACGCTGGTCTCTGCGTCGAGCGCTTCGTTGAGAGGTGAAACACGTGTCGATTTCTTACAGGGTTTTTATGACTCGTGAAGAATAGACCGGAATAGAATAGGTTACTAAATAATCTAACTACGTCTATTGTATTTTATAATGGATTTCCGCAAAATCACGCCTGAATCAATTAACTATAATAAAGCTATCATTACATCACCCTGTTTTCCCTTTGCACATCAAGATGCGACTGCTGAATCTATCCTTTCTTCATTTTCCATGATAAAAACGTGACACAGGCGGGACGCTACTCAAGAAGAATGGCGGTGTCTCAGGTCAGCAACGTGACATGTTGCACCTGAGTGGAAATCTGTTCACATGGTTTGGGTAGGATGTGATGCGGAGGAATGAGTTTTGAGTATGAATGTGGATAGCTTTTTAGCCATGGGTGGATTGCGCGAAATGATGGGTAGAAAGTGGGTGACTACGATAGATGTGCCCGCGGCTGGAACCGCGTAGAGGTCGCAAATAATCCCACGGGAACGTACTACCGGGATCAAAACCTCCTCCTATTCTATAACCTAACCCAGGTCATGGTCTACCTGAGTCAAATTTCATCGAAAGCCGTTCAGCCATATAATTTACGAACCCATATTGGTTAAATAAGACTCGTGCATCTTTACCAATAATGAAGCAAAGACCAGCTTTGCATAGTAGACCCCCATATGGAAGAAAGTAGCTATCAAGGGTAAAACTTGCTTACGAATCTATTTATTTGCCCAGTTCGGCAATAACAAGTCTACCATTGGTAAGGAAAACGATTCGTTTTTGTTTATAGGAACCGACCACTGACAGACGGGAGTTACTTTCTGATTTACTTATAATATTAATGAAGATAGTATGTATTGACACACAATATGGATATTCACGACGAAAATTGAAGCGGGCCTTGGAGGGCAAATTAAATACGCTTAATATTATTGTGACCAATATTTACTTAAAGGAAACATTCCGTTTTTGTTTGTTTCTTAACTCTAAAACTGCATTTAATCATTTTTGGAAAGTTCGCGCGTCTGAACTAGGACTTAAACCAACTGAAATGCGAAAAGAATATCCTGTATTGTTGACAGTATATTGGAAGAACACAAATGCAGCGCCCAGCCTAAATAAATTGACATAAGAGGATGATGTTATTACTTTACAGGTCGCAAATGCTGTGACTGCTATGAGTGAGGTCGCGGCGTTATCCCGGGACTAGACGGACATCGTGTTTTATATTATTTTCTGTTAGGATATAATCAGGGTAAACCAGTTTTGATTTCGGTCCTGTAAATATCAGTTGATTCTTCTTCCATAGCATGGGACTATGGGACCGACTGAATACAAAAGCAGGTACTTGATGTAGCTCCAGTAGGCCTGATTGGAGCGATTCATGTCAAGGTCAGAAGGTCAATTCTCGTAAATAAAAAGCGTTAATTCAAGTCGCAATCTCATCTCGGCAACAATCAATGTCGAAAACGCATAAACAATTTCAGTAAATTACGAGGTATTTTTGACAGATAGAGACCGAGATTAGAATGCTAACCATATACGAGAAGTCCCCCTTCATAACCACCGCCCTTAAATAAGGGTCTGGTAGAAGTATTTTATTGATCAGGTCAGATTATGCTGTCAGCCACTGAACTGCCACATATTGTTAATCTCATGTTGTCTCACGACATGCGAATATATCAAAATATTTGAATTCTAATAAACCTGCCTTCAGGGCGTGTTTACATAATAACAACAAATGCCTACCTTGCTGTGTCTTCATGCAGTGTACGCCGACCTTGCCGAGTTTTGCGCGTATGATGCGGTCTGTGCCACTGAGGTAGATGTACCGTGTACCCGCTATCGTCAGGCCACCACTCGTTAACAGTGATTCATTGTCGAAACCGGCCACTATCTTCGCGACTTCATCTTTTGATATCTGTTAACAAATGATAAAATGTTAAATTGAGCAGAAATAAACATTTTTCAGTGTGAGAATTGACTGTGACATATAGTATAACGTATGGGAGAACATGTTTTTCAATTACAATGTTAAGTGGAACCCTTTATTCTGCAGGTACCACATGCGCTTGGCCAGTTTTTTTTAAATAAAGTAATTTTTTTTACAAAATTTTAAAATATTTTTTTTTACTCAAATAGGTATTTAAAAAAAAATACTGAACCCTTCTGTGCGAATTCGACTCACACCTGGCCGGTTTTTTCCAAAAATTAACACTGATTATCCATTTCGGAAGTTGGTGGCAAAAAATGAAACAAAACACAAGATTGCAACTTGGAAGTAGTTTTTTTTTCTTCCTCCTCAAATTTTTGGATCGCTATGCAAATAACATTAACCTATACAAAGGATATTGACCAATTTGGACCAAATGCTGCCCAACCATGTGAGTGCTTCCAAATGGTTCCTTGCATCAATTTATACATACAAAAAAAATAAAAATCGGTCCCAGGGTTAAAATGTTATTGCCTTTATACGGAGCCGGCAGGTATCCATAGGAACTCATCAACCAAACAAGACAGCACCATCGAGTTTGGACTCGTTGAATATGCATTGACAAGTGCTTTACACTAGGCTGTGTCCAGGGTCTGATGATGGAGCCGGAAGGTGGCTATAGGAACTCCTCAACCAAACAAGATAGCACAATCGTGTTTGAACTCGTTGGTTTTGTTTTGGTAAGTACCTAGTATAGCCCAAGGTTGCATCCAGGGTCTGGTGATGGAGCCGGAAGGTACCAATAGGAACTCCTCAACCATACAAGACAGCACCGTCGGGTTTGGACTCGTTGAATATGCATTGATAATTGCCTTATACTAGGCAGTGTCCATGGTCTGATGATGGAGCCGGAAAGTGGCCATAGGAACTCCTCAACCAAACAAGATAGCACCATTGTGTTTGGACTCGTTGGCTTTGTCTTGACAAGTACTTAGTATAGTCCAAGGTAGTATCCAGAGTCTGGTGATGGAGCCGGAAAGTACTCATAGGAACTCCTCAACCAAACAAGACAGCACCATCGTGTTTGGACTCGTTGAATATGCATTGACAAGTGCTTTACACTACAATGTAAATATGCATAAAAATGGAATGAGAATGTGTTGTTTAACATGATTACTGCCATTATTTTTAATCAAATGCACCATCGGTTGGTTGGTATTCATCAATAAAAAATACTCAACAAAAATTAGTTTTTCTCAAAACTCCGCGGATAGATTTTATTGAGCTTTGGTGTACAGACTAGTACAAGCGCAAGAATCATAATGCACAATGTGTCCATTCTGGACAGCACTTGACCCAGCTCCCATAAATAGATGGTCAGTAAAAAATATTTAACATGTAAATGATATGCATACAAATGAAATAATAATATGTTTCTTAACAAAATTATTGTCATTATTTCTAATAAAATGCGCCATCGGTTGGTTGGTATTCATCAATAGAAAATACTCAACAAATTTTTTTTTTTCTCAAAACTCCTCGGATTGACGGCACTATGTGTCCATTCTGGGCAGCACTTGACCCAACTGCCCTATATGGATGGTCAGTAAATATTATTTAATATTTTTTAATATTATTTAAAATGAAAATGATATGCATAAAAATGAAATAAGAATGTGTTGTTTAACATTATTACTGCCATTAGTAAAAAGTAGTTTTTCTCAAAACTCCGCGGATAGATTTTATTGAGCTTTGGTGTACAGACTAGTACAAGCCCAAGGAACATAATGCACTATGTGTCCATTCTGGGCAGCACTTGGTCCAACTCCCGTATATGGATGGTCAATGTCCTTTACTAGATTGGAGCTCGAGGTTAAGGAATAACAGCCGCACGGGTCGATTATGGTTAAGCTATGCTTGCCGTGCTTGGTCCATATATTTGTGACCATCCATTACATACCAAAACCCCTCTGGGCCTCAGAAAGTACGTTAAGTCATTGGTCCCGACTGGTTAGACTGGAAGCTGACTGCAATATAGTTGGGAAAAGGCTAGGTAAAAAGGGGTTAGTGGATTAATCTCTCCCAGTTTACGTTTTTGTGTGTTCATTATTATATAGCAGGCCATAGTGGGCAAAGTCCCCGTCTACTTTTTCTATCTCTCACGGCTGTTTCTTGTTGTAGTTCTGAAGTAGTTAGTGTGCAAAAACATTGAACTTTAAAAAAGTATACATATAATTTTGATTCGTCTTAAATGAATCCATGATGAATATTTAGCAAAAAATTTTGTATATTGAGTCAGATTATCTTGGCATTGGATAAAAAAAAGATTTTCCCATCATGGTCCAACAGATTTTATTAGAATATGAATGAAATACAGAGTCTGCTTTTATGTCCCTATTCATTTAGTTCTTCTAACCAGTCAGCTTGTAGGTGTATATTATTATTTATTTAATATGAACATCAGCAGAAAACATAATGGTGCAGAAAAAGGAGAGGGATGCCTCTGCCCTGTTGTGGAATAATATAGGCTAGTTAGATTAGACACAAGGTATGGTAATGAGATGCGATTTGTTTTTCCATTTATTAGAGGAAACAAAATTTACAAAAACCACCTTAGCAAGTGAAAACAAGTTGTCGAGATAGATTAATGATACCACAAAAAAGTATATTTGGTTGAGAAGAGGTGTTTGGGATATATGGGTCTTGTTCACATAGCTTGATTTAATAATAATTGTATTGAAACATTCAGCTAAGTGCAAGTTATATATACTTGGTCATGGTTAGTATTGATGCACTCTAAATTACAAAATACAGTCACACAGCTAATTTAATATGGTATGAAAACCAGAGCCGTAGCCAGGAATTCATTTCGGGGGGGTTAGGATTGGCAACTTTTTTTGTCCTTATTCTTTTTGAGGCAATCATGCACTGGGACAACGATGTCCCAAGTGCACTTTAGCAAAAAATTATGCGAGCAAATTGAACTTGAAATTTTTAACATTTTTAGCTTCCTGCTTCGAATAAGTTAGGCTTTCTTTCTCTTTGACTGTTCATGCAGAAATCGAAGTAACTTCATCGACTTGTAGTAAGTTTGAGAATTAAGAGAATACATATAGGATGCAAGAGCGAGCGGAACAAGCTCAAAAATTTTAGCGCCCTGGAATATCTCTGAGAATGCTGAAGTTGCAGGAATTTATTCAATACAAATAAAAATACAGTAAGGATACTCTTAATGTTATTGTAGATTATAAAGTACGCCTGTACGAAATATATTATAATTCCCTGTAAGGAATATTACAAAGGTAAATTCCCTGTAAGGAATATTACAAAGGTACCCTAGAGGGTCAATCTCTGGATTGAGATTCTGGTTTCTCGAATTTCGGGGGGGAGGGGCTGGGGGTTGGTTTGAACCCCAAAACCCTCCCCCTGCCTATGGCCCTGACGAAAACATATTTTAATTTAACTGAAAGCTATTTGATTTGCTATGATGAATATATGGTTATACAGAATGTTTGGGAGCTGGGTGCGAAGCCATAAGAGGGTGATGATTGACAGCATTTTGAGCATGTTTTAAAAAGGTTTGAATGATTGAGGCTATTATATAAAAAGATCAAGTAATACATCCGGAGTCACACGTGTTAGGACATAAATCGAACAGATTACGTGTGACTCCGGATTTTTAATTTGTCTGTCTGTGGTGTCTTGTTTATACCTTTTAAGTCGTAGTTGGGTTTTAGTTTTTATTACTTGTTTTTTTTTTAAATTCTTTTGGGGTTATAATATATATGTTTTTGAAATGTGCTCATTGGATTGGGTATCAAATGAAAGGGCTTTCATTTGATACCCAACATGGTACAATTAAACCATATTTTTTTTTAAGTTCCTCTCTTTAACTCCAGCTGACAATCATTTGTCAAATTGTGATAAGTGGTTTGGAAGATAGGAGGGAACAGATGAACATACATACATACATACCGGTCAAAATCATAACCCTCCTTTTTTCTTCGCCATAGTCGGGTAAAAAAAAAGATGCACATTTTTTTTTTTTCATTTTATAAGCTTTGTACGACTTCAGAAGTGTCTAAGATTTTTTTTTACTTTAACTGGGACACTTTTAATTTTTAAATTACCAGTCAGAAGTTGGGATTGGTTATTAAAACAAAAACTAAAAACTTCAGTTCAAAATGACAACAAAAAAAAACATACTTTGTCTAAGACAAGTATGGCTCAAAAAGCTCTAAATAGTATCAACTATCACCCCCTTATGACTTTGCACCTAGCCTCCAAACATCCTGTATATGTATTAGTCTTCCTTATGAATTGAAAAGTAGGCTTTATCAATACTACTTTTATTCTGAATTCTAAAACCTTATTTATCATTTTCTAAATGAGTGACCAAACCTTCAGTATCCTCATCTAAACACACAAGACACTTATTAAAGGAAAGTCCTTCAGGTCTGTGGAACCACAAGCTTGAAGAAAAATAACTTGACAATAACAAATGAGAATGTGGGACACTATACACATATCTCTACCTAACCCTTTGGGGATTACAGGCCTGATGGTAAGTCAATAACAAATGATATAAGAAACTGTATAAGTAAATTAAATTACAAATGAATGTATCAAACAGGAATTCAATAAAGCAAATTCAGTCACATCATTTAAGTGATTCCAAGTTTTGTTCACTGTCAATGGTGATGTTAGTGATCCACTGAACTGTTGATTGGCCTTTAGAATGCCGATAACAATTAAAATTCTATTTTGTCTCATTAGTAACAGTTAGAGGTAACTTGCCAATCAACATCTGTCTAAAATTGTTACCCTAAAACATTTATGTGCCCGGCTGCAACTTCAAACGGTGTAAGTTATTGATAGAAATATTGAAGTCCCAAATTGTGTCTACCAAGTATAAAATTAATTTAGGAAATAAATACTGATTATTTCACCCCCAGCAAATGTAAATTTTGTGACCTTTAGGCAGTGTCAGAACTGTATCACTATTGCTTTTAGTCATAAATGCAGGTACTATTAGATAGGTTTTATAATCCTGTACTTTTTTTCATTTTTGTCTCTGTTCAGTTTTCCCCCTTTTAATGGTCTGAGGTTGTCTTACTATAATAACTGCAGTTTATAGCAAAGCATTACACATAGCTCTAGGTGCTAATTACTGCGCCTCTGTAATTAAGGGTTCATGTAAAATAATCATCATTTGTGATTTGTCGTTCAAATATTTGGGGGTAAAAATAAATTATTGATTATAGTTGTTACATTCTTCCAGTCCTTGAGTGATGAGCACAAGTTGAGCACTAACATTGGTGTTAAGTGTGATAGTTTGCTTCGGCGAATAACTTATCGGAAAAGTTGACAACAGAGCTTCGTAAGCATTTATTTTAAAACCAGTCTGATTTCATATTCTAAAGAAGTACCTACCTATAAACTTAAAATAATGACAGTTAATAGACAGAAGATTTGACCTGGGTTCACAATTTCACCAAAATGTTGATAGGATACCCTGACGAACTGATAATCGAGCCACCGGCCGGCAATTTCAGCTTTTGCTTAGCACAAATAAAAGCAACAAATTCATTAATATGGCAACAGTTATAGCAACTCAATAATGTTATAAGTTATGACTTAAGCATTGTCATTCCTAGTGCGGCGGATTTCACGTTTCTAATCCGAATAGCAGGCTCCACCACATGTCGCCATCTTGTCAAACTCGCCGGATAAAGAATTCGTCATCCGTCGAACCTAGTACGAACTGCACTTGATAACACTATTTGGCACTGGTATTCACAGCAAAATTAAAATTTTGCAAATCACTGACCGAGTAGCAAGTAACTTGACAGAGGAAAAACTTACTTCGAAGCCTTCCGACTTGGCCCAGACATTCCCATCGTGACCGGCAATCGCAGCTTTTGTCACACATCTGGATGCCATTAACTGTTTATCGACATAATCTTGCCAGCTCATTTTGATTGAGTTCGACTTAAAATAAAACTACACTTGACTAAATCACAATCTACTCCTCACAACGAGCAAGCGCTTCACACGAACAAAAAGCACTGCCGTTCCAAAATGGCAGCGTAGTCATAGACACGACCGGAAGAACAAGTCACCAACGTAATAAAAGTAAATTTTATTTATGGTCAGTTATCAGAGACAATAACTGTGCTGAAAAGAGCGTTTCTCAAATTGCAAATAAAAAGAAAATATAGCCAATCCACAGCCCACACCAATCTAATGGTAGCCACACACGTCACAATTCACTTGCGCAAATTTAGTCTTTCGCAAGTAAATTGTTACGTTTTGGAAGATTTTTGCGCAAATTTCTTCCAACACACGTCACGATAGACTTACGCAAACCATAATTTGCGCAAATAAATCGTTACGAGGGTTGGAAGATTTTTGCGTAAATTTCTTCCAACACACGTCACGATAGACTTGCGCAAATAAATCGTTACGAGTGTGCCTAGCATTAGACGACCAACCTGGCATCCGCCTCCTGAGTCTTTTCGAAGTATTCAAAATATTCTACATAACATGACCTATTAACTTTTAAAAGGTTAGTAAGTAAGTCAAGTAAAACATTTTGGGTTGGTGGTTTCCTCTGGCAAAAAACGACCTAGTTACTTACTCTTTTTAAAATAATTATTTTTACAAATACAATTCATTCAAAGTCATTGACTTATAAATCATATGGACTTGAAATGTTTGACTATAGAAAAAACAGTTATACAAATATGAGGCATATCGACGCCAAAATCATAAAAATATTGCCATCTCTTTTTAACTTTCATAATTTTGCGTAAATGAAAAAGGACAATAGTGTTTTTGACAGTTACTTTATTGGCAACCCTACATTTCTAGAGTCATTGAATACCTATTTGCGGCCGAGTCGCCATTTTATCCTCTCGCTGTTTGGTACCAAACTTGAGTATGTCAACTGTCAAATGCTCTTGAGCTGTGGTTATAATAGTAAATTTTGGAGTAATTTGCAGTGATAATGCGTAATAGCAAGATGCCCAATTGCAATATAATCGGATGTGGCATCAAAAGAAGCGGAAATCTCCCGAACATAACTTTGCACCAGTACGTACATAATTTCAGCT
This sequence comes from Lithophane semibrunnea, assembly GCA_947363905.1. Taxonomy (NCBI): domain Eukaryota; kingdom Metazoa; phylum Arthropoda; class Insecta; order Lepidoptera; family Noctuidae; genus Lithophane; species Lithophane semibrunnea. The sequence goes on along the minus strand of OX376189.1, from coordinate 12,619,927 downwards.
GAAATATCTTAAGATTTATATGATAAACAAAAGATTCTGCATTTGTTGAAGAGCTTTAACAGTAAAGCATTCTTATTTTCCCTTTTGCCTTTATTTTTAATAGTTTTTCAACATGAAATGATTTTGTTGTTATTGAAGGGATAGAGTAGTGCGTTTAGACATTTTTATATTTATCGATAATGCTATTTTATGATTCTTTATTGGTTTTATGTTTTATTTTCAAGGCTGCCTGATGAACGAAAAAGAAAATTTGGCTGGAAACAATCAGTGTTGAAAATTTAAAGATGTCAACAAAAACAATTCACATATTTTGTTCTCTTCACTTTGAAGAATCATGTTTTGGACACTGAATAAAGTAACATTACGTGACGATGCTTTACTATCACGAACCTTATTGGTAAGTAACATTGCATGTTATACATTTTTCCAACATGATTGTGTAGTGGCTGATAAATGATGGTGATGTCCTCAATTGCAACAGTTGTCTAATGTACACAAAGAGTGATGTAAAGAATGTGTTGGAAGAATTAATATTAATTAAAAATCCTATTCATAAAATCAAGAAACATCAAGAATACTCATCATTTTATTGCTTGTTTACAGCGTAAGATTCGAACAAATATGTCTGGCATTTTAATTGAGAATGATCAAAATCAGACAATCTCACAATAATCAATATCTGGATGTGGTGCTCCTAATACGGTAATTAATTTTTGTAATTATAAACAGTAGGATCATTACTGTTTTGAAAAGTCATAAAATTTTTAAGTATTTGCTATTCAATTTTTATTAATATGTATGTTAATGATAAAGAGTGGTTTTCAGGTCCAAGCTGTTTGTGTGCCTACCACTCAAAATCAACCTGGAGAAATTTCAAAGAGGAGTGGCATAGATTTAGCCCCTAGCACATCCGCTACACTAGATTTAGTCTCCGTTGCACTACATTTAGCTGCTAGCACCTATGTTGCGCCAGATTTAGCTGCTAGCACCTCCGCTACGCCAGATTTACCGGTATGACCAGTTCCGTTTTTTTTTATCTAATTGATAACATCTCATTGATTGAATTGAGACTGGCTGGGAGATATCTCTCGCTTCTTGTCTTCAATATCTATTAAAGCTTAATTTTATTTGATTTCAGGTACACACATTTAAAATGATAAAGAAATTAAAGGACAAATGTCAAAAACAGTCCAAGAAGATAAAGAGACGGAGAAAGTTAGAAGACAGACGAAAGAAATTGCTCATTTTAGTAATATTATCAAAGATTTTAAAGGATATAATAATATTTATTAATTAAAAGTGTAATAGAGGTATACATGAATTTGAGATACAAATATTATGGGAAGAAATCTACTGAGAGAATATCCCATAGAAATTACCCAAACTAAATTGTATTGTTCAGAAATGAATAAAATTGATTTCTTTAATATAAGTAACTTTATTATAATTATTGTTGATTTTTAATTAAATAATTAACCCTCGATCATTTTCCTTTTAGAAACTTAGCATCAAAAATATGAATTATGGTGAATAAAACCATTAAAAAAAAAGTTTTTCACTGGTTATCCGTGAAATTCAAATTTTCATACATTTTTTGCAAATTGCAGCTCTGTATTAGGTCGATTGTACTATTATAACGGATTTCACTCCATTGTGTATACAATGAAATCCGTTATAGAATACTACGTCGATATACAGCAGCGTATATCTGTCCTCCAGTTCTACGGTTTAGCCTTGAAAGAAGGACGATCCAACAAACAACTTAACGGCGCGGTACTCTATCGGTTAAATGAAAGACTCATGCATGTTAAAGAACTTGGGGTATTTTTACCCGTACATATTGTACCGTGACATTATGAAAACATTTCACAATCTTTTATCGATGTTATTTTAAAGAAGTATCGATAAGGGCTGCTCTAGTAACCGCCATTTTATCCTCTCAGTAGAGCGTAGGTATGCACGTTTTTCTTGTAGGTATGCCAAGTCCATAGGATTTATTAGTCATTGTTCAAAGTACACTGTAAATAGATACGTCACAAAAAAAAAACACAAATTTCGGAAGTGAGTCTGTGTCTTTGGTTCTGTATTTTCGTTTTTTGCCATCGATTGCCGCATCAACAGTTATTTTTCACATTAAAGTGTTTTTTTTTGTAAGACGGTTGTTTGTTTTTGTAAAAATGTTTTTTAATTTTCTTTTTTTTGTTGTGGTACTTGTGGTTCACCTAGATTTTGAGATGTTTTCCATTTGACAAGTACCACCAGTAACTCATAACAATAATCTATATTATTCTGGTCTGGGAGCTGGCTCCCAGACCAGAATAATATAGATTATTGTCCGGGGAACATACCCAATCTGTATTTGAATGGTGCGACCATATAGGTAGTAAAACCGTTTAAATATTTTGACGGACAGCCTTCAGGACGACTGCGACATAGAAAGAGAATGTTAGGGCCCTCTCACTGAGGAGTAACATGCTCGCGCACAAATTTATGAAGTGCACCAGAAGCATAAAGAACACTCGGTTCAGAGCTTAATGCTTGTCAATGTACATTTTGATTCAAACTTAATGGCGGCTCGCAACATGAGGCGAGTCGCTGCGCATTAACAATTTCATTTGTCAGAGTGAGGGATGGGTTACTGCGCAGCCGAGTAGCTAACTTACCGCCATTAAGGTAATCGAACTGTACACCTGCCAACTTTGGTGCAACTTCAGTTTGCAGAAGCGAGGGTGATGATGGTGTAAAAGTCCGGGACTTTTACACCATCATGAGACCAAGTGTCGCGTCCTTTTTTTGCAATGTTTGAGACCTACCCGTATTTTGAGGTTTGTCTCGTGCAACCTTACCTTAGCCCCATATTTGCGCACTGGATTCTTGAAGGCCAATTTTCGTACGTAAAAAACGTTCACATTCAAGTAGCAAGCTGTCAAACTTGTCAAAAATTTTGGTTAATAATTGTATTTTTGACAGATTGCGAATGAGATGCAAATGTGCTTAAAAATACGGGAATCGGCCCTCAGTTCACCTGACTCTTATGTTCTCAACCTGATTTTGCACACAACCCACTTTGATTTGAAGTTTTTACTTACCATCTCGCGAATCTGAAACAGCTTTTGCCACGATTATATTTAAACGTGTAATTATTTATATTATTGTATAGTCGTAAGGTCGTCGTAGATATCCAATGACTCAACCTTCTCTATTCGCCCTTAATCGTTGGAAGGTTAAACGAAATTTGCTCGTTGACCATCATCTATTCTTAAACGGGTGATAGACGTACGAGCAAGTACGCGTACTCATGGCTCGGCGAGCTTATTCGCCCGTCTGTCATCGCCACGAGTCGCGAGCCGCGAGCCAATTTGACAATTTAACAATGAAATTCTGAGAAAGCTTCACGTGTGTCACCGACGGCGAGCCGAGTAAGGTCGCGAACTTAACTGCGTACTTTAAGTACGCACGTTTATCACCCACTTTAGGTTACTAAATATATCTATGTCTATTGTATTTTCTGAATATTTGAGTTTCGCGGGCTACGCTGGCACTTTTACATATATTAATTTATTTCGTGGGGTGGCGTGTCATTCATATGATTCTTCAAGTTTATTTTGAGATATATTTTACAATGAAATAGATAAAACAATGAGATTGAGCGTCGTTATTTAGTGAAAATTATTATTGAGTTCAAAGTGCGTATTTTAGGTAGTTTTAGAAAAAAAAACCTTTTAACAAATGGCAATAGACTACTAATCGATAGTGCGTTGTGAATTTCTTTTATAGAGGGCCTGTGTTCCATAAATTGTCGTGACGTACTTCCGCTATTTTATTCCTCAATAATTTAGTAATTTTCACATTGTTGTAATAGAGCACGTTTATCGACTTTTAATAATTTTGTAAATCATAAAAAAATATATTAAAATTATTGTCATACAATTTGTTTAATAAAGTACATAATTTCGCAAAACCTATAAAAAAAGCTTCTGTTAACTTAACTTGACCTTGCTTATGCTTTGCTAGTTCTTTTCCGTTCAGCTACCGCGATTGGAACATGTCTTATTCACCTGAAAGAAGGTAAGTTGAGTTCTTGAGCTAGATGAGCCTTTCTACCATAAGGTTGTATAATATATTTGTTAGAAAAAACGCTAGGTTTCGTTAGGGCTTAGTATTTTCATGTAATTTGCCATAAATTGTGAAATAATTTCAATGTCCCTGTCGCCGATTGCCAACATGGCGCTGGTAGGAGTACATTATTGCAAGTCCGATTCAGCGCACGTGTTTTACATTCTTGTAACTATTTCCCTTCTTGAGATAGTAAAAAAAACATATTGCAGTAAGTTCTATAGGTTGATTTGATGTGGTGCTTTTATTTCTAACGTTTACTTTACAACAATGATATGCCAGTTTGACAGAAGTGCCACTAATAATGCAATTTTTAATGATTTTGCTAATTCATTCAAACAAGGTTATCTAGGTACTGAAATCGAATACATGCTTAATTTCATGTCAAACACTATTGTTTCACAGATCAGAAGATTGGCCGGAGGATTCCAAAAATGGGCCATCAAAAGATCAAGGAAGCTATGATGGACCTCCGGGGATGGAACCCCAAGGGAACCTGGATACTAACTGGCATCAGGTCGTGGAAAGCTTTGATGACATGAATTTGAAGGAAGAATTGCTGAGAGGAATTTACGCCTATGGTTTTGAAAAACCCTCTGCTATCCAGCAACGCGCTATTATGCCTTGCATTCAGGGCCGCGATGTTATAGCTCAAGCTCAGTCAGGAACTGGCAAAACTGCTACTTTCTCGATTTCAATTCTTCAACAAATTGATACCAGTATTCGTGAATGCCAAGCACTGATTCTGGCCCCAACCAGAGAGCTGGCTCAGCAAATTCAGAAGGTATGAACTGTGGTTGGCTTTGTGTTGTGTTTGGTGATTAATAAATGCTTTAGTTTGGACTTAACAGTGTGATATTTTTAGGTGGTGATAGCTCTTGGTGATCACTTGAATGCTAAATGTCATGCCTGCATTGGAGGCACCAATGTGCGCGAGGATGTGCGTCAGCTGGAGAGTGGTGTTCATGTGGTGGTGGGCACGCCTGGTCGCGTCTACGACATGATAACACGTCGTGCACTGCGTGCTAACACTATCAAGCTATTTGTGCTTGATGAAGCCGATGAAATGTTGTCCAGAGGGTGAGTTGCACTAATATTGATTTTTTTAAGGTTTTCCTAGCTACTATTTTCTAGAACTAAAGGTTCAGAAGAGTTTTTCCTCAGTTATTTTAAGTCCCATGTAAGAGACTTGCTATATATAGAGGAGTGTGCCTATTATCATCATGCAGTAGCAAATCCAGACTGTGCTGTTATTGATTGACTGTAGAACCTATAAATTTATTTTGATTTCAATAATATACTTGTCCTGTTATGGGGATTCAACAACAACCTTTTAACTGAGCTGTTTTTATATTATTATAATTCACCTGTGATTCAGGGTGTACTCGTGCATTATTAAATTACTCTTCAGTCATACCAAAATTTGTCTATAAAAACATTTCAGATTCAAAGATCAAATTCATGATGTATTCAAGATGTTGTCTGCTGATGTACAAGTTATTTTGCTGTCTGCCACCATGCCAGATGATGTACTGGAGGTGTCTCGATGCTTCATGAGAGACCCTGTGCGCATTCTCGTGCAAAAGGAAGAGGTATTTAAAAGTCCTTATTTCATAATCACAACATGCAATGTTTTGAAAATAGAAGTAAAATTAACCGCATTTAACTAAACTAAAGTAAGACACATAACACAATATGTATTCTTTAAAGGATTGTTTAGAGGTGGATAGGTCACCCATATTTTGCCAGTTGTTTACGTCCTGTGTATTATAGGACAAGCCTTTTGCCATCAACTAGGGAACAAGTCGGACTCCAGGCTGGTACTGAGAAATTCCTATTAAAAACCCAACCACAGAATGGAACCGAGGACCCAACACAGACAATGAGGCACTAAAACTAAAATAGTTCACTTTAAAATTAAAGTATTAAATATGATATTGTGCTTTTAATAAGATTTGAGCATCATGGTTGTGGCTAGAATCATGAAGAATGGTTGTAGTAAATGATTATTAATGCCACTTTAGTTTTCATAACATAGGGTTCATTGCAATAATCTAACTGCTTAGTATTTTATAATTAACATCATTTCTTTAATTTTATAGTTAACACTGGAAGGTATCAAACAATTCTATATTGCCATTGAACTTGAAGAATGGAAGTTGGAGACTCTCTGTGACTTGTATGACACCCTCTCCATTGCTCAGGCTGTTATTTTCTGCAACACTCGTCGCAAGGTAATTACAACCTATAATTATTATGTGTCACAAAAAACTTTTTTTTCTAAAGAATTGTATGTATTCTAATAGACACATTACCTGTCACATTGTGATATCTATCCCTACTTACTAGTATATTCTCTATGAAGTGTGCAACTCTACATAGTATAGGAATTCAGAACAGCATTTCAGAGGCACCTGTTGTTCCTTTGACTCCACATTAGATATGAATTGAGGTGCCATAATGGCATTTCAAGTCACATTACACACCTGTGGTTCCGAGTTAAATGTTGCTATAATCAATATTATCTACAGAATATTTTTTGTCGACTCTTTAAAAATTTGCATGCTATACGCACAAGTTATTTTGTAACATCCCATGCCTAGTTTTTGCTATAAATCTTATCATTATATTTCAGGTCGATTGGCTGACTGAATCCATGCATGATCGTGATTTCACTGTGTCTGCTATGCACGGCGACATGGACCAGCGTGAGCGTGAAGTGATTATGCGGCAGTTCCGTACGGGATCGTCTCGTGTCCTGATAACAACTGATTTACTTGCCCGCGGTATTGACGTGCAGCAAGTCTCTTGCGTCATCAATTATGATCTGCCCACTAACCGTGAAAACTACATTCATCGGTAAGTTTATTCATGAATTTTTAGTTACATGTTTGATAAGGACTTCTGGTTTATAAAAAGAAAGACAATCTGCAAAGCAATATGAACAATAAAACCCGTGCACTTCGAATATGGAACTGTGTATGCTCTTGCACTTGGCCAAACATTAGTCACATTTTTGGTTCATACTCTATAAAAATAAAAAATAATAAAATATTGTCCTTGCTGGGCAAAATGCCCAGCAAGGACAATATTTTATTAAATCTTACAGAATCAAAAATCAGAAATCTTGCAATTAGTTCTTGCTGTATTAAATGAAAATCAAATATTGTTGAAATTTATTATCATACAGCATGAACGAAATCACGAATATATATTAGGTCTATGAAATCAGCGTTTTGTATGGGGAATTTTAAAGAAGTTGCATTTTTTATACTAACATTTTCTTAATATATTTATCAACCATGAACACTAATGTTTTAAAACTTTTTTGCACTAATGTTTAAAAACTTAAGATAACTTAGGCCACTTAGATTAAGCAACAAAAATAAGTTTTGGCTAAGTTAAAAAAAAATAGTGGTCATTTCTGCTAACAAAATGGAGTCATTTTTAAGGATTTTTATGATTAGAAAACTATAAGTAATAAGGTTTTTTTACTTTTGGTAGTTGTCTATGATGGTCAGTATTCGATATAATACCAAGCAACTGAAGAATATTTTAAATCATAGAAGTGGTTCTCTATTTGTGAGAAAGAAACGCCCATTTCATTAGTGGGGGGACCCAATATATTACACTCCTGAAAATAATTTTATACTAATTTATGGATAGTTAAATAGTTAAAACTGTATCTTATCACCCATAATATTGGAAGATATCAAATGACTCGAATTAGTGGTTCTGTGCCTAGACCACGATAAAGTAGGAAAAAATATTTTTGTAAGTTACCCAGTATTAATAGTCATGTCTCCATTTTTCAGAATTGGAAGAGGAGGTCGTTTCGGCCGTAAAGGAATTGCTATCAACTTCGTTACTGAAGCTGACAGGAGAGCGCTCAAGGATATTGAGGAGTTTTACCATACAAGCATCTCGGAAATGCCCAGCGATGTGGCTAACCTCATCTGAGGAGCCTGCGCTTACCCGGTTTATACTTTGTGTCCTGCGTTCTATTGCGATATTTATAAGGTGTGTGTATTAGGAGGAGCCTTCTAATAACCGCTGTGCCGAATTTTCATTGGAACTCATTTCGTTCGGACCGATATAATCGTTTTAGTTTAATTAATGATTACATTATACTATAATAGACGTATCAATATAAGTTTAATATACATAGTTAGGAGTAAGACCGGCTCGGCCGGATGGCCCCCGTTCCGCGCAGGCCTCTCTGCCACTTGCACAGAGGTCTCATCGGGTACTGGAGAGGCTATTTCAATCACAAAAGTTCTAGAAGGAAACCCACTGTATTGTAACTTTTTTTCCAGTTGTACATAATATGGTAACTGTTTTTGTAATACCCTAAATAAATATAATGAAATATCTCAACTGTATTGTTATTGACATACTTGAAAATTGTAGCGCTCCATTCCCGATCGGAACCTTAATTTCTCTAAAGCAATTGTATTGAATTGTGTAAATTTTGTTTACAGAAGATCTACCCACTGAGCCTGTGAAACGCACTTTGGACACAACTATGTGGAAATAATAAATCAAAATTTCCTCAATATGTTCATTACTTTCTTTTGACAGGTCCTTATTGTATCCTGTACTCCCATTTACATTTGCTTTTGCATTTTACTTTTTAAAAGATTGTTTTCTACATGGTTTTTATGTTCATTTCGAATTATTTATATTTTTGGAATAAATTTTGTTCGAAGTATTAGTGACTTTTGACAAAAATGATAATTAAGGTTCCTACGCTTACATAATATTATCTTTATATAAGTAATGAATGAAACTGATCTTATCCCAAATACATTTAATAACATAATGTTAATTTTAGCTTATAAAACACTGTGACTATCAATATTCAGATATATAAACGCATGACAATTTTTTTGTGTGTTAAATCTTTCAACATTACACTGATAGTACCCATATCACTACGATAATATTCTTATGCTCGCTATTCCAGATTTGATCAGTTGGAGCTGCGTTGCTAACAGGAACTATCTGAGAAAAAATCGGAACATTGAATTTCAAGTTATGGACATCTTAGTTGTTGCAATGACGTGTTCCTGTAAAATGTCTGAAATAACTTTAGTCGACCGGAACCAATGAAAATTTATATAATACCTGATCTCGTATCACACATCCTTAACAATCTACAGAATCGTACAATCATTTCTGGCAAGTATTTTTTATTTTATGAACTAGTAGGCGTGTGACTGACACTGGCATGGCCACCTTCAGGTATTTTAATTTTCATAACACTAAAAATTAGTCGAAATTTGTTGCCAAATATCAGAATTTGTCGCCAAATATCAGAATTTGTCGGTCAATGGTTCAAAGGTTATCAAGGGTTTAGAGGTGGGCGATCGGGAAAATACAGATCTTCGCTAGGTGCCCTAGCTTTGAGATTCAAATTGGGCCAAGCTGAACCAGTGACGACAAATTTCGACAAATTTTTTGTGTTATCAAAATTAAAATCCCTGATGATGGCCATGCCAGTGTCAGTCACACCTAGTAGGCTAGGTCGTAGGAGGACCGGATTTTCGTAATCATACAAGCTATTATTATTTTTAGTAAATCGCGAACAACGACAATGAGTACTACCAATTAACCCTGAATGGTTTATGCGTTATGTTAATGTCACTGACTCTGGCAGGGCCACCTTCAGGAATTTTAATTTTGATTACACAAAAAATTTGTCGAAATCATTATATCTTCTAGACTAAGACCCGAATAAATCTGTGACTTTGCGACTGATTCCGCCTAATTAGCGACTAAATTTGGGAGAAAACAGATCTAGGTGCCCTAGTTTTTGAGATAAATTTTGCCCTGCTGGGGAGACTCCAGATCGGCCACCTAAGCCCTTATATCTTTTGAACCAGTGACCGACAAATTCTGATATTTGGCGACAAATTTCGACTAATTAGCGACTAATTTTTTGTGTTATCAAAATTAAAATCCCTGATGTTGGCCCTGCCAGTGACACGTTATGTTATGAAAGAAAGAAAATAAATTTATTCGACCCAGATTCAGGAGCAGCATAAAAACAAACCAAAATATAATTGTGTCTCGCACCTGACACCTGTGCCAGATAGGCCCAGTTCAGGTAAAACTTTCTTTACAAAGGTTTGCTCAAGGGAACTGAAATTGTCCATTTGTGGTAAATAGTACCTCACACATAGGCTTTCATAAATAATTCAAGATGGTTTTACGATTCAGCTATCTAATGCCGTTATTTATTTTCGTAGACTAATCTCGTTTTATTTTGATAGTTCAACAACATTCATTAGGTATGTTGTTGAGCAGATTTTTTTTTCGAACGTGTGATGCAATGGGTTAAACAATTTGTTTCAAACCGATTCAGATTGTGATTGATCGTATAATATGCAATTAAGGTGCTGGCCACCCACAAAGATAGAATTCAGTTCGAGCTAGTGCTGGGCTAGTGTCCAGAACGATTGGGTGAATTTAAGCAAAGTTTTTATAAGTAAGTACCTATTTAAAATATTTATCCTGCGAATAAATTTTGATTTTTTATGATAGTTTTTCGATACAAAACCCTGTCCGGCGTCATTTTATTCCACAAACAAAATAAGTGTAACTGACACTGGCATGGCCACCATTAGGGATATTAATTTTGATAACAAAAAATTTGTCGGTCACTGGTTCAAAAGTTATAAGAGTTTGTATGTGGCCGATCTGGAGAGCATCTCCCCAGCTTAGGCCACAAAAGCTAGGGGTGTCACTGACTCTGGCAGGGCCACCATCAGGGATTTTAATTTTGATTACACAAAAAAATAGTCGCTAATTAGTCGAAATTTGTCGCCAAATATCAGAATTTGTCGGTCACTGGTTTCTAAAGATATAAGGGTTTATAGGTGACCGATCTGGAGTCTCCCCAGCAGGGCCACATTTATAACTCAAAAAGTAGGGCACCTAGCGAAGATCTGTTTTCTCCCATAATTTGTCGCCAAGTCACAGATTTATTCGGGTCTTAGTCTAGAAGATAATTATAATGAGTTCAATTTAGTTAAGTTAAGGTATAGTCCAAGAGCTAGATCTAGCTCTATATACTACTATGATATCGTATTGAATTCATTATATCTTTTGAACCAGTGACCGACAAATTCTGATATTTGGCGACAAATTATGGGAGAAAACAGATCTTCGCTAGGTGCCCTAGATTTTGAGATATAAATGTGACCTTGCTGGGGAGACTCCAGATCGGCCACCTAACCAGTGACCGACAAATTCTGATATTTGGCGACAAATGACATGACCAGTGGGGCTATGGGCGCCTGCATAAGTGTCGAAATCAATGTGCAGCAAATATTGTTTTATTTTTGCAATTGTTGTATTCTACAGTTTCCAGATAAAAAAGTTTCACGAGTCTAAAAGATCAGGAAACTGAGAAAAATAAAGATAGGTATTCACTAAATAACTCTACTTTCCGATATGAGATGGCGCTAAGCGTTGTGGTTATCGAGTTTAAGACAAGTTTTTGACATTGATTGTCGCTGAGATGAGACTGCGACTTGAATTTGAACGTTTTTAGTTACGGGAATTAGGCAATCACCGCCGTCCAGAGACATCCACAACACCAGGGTTTTTGCTGATGCGTTGCCACCGTTTTCCCAAAAAGTTTTGCTGGCTCACACGCAATCGAACCGCTGTTTTAGACTTTATACCTGCTGTCTTTTTGTTAAATAGTATTGTTTCAATGTAGTTTAAGTACATACCTGATTATTCAACCACCGGGCAAGTCTCGCTAGCAGGGGTAAGGTTGGCATTGAAATAATACGCCTTTGAACCCACCTTACGAAATATGCCACAGTTTATGGACCTCGAGGCTTTGAAGATATCAGTTCGTAAAGAATAGCAATGGTCGGTGTGCGTTACCCCAGCAAGAAAATGTCTTCTAGAAGGAATTAAGTTATACCAATAATTAGAGCATAGTCTGCTGTAAATGTGCGCCAAGTAAAAAATTAGTGCGTGCTGTCGTTTTGGAGAAATAACGAAAAAACTAATTCTGCTGGGGTAACGTTTTTCCAGCAAGAAAATTTTAAACGAATGACCGGAGAGAGAAACAAAGTGCATGGGCGGATAGCTTAAATTTGTGCATAAATGTGCGCTGAAAATGAAATTTGTGCGTCTTAAGGTTTTCGAGATATTTAATTTCCTGCTGGGGTAACGTTTTGCAGAATCTTATTTCTCGGAAACCAATGATTGTGCGCCCGTAGAATAAACGTACATCGGTAACTCTTAATTTGTGCGTATTTGTGCATTAATTAGGTTTTCAAAAATATTTACCGTTTTAAAGTTATCAAGCATTTAGGAAAACATAAAAAAATATTCTAGCGCTTATATAAACAAACATATAAACTCACTGAAAACGGTATTCGGTTCTTCTTGTTATTCTTGACATGCATAAAATGTTTCAAGCCTAAGTATGCACGCGTTTTTGAATAATATCACTTCAAGTCAACACCAGACCAACCCAATTTTGACGGCGAAATGCAAGAAACAGAATCAACCTTAGATGTTTGGTTTTAAACAAAAAAATAGAGCGTTTAATGAAATATCCTAAAAATTTCAGCTTCAAATGTCTCGTATTAAAGTAGAAAAAGACGAAAAACCAAAATCAAACCTAGATTACTGGTAATCCGACCAAATTAGGATGACCATAAAAAAGCGACCGATATATATATGTTGATGACCTTCTTAAGAACAGTATTATGTAAAGCTGTTTGTCCGTACAGTCGCGTTCATAACATTTTTCGGCAATCGTGTTTTTTTTTTAATATCTAATGGGATTTATAAATAAGGAATTAAACTATTAGTTTAATTCCTTATTTTGTCACTAACATAAAATTATGACAATGATAATGACATTTTGAGCAAGCTTCACGTGTGTCACCGACGGCGAGCCGAGTAAGGTCGCGAACTTAAAAACCGGGTACTTTAATTAGGTACGCACGTCTATTTACCCACTTTAGAAGTGGTTTAGATAATCCAGTACACATAAGTAGGTTGATTATCTGGGAAGGGTTGGGATACAATGAAGGTGAATAGTTTATAAAAAAAAATATTTGACCCATATTTGAATCACATGCATATTCCCTATTGCATAGCACAGGTGTGAGTACTATGTACAATATTGCTACCATTTACCGGGTAATATGTCTTAAATTGACTTGAATGTGCCCTGGCGGCTGTGAGTATGTCCTGCTCACTCAGATGTCTCGCTGATGGTGGCGTGTGTGTTAGATCATTTAGCTCCCTTCAAAATGGTTGAGCTGAATGGTGCTGATCCAAGCGTCATGCTCGTGAACGGGCGCCGTCAGTTGGGACTGGTCATTTCTTGGCTGCCATGGCTTATTTTAATTTTTTAACCCCCGACGGAAAAAGAGGGTAGCTGCCAAACGGCTGAACCGATTTTGATTTTTTTGGTTTTGTTTGAAAGGTGACTTGATCGAGAGTGTTCTTAGCTATGATTCAAGAAAATCGGTTCAGCCGTTTGAAGATTAACCGCTCTTTTCTAGTTGATGAATGGATGTGAGCATCTTCCTCAGGCCTAATCGATTGGAAATTTAGAATTCTCTTATTTCAATGATATGAAAAGAATATAGTAACCTTGAGCTGATGCTGCAGCATCACCTGGAATTTGCAGGATACCCAACTCCCTCACCAACTTACAGCAGAGGTATCGTGTTTGGACTCATTGGAAAGGTCTCAACAAATAGGTTACAGATAGATGGTGAACAGAGTCTGATGATAGAGTAGGAAAGATAAATGAGAGTAAATTAGTATCAAGCTTCACTGTAGCAAAAATACGTACAGCTACGCAGATTTCGGCGAGGTGCGTGTTGATCGTAGCGTTTCTACTAATCATATAATATAAAATTTAAAAAGCTGGAAATAAAAATTAAATTAAAAATTTTAAAAACCCCCGACTAAAACAAAGCATCTAAAAAGTAAAAAAATAATATTTAATGGCCCTTTCAAGTTTAACATAAAAGTTGTAGGTAATATTTTGATCGAAGCGTCGTCGTGTCGGGGGACGGCTAATGAAAATAGGAAGTTAACAGCAGCTATCCTTTCTACAACAGCATACATTCACTATTCCCAGTATGTGTTGGCGTTTGTATTAGCCGTCCCCTGACACGACGACGGTTAGATCAAAATATTACCTACAACTTTTGTGTTAAACTTGAAAGCAGGGCTTGAAAACGATACCAATTCACATTAAAAGTAACGTTAAGTAACGGTATTTCCGTAGAGATACTTCGATATCGGTACAATTTGGTAGCGTTACTTAGTAGCATAACATAATAATAACGTTAACATTTTTGGTAAAAATTACCGGTATTTTTAACGTTATTGTAAAAATAGCGGTAAAAAATTATCGGTATTATTTTGTTATTTTTAGCGACGTTGCCAGCCCGCCTCAAAGGCGGCCGCGGCCGGCGTGCGCGCGCGCCCCTCTCACTCTCACACCCTGTCGGCGCTGTTGCCATTTCGTTTGTCGTCTTCATATCTCTCACCGCTCACGGCAGTCGTACGCGCTTACAGAACACGGTGGACCAACCAACCAAGTATATTCTCAAGTACAAGCACAACACAGAATAGCAATGATAAGATAATATCTATTAAACGCGCAAATAGTCGTACGGCAGTCTTAGCGTCGATGCAATCTGACATTCTTTTGCAATTGGACGAGAGCGACGGTAACAAAACTAATTATAACGATAAAATTATCGTTACCTTAGATTTTAACGTTACGTATGTTTAACGGTAAAATGTGCCAGATATAACGGTAAATAATATAACGTTATTTATTAGTTAACGATACCCGCATCAGAAGGCTGTAACGATACCATATTTTTAACGGTATTTCAAGCCCTGCTTGAAAGGGCCATTAAATATTATTTTTTTACTTTTTAGATGCTTTGTTTTAGTCGGGGGTTTTTTAAATTTTTAATTTAATTTTTGAATTGTTTTTTTTATCTTTTTATTTCGGACGCTTTTAACGTGATTTCTACATTGTTCCAGCATATATAATTTCAACATGATTAATGTAACCAATATTTTGTAAAAATGTTTTATTTAAGACTGACCGTGGAGTTTCTTTCCCGTTCTTCTCCATAGGTACCTACTACGCTTTGGAATGAGCAACTAGCTTCATATTTCTGACTGACCGATTCCTAGACAATTCAAAAGTGCCTGTAAATGGTTTAATTAAAATAAATGCTTTGAGTTTGAGTAACTTCCAGTTTTGTAGTTCAGTGTACCTAGACAGAACAATGTGTCAATGTGTTTGTGAGCAAAGTTATGAAGGCCATCAACATGTATGAATCGGTCGCTTTTTTGTGGTCATTCTAATTTGGTCGGATTACCAGTAATCTAGGTATTATTTTGGTTTTTGGTCTATATCTAATTTAATACGAAACATTTGATGCAGAAATTTTCAGGATATATATTTCATAAACGCTCTAATTTTTTGTTTAAAACCAAACATCTTAGGTTGATTCTGTTTCTTGCATTTCGCCGTCAAAATTGGGTTGGTCTGGTGTTGACTTGAAGTGATATTATTCAAAAACGCGTGCATACTTAGGCTTGAAACATTTTATGCATGTCAAGAATAACAAGAAGAACCGAATACCGTTTTCAGTGAGTTTATATGTTTGTTTATATAAGCGCTAGAATATTTTTTTATGTTTTCCTAAATGCTTGATAACTTTAAAACGGTAAATATTTTTGAAAACCTAATTAATGCACAAATACGCACAAATTAAGAGCTACCGATGTACGTTTATTCTACGGGCGCACAATCATTGGTTTCCGAGAAATAAGATTCTGCAAAACGTTACCCCAGCAGGAAATTGAATATCTCGAAAACCTTAAGACGCACAAATTTCATTTTCAGCGCACATTTATGCACAAATTTAAGCTATCCGCCCATGTACTTTGTTTCTCTCTCCGGTCATTCGTTTAAAATTTTCTTGCTGGAAAAACGTTACCCCAGCAGAATTGGTTTTTTCGTTATTTCTCCAAAACGACAGCACGCACTAATTTTTTACTTGGCGCACATTTACAGCAGATTATGCTCTAATTATTGGTATAACTCAATTCCTTCTAGACGACATTTTCTTGCTGGGGTAACGCACACCAATGCATAGAGTATCAATGGTCGTTAGAAATAGAACACAAAAATCGACTGTACACAACGAACTGTAAACACAACGTGACGCCAAGATCGGATGTGCAAGTAGGGATGGTGAATGGTGATCTGAGATCGATAAATGATACTCGATTTTTTCCCGAACACTAAAATTGAAATCATTTGACTGCCTCGTTGGTCTAGTGGTCACAAGCGCTGTAGCGCTGTACCTGGGAATTGCACCCAGGACCTGAGCATGAGGTCCTGGCTGCGATTCCTGGGTCAGGCAAAGTGTGATTGGGTTTGTCCTAGAATATCTCAGTAGCAAGTGGAGTCCAGATTTTTGCCCGGTTGATGGCAATAGGCTCGCCCCCTATTGCACGGGACTTACAACATAACTAGTTAAATGAGGGTGTATAGGTACACCTCTCCCTTCAGGGGAAGCGTGATGTTATGTTATTATTAAATAATTACAGTTAAAAAGGGTATTATAAAATTCAAAAATATTTTTTTTGTGAATCGATTTTTCATGCTTTTACTCGAATCGATTAATTGGGTGTTTTATGTAAAAGATTGCTACCTTAATAAATTGTGCCTTTGGTCCCGCCACTAATGTCAGATGCATTGTCAAAGAAATAACAGTCCTTTATACACAGTGATTACCCATTATGGTGTTCGATCGTCACAAATATCAATAAAAACCTAACCTGTAGGCGTAAATAAATCAAATTAATTATAAACACAACATGCAGTATAATTATATTCCATATCATTTATACTCTTGATCGAAAATAACTCGTTCTTAGTTTATTTTTCCTATACTATGTGTAGCTTATTATGGTTCCCGGATGGTTATAGATACAATAGAACGTAAAAATCGGGAAGTACTTATAGAGTGCGTTTCATCATTATAGTTCCTATGCCGTAATGTTGGCACTTTAACAACGAACCTATTAGGTGGCGCCGTAACGTACAATAATTTGTTCGTCCAACAGGGGAACCAACACTACGGCATAGGAACTATTTGATGAAACGCACTCTAAAGCCCAAAACACACAGAGCGGGTGCGGGGCGGGAGCGGGTCGGGCGCGGGAGTACGGCGGGTGTCATAAATTGTAATTCAAGGATTTATATGGATGTCAACACACAGAACGCGGGCGCGAGTCGGGCGCGGAGCGGGAGCCGCGCCCGCTGACACAACAGCGCGGGTCGGGAGCGGTTGTGCTATTCTGTAAAAATATCTCCGTGAAAACAAAGTGAGCTATCAGAGTGAAATGTCACTTGCCTTAGCATTAGTAGGTATCGATGAGAATGACTCACTCCACGCTCACTTCTCCTAAGTTTTCAAGGTTAGATGGTTACAGAATAGCAATGCGGGTGAAGCGTCGTTACATTCGTTGCAATACACGTATCGATGATATTCTCCATATTGATGTCTTTTTTTATTAATGTCATGAACCTACAAACTTTCCATTTTCGCGTTCTTCTTTTTAAAATAAGTAAAAATAATAATTCTTCGTCCGTGTCAGAATCACCCGACATTTTCACACTGCAACCGCTGCCGCTTGTCAAAGTACAACCGCGCCCGACCCGCTGCCGCCCCGCGCCCGCGCTCTGTGTGAACACGATGAACCGCGCGACACACGCGATGAAAACGACCCGACCCGCTCCCGCCCCGCACCCGCTCTGTGTGTGTTTTGGGCTTAAAAGAAAAGCGGAAGCAATTAAAATACTGTTTTTGCAGATATTTTAACCTTGGCTTTATTCGGAATAATTTATCCATGATTAATTAGATCTTTATTTTTAAATCTTAGTGTTTTTACTGTAATCCTGCACAAGTTCCCGAATTCGAATGCAGGAACTGGTCATGTCCTTTCGACTAATTATCGAAAAAGTTTTTGTGTAATCAAAATTAAAATCCTGATGGTGGCCCTGCCAGAGTCAGTGACACAAGCTAGGGCATCTAGCGAAGATCTGTTTTCTCCCAAATTTTGTCGCTAATTAGTCGCACTTTTTCACCGAGTTACAGATTTAGCCGGGCCTTAGTTTAGAAGATAAACTCGACTAAATGTGATTAGGCGAAAAATTCGACAAATTTTTTGTGTTATCAAAATTAAAAATCCGATGGTGGCCATACCAGTGTCAGTCAGACATCGAGCTCGCTTTGTGGCGCTGCTGATGCACCCCCTGAAAATAAACCTGCCGGCGCCCATGTAGCGAGCAAAACAAGAAACTGCACGCATTGCTTTGTCACGATACCAAGAACAGTTTTGTTTTGAACGATACGTATTGAGCAAAAATGTTACGTGTAATGTAATGATATATGACGATGCCAATCAATTGAAATTTTCAAATTTTTCGTCATAGGTGTCGTTTTTATAGTTTTTGAGGGTATCGGTTTCGTGGTTTAAATCGTTTTAAACAATTTTGGGTTTTGGTTTACAGCTGTAAATAAACAAACTAAAACGGTTTATTTACAACTCTATATTCGAGGGTACTAAAGCCGATCGTGAAGTTGAAGTCAAAAAACCTGTGCGATCGGGGCACTCCGACCTCAGGTTTTCTTAAAATACCAATATTTACCGTAAAAAGAAATCACACTGTCGTCGCCTTGGAGCCTTCTCGCCCCGCGCCGTGCCGCTCAGGCACTCACTCAGCCTGCGAACATTAGTGTGCGAGAGAGATAATTGGGCTTCGATTGCGACTCATACAAATAAGAGATAAAAAAACGGCCGAATTAATTACTTTTTATATTAGGTATAAGTACACAATAATTAGTAGGGCGTCATCACACCAACCGTATAGGTACTTAGTCGGCCGCCGACTGTGAGCGTCAACTTCAAAATGTATGAAAAAAAACCGTCAGCCGTCGACTGACCTGTCCGTTGCTTTTCAGTCGTTGACCAACTAATGTTCGGTGTAAACTGGGAACAGCCTTACACCTTCATTATTAGGTTACCTACCTATTACTTATTATTATATTCTAATATAATTTCACAACTTTTAATTCATTTAACATCACTAAACATAAACTCTAAAAACTTAATAAATTAATATCACACTTCTGGTAATGTTCATGTTGACTAAAATTAAATGAAATAAAACTATTAACAAATATCATAAAAATGCAAAAAGGAGTATAAGTAACAAGACAGATATAGGAAAAAATATATAAACAGAAATTCGAGGATGGCATATGGATACTAGAATTGAAGAGTCACTTTCTTCATTTTGTAAACCTTCTTTTGTGGGTTTTTCAACTATAACTAATTCATCACTAAAGAAGTCTATATTAAATTCACATTCAGTTTTATTAACACATACTTTGGATTCAGAATTATTAACATATTGGAATGTTGGTTTATAAATATCGAAAATTGCATGTATATCATTAACCCCATTATCTGTATAGAATATATAATAATAATATCCATCAAGGAGTACTTCATGAACTATCTTGAGGATGGTAGTATTTTCTAAATAATTTGTACTGTTACATTGCATGGAGAAGGGGAATAAGCCATTTATTAAAATTGTATCATGAAAACATTCATGCAAATTATGTTCAAATCTAGATATAGGTTCCTGAAGGTTCACAGTACCGTTAAAAGCATTTCCTCCATGATATACACCAGTATCTAATAAAGTGTTAGGATTATGTAATGGTATATTTTTTATATCTCTTCTTAATCTTTCTTGATCATTATATGTCTTTTTTCCAGTATAATAATCATCTTTGGCATTATTCAGCATCAAGTCCTGTGGGTTATTCTTATCATCAGCCTTTTTGTCCATGGCAACTTCTTCTTTATTATGTGTTATATTATGTTGTGAAGTATTATTGTTTTTATGTCTGTAATCAGGTTTCTCTAATGTCACTAGAACTCCTTGGTGTTCCACTTTTGGGGGGCCTTTCTCTTGCCTATTATATCCATCCAAAATTCCACATGTGTTCAATATCCTGTCTCCTTTAACAACTAGAATCTTGGAACCTTTATGCTGCGAACATGCTTTCAATTCAACAGCAGCCCCTTTTAATAAATAAAATCCCCAATATTCTAATGTATCATCTGGTAGGGTCATTGACTTTTTTAATCGAATATGTTTCCGCTTCTTAGATATTTCTGGTGTACCTTTCATTTGGAATGCACTAAATGTAGTATTCATTTTTAATGAATGCTTCTCACAAAATACTGATGATTGACCTTTATGAATTTGGATAACATCCGAGTCAGATATTTTATACATGACATCAGCATATCTTATATTTCTCAGATACAAAGGTAAAACAATCAGAATCGAAGGCAAAACTGTAGTTAGCAGGCAAAATGTTATAACACGCCGAGATCCATGCATTTTATTTCCATCTGAAAAATAAACAACTTGTGAAAATTCGGGAAAAACTAGGAAAATTTCACACACTGCCATTCGCACGGACACAATACGTTTTATTTAGGACTAAGGAGAGACCTACCAGTTACTAATATTTCTGAAAAATCATTATAGCCTCGCTTTGTTTTAGTAGCCTTGTAAATCGAGATAATTTTTACAGAAAGATGGATTGGATTGTGTTTATGTTTACATTATCACATTTCATCGTAACACATTCACGTCATCGTTATTCCCATTCTGTCTGTGCGACGTGACATATGTCAATACTCAATGTTAAATGTCCTAATGTCTAATCCATAAAGCGATCCCGTGTTTTTCAACCTTTTTCATTGACGCTGGCAGACATCGGGTCAGTTGCAAAAGAAGACAAAAAAAAAACCATTGAAAAACAAGTGGCCCGTTTAGGGAAAAATATTTCGCGACCCCTACCCTCCGCTGTTTCTAACCTTTTGGTTACACAAAAAACAGAATACCCGTAATTAGCCACAGAAGCTTAGTGTTTGATTCCATGATTCCAGGAACCTTCTACTTGTGAGGTTAATGTTTTCGCCGATGGCCTCTGTTCCTCGTCACATTAAAGCTTCGGCCGAATCTGAGCGACCAAAAACGCAGGACACGGGGCCGAAGTGGAAGCGCCATAAAATATACCACACAACACATACTCCTAAAGTGGGTGATAGACATGCGCAATATAGTACGCGGTTTTTAAGTTCGCGACCTTACTCGGCTCGCCGTCGGTGACAGACGCCGGACGCGCTTATTTAAAGTACGCGGTTTTTAAGTTCGCGACACTCGGCTCGCCGTCGGTGACCTGACACACGTGAAATTTGCCCAAAATGTCATTGTCAAATTGGCATTTGGCATGACAGACGTACGAGCCAAGGCGGGCTACGAGCAAAATTTCAAACCTGTTGGATCGACGACGAACTTACTCAGTGGTTTGAAAGTTCGCGTACCTACTTAGCATGACACACGGGCGAGTAAGTTCGCCGAGCCATAAGTACGCGTACTTGCTTGCACGTCTATCACCCCTTTAACGGAGAAATAAACCGTGCTGTAGACGACCTCTGTGAATTTAGCTGCACGATTTCTTTATTATGAACTTTTGTTAATGCTAATCGTTAGAGAGAGTTAGAGAGAAAAGAAAAATCGTTAGAGAGTAATTAGTTTTTATGTAAAAACAATTTTAATTTTTCGTGTGAAGTTGGCCTCCCGCTAAAATGGACTAAGACGTAATTTTTTAATCGTTTCCGAATCGTTAGAGAGAGATTGAGGGTTACACAAAATCGTTAGAGAGTAATTAGTTTTATTTATCAACGATTTTAATTACTTTTGTGAAATTGGCCCCCATTCCCGCAAAAATGGACGTAGACGTAATTTTTTTATTTTTATAATTTGAATATCGTTAGAGAAAGATAGAGAGTTAAAAAAAATCATTATAGAGTTAATATTTTAATTGATATTAAATTATTTCTGAGAACGTGTTTTAGATTAAACAGGCTCGCTCTTATTATGGGCAACATATTCGGCCGAACGGTACTTTTACTGTACCTAGAAGTTAGTGAAGATACCAGACATTTTGTCATCACATGAAACAGCTTTGGTTTAGCTTAGTGGTTCAGCCACTATAGTTATAGAGTGTATTACATTATTGTCTGGTATTTTGGATGGGCCGGCATCAAAATTATATATCTCCACCTGCTCAGTTTCTCGACAGTATTTTAGTAAGAAAAGACATTGAAAATGAAGAAAATCAATAAATCATTATTTAAAACTAAAAAAAAAGTTTTATTTCATAAAAATCTGTAACACTGCATTCAAAGCATATTATTCAGTTTTAGTTTTTAAATATCATAATTGTCGAAAGGCTTTTCATCCACTTCCGATCTCGATTCTAAGTCATAAAACAGGAATTCTCCATCGTAATTAAAAAAATGTTCTTGATCAGTAGGTAGGTACTATTATCATTTTACTCCTGCTAAGCCTGTGGAATATGCTGAAACATGCACTTCTTGCACTTATAGATTCCTAGTAGCTATAATCTAAAGAGAGGTCTAAAAGTATTATGCTACACATTTTTGACTGAAAATATCCCATTTCATGGTACATAAAGTAAATAACTTGATTAGAATTTTTGTTTGCATTGTCATATTTTATACAACAAAATATTGATCGACTGTAATGGCAGTACCATGTGTCAATTTAAAAAAAAATGTTATTTTCTGGGGTGTGTTCACTATATTAGCTTAATAATTAGAAAAGTTTGTTCGTTTTAGGAGTAAATTAACACTAAATTAAAAAACGATTTTTCTCAAAATTGGTAATCCTTAAAAATGCATGATACAGTTAGAGCTACTACTTTTTGGGATGTCTATCCAAATATATTTAACTTATCCTGGTTAGAATTATTGAATAATAAAAAACCATTTTTGGGCATGTCCTTTCGAATCGATGTGACCTGTGGAAGCTGCTCAAATCCATTCACCATCTTGAAAATAGCTGATAATCTTCAAACGGCTGAACCGATTTTCTTGAATCATAGCTAAGAACACTCTATCAAGTCACCTTTCAAACAAAATAAAAAAATATCAGAATCGGTTCAGCCGTTTGGCAGCTACGATGTAACATACAGACACATAGATACACACGTTAACTTTGCATCAACAAATACCTACAAGTCTTATGAATCATAGACCTTGTGAAAGTTTCGGTCAAACCAAAGCGACCACAACGCAGTACGCGGGACCGAAGCAGGAGCGTCTACAGACCTCGGTGAAGTTAGCCGCACGATTTCATTATTATGAACTTTTGTTAGTGCTAATCGTTAGAGAGAGTTAGAGAGAAAAGAAAAATCGTTAGAGTGTAATTAGTTTTTATGTAAAAACAATTTTAATTTTTCGTGTGAAGTTGGCCCCCCTTCCCGCAAAAATGGACTTAGACGTAATTTTATTTTTTTAATCGTTTGCGAATCGATAGAGAGAGATTGAGAGTTACACAAAATCGTTAGAGAGTTAATATTTTATTTGATATTAAATAATTTCTAAGAGCGTGACGTTAGCCCACCTCTGTGAATTTTGCCCCCGATATAATTATTCTCAACTTTTGTTGATGCTAATCGTTAGAGAGAGTTAGAGAAAAGAAAAATCGTTAGAGAGTAATTAGTTTTATTTATCAACGATTTTAATTACTTTTGTGACATTGGCCCCCATTCCAAAATTGACGTAGACGTAATTTTTTTTTATAGTTTGAGAATCGTTAGAGAGAGATATAGAGTTAAAAAAAATCATTAGAGAGTTATTTTAATTGATATTAAATTATTTCTGAGAATGCGTTTTACCCTAGGACCTGAGCAGATTAAAATTTAGAAACGTACCGCGTGCCGATCCCCCCACTCCCCCCTGCCGGAAATACAAAGTTTTTTTTAAATGATTTTTAAATATGACAAATCTCTTATATGCTGGGGCCAC
Organism: Lithophane semibrunnea; assembly: GCA_947363905.1. Taxonomy (NCBI): domain Eukaryota; kingdom Metazoa; phylum Arthropoda; class Insecta; order Lepidoptera; family Noctuidae; genus Lithophane; species Lithophane semibrunnea. The sequence continues at coordinate 12,595,789 of OX376189.1, read as the reverse complement.
ACCAACGGATTATCGCGATAGACGTTAACCGTTGGTGTACTACACCACGACTTACCTCGAGAATTTGTCAACGGAATTTACATTAGCGTTTGACGTTGGGTGATTGATAACTCTGGTGGCGGCATTTTAGGGAGATCAACCGCGAGAATTATTGCATTGAATGAAGCGGTCACACTTACGTTTCTCATTGTGCACCGTGAGCGCGAGTAGTACCGTGAGTAGTAGGTACTACTGATACATTACATGATGCAGAGGGACGTTAATAAGCCTTTTTAACTTTTTCTATAAAAATACAGGATGTAAGGGTAAACACTCCTGTCATTCAAACCATGGGTAGTTGACTTAAATATAAAAACAAATGACCGAACACAACAAAAAAAAAACGTTATTTTCATTAAAAGATTTTAAAGTTTCTATCTGACACCGTGCTTGCTAACGAAACAGCTGACTGACTAAGGGAGGGATCGCGCTCGCTGCCGGTCAGGTCACATCCCGTACCCCCCGCCCGTGTTGAGACGCAAGTTCGTTGCCCTAGCGCATAGAGCAACGAACTTGCGTCTTTTGTGGTAAAATTTAGATCTAAAAAAAAATAATAAAATGTTGTAATTTTCCATTGATTTTACGTTCTATAAATGAAACCAAACCACTGGTTGCAAGGATAACGGTGTTTACCCTAACATCCTGTATACTTACCATTTGGAACTACTATGGTATTATACCTACTTATTTATGGTATTATATTATGAGCTTTAAATTTTAAAGTAACGGCGACCCACTTGTATAGGCTTGGTGACCCCCTAGGGGGTCACGCACGACACACACGTTGAAAAACAAAACACTGATCTATTTTCCCTCTGTGATTGACGTTAGAAATACGTAGCGATGTTCAGTCGAATGCATTTTTAATACCGGATATTTTCATCGTTCCTTAGTCTGCCTAAATTCGACAATTTTTATTTTATTTTATGAAAATGTTTAAAACACAACGTAAATAAAAAGCGCTAAGATTTTTTTAATGTGAAATAACATTGAAGGAATCGCCTAAAGCTCTGTGTGTGCGTTTTTATGTTTTTATGATTCATGATGAAGTTTTAAAACCTATCAAATCCAGTAAGTAGGTACTTAAATTTTCATGTTAGTTCTCTATTTCACCACATTCATATAAATCCATGTCGGACTGTCTGTAAAATACGATGAATGTAAAATAAGTAGGTAGGTATTCTACAGAAACGAAAGTGAGTAGATACCAGCCTATGGCCTTTATAGTGAATAGGTACTTATAGGTACTTACCTAGCTAACTTTTGGATCGCTGAGGTTAGTTATCTACTTAGTACATTACATTCCAATTTGCAAGTCATTAGCCAATTATCTAGTATGGATTTGAATTCTAATACAACATCACGACTACGACAGCTCGTGTAGTCGACGCAAACGACGAAGAACAATAATTTTTTATCGATTTTTCTGACCGAGGCCCTAGGCCGCTGCCTTGTTGGCTTGGCAGACCTCCTGGTCCAACAATGAACAGGGGGCCTACCAGCACCGCTTACCTACAGCAATTATTTTAATCTTACTCATTGGGGGAAAGAGATGGAGCTAACGTTCTGTAGTTTCATCTCTTTTCTACACTGAAGTAATTATTAAAATAATACTGCTGTAACTGTAACAGCTGGTGACTCTGACCGACTAACTAGGTCCCCAAAGGTAGGTAGTTACGTCACTGGGGCTATATTTTATAAGATCCTACAACAATATAATATAGTCGTCAGACTTAAAAAATTAAATTAATTGTAGGTACAAACTGCTTGTTGCAGCTCTAAGAAAAAAAAACCTGGTTTTCTAAAACGAAAAGCGAGACTCAAAAAAGTTGCAGTTTGTGAATGTTTCGCCAGTGCAAAGTAAACGCATAGTTACTGACATATATTATAATAGTAATCTATTGAAGTGTCAAATTATAACCACTGATGTGCGGTTGACTGCACATAACTATGCAATGTTATTGCACAAAGTATTACAAAAATAGCACATTATGAAGGTACAAGTACCAAATTATAATGTAGGTACAGTCAGCCTCAAAAAGATGTCCCATAATAGTTTAGATCCAAGGTATTGTATCCAAGTGTAGTCACAAAACATAATTACACATTGAATTCTTATTGTAGCTACACATTAGTATTCTGGAACATAAATTGTAGACAATCAAATTAATTTATATCGCTGCTGACATCTGTATCAAACTATGCCCTGTGAAATAACAATTACTTAAAGATAATTTTAAGGTACTTACCTTCTTTATTTACGTTAGTATAATGATAATTTGACAAATATGACGTATTTACTGGCCTCGGAAAGTTTTTGTCCATTTTTCAAGGACTTAGGTACATTAATTACTTATAATTGTTCAAGAAAAAACAACACGGGCACGTTAACTGCAGTGACATTTAACTATAATACAAATGAAAATATAAATACTATATTACTTAGCAGCGCAATAGGTTAATGATAAGCTTATCAGACGTTTTATCGCCTGTACTATATTACGCCTTGTCCACAATTGAGATCAATCGGTATGCATACTGACTCGCTCACACGCCTTTTCTCGTGATATCCATTTGTTTGTATACCAACCTATTTATTATACATCAGCAGCATCAATGACATTACGTAGGTAGTTTGTTAGGCACATGCTAAGTTTTTTCAATTAGGTACTTATTAGAAGTTTGGTACCTTTATTGTTGTTTTTTTTTTAGAGTTCCGTGCTAAAATTTTTAAAACCACCACTAATCATTTCAGACGAACGAACGTTCTTCCATCTGTCTGTGATATCATTCATGTGTCAAACATTTTGTAACTACCCAAATACACTTCCGCGCGTTTCCAATCTGTCTGTAGAAGAAGACCAGGGTCCTGAAGAGTGAAGACCTATCGGTTGTCCAAACAACGCACGGTTTCGCGGATGTGGTGGGCTGTAAATCTACCTAGAGAGTATAATTATTTTCTGTGGCTGTGAACTGTGAAGCTTGGCTACCAGACGTGTCTCGTCACCTATTATCCATTTGTCTCTGCGTGTCCTTTAGCAGAGAATGATAATAATTTATGAATACCTAAGTAGGAGCAGAAAAAAATATAGAAGGTACTATAATTGTTATTATTACCTAGAGTCTAGGCTTGATTCAGAAAGCGGTACTCGGACACGGCTCGCATTCCTCTCTCTGGAGCCCTGACCGCCGATAGCTTGGACCCTGTTCCCGACACCGGTGGGCTACTATTTTTTATATTTTAAAATGTTTTTATATATTTCTTTATTATAATATTTAAAAATATAATTTATGTGTATGGAAAATGAAATAAAGAACAATGATAGTACTATAAGTTTTGAATTATGCGCATATCCTCTATTGTCTAGGTCCTAGAAAATATAGGATAGGTAATAAAATTATGCGCGTAGTTCAAAACTTTTTCACTCCATAAATACATTGTGGGTAGGTGTTCCCCTTATCCCAATAAAATTTATTTGGGTCTTTTTTTTCCATACTTCTCTATCTCGAAAGGGTGTGACCCTTTCTATCCATAATATTATATAAACTTTCACACAGTCTAACCATATTTTCTTTGGTCTTCCGCTACTCATAGAGCCATCTATATTCATACTCAAAACTTTCTTCACGATCTTTTTCCTCAGTCCTCCGCATACCATGCCAACCGATTTCTACAATCGGTTGGCATGGTATGCGGAGGACTCAGGAAAAAGCAGTGCCGTAACTAGGGCGGTGCCAGCGGTGCCTGGAGGGGCGCAGAAATCACCAGACCAGGGCCACTAACAATTATTAACTATTTCTATGTTGAGGTTTAAAACACGTATTAGCAATTTATAGAAACTTATTATTCATAAATAAATCACAAAATCAAACGCGTTACGCGGCGTGAGAAAAGTAATGGCGGGAAGTTCCATATTCAAAAAACTTCATCGCCGACGCTCCAAGTAGCTTCACTCGGAGTTGCCAACACGGCCCTCCTGCACCGTGCATGTCCTCAGGCACGCCTTACACCATCAGTCTTACTTAGCTTAACGAACCATCTGAAAGCACACACTTTATGTTAATATGTTAAAAAAAAACAGAAATGCTTCGGCCAATCATGATTCACAATACTAATAGAACTCCAGTTACAGGGTTTACATCGTTTCTGTTCCTTTAGGCTTAGGAACTCTCACTACTAGATAAGATAAGATATATTTATTTGTCAAAAACACGTGTAGGATTACAATCGGTGGAACCATTACAAAAAAGACAAAGTTTCAACATGTTGTGCCTAGAAAGGCGTACAAATACAAAAAAAAAAAACATAAAATCATAAATTTACGTCAGATCAATAAAAAACAATAGTAAAAATGTCTAGAGTACATCATTTAGATATCGTAAACATTATAGTAGCATTTATTAATTAAAAGTTTCTTCATGCTTTTATTAAAACCATTAATGTCTAAATCTGTGTATGGCTTTGGTACCTTGTTGTACAATTTTGGGGCCATGCAGAATACACTCTTCCGCATGAGAGCTGTTTTAGCACTATGTGAACGAAGTCTCCGAATATCACGTTGACTTCTTTCGGAACCATCTGAAGACTTCGGAAACAGTTGGGGATTCTTTTTAACAAATACTACCGTTTCTTATACAGGCTGTAAGGGTAAACAGTCTTGTCATTCAAACCATGGGTAGTTGACTTAAATATAAAAATAAATGACCGAACACAACAAAAAAAAAAAATTCATTTTCATTAAAAGATTTTAAAAAGTTTCTATCCGACACCGTGCTCTCTAGCGAAACAGCTGACTGACTGAAGGAGGGGTCGCGTTCGCGGCCGGTCAGGTCACATCCCGTACCCCCCGCCCGTGTTGAGACGCAAGTTCGTTGCCCTAGCGCATAGGTCAACGAAGTTGCGCCTCCTGTGGTAAAATGTAGATTTAAAAAAAAAAAATTGTTATTTTCTATTGATTTTACGTTCTATAAATGAAACCAAACCACTGGTTGCAAGGATAACGGTGTTTACCCTAACACCCTGTATATATAAGGAAGGAAGTGAGAGAATTCGATGTTTAATAAAATATGGTTTGCAACTGTCTGTCATTTTAAGACCAAACATAGCTCTTATGCATCGTTTCTGCATTCTAAATATAACATCCCTATGTGTAGAGTTTGAGAATAATGCCGTATCTAAGGATCGATGCAACAAGTCCGTGATAAGCAGTAAGCAATGTATCCGTATTTACGATTGGGGCGAGTTTATGCAATGCGTAGGAAGAACTACTATTTTTTTTACTAATTCCTTCAATGTGATCTTTCCAATCAAGTTTTTTGTCAATGGTTAGTCCCAGGAATTTGGCATTAGCAACTTTGCATATGGTGTGATTTTTATAGCTTTCATAGGTGTCAGTTTTCATACATGCTATTGTGACTGTGCTATCGTCTGCAAAAAGAGTCATTGGATGTTCAATAGATTTCGGAAAGTCATTTATATATATGATAAATAATAATGGTCCCAGAACGCTTCCCTGGGGTACACCGAATTTCACTATACGTTCTTGTGACAAATACGTAGTTGCTTTTTTGGTATGGTCTATTCCTGAGATTGCTGTGATTTGCCTTCTATTACACATATAGGATTCAATTAATTTGAGAACATTGCCTCTAACTCCATATTTTTCAAGTTTATTAATTAAAATAGAGTGGTCAACGTAGTCGAATGCTTGTGTCATATCGCATAGCACAGCGCAAGTGGGAGTTCTTTCATCCATTCGTAACATGACTGTGTGTAGAAAGTCATAGACTGCCATATTGATTGTCTTATGTTGTCTGAATCCTTTTTGCTCACTACAAAGATTTTTTTTTTTTTCCATATATGGATATAATTGTTTGTAAATGTATTTTTCAAAAATCTTCGACATAATTGGTATCAGCGCTATTGGTCTGTAATTTTCGATTAGGTCTCTGTTTCCTTTCTTAAATAGTGGTTTTACTATTGATGTTTTCATACCATCAGGAAAGGTACCCGTACTGATACGCAGATTCATGATGTGACTTAAGTGGCTGCATCTTATATCACCGACAGATTTAATTATTTTGGTAGAGACACCGTCATTACCCCACGCTGTTAGTACTTTTGAGTTGTTTTACAATGTTGAGGATATCACATGGTAAACTTGGGGCCATGAACATTGATTTTTGTCTGTTCAAAATGCGTGATGTGACATTTTTCCCCGTCTTTTTTATAGGGACAACTCTGTCAATGAAATAATTATTGAAATGATTCGCTATTGATTCTGGATTTGTAATTATATTATTATCAACACTAATTTTATGTAAATAATCCCGAGGTACATTTAATTTTTTATTATTTGCCATGTCGATTTAGTTTTATTCTCAGACGTTTTGATTTTATAATTATTTTGAGCCCTTTGGGTAAGTCGTATAATTTTTTTAAATAATTTACTGTATTTAATAAAGTAAGATTTATAGGTTTCAGATGGTTTAAGTCTGTATTTCCATAAGAGATGTCTCTTTTTTTTACTACAAATTTTAACACCACGTGAAATCCACTTAGCCTTTCTGCCTATGTTAATAGTAATAAGTTTACATGGAAAGCAAAGTTTATAAAATAACGTAAACTCCTCTATAAATGAGTTATAAGCGATGTTAGGGTCATCTGTATTATACATTTCAGCAAATGTCAGACTTTCTAAACAAGACCTGAACTTTAATATATTTTCTTTCGCATAATCTCTCTGTTTTTTTCCAGTATTTACTATTGTATGTATTTTTTACAGGACATTTTAACAGTTGCGCCGTATGGTCAGATAATGCAAATTCTATCACTTCAGTCCCACATCGATTTTGATAATTATGTGTGAAATTGTCGATACAAGTCTGGCTGGCTAATTTCAGATTGTGATTTAATAACAAATAAGTAAAATCAAGGCATACACTATTTTTTTTCATGATGTCAATATTGAAGTCACCAGCCAATATAATGTTGCTATATTTTTTATTACTTACGTTTGTTAATAATTGTTGAATAAACTGCAACTGGTAATACTCTGCAACTGGTAATCCCATTCACGAATCTACCCTAGCTCCTCACTCAAAATCATATTAAATTTTTGGCTTTGTGAATTATTTTGCAGTATCTTATTCCCAATTCAAAATGTACTGGACCCCAAACCAAAGTTGTCTTTAGGCTTAGACAAACTCTTTATCCTGTTATTTTAGCTCACTCCCTTAATCCAAGGTGTTGCCTGGTCCAGTTCACTCATTCAGTCTTAGGCAGTAACTGTTTTAGATCACCACCTTGATTCTGGCGAGTGACTACTTATAACTTTTTTTTTTTTTTTCCCGTTTAATTTGAATGTACTTATTTAACTTAGGCAGAAACTGAAAATTTTACAAAGCATTCTTACACTGAAGGTAAAGATAATGCTAACAATACAAAGTTATTATTTATAATTTTTTTTTTTTTTTTTACCTTGCCTACTCGCCCTTTATTTATTAAATATAGATTTGCACCTTCTAATGATGCATCATTCACACTAGTTATCTATTTTAATCCAAGGTTTTGTTCTGAGCAGCAGCCACCGCATTATACGATCTATTACTTCTTTCACTGCCCCGCATGTCTTTGACTTATCTATCTATATCCAGGCATTTCGTTAATTTGTTTCTTCAGGTTGGTCATTTTTAGAATTCTTTTTGTGAAAACATGAAGTTTCCGAGTGGCCTTTCTTACCGCAAAATTCACATTTTACCGTACATTGAAATCGTTTGTGATTCCCGCCGCAATTATAACACTATGGGTGGTGAAACCTTAACATTTTCACGAGTGTTGCTGTGGTTAAGCGGTTTTTGCTTTGTAAACGCGGCTGTGCAAAAATTCAGCTAAACTATCGCATGATTTAAAGTTGCTAGCCTCAACGGATCTTGTTATGTTATTATCGCCGATATTCCCTAATATTATCGAGATTACGTCATTTTCATTAAAATTTAAGCACAAACTATCAATTTTGGCTTTTTGTTCAAAAAAGAAATCATATAGCGGTTGATTTTCGACAGGTTTCCGGTCGACGATTTCCTTAGGTAGGTCAAACATATTACTCTACACTCTAAATGTAATAAACAGTTTTTCCTTCCAATCATTCCAGAGCCAAGTTGTCCATATGTGATCATTACGCAATAAAGACTCGTACCAGATTTTAGCAGACCCTTTGAGCTTATTTAGTGCTTGATAGCGTATCATACTATCCGTCCATGAAAATGTTGATGCATACGATTCTATCACGTTTAACCAAGAAGTAATATTATCGTTCAAGGGGTCAAAATCCGGTATCATATTATGTAAAATTGTACTCACAGTTCCGGTAATTTTTGTCATAGATACCTTTATCCTTTTGTGGGGTGCAAGTGGGGGTGTTCTTGAGCCGCTACTGCTAGAACTCGTACTGCTTCTCCTAGATGACGAGCGCGCTTCGCTCTATGTTTACGCTTACTTACGCGTCTTTTTCCCATTATTTAGTTTTACTTTACTTTTGGGGCGCGAGATGAAATAAGCAAACTTCTGATATTAACTATTTCTATGTTGAGGTTTAAAACACGTATTAGCAATTTATAGAAACTTATTATTCATAAATAAATCACAAAATCAAACGCGTTTCGCGGCTTGAGAAAAGTAATGGCGCGAAGTTCCATATTCAAAAAACTTCATCGCCGACGCTCCAAGTAGCTTCACTCGGAGTTGCCAACACAATACCTAATATTTATTTTTATAGCAGCTCGCACCGGGCGCATAAAAGGCTAATTACGACACTGGGAAAAAGTACCTACATTTCAGTCAGCGGTGCTACTTTCAGACTTCCTCTTATATGTATAGGTAGTTACCTACTCATTTCATAGGCTATCCAGAAATATAATAAGTTATAAGAGAAAGTCCGCAAGATATAATTCATCGATAAACAAATACTAAGTGTACGAAACACTTGCGTAAGTTGTCCGACTTGCACTTGACATACCCACCTAATATAATTCATAATAAATCGCTGTTTAATTTTCCAATAACGTCACGCGAGCATTAATCCAAGGTTCTTTAACGACTGCCATTCAAAGATCGTACTTCCTATCTAACGCATGCCATTGATTTGATTTCAAAAATATTCTTTAAATTCAATTTTCTTTTCGGATACTAATTGTAATTAGGTAGGTACCTAATTACAATTTTGGAATTAGGTACCTAATTACATACTTGGAAATTCGAGAATTATTTTGACAATCTTCTTCGACATTGGCCCCCTAGTCGAATGCGGCCGGCAATGTTAGTATGAAAATCCGTGTGTCGTATTTAGCTGCCGAATATAAAACTAGCAATGATATTAAATTAACAGATATGTTATAAGCGCGCAATCGTGAAGACTCGAAAACATTCCAATTATAACGTTTTTACTTGTAGTGAAATGTAAAAATGAATGAAACGTGGGTATTTGTGCCGCTGCTGCGCGGAACACTTTTTTCGGTTGTTTTGTGAGTGTATAACATATCTGTTAATATAATATAATTGAAAACTAATATATCCGTCGCGTAGGTAATTAAAAAAAAAATGGAACAAACTTTCGTCACCTCAGACCTTAGACAAATAAAAAAGTATAGACGGAGTCGTTCTAAACATTCGCAACGAAATAAGTGAAGACTACTTTCGGCTTTGTGTGCGTAACTCAATGTAAGATATCGTAGATTTGCGCATGTGTGCTAGAGAAAAATGTTGCAAGCGTAATTGTGCTGAGACTTCCAACTGTGAGAAATATACTTTGGTGAAAAGTTTTAAGTAAGTATTGTGTTTTATTTGTATAAGTAGTATTTTTCTTTGTATTATTGTGTTTTATTTGGATTTCCCACGTTGTATCAAAGACAAAGTCAAATAATTTATTTCAAATAGGCACATATATGGCACTTTTGAACGTCAAACAAAGAAATAGAATTGATTCTAGTTGTATCAGCTGGGAACCTAAAAGATATCATATCAAACATACAACTATTATTTGAATATATTTTATAAATACTTACGTTTGCATAACAACATGCCTATTGTACTCGAAAACTAAATAAATATAATAAGTTTAATAAAAACGCACTAGTTGTAACGTGTTCGTACAAAAATAACAACTTCCCTTACTTTTGGGAAAAAATAATGTTCTTAACTTGCAACACTGACACAATAGCGTCTAGAACTCGTGTTCTGACAAATTATGTCAAATATTTTTGCGATTTTGTTTAAATTATGCAGAAAATCGGTTACTTATTTATGAAAAGTAATCCCAAAGGATTTTTTTTGAAAGCATGAGTTGTTTTTGCAGTAGTTTATGACACAGGGGATGGCATACTTTTGCAATTATTGTACGTCAAAAGTACGTCACGCGCTCTCACTCACTCGCGGCCTCAGCAGGCGTAGCATGAGCACCTCGGTGAAGTTAGCCGCACGATTTCATTATTATGAACTTTTGTTAATGCTAATCGTTAGAGAATCGTTAGAGAGGGTTAGAGAGAAAAGAAAAATCGTTAGAGAGTAATTAGTTTTTATGTAAAAACAATTTTAATTTTTCGTGTGAAGTTGGCCCCCCTTCCCGCAAAAATGGACTTAGACGTAATTTTATTTTTTTAATCGTTTGCGAATCGTTAGAGAGAGATTGAGAGTTACACAAAATCGTTAGAGAGTTAATATTTGATTTGATATTAAATAATTTCTGAGAGCGTGACATTAGCCCACCTCTGTGAATTTTGCCCCCGATATAATTATTCTCAACTTTTGTTAATGCTAATGGTTAGAGAATCGTTAGAGAGAGTTAGAGAGAAAAGAAAAATCGTTAGAGAGTAATTAGTTTTATTTATCAACGATTTTAATTACTTTTGTGAAATTGGCCCCCATTCCCGCAAAAATAGACGTTAATGTAATTTTTTTATTTTTATAATTTGAGAATCGTTAGAGAGAGATAGAGAGTTTAAAAAAATCATTAGAGAGTTAATATTTTAATTGATATTAAATAATTTCTGAGAACGCGTTTTAGATTAAACAGGCTCGCTCTTATTATGGGCAACATATTCAGCCGAACGGTACTTTTACTGTACCTAGATGTTAGTGAAGATACCAGGCATTTCGTCATCACATGAGACAGCTTTGATCAGAGGACTCACACCACTATAGTTATAGAGTGTATTACATTATTGTCTGGTATCTTGGATGGGCCGGCATCAAAATTATATATCTCCACCTGCTCAGTTTCTCGACAGTATTTTATTAAGAGAAGACATTGAAAATGAAGAAAATCAATAAATCATTACTTAAAATTAAAAAAAAAAAAGTTTTATTTCATAAAAAATCTGTAACACTTGCATTCAAAGCATTATTCAGTTTTAAATATCATAATTGTCGAAAGGCTTTTCATCCACTTCCGATCTCGATTCTAAGTCATAAAACAGGAATTCTCCATCGTAATTAAAAAAATGTTCTTGATCAGTAGGTAGGTACTATTACCATTTTACTCCTGCTAAGCCTGTAGACTATGCTGAAACATGCACTTCTTGCACTTATAGATTCCTAGTAGCTATAATCTAAAGAGAGGTCTAAAAGAATTATGCTACACATTTTTGACTGAAAATATCCCATTTCATCTTATTTCAGAATATGGTACTTACATAAAGTAAATAAGTTGATTAGAATTTTTGTTTGCATTGTCATATTCTTTACAACAAAATATAGATTGACTGTAATGACAGTACCATGTGTCAATTTTGAAAAGTTTGTTATTTTCTGGGGTGTGTTCACTTTATTAGCCTAGATAATTAGAAAAGTTTGTTCGTTTTAGGAGTAAACTAACACTAAATTATTTCTTTTTTTTTTTAGTTTGAGAATCGTTAGAGAGGGATAGAGAGTTTAAAAAAATCATTAGAGAGTAAATATTTTAATTGATATTAAATTTTTGCTGAGAACGCGTTTTACCCTAGGACCTGAGCAGGTTAAAATTTAGAAACGTGCCGCCTCGATAGGGGATAGGGGGGGGAGGAGAGGGGGAAGGGTTAGTAGATCCCCCCACTCCCCCCTGCCGGAGATACAAAGTTTTTTTTAAATATGACAAATCTCTTATATGCTGGGGCCACACCAACGGATTATCGCCATAGACGTTAACCGTTGGTGTAACCACTACGACTTACCTCGAGAATTTGTCAGCGGCATTTACATTGGCGTTTGACGTTGGGTGATTGATAACTCTGGTGGCGGCATTTTAGGCAGATCAAAGAGATTTACCGCGAGAATTATTGCATTGAATGAAGCGGCCACACTTACGTTTCTCTTTGTGCACCGTGAGCGCGAGTAGTACCGTGAGTAGTAGGTACTACTGATACATGACATGATGCAGAGGGACGTTATAGTTATGAGTGGTAAAGCTGTGTATTTGATTAACGATCATTTAACAGTGATACCTGATAAGAATACGAAATATTACTACATACGAAATATAAAACACACAAAAGATGGGTGCTTGTCGGGAGCTGGTCGGGTCTTTTTTAACCCACTGACGGAAAAAGAGCAGTGTTATAAGTTTAACGTGTGTGTCTGTATGTTACATCGTAGCTGCCAAACGGCTGAACCGATTCTGATATTTTTTATTTTGTTTGAAAGGTGACTTGATAGAGTGTTCTTAGCTATGATTCATGAAAATCGGTTCAGCCGTTTGAAGATTATCAGCTCTTTTCAGGTTGATGAATGGATGTGAGCATCTTCCACAGGTCACATCGATTCGAAAGGTCATGTCCAAAAATGGTTTTTTATTATTCAATAATTCTCACCAGGATAAGTTAAAAATATTTGGATAGACATCCCAAAAAGTAGTAGCTCTAACTGTATCATGCACACATGTATCATGCGCTTTTATAACAAACTTCCCATTGACATTCGAAACTTACCCAATAAACGATTTAAAAGCTGTATTAAAACCAAACTTTGTAAAAAAGGGTACTATAAAATCACAGATTATTTAGAAGACACAAATGCATGGGATTGAGCTGCTCGCTCTGCTAAGCATTGTGACATTTTGAATATTATGGAAAGCCATAAAAATATACCTACCAGTTTTATATAAAAATTGACATTATTGAATATTATATACAAAATGACATGATGATTACTTGTAAAGTATTGTTTTATTGTGAATGTGAGGACTATGTGGATATTTATTTTTCGTTCTGTTAGTTTTAGCGAAGGTCTGGCAATTTGAGAACTTTATGCGACCTACCCGAATGTCCTTTCTTTGGTATTGTTCGTCGAGTTGTTGAGCTCCTTAAGTTCTGAGTTGAGCTCCACTATTACTGACAAATGCTTGCACTGGCTGGACAGGTCCACTCAAATCTGTGTGGTTCTTTCCTCAAAAGACCATTTCAGACTCTTATCTACATGGTCCTCATATGGCCTGACCAAGATTATGTCTGGACTTTAAAGGAGACGGTGACCTCTGAGTTTGTTTCGGCCTTTCTTCTCAGAGTAGTCAGATAGGAAACGCCGACCTCATCTAGCTTATTTTTACAACTTTTTAATATGACGTGTAAAAGTGATTCCAATATCCTATTTACAGAATAAACAATTTCATTTCATTTTTTCATTTCATTTCATTTCATGCATTTTTAAGGATTACCGATTTTGAGAAAAATCGTTTTTTAATTTATTTATTTATTTTATTCTTATGTAGACACAGTAAAATACAAAATAAATACGACATATTTAAAATATGAGTACAAAGGTACTGCTTATTTCTTAGGAAATAATTAATTTAGTGTTAGTTTACTCCTAAAACGAACAAACTTTTCTAATTATCTAGGCTAATAAAGTGAACACACCCCAGAAAATAACAAACTTTTCAAAATTGACACATGGTACTGTCATTACAGTCAATCAATATTTTGTTGTAAAGAATATGACAATGCAAACAAAAATTCTAATCAAGTTATTTACTTTATGTAAGTACCATATTCTGAAATAAGATGAAATGGGATATTTTCAGTCAAAAATGTGTAGCTTAATTCTTTTAGACCTCTCTTTAGATTATAGCTACTAGGAATCTATAAGTGCAAGAAGTGCATGTTTCAGCATAGTCTACAGGCTTAGCAGGAGTAAAATGATAATAGTACCTACCTACCGATCAAGAACATTTTTTTAATTACGATGGAGAATTCCTGTTTTATGACTTAGAATCGAGATCTGAAGTGGATGAAAAGCCTTTCGACAATTATGATATTTAAAACTGAATAATATGCTTTGAATGCAAGTGTTACAGATTTTTTATGAAATGAAACTTTTTTTTTTTTTAATTTTAAGTAATGATTTATTGATTTTCTTCATTTTCAATGTCTTCTCTTAATAAAATACTGTCGAGAAACTGAGCAGGTGGAAATATATAATTTTGATGCCGGCCCATCCAAGATACCAGACAATAATGTAATACACTCTATAACTATAGTGGTGTGAGTCCTCTGATCAAAGCTGTCTCATGTGATGACGAAATGCCTGGTATCTTCACTAACATCTAGGTACAGTAAAAGTACCGTTCGGCTGAATATGTTGCCCATAATAAGAGCGAGCCTGTTTAATCTAAAACGCGTTCTCAGAAATTATTTAATATCAATTAAAATATTAACTCTCTAATGATTTTTTTAAACTCTCTATCTCTCTCTAACGATTCTCAAATTATAAAAATAAAAAAATTACATCTACGTCTATTTTTGCGGGAATGGGGGCCAATTTCACAAAAGTAATTAAAATCGTTGATAAATAAAACTAATTACTCTCTAACGATTTTTCTTTTCTCTCTAACTCTCTCTAACGATTCTCTAACCATTAGCATTAACAAAAGTTGAGAATAATTATATCGGGGGCTAAATTCATAGAGGTGGGCTAATGTCACGCTCTCAGAAATTATTTAATATCAAATAAAATATTAACTCTCTAACGATTTTGTGTAGCTCTCAATCTCTCTCTAACGAATCGCAAACGATTAAAAAAATAAAATTACGTCTAAGTCCATTTTTGCGGGAAGGGGGGCCAACTTCACACGAAAAATTAAAATTGTTTTTACATAAAAACTAATTACTCTCTAACGATTTTTCTTTTCTCTCTAACCCTCTCTAACGATTCTCTAACGATTAGCATTAACAAAAGTTCATAATAATGAAATCGTTCGGCTAAATTCACGGAGGTAGCATGAGCACCGTTTTGTTGACAGAAGAGTAGACAAAAATGACGTTTCCTATAGACAGTAGACAGAACGAGACGGCACCAAAATAGAAAGAGTCAACTGCACTTTTTACGAAATTCACTCTTTTACATAATTCGACTCAGAATTCTTTGTTTTATCATAGGATTTATCGGTTGTCAGTTTGATTTTGACAGTAAGGATAGAAAACTTTCTTCCGAAATAGTCTACATAAAAAAAGACCTAGACAAAGATCGTTAGAAATGATAGACAAAATGACAGATTGTAGAAAGATTTCTACGGTGGATGTCAAAAATGAAGAAACGAACTGTCACTTTGTATAGAAAAAGCTATGTCTATTCTTCGTAGAGATAGAAAGCGCCATGACCTACAAAATTGTTGGTCTGAGCTCGCGGCAGACTACCGAGCGGCCGTCTTCGTATGGCCGAATCGTCTTCATATTGCGTTCCTCACTTTTGTGAGCGCAATGTTCCGTCTATACTTTTTTATTGGTCTGAGTGTATAACATATCTGTTAATATAATATCATTGCCTCAGACCAAATAAAAAACCTATTTGGTCTGAGTTCGTTACAAGGCAAGGGCACAGACAGAGCACTATAATTAATAGGTACTGATAGGCAAGGGCAACCAAGGAGGTAACTTATCAAAGATTATAAATAAATTTCGATTTGGCTTGCAAATAGAAAGAAACTAATTGGCGCGTGAAAAATTATCGTTGTTCGTCATTAATTCAAAAGAAAAATATTTTTATATTTTTGAGCATAAATACTCGATTCATGCCATGTTTTATCTTGAATCGAATGAAAAATCGAAATGAGGTTAAGATTTGGAATTTCAATAAAATCATGACTAAATAATTATTATAAAAAAACACTTACATATGGAAGGTTATTCAGTTCTTTACGTAAGTTTTACGTGTTTGAACGCTTTTTATAAAGTTTATCAGCACAGCCAGGCATGGAGCTCCGCGCGCTTTGTTTATCGATTTACGAAGTGCGATATAATCGATTTGAAAATAGTTTTTATGAACGGTCAAAATGGCGGACTTTAGACGAAAAATTCTGAAAAAATAACCGCGTCAAACTGTCAATAATGTCAAATGTCAATGTCAAAAATTTGAGTACGATTAGCTCACTCAAGCGCAAGCACAGACTACTTTAGAGATAGATACTACTACGTACGTATGCCCAAGGCAAGGTGTGACTTACCTCAGATTCTCTGGAGTTTGTGTTATTATTTTTTAACAATACAAAGAAAAGACATTTAGACAGAATCTGCTGAAAAAGTAGAAGTAGGTACCTATAACATAACATAGCTTTAAAAACTTCAGTAGAAGAAAATAAATAAAATGTAAAATATGTGAACAAAAGTAAAAATAATGTCGATCAGAATGTTTTTAGATTTTTTAAATTGTGACTTGTTTGTAAGTGAGCGAACAATACTCATATCATAATAAAACATACATTCCCCAGCAATACTCTCAAAACGTAAATGTAAACAGACTTACAGGAGTTTACAGTTTCCAAACCAGAATTTATTAATAAAAATATGGCAGATATCCTTAGACCGCACGTAAAGTGGATAGAAGGCAGATGTTATAGGGTTAATGATCCAGCTGTGGAAACAACTACTTTCCAAGAACACGATTTGTATGAAAATGGTAAGTTTCAAGTACTTAATATTTTAACCACGAATGTAGCTAAAGGCAAATAATGGTGTAATAAGATTACTTACCTATTACTCTGTTTATTTGTTGTGTCATGGAAAAGCACCAAAAGGCTTTGTTTTGTCAAGGCAAAGCGCAAAAGGCAAAATTGTAAAAAAGTTTACAATTGGTCAATTATGCATTGATTCTAAAATATAATGCAGTTACCTGTATTCTATAATCTGTTCACTAAGAATGTTGATCTATGGTACCTACATCCTTGTTACTCACTGGCCTTGTAGATTTCTATTAGTAGATGGTTTTTGATCAGCAGTAATTACAAAGATTTTACAAGTTAAGCAAAGATTTATAATTATAAAAGTGTAAATCTGTTTGTTTGAGAATTTGGATGTTCCTTCATTTATTATGCCTTAACTGCTAAATGAATTTGGAAGTGGCATACAGTAAAACATGTCCTACTTTTGAGATAAAAAGTATCTTATCTCCTAAGATAAGATACTTTTTATCTCAAAAGTATATTCCCATGAGATAATTAGCAACTTTCATGCTGTATAGCCGCTGGCAAAAGCTATCATAATAATCAAAGAGTAAATAATCCTATAATCACAACTGAAGAACCTATATAATTTCTTTGCAGATGTAGCACGCAATGATGTTCTTGATGAAGGAGATGATGATGACTTTGAAGTAGTGATGGTAGATAATTCCAGGTACAGCACCACTGTACATGTATCTAAGTGAGTGCAAGTTACTCTTATTATAATTTGTAATTGCATGCATGTTTTATGAAAATTGGCTATATTATTATAATATTTAATATTATTATAATAATATAGCCAATAATATAATATTATAATATTATTATAATTATATATATATAATATTATTATAATAATATAGCCAATTTCATCAAGTCATACCATGAAGGCCCTGCAAAGGTCTAGACTTTAGACCTTTGCAGTGCCTTCATGGCATGACAGGGTAGGCTGTGATAAACATACAATGTTCCATACATATTGATCAATTATTTAATTTGCAGACATTACCTTGGATCAATTATAGGAAAGAAGGGAGCAATCAAAATGAGAATTGAGAGAGATACTAAGACAGATATTAAGATACCAAAACATGGCCAGGAAGGTGACATTGTTATATTTGGACCCACAGCAACGGTAAATATTTTTTAAATATGGTTTATTCATCCCTATATGTAAAGCCTTTTCCCAAATATGTTGTGGTGTGCTTCCAATTAAACTGGGTGTGATTGCTCTGACCTCTACAAACCAGTTTCTACTGTGTGACACAATACCCTTTGGTAAGACTGGTTTTCAGACTTCGGGCTTCTGACTGCTAGTATTGACTGTCAAAGATCTATGAAGGACAGCAAGGATCTAAGGCAGTATGAATTGGATGGTCGCCCATCCACAAACGGACCTAAAGGTTCGCTAGTACTGTCTAACCTTTGACCAATCAATGTTTTATTAAAATTCTAAGTTAACAAATAAAATTTTGTTTATAAATAATATATATAATTTAATTTTTCAGAGTGTTAAAGCTGCTAGAAGAAGAATAAATATAATAGTGATGTCATCTCGGATGAAACAGAAATCAACACATTTTATATCAATACCTATGAATCAGCTAAACATACAGAAAAGATTTGAAGAATTTGAGGTGATTATAATAAAAGATTTTTTTGAGAACTCAAACTTGATCCAAACTGTCTGCATTGCACAAAGGAACAGTTAAAATCATTAAAGATACTATATCGAAGGCGATGCATCTTCAGCTTCAGTGCCGCCTAACCACAACGACAGACTAAAGCAATACTACTGTTTTCTATGTATTTCTATGGAGAAGACAAGATATATTTTTTTGTTTACAAATGAGTTTCGTTAAGTGCCTCCGCCGTCGTAGATGTGACGTCGGTTTAGAAGCAAAACTGCAGCCTGCAGTCTGTGTTGTAATCATGCTTTGCTTGGCTTTTATTATTATTTTGAAAATACTCATCTATTTTGTTTTTTCAGGCAAGTGTTATACGTGAGTGCCCTAGCAGAAATCTTGATAAGTCTCTATTTATCAAACCAAATAAGTTGCATCTCACACTTGGTGTAATGTGCTTGATGGACAATGAGGAAAGATTGTTGGCATCTCAGCTACTTACTGAAGCTAAAGAGAAAGTTATCATGTAAGAATAATTTTATTATTATTTTAATTTTTCTTATAATTTCTTTTACCATTCACATGGCAAACTTACAAAAATAATGTTTGTTTTCAGGCCTATACTTGAAGGGCATTTACCATTAAAGATCAGACTAAAAGGACTGTCATACATGAATGATGATCCATCACAAATTGATGTTCTGTATGGAGTTGTTCAGGAAGATGGAAACTCAAAGGGGTTGATTCAACAGCTGGCTGATGCTTTAGTGGATCATTTTTATACAGCAGGTTGTTTTTGTTTTTAAATGATTCAGAACTTCTTTATAATAACTAAGTTTATAGTACTCATAACGTTAGTAGTCATAACTATTAAACTTATGTTTGTATATACTTACAGGATTTATGAACAGAGAACACGGCAGAGACAGTGTGAAACTGCATGTAAGTTTAATAAATTCTAAGTACAGGATTCGTTCAGAAAATGCGAATGCGGACAATTCTGCTTCGTCAGCAAGAAACACAAGACGGCCAAGGGAATCGTTCGACGGCACTGAGGTGCTTAAAAAATTCGCTGACTACGACTTTGGAGAGGCAGAGTTAACGGATATTCACTTATCACAGCAACACTCAGTGGGTCCTGATGGATATTATCAGGCAACTTGCGTGATCCCGTGTAATTAGAGATGATACTGTTGATATAATTATATGTTTTTTTTTTACTTTTTATCTATTAAATATGTTCGTATTGTTATATTACCTGTTTTTTTTTTCCTTTCAACTAACTATGTTTGATGATGAATGATGATTTTCCCCAGTGCGTGTAAATAGCGTCGATGGCCAAATCTAAAACGAGGAAATAGCGAAAAATAGTCAAAGGACTTTGATGAAAACTGAAACTGCTTCATCTAAACAAAAAATCCTAACAGCATCTAGTTAATCCAAATCTTAAATGAATACGCTCACTAACAGACAACGCACATCCTAAACCGCTGGGTCCAGAGACACGAAACTGCACAAGACTTCCTTATTTAATTAAAACGTAGATGAGCGCTAAAGGATTTCCGAAGATTGATCCCCTAAAGACTAAATAGGGGATGAAAGTTTGTATGTAATTTGTAAGTTCGTAATTTTTGCCGATGGGAAATTCCACCGGGGCCGGGTAGTGCCGGGTAGGTACATGGTTTGTCCTTAACAAAACCCAGTTTTTGTTAGAACGTCTTTAATTTGTCGAGATTTTTTGTTTTCTAGGGCTAGGTTATATCGCTACGTTTATTTTGTTTTCACACCGATTCATTAGGTAATGGCTTTTTTAGGAATCGAATCTCGACCACATGTTGAAAACTAACTAATTATACCTATATAATAGACTAGCTTCCGGCCGCAACTTCGCACGCGTGGTATATCGATAAAAATTAAAAAGTAGCCTATGTCCTTTCTCAGACTCTAGACTATCTGTGTACCAATAGGTACCTACTATGCTGTACCTACCTAGCAGGTAGCTATCCGAAATAATTTTGGTCACGATGGCCAATCTCAGTGGAGACTTCTTTCTCTTGTGGTGTGTCTAGTGACTATCTTGGTGTCGCATGTCGGAGACTAGCCAATTATACATGAGATATTATAGTTTAAGAGTGCAAAAGTGTGTGCGCAAACACAGATGGCACTGTGTCATTGACTCTGGCAGGGCCACCATCAGGGATTTTAATTTTGATTACACAAAAAATTTGTCGCTAATTAGTCGAAATTAGTCGCTAAATATCAGAATTAGTCGGTCACTGGCTAAAAACATATAAGGGTTTATAGGTGGCCGATCTGGTGAGTCTCCCTAGCAGGGCCACATTTATATCTCAAAAACTAGGGCACCTAGCGAAGATCTGTTTTCTCCCAAATTTAGTCGCTAATTAGTCGGAATTAGTCGCCAAGTCACAGATTTATTCGGGTCTTAGTCTAGAAGATATAATGAGTTTAATTTTTAAGGTATAGTCCATGAGCTAGTTTACGCGTAAACTCTTCGATCTAATTAGCGACTTCGACTTCATCCGCCTTCAATCCCAGCCACCTTTTTAAGGTCGTTGGTCCATCTAGTTGGGGGTCGTCCCAAACTACGCTTGCTGATACGCGGTCTTCACTCCAGGGCTCTACCGCTCCGGGTGTCACCACTGTGTGGATCGCCCGGAGGACACGGTGGAGCATACGGTGGAGGTAAGCCCTGTTTGGGCGGAGTACCGCCGTGTCCTCATGGAGGCGATTGGCGGCAATGACCTCTCGCGTCCGGCCCTGGTCCAGGCCATGGTACGGAGCGAGAGGGCATGGGAAGCCGTCACCTCCTTCTGCGAAGCAGTAATGCTCGCGAAGCAGGAGGCGGAACGCGTGAGGGAGAGGCAAAGTTTGCGCCCTCACGCCCCTAATCCCCGCCGCAGGAGACGCCCTGGGCGTCGGGAATCCCAGGCGGATTCCCGGCCACCATAGGCGCGGGCTTGCGGGCGGCGAGCAATGGGCAGCTCGCCGTCCGATAAGACCAGGCCCGTGTTAATGGCGCATCGTGTTCCACGCGCGCCTCTAAGAGATGTCAGCACAATTGGCGGGGTCCGCTAGGACCGATGCCTGCCAGAGTTGCGGGAAAGTCCGAAAGGGATACCGGGACCTTGGCAATAGGCAACTGAAGGAACACGGGTGGGTTTTAGTTAGTAAAAGTCTGACACGCCCTTCCGCTCCGCCCAGAGCGGGAGAAGCCACAGACTCAAAAAAAAAAAGGGCTCTTCCGCTCCACCGGCCATCGTTCCTTCGACAAACATGGTCAGCCCACCGCCACTTCAGTTTACTCTGTACGCTATGTCACTTAATTTCTGATCTTAACCTTCAAGGGAACTCCGAACATAGCCCGCTCCATAGCGTGCTGAGAGACCTTAAATTCGCCCACTTTTGTGTACTTACTTGTACTATAATTTGTATGTGATGAAGATCCATACAATTGTAACAAATGAATTGCATAAGACAAGATTTTCTTTTATCTTCCGAATTTCGTAGGTGTTAAGTTATCTACGAGGGGTGTTCAATAAATAGTGAGAATGCGATACATTCTACTTGGAAAGAAAAAAAAAAATACTGGCAGGCATAGCCCGGACATTAGTTAAGATGATAATAAAAAAAGCAATTAATTCTCTTTTGTTTTTTAAAAATAGAAGTCTATTGAAGATCAGAGTCTATCGACAAAATTGAAGTTCGCGCGGTAATAAAATATATCTCTGCTTGAAAAATTTTACTACGGAGCAGGTAAATCAAGACTTGAGAGCAACATTAGGTGTTCATGCTCCTCCATATTTTACGGTTGCGGGTTGGTGCTGAGTTCAAGCGAGGAAGAACTTCCACTAACGACGACCCACGAACGGGACGCCCCATATCGGCAGTGACTGAACAAATGATTAAAAAAGTTGAAAAAATTGTCTTGGCGGATCGTCGTGTTACTGTTCGTTTTATAGCTGAAGAAGTAAAGATTTCGATAGGAAGTGTCCATACTATTATAAACGACCATTTGGGTATAAAAAAAGTGTCAGCGCGCTGGGTGCCCAGAATGCTTTCTGACGCGCAGAAACAAACGCGACTGAGAATTTCACAAAGCTGTTTGGATTTGTTACAACAAGATCCTGACCGATTTTTGGCTCGGTTCATAACTATGGACGAAACATGGCTTCACCATTATGACCCGGAAACGAAACAACAGTCCATGACTTGGAAGCAACCGTCATCTCCAACTCCAAAGAAATTTAAGGCGATTCCAATTGCCGGAAAGATCATGGGCTCTCTTTTCTGGGACAGCCAAGGGGTGGTAATGATCGAATACCTTAATCATGGAGCCACTATTACGGGGACTATGTACGCAGGACAAGTAACAAAGTTGCGTGAAGAAATACGCAAGAAACAGCGTGGCAAACTCGCTAAAGTTGTTTTGTTTCACCAAGATAACGCCCCTGCGCACAAGTCCAGAGTTGCGATGGCTGCCATTCAAGAAGCTGCCTTCGAATTGATGGAACATCCTCCATATTTGCCGGACCTTGCTCCTAGTGATTTCTACCTAAGGAACATCTCAGGGGCCAGAAATTCGAAGATGATGAGGCAGTAGTGCCGCCGTAAATGATTTTTTAAGGGATCAGGAAGAAGATTTTTTTAGAAAGGGATTTTTAGGATTAGAGAAAAGATATACAAAGTGTATAAACCTGAAAGGTGACTACGTCGACAAAATAAAATAAAATATAATAAAAGATAATTGCGTCATACTCATTCTCACTATTTATTGAACACCCCTCGTATTTGATGAGACGTACAATAGGTACCTACATTATAACAGGGCTACATTCACAGCCAATACTGTGTAAGCCAAACCGGGAAATATCTTTAAAATAAAGCCGCGATCATCTCTTTACCCTCCGAAGGCTTTAATCCGACATCGAGCTTATTCGAGTTTCCGGTTAAATGGCTTTTATCGGCTGGTTTGTGAGTTCAGACTTTCAGCTTTAAAAGGATTTGATACTTAGGTTCCACTGAAAAAAAAACTCTATTTTCTTACTTACCTGAAATATTAAAATGTGGTCCTTGATTGATTTTGCAAAGCTTACATAATAGGTAAGTATATATTATGTCAGTATGTACTTATTTTTATTTTTGGAATAATTAATTGTAGATAGACAGATAGAATACTCTTTACTAAGTACACCATAAAAATTACGGACATTAATATGTACATTAATTGTAACAACATTATAAATAAATTAATATTTTGAATTAGTTACCAATAAATTGTAGGTACCTGCATTTATGTAAGACTAATATCTGGAGAGCTATCGTTTTGCTACGCCGTAGCATCTCGTAGCCTGGTTACGCGCTATAAAAGTTGATAAATATTTTGGAAAAAAAAATGAATTCTCGTAGTTCCCTGTCGTACTTGGCAGGCTAGGAAGTGGTGTATGCGGGCGGGGCGGGCCCGGACAACGTCACAGTCAGTCCTTCAGTAGGGGCGCATTGGCTACGTAATGCGCCCGCCCTGCGCTGCTCCGCGGCCGTACCACTCGCCTTTCGACTCCGAGTGAACCTTCACGTGAAAGTGCACACAACGGATTTATCTTGCACACGTAAGTGACTTTATTATTTCTGATCACTTAAATTAAGTAGTATATAAATAAGTAAGTTACGTGTTTAAATGTTAATTTTAAGATTTACAGGCTTTTCCTGAAGTTTTTGCTCATAACTCAAGAACATTTCTCGTAAATATTCGTTGTGTATTTTTCTTTTAATGGATGTATTTGTTTATTTCTTTCTTATCTAATTGTCAATGACAGTAAATAAGCAAGTTGATGCTTACGTAAAATTTGAACGAATAATTTTTTGATTCAATCTTACAGTTAGTCACCCCACTTCATTATAAATCTAAGTGCCCGGAGCCTTCATGGGGTTTACGTTTCATTTGCATATATTTTGAATATTTATGTATAAAGTTTAGGTGTTATTGCAGGTAGCGAGATTTTATATTAGGTATTTAATATTACTATTTTTTGCGATAAGTATAATAGGCATAAAGCAGTGCTCTGGCGAAGTCGACCCAGCTCGTTAAATGCTAAATGTAAATCGCGCTCCTTTACAAAAACCAGAAAGGGACCCTCCATTAGAGGGATTTATACCATTTGTTTTATACGTTATACGTAGTATTCAGCCGTCCAAAGTACGTTATTATATCTAGGCACTATATACATGATACAAAGACTCGACCTAGTTATGTATATCTTTTTTAAGATTACTTTTTATTATCATACTACTTAATTAATGTTAATTGCCATGTAACACCAGAATTCCACTTATGGCTGGAATATATGGCTTAAATTTTGCTACATCGCGCTTGAACTGCAGTGAAATGTAGCCATAGGAATCTTAACTTATAAATGAGTAATTATTATAATTTAATAATTAAGTACAATAATTTAATAATTATAAGTTAAGATTCTCTATAGCTATAATCGCCTTTGCTTAGGTACACAGTTCAGGAGCATCATAGCTAGAGGTTGAATCTTAAGGTTGAAACCCTTATTCCTGTCTTTATCGTATCTGTCTTAATAATTAGATGCAGTACTCGGCCCGTAATCGTTACGGGCCAATAATCAAGCAGAAATCCCGATTTACCTACTTTTAGACTTGATGAGTAGGTAACCTACATATAGATTAGTGATTCAACTTTCTTATTTGAGCAACGTTCAAGAATAGATCCTAAATAAAACTTTTTACAAAAAAAAACAACCGACTTCAAAAAAAACACTAAAAAAGTGAAAAATAACTTTAATTTCGGAAGTCGGTGTCTTTGCTTTTTAATTTTCGTTTTTTGCCACCGACTTCCGAAATTAAAGTTATTTTTCACTTTTTTAGTGTTTTTTTTTAAGTCGGTTGTTTTTTTTTGTAAAAAGTTTTAATTTTTCACTTTTTAGTGGTGGTACCTACCCCACACAAGTTACTACCTGCTATGTAAATAACAGTGAAGGAGTCTAATAATTATATCGTCTACATAGACTGTGGGAAAAATACGTAATATTGAAGCTAGCTCAAAAACTACGCAAGCAAACTTAATAAAATTTATATGGGACCATCTCGGAAGTATACCCTTTCGAACTAAAAAAGAATTTTCAAAATCGGTTCACAAATGGCGGAGTAATCGGTGAACAAACATAAAAAAAAAAAAAAAAAAAAAACAATCATCCGAACGTAGTACCTCCTCCTTTTTTGAAGTCGGTAAAAAAGGGACCTAAGTGAGATTTTCCAGGAGTTCAATGGGTAGAACTAACAGGGTTTCCCACACGTTCCTAGGTACCTTCAATACTACAAGTTTTAGAAGCTCTAATAGAAACCGTTTCGTCAGTAGAATGTTTTTTTTTAACCTAGATTTATTTTCCAGCCAGCAGTTTTAAATATCTATGAGCGTCTCTGAGTAAAGAACCTTTAGTGTTTGTCCTAACGGTTATGGTAACAAACCACTCGCACTCTCTTCAGCTGCGATGTCTGTGGTTAACCAAGTTAGAGTGACTGATGTGTTCGCCCTTGAAGTTGTAAGAAACTTTTAGTGTAAATACTTCGCAGGGGATAAAAATGGATTTTATCCATGGAAAAGACATGAACAGACATATATCTACCTACAGTAGTTAGGTAGTTAGTTTCTTAAAAAATATCGAAATGATTTGTGAATACCGATCTTGGTCAAATTCTGTCATCCATACTAATATTACTTATTACTAGTATTACTAATATTAACTAATATTATTTATTACTTATTGGTAATATTATAAATTCGAAAGTAACTCTGTCTGTCTGTCTGTATGTTACATTTTCACGACTAAACCAATGAACGGATTTCGACAAAATTTGTGAAGGAGATAGATGGCATCCTGGGGAAGGACATAGGCTATTTTTTATCGACATACCACGCGGGCGAAGCCGCGGGCGGAAGCAACTTACCTACACTTTAGTTTATTTTGGTGTTTTGGCACGCTTGATTCGATTTGGAATTTATTAGGGTTGGTCTAGTGACCTTTTTGTCTTTAAAATAATATTGATTGTTTGTCAACACACCTACGCCCAAACGAACCGAATTTATATTAACAAATATGAAAACTGTAAGTAGGTACAGAAAACATAGTTAAAAATACATAAGTAAGCTTGTTGACATGAAAATATTCCATTCACCACTCGAAGCGTTCGGCAAGGCCTTGATAAATCTTACGGACAAATAAACGAATTTTCCTAACGTCGGCGTTTCTTGAGGCGCGTTTACGTGTCTCATTAGAGATACAGATAACGTAGCAACTGGAATCAATAGACAACCTTGTGAAGCTATGTAGATAATAATTATTATGAAGTAGGTTTAATCAAATTAGTTTAACTTGAGTGCAATGACGTAAAAACCGTCATTATGGGAATTATTAGACGCCAGGACCAGGACACCTACTTACATTCAGACTAGTGTGAACACTATTCTCTAATTAGAGCATATATCATAATTATAATCACTGAGAACGATATACTCAAACAATATGTTCCGGATTTAACGCACATCGCCAAACACCCTAATTATAATATAATATGTTATAGGTATTAAATAACACCTAGGTACACGTACTGAATTTTTATTACTTATTATGTACTAGCTTCCGCCCGCGGCTTCGCTCGCGTGGTATGTCGATAAAAAGTAGCCTATGTCCGTCCCCAGGATGCCATCTATCTCCTTGCCAAATTTTGTCGAAATCCCTTCAGTGGTTTAGGCGTGAAAAGATAACATACAGACAGACAGACAGAGTTACTTTCGAATTTATAATATTAGTATGGATAAAACATTGTTTACTTATTAAATTAGTTATACTGATTTTAGGAGAAATTTTTGGTCACAGTATAAAGCTATATACCTATGCACACGCAATCGCACACGTATCTAGTAATAGGTAGTAAATACTTAGTCCATTTTGGTTTATTTTTACTGTACAGTGGAGTGTGTACTGTAATTTTCCTATTTTTAATTATTATTGGGATAAAAAAAAATTACGTAGGTTCCTACGTAAGTACAGGCAGGATGACAGAAATCGATTCAGTGGGTAAGCGATTCTGTACAAACTACTTTCATGTGCATTCATTCAGTTACACATCGAAGATGACTATTAATACAACCCAACGTCCCCACATTCGTTAATTAGAAACAAGCAGAAACTTATGTAGAGGTATACCACAAAGTTTGTTGGATTGTACATTCGCCCACACGCAGCTCGTATCACCCCACTTTATTGATACCGTTGTGTCACGCAACGAATTATATTCATATTTCTACGTTTGTTGGGAGAAGTAATTTGGAAAGCCATAAAAAGCACTTTGTATATTAGGCACCAGACTAACATTTCGTCCAAGGATGTTTCTGTTTTGAAATCTGTTATCGATTTTAACGTTCTGTAAATCTGCTCGAAAAGCTTCACCGCGCTATCTCCGAACCATAGATATTCAAGTTTAGTTTGACCAGACTTGCGTCTCGACTCGAGCTGTGACTTTCTGTAATTCAATAAAATTCCATTCCACAATCACAACCCCCGTTGCAGGGGCGCCCTAGCTATACCTATATATACTACTTACACCACTTTTGTAGATATACAAATACGTACTCACACAGACAGAATAGCACTCCTTTTTCTTACGGGATGAGCATAATTTGAAGGGGCACGAGGCATTACTTACAATTCGAGTCATTGGGTCCGAATGTTTCAAAATGCTACTCCGTTTGTCCGGTCAGCAAACTGCATCGGTTAAGGGATAGAGCGTGAGTAGTAACACAATCCTTATCCCGAGTCACCACAGCCATCCGTTTTCTTCTTTTGACAGTTTAAACGTACATTGGAGCTTTCCTCGAATAGCTACTTATTTAAACTCAAGGATCGACCTGTAAAGTCAGCGTAAAAACTATCCTTAAGTTCGGTTATGTTCGGGTTAGTAGGTCGATTAGGTGCAGATCAGACTTTCTCATCTGCACAAAGAGTCAAAATGGCAACATTTTTAATTCAAAATGTAGTCCAATCCAAATAGTTATGTACGGTACCTACTGTTTTGTGCACTGGCTTGTCTTAACTTCTGACAACTTCTTATTTGTTTAGTTCGTGCTTCAGTTTGATCGTATACAAAATATTAGGTACCTACAAAACTTTACTGGACGGTAAGATTCTCCCTTCGATATCTACGAACGCTAAGAACTTGTTCATAGTAATACGGAAAGTTTTCTCATTTTCACACGCTACTTAGGTACGTGGAAAAAAGTAAGTCCACGATCAAGACTTAAAATTTAAAGGTCCTGGAAAAGCAAAACATCTAACTCCTAGGTAACTAACTATTTACACTAGATAGGTACCTACTAAATTAAATGACTAACAAAACCCTAGATAATGAAAATATTGTCAAAAGTAGGTACTTACATGCTTCTATGTATGTAAATATTCTGCCAAACTGCGGGTGGGTGTTACAAATGAATGTGTATAAAGGGTGCTAGGTTCGGTTGGATGATGAATGGGCGACCGCCGCGCGCCGTAGGTACGCCATCGATCCAGTTAGGGGGCAAGATTCCAAAAGACAGTTCATGTAAATGTGCCACGATGACGCACCTTAACGGCTGTTCGCCTATCTTTACATGTATGCGAAGCACACGAGTATTACACAAACAAAAATATTTGTCTAAGTAGGGGAGGCCGGGAACAATATTTGGGTATTTCTCTCATTGGCGTAGTTCAAAAGTCAATTAGGACTCTTCGTTTATAAGCCTTGGAGGAATATTTTCTCCGGCTGTTCGAAAACGGAATACAATACGGACTTCCTATGTCTGGTCTGGGTAG
This sequence comes from Lithophane semibrunnea, assembly GCA_947363905.1. Lineage (NCBI taxonomy): Eukaryota > Metazoa > Arthropoda > Insecta > Lepidoptera > Noctuidae > Lithophane > Lithophane semibrunnea. The sequence continues at coordinate 12,566,275 of OX376189.1, read as the reverse complement.
CCCAAAAACAAAATATAACACTTAATCTACCTATTCGCAAAACGCAAAATACTCGGTGAAGATAATTTTAATAACGGAAACCATTACTGTTGGTTAGTTATTCATTGCAACGTCAGCATACCTCTGGTTTTCTTTCTGCTGACGTTTTCTAATTGAAATCAGGACACTATAAAAAGAATTTCAATAAAAATTACTTACTTCCTTGAACATGTTCATACCTTCGGATAATAAACGTTACTTCTGAATCAATTCGAAATAATAAAAAAGCGTATTTTTAAAAAAATTGGTGCTAGTATTTAGAGATCAACTTGAGTATAAGATAAAGTAAAATTATTTTTGGACAACAGTGGACTGAATACTGATGTAACAAAAATGATATTTATGTAGGTACTACAAACTGGCGTTGTGCCAACTCATGTAATCTAGTTTCCCGTGTCTTGGGAGTGCAACTCTGTCCTTTAACTTGTCGCCCTGAAGTTAACCGGAATGTGGCCCAGTTGGGTGCGGACGGACGCTTCGATAATTTTATTATTACATTTAAAATGAAGTGCGGAATTTAGCGATAGGACGCAAAACGCCCGCCCGCCAAATTGTCACGATCTCGCGTAGTTTACAAGGCTTACTCGCTGGTTATGAAAGATTTAGGTTAAACCAAATATAAGTAACACAACAAAGACTATTTTAAAATAAAAGAAGACCTGTTGAAAATATTTTTAATCTTATTATGCAGTATTTTGCTTAAAAACGTATAGTCAATTACTTTCATTAAAGTTCCTCGTCCATGTTCTCTCAGACAATCAACTTTACTACTACGTTTTTATCTGAGTTTAAAGTTAGGAGGAAGTAAAATGAAATGGCTCGACATTAAACTTTAGCAGTCTTAACAGGTAAAGGACTCTCTGAAGAAGAAAATTCTTAAGGAAATAAATTGACTGCTGAAGTTACGATATAAATCTTCATACGAGAAATACGAGTAAAATGCTTCCGTGTCTGGTTTTGTCAGCTCGAAAATTTAAACTTTCCCTCTGGCATCGCTGATAAAACAAATATCTGGGAACTTTGAGAGGAGTGGATCTGGTTATGAAGATGGTTTTGTGCGCTATGCGGCTGTACCAGAGACGATTTTCAATTTCAATGGAGAATCCCGATTGTTTCCATTCGATAGAATGAATTATTCTGCATGGATATTGACAATAATTAAGTATGAAATTTAAATTAATTGTTGTAAGTTTACCGATCGTCCGAGAATCCGAAAGCTGCTGAAATTAGATTGGGTAGTGGAAAGACACGGAAATAATATCCAACCTATATCCCTAATAAAAGGTGAATTGTAATTTACGAAAGATGGCCGGTTTTATTGTTATCTAATATCATACATCCACTAGTGCTGTAATAATATAGGTACTTATTTAGGTACCTAAGAATTTTGGAGGACTTATTTTACCTATGTTCAGGTCAGATTTTTGTTTTGTTACTTGCACGAAATTTAACTTTTGACGCAGAAAGCGTTCAATGGTATTTATTTTCAAACTTGACGCTGTGAAGAGCAATCCACTCCCGTTTGTATTGGCGACCGGTGCGAAGAGCCCATTGTTTGTTATGAAAACGGCTCCAGTGTGATTGCCTTGTAAACGAGCTCTCCGCAACACGCTAAGGCTTTGTCTACATTCCGTACATATTTTTACGAGCAGTCCTTCAGACCAGCGCGCGCAAATGCGTTGGAACCTTTACGACAAGTCCGAAAAGACATGATGAGTAGGTAGGTACTAAAAAGGTAATAAAAATACGTTAATATTGAAGGATATGAAGGTTTGGTGCGAAGGCAGCTTCGTTAGGGACATTTCAGGATTGAATTGCGGTCGTGATCCGCCAAGCGTGTTCAATTGGTGATCATGCCAATTACGATTTGGAATCTGTTTGGGTGTTCGAAGGAAGCGCAATATTCAGTGGTTATTTTTATTTAGTGGCACTTATTTTGTTGCTAATGATGATTTTTAATTATAAACTGTGAATATTGTGGTTGTATACTTAGGCAGTAGGATATTATGTATAGACAATGAGCAGGCCTAAGTACCGAAAGATTTTCTTAAATTGTCTCAAATCCAGTACAAAGAGCAGTGATGAATGTGTTGGTACAATTAAATTTTAATGCAGAGTAAGTACCAAAAATGATGAGGAGTTCGTTCGTTGAAAAACATGTTTTTGTTTTCAAGTGTTAAGAATTAACTAGGTTTATAACCAGAACTCAGAAACAAACATAGAATAACTCCCTAGACATATTTTATTTGTTTATCGTTACCCGGGATAGGAACCTTGACCCAATTAGTGCGCGCGGGCGTCACTTCAGTGCCTGGTGACAACCGTGAATGCGCACTCGTGCTCGCGAGTCTTATTGTGGCTCACAATGGTGCCACTGTCTGTTACATAAGAGGATGTAGTGACGTGCGGTTCCGCTCACTATTCACTCAGGAATAGCTGCACCTGAACCACATAAAAATAATAGCTCAACACTGAGCATGAAACTTCTCTCGCTGTCTCGAAAAAAAGCGGGATCATAAACATTTTTATTTATTGAGTTTGTTTAATAGTTTTTTTTATTTGCCCGATTTGTTCACTAAAGTGAATGCTATAAATAGTATTTACATTTATTGGTTCAGTTATCAAAGTTGGCAATTACTTATTGTAATTTGCTGTTAATAGGTGGGTAAACAAGGTTTTGTTTTCGATTACGTTCGCTGTAAGATCCCGCATTTATAGCTAATATTTTAAAGTTATGGCTCGCCCAAGGCCTTGTTCGAGAGATCGTTACGTTTCGCCTGAAGGCAGTTTGCGTAATACCTGCTTTTGAAGAAACGATCCCTTACCTTTGCTGATTTTGCTGACAGCTAGATGGATCTTACGAAGGTCTAAAATGTCTACCAACGTTTATCGTTCAAATTACAACTTGAACTTTCGATGATATCTTCCAAAGTCGAGGGATGGCGTAAGGGTTCTGATTAATTGTTCACTGTTGGTGTTGTAAATTGAATTGAAACTCTTACGTAGTTAGTTACGAATGAAAGGATTTCGTTGTCAGGATTACGAGGGGCTGCAAAGTAGAACAGCTATACCGCGTGGCGTAAGTAAAAGATATATCTTCATAAATTTTGACATGCTAACTTGTGATTCAATTTCACGCATGTAATGGATCAACATCAATAACGTTACATGTTTCCCCGTGAGTAATCTAGCGATGTATTTACTTACTCGAATATTACTTCGGTTACAACATAATATCGGATGTAGGTACCTATCTCTTTTTATTAGGTTTACCTACTAGGGAATAAAAGCCCGCAAGCCCGAAAGTCTGACAACCAGTCTTACCAAGGGGTATCGTATTACCCAGTTACTGGGTTGTGCAGGTCAGATAGGCAGTCGCTCCATGTAAAATAATGGTATTCAGCTGCATCCGGTTAGACTGGAGCCGACCCCAACATAGTTGGGAAAAGGCTAGGCAGATGATGACCTACTAGGGATTAAACTTAATCATGACTAAAGAAAAAGAAAATCACAAAATGATGCCATAGTGAATTTCCTGTGAAATTTTACGAGTTTTGAACTCTAAAAGACACCTTTTTTATGTAAAACGGTTAAGTAACATAAATATTTGATTCAATGAAGTGATTAACCCACATATCCTGTTAAATTCATAGGATATAAACATAAATCTATGAAAAACTAAAACCGACACGTAAGGCCAACACGTTTTTCTTCAACATGATCCCAGATATTAGGGGCGATTTATACGAGGATATCGCGGTGACAGATTAAAATGATCGGTGGCAAGTGAGGAATTATCCGTTTCCTATTTGTTTTCTTTGTTATAAGACCTACTTACAGGACAACGACTTGTCCTTACGACCAAGGCTGCAGCGAGCTTCACTACATATTATAAAACAAAGTCCTCCGCTGCGTCTGTCTGTCTGTCTGTTCGCGATAAACTCAAACACTACTGCACCGATTTTTGTGCTGTTTTCACCAATGGATAGAGTGGTTCTCGAGGAAGGTTTTATGTAATAACCGACATTCACGTGGGAGAAGCCGCGGGCATCGGCTAGTAAGTTATATAATCTTGTTTTCAACAACATTATAGATTTTAGACAAACAAAATTCATTTTCTATTTATGTGACAAGAATAATAAAAGTATGTGAAATGTTAATAATGGGATCATTCAGACATCCTAATAGTTTTACATTATGATTTGATTATTAAAGCTCTATAATATTCAAATAACTCCTGAGTATTAGGTACAAGATAAACTTTAGTCACCTCGGGCCTTTTCATAAATCTAGAGTGGTCCATATTTCACGCTGAATGCTTTGTTACGAAATCAAAATGAGGTTTTGTATAAGAGTTAGAAACGTTAAAAGCTTTTAAATGACATCATTATATTACAAAGAAGGAAATAGGTACGAGAAAAAACGTGTTAAGTGTTTCTTTTTTATTTGTAACAGTACCTACCCAAAACCAAATATGTCATAAACTAGTGCCAAATTGTACAATCAAATAATATCAAGCAGTTTTTCTAGGAAGTGTCTACTTACAGAAAAAAATAGTTAACTCAGGATCTTACTAGAGTAGGTACCTATTAAGTTCTGAAAATCACTACATTTCTTTTTAAATCTCAGAGACTAATTTGACAGGAGTAAATGTCAAACTCCAAAATGAAAAAACAAACTTGACAGAGCAAATGTCAAACTCCAAAATGAAAAAACAAACAACAATCACTTCAATTAAGTCTCTGGGATTAAAAAACAAACTATAATGTTTAATCTAGGTCGTAACTAATACTGAACTAGGGTACTGAGTAAAGTAATCAGCGCTGCCGCCACGAAGCGCCTACATAGATTGTGCCTATTCCTTTACATCGGCTCCGTAAGTACGCCAGTAGATTGGCCTGCGGTCTTGCGGCTAAGTATCGGGGGCTTGGAGCGCCGCACCGTCTGTCCTGACCGCGTCATTTCGTCTATGAGCCCTTATCGATTCAGGATTCTGGCTTTGTAATCATGAAAGGAATAGGATACGATCCACGGGTATCTACGATACTATCTAACGACATATTTTTTATACTATTTTTTTACTATCGAACGACTTATTTCTTTCTCCTTATAATTAGGGCAGCTCATGTACCTAACGTCTAACTAAAAAGTCTTTACTCAAGATTCAAAGACACAGGCTTTTACAGGCAGCTTCGAATAAAAAAAATAACAGACGTCATTATTATGTAAAAAAAGAATTAAAAAAAAGAAAACTAATGGCATCTAATAATTATTTTCACCATAAATGGCCAGTAGGTATACAATTGAGAACCAAAGCTGCAAGAGCGAGCGAATTCGAAAATATTGGCATGTGTAATGGATTACGGAGCAATGCTTCTTAAAGGAATTTTAATATCCTATGAAGCCCTACGCCAGCCGGTTGCCTTGTTGGAAAGACCTCTCGGCCCAGACACTGTGAACCCTAATGCAGTTGAAACCTAAGAAGTTACGCTACTGATTATGGGTTTCGATGCCATGAGAATATCTGCAGTTTTCTTGCAATTAGTGGATCTCCAATAAACTATGATGGAATAATGTAAATATGAATCGATTATTATAAAAAACACTACGAAAAAACGCAATTCATGGCCTTTTTTGGATAACAACTTAAACATATTTTATAATTCAACGAACGACAAAGTAAGACACTGCAAATTATTTTTACAAAATTATTATACCTACTATTATTCCGAGAAATAAGACTTGTTATTCAAAACATTCTAGTCCTTTCTACGAACAGATAATGAGGTACAAGATTGTAGTAATAACAAACAGTAGTGAAGTTCAAGAGGCTGCCTCTGAATGTAAATGACAGCGCGTTATGAACTCGCGCTGTATATTACGAGAAGAACGCTCGTAGTTAATTGCTTATTTAAGAGCTTTAGCGAATATAATAATATTGTTATTTAATATTGCTTTCATTCAGTGCGGCCTACTGGGAGGATTATGTTCTACAGTATAGCGTTTTACGGGTTGATTTCGATTATGTATGCGTTATTGTGTTGTTAATTAATGTATCCCAGTAGGCAATCATGCATTTCAATGTACATTTTAAAATTATTGATTTTAGAAGATGCAGATGGGATAATGAAAGGGGTATTTTGTTATCATCTGTCAATCAATCAATCTGGCTAGCCTTTTCCCAATTAGGGTCGGCTTCCAGTCTAATCGGATACAGCTGAATACCAGTATTTTACATGGAGCGACCTCCATAACCCAGTATAACTGGGTTATAGGATACCCCTTGGTAAGACTAGTTTTCAGACTTTCGGGCTTCTGGCGACTCGTTACGACTGTCAAAGATCCACGAATGACAGTCGGGATCAACGGCTTAGACTTTCCGAGGCACCGAGAAGTCTCGTTATGTAAAGATGTTATCACCTGCTGTCAATGCGTTTACGAAATGTTTTCACTAATCTTAGAATAAATCTTATAGTAGCTATGCCGATTTATTTCAAAGAACTAGTTATTTCTTTTGATTATAAAACATAATCTTTAAGCAGTTTAGTAGTGGCTTCACCCAATCCGATCGTCTGAGGGGCTGTATTTGGCCCTTCTTAATCGTTTCATTTGTCCGCAGTACTTTTCTGGCTTCAAGTGGTTGGCTGTCTTATCTGTCTTCAGGCGCGTAAACAAAGGTTTATAAATACATTTAAACCGGACATGTACTATAGGTATGTAATGTTATATTATTGACCTTCTATATTATTTTACTTTTTGAATATATTTATAAAGCATAATTACGAATAGATTTACGATCCCAAAATGACGTGACATATAGGTATTCTGCTACTACCACACTACGGATTTAGCATGAATATAAAACACAAAAGTAACCGAATCCGTTACAAAACCACTCCCTCTAACCGGCACTGTAACAGTAACATTACAAGGGTAAAAACTCAATGCCTTAATTAACACTATCTTGCAAAAATCAACTGCTACGCTTTTCGTAGACGTGCTACGAATTTATCAACAAGCTTTATTTTCGTAGCCTGCTCTCTTGGCACTTTTGTTTTGGCAATGATATATTTATGGAATGTACAGTCAGTCTCAAAGAGGTGTATACCTACATCGACAAGAATTCATATTCCCTATTGTCTACAATATTTTTTTCTTTAGTACTGTATCACTGTGTGTGTGTAAAAGGCTACGCATTGTTTCAATATTATAGAACAAACATTGTAGACAATAGCCTTTTTTTCAGATAATCTATGAAAGACAGAAATATAAACCAATAAGGCCAATTGCAGTATTAAGCGCTCTTTCCAAAATATTAGAACGCCTCATTAATAACAGGCTGAGAGATTATTTAGAGCACTTTAATCTTATCTCCCCAAATCAATACGGTTTTCGCTTAAAAAAGTCCACCTCTGATGCTGTACACCAATTGACTACTTTTATTGTTTCAAACCTTAATAACAATAAAAAAGTACTTACAGTGTTTCTAGACCTCGCGAAAGCGTTTGATACCGTTCCCATTAACACCCTTTTACAAAAACTCGAAAAAATAGGTGTCAGAGGCTCAATTTAGAGAGAGATTTAGAGAGAACTTCAATTTTTCCAAAGTTACCTCACTGGTCGAACGCAAGTGGTTAAAATAGGAAACCATGTAAGTGACGAGCTTCCTATTGAATATGGGGTACCACAAGGGAGCATTATTGGTCCAACACTTTTTCTCGTCTTTATAAATGACCTTTGCAACCTAAGTATCCCTAATTGTAATATTGTTACATACGCAGATGATACGGCAATAACCTTCTCTGCTGACTCCTGGTCAGAACTTCAAATTAAAGCACAAAGTGGACTCAACTCCACCCCTGACTGGCTTCTGGCCCTAACCCTAACACTCAACACAAGCAAAACTAAATTCATCACTTTTTCTATTAGCACAACATCTCAACCAAAAAACCATTTAAAACTCACAGCTCACACATGTCGTTCTCAAACTGCACAAAATTGTAACTGCGCTCATATAGAAGCTGTGAATAATATAAGATATTTAGGTATCATTTTAGACAGCAATCTAAATTTTAAAGCACACGTGGAAGCTTTGACGAGCAGAGTGCGTAAGTTGATATATATTTTTAAAACCCTTAGACTTGTAGCTAACCAATTTATTATCCGCAATGTGTATTACGCACTTTGTAAGTCACTAATACCTTACTGCATTTCTTGCTGGGGCGGGGCTTCCAAAACCACAATACTTCCATTGGAAATGGCACACAGATCAATACTAAAGATTGCAACATTTCGACCAATTTTATTTTCCACCACTCAATTATATAAAGACTGCAATGTTCTTACCGTACGCCAACTGTTTATTTTCCATGCAATTTTGCTTCAACATCACATAACTCCCTACGTTAAACTTAAAAAACGTCGTAAAGACTTAATTTGTTCCCTTCCGCAAGCCCGTTACTCCTTTACGAAAATTTTTTTCTTTTACCTTGGCCCTTTCATGTACAACAAAATTAACGCTAATATCTCAATATATTGTTTATCAGATCATGAATGCAAATCAGCAGTTCGCTCGTTCCTACAAGATAAGACGTATAATGAAACAGAATCATTTCGTCTTACAGTATCATAAAATACACGCATCACGTACTTCTCTTCTCTTCCCTCACTACCCACTTCTTCTACTGTTCAGTTGTCTGCATTGTCGCAGTCATGACGTGACGATACTCACGAAACTGCTTTATTTATATCTCTTTCTTAGTCTCAAATCATAGGAATAAAATTATTTTTTGTGCTTGATTCCAGCAGAAATCGCACTTACTACCTTAGTGAGATTTAAAGCAGTTTTCTAAGAATGTAGCAAAACATAGCAATTGATACAATGTTTATAATACCTAAATAATGAAAAGGTTTTAAATTACATACTTGCATAAAGCGTTTAAAGTTCAAATGTGTGCGTAGCGCGTTCGAATTTCAAATGTGTGCGTAGCGTAGCCTTTAAAAGAATTCTTACATCTTTTTGAGGCTGACTGTACAGTGGGAAGAGATTGGGGTATTAGACAAGAGGAGGAGTGTAGGGGGAGGGAAGGGGGTAAAATAAGTTTAACTTTTTGTAACGTTGACGTTTTTCAAGAAAATAAAGGCGTAAAATACTGTGCATTTATAGTAACTTTCAGAAACAACACACGCTGTTGCGTAGACTTATATGAAACAAGTTCAGTCAGGGAGGGAGGAGTCCAAATTACAAAATCGATGCTACGACAACACGACTAAAATATTCCTTCAGTGTATCGGTATTAAATGATACAATTTATACATAAATAGTTCATTACTTTTGAATTTCAACTGTCTGTTCTAAAGTCAGGATATTACAGTTGTGATACCAGCATACATTGTTAATAAAAGAGCGGGCCATGGCATGAAAAGCCTTTGGTTACACGTTATTTCATAACCAACGTGTCAGGTGGCGGTTCCTATTGGCGCGTTCAGTGCGCGACGCAAGTAGAATATATTATGAAGTGGATGTTCCCCCACGATGTATGTCGTTCAGAGTTAGTTTGATGTCTTATGAGATTTATAAAAAAAAAAACACCGACCATTCTGTCGCTGAAAATAATACTTTTTTAATACCTACCTAATACCGACATAGATCTTTTTTTAGAAAAGATGATAGTTTTCTTTTTTTTCGAGATTCCTCATTTTTTTTAAGGTTTAGACATTTTAGACTGTGTTATAAATGCAATATGTTATAATGTGGGGAATGCAAAAGACTGCAGATAATCATGTGTTGCCACAATTCAGTTTTTAACGAGGAAACCGCCTTCAGATGACGCATGTGGAGCTTTAAGATGACGTCACTTAGCGATCCAGTGAGATACAGACTTGTAGAGTGCAGCTTTTTGAACTACATATTGCGACAATTTTAAGGCTATGCAGGCGGTCGATAATGTTTTTACGACTTTTGATTAGACATTTAACATTATTATAATTTATCGAAATAAAAAACGACGTGCTTGAAAAACATTCGTTCCGGCCCCATGTTAACGATAGTGATTCTACCCTCTGATATCGTCGCCATTTCGGTAGCGACACAAATGGAATATTCTACTTGCTTCCCACTTTGTATTTCCTACCATTTCCGGTTTATAGGTACTTTTAGACGTAAACCAGACTTTGTGTTTGTAAGGCTTTTTCATAATTTCCGCTTCTAAACTGTTCAAATGCGCCTGTTAATATAAATACTTCTAATCCTCTTTCGGTGGGCGTCATTAACACGATTAAGGGATTATGGCAAGGGGATGGGTAACAAGTTCTTTCTTTGCGAGTAAACGCCAATCAAGTTAGCCAAGTGAGAAAATCCGTGAATAAATTAATGTTTTCCAAGTCACATTATTTGTAAACCATAATATTTACTGCTGTATAGGGCATGAATCTCGGAACCTCGGAATATCGTAATATCGGAATCTCGGAACGTAAGTTCCGATATTACAATTCCGATACTGAGTGATCCAATATCGGAATATCAGTATCGGATTTTTTTTTCTATATTTTGAGTTTTAAACTAAACCTATATTTTAGATACTTGTGTAGCGCCGAGCGCGACAGCACGCTGCTGTATTCCCGTTGCCAGCTCGCTAAGCATGCGATTCAAGAACAATAATAGTGTTATCTGTCTCATTCGGAACGGTCAATTCGGATTTTCCATCTGGAATTTCTCAGTAGCAGTCTAGAGTCTGGATTACAGCCCGATTGATGGCAATAGGCTTGTCCCCTTTTACATGGAACTGGAGCAAAACTGGTGAAATGTGGGTGTACTATAGCCTAACACTTCGAAGAATACACGCATGATATTAAGTTATGTTAAGTACCAAAAAGTAACTAAATATGTGTGAGAATAGACAATAATATTGAAGGATGATCATAAAATGGCACGTTAAGCAGTTGGTACCGGCTGTCATTCATAGTAGAGATAGGTTTTAACAGGTTAAACACGATATCTGATATCACTGTTACTGTTACAAAAAAATAACAGATCCAAATATCTGTTATTAAATAACAGCCTGTTATTTTTGTACGGACGATAAATACGTATTGAAATCTCAATTGAATATCTTCTTTATTTTTTTTGGTTTAAAGTCAAAAATCGTATCGGAAGTTTTAACAGTAAAAGCCGCGGTAACAGTCTTGAGGATCTGTTATTTTAAGTAACAGATATGTTTTATTGTTAGGAACAATTGTTATCTGTTATTTTTTAATATCTGTTACGATAAATACGCTTCACTCCTAATTCATAGATCTTTGCCAGTCGTTACGGGTAGTCAGAAGTCCAGAAGTCCAGAAGTCTCAACCAGTCTTTGCAAATCCCTTGGTTGTGAAAATCAGCTATGCAGTCGCTATATGTAAATAAATGTAATACTGGTATTCAGCTGTATCTGGTTAGACTGGAAGCCGACCTCAACATAGTTGTGAAAAAGCTAGATTGATTGAAATGACAAAAGTTACAAATTAAGTGCATGATAAAATGGGCAGTATATTTATAATATTGAAAGGTTATCATAAAATAGTAAATACAGTAATTATGGTGGGCATACTCGTACTTATAAAAAAAACAACTAATGTTTGAACTAAATTAAAGAATACGATTTAAAAATGTTTTTTATTGCACTCAATACAACCTCATACCGAATTTGTGCAATTTTTAAAGAAATAACGAAATTCCAATATTAATATCGGAATTTCGATATTGAGATCTAATATCGGAACTCAGTATCAGAATTGAAAACCTTCCGATATTACATGCCCTACTGCTGTACTTTCTAAGAAAGGAAATAAAATGAGGAGTTGTTTTGATCAATCTAATAAAACGTGCTGAACTGAGGGTAAGCGACAGCAGTCTATCAGCTATCATTATTGTGAAAATAATGGATGCAGGTGAAATTGTAATTTGTCTAGGTACGATAATACTGCATCGGCAAATTCATTCCCTTCTGTAATCACATTTCAGTAGAAGTAGGAACAGTGGGGTTTTAGTCGGTAGGAGTCCGACATAACATCCATGAGGATTTCCCCATGGAAAAAAAAAAAGGTTATCGTTGGCCAGATTCCCAATAAAGCATGCATTGTATCCAAGTATCCAGTCCAATTATCCAATCCAGTATTTTTACAATACGAAAATATAGGTATAAAGTATCGCCCTATTTTGGATGATATTTCAAAGAGTTTCTCGTAGATCCAAAAGCATACGACGACACTCTCAAAATTAAAATGAGCAAGCCGAAAACCCAGATTGTCAACAGCGACGTTTTGTCCCATTTTAGACTGAACTATATTTTAGGCTCATGTATATAAAATACAGTTACAGTAGGCCGTTAGGCACTACAGATAAAGCCTAAAGCAAAAAAATAACAACCCGTTTTCATTATTGAACAGGGGCAGCAATATAAACTTTGATGAATTTTAAATACCTTGCTTATCTATGAACAAAACTTAGCTTGAATATTTTATATGAGATTTCATTTAGTTTTGAAAATGAACCGTAGAAGTCGCGAAGGGTGAAAGTTTTCAGAAAAGCTGTCAAGGATTACCCTTCGAAGTAAAAAGTTTCACTGCTAAAATAATAATCGTTATTTTAGCAAAGAATCTTTGAATTTAAAGATCGAACGGTGCTTGAGTATCGATCGTAGGTACAAACAGGATTGACAGAACACCAATGTGAATCATGCTTACTATATCGTTTTATGAAACTAAGCGGCTAGTCGACCATTGTGACAAGTATAAATTACTGTCGTAGCATTAAATCAGCCACGGTTCGTACTTCGTATGTACGCTCAATAGTTCGTTCAGCGGCTGACTCGAATACATAAAACGGGTACCTACATACTAACTTACTTTTGAAACTTCTGACAATTGAATAAAATCGATTCGAGATTGAATTAAAATAACAAACTAATAAATATAAAACTTTCCTTTTATATCACCGCGGCAAACTTGATAATTCATTGCAATGGGGTTTCCACAGTTTAAGGACTGGGTTCTAGCAGTTACAGAAGTTGTTTTAAGAACGAAACATATGTTAATGTCAAAGGAAGTCAACTACAGATCCGAATTTTACAGAATTAAGTTTATTAAGTGTAATAATTTATAATAATGTTGCCGAAACGGCTCACTGGTTTGCTCCCAAAGTAATTATATCAGGGGTTTCCGCTTGCAATGAAAGTTAAGCCACATAAATTGTGTCGGACGAGGCCCTGTTCTGCCAGTGATTTGCTTGAATTGAAGGACAAAGATATTGTACCTACAGATGATATAAATCTTTATCTATGATGATATTAAATTTTGAGTATTTAGGTTGAGTATGTATTTATATAAGTTACCCAATAAGCTTTTGAATACTTAGGTACATAATATTCCTAACCAAAGATATTGACACAGACGTAATTGTCCTTCATTTACATACAAATCGTTTACAGTTTAAACTCTTGAACGTGTTCCACCCTGGAACAGCTGCTGTTGTTATAACTGTATCGCACAAACCGTCAACCTTGGAAACGGTATTAGGAATAAAGAAATTCCCCGGGCGAAACCGTGAAAAGGCCACTTTATTCCCGCAAATAAAGTTGTGCTGAGATCTTTGTTGTTATGTAAACGTGATAGTGGGTAGCGGTGGTAAATATGATGTTCTTTGGGATTGCCGGACGGACAATTATGCAACATGTTTGAATTTTCATTTAGGTATTTTATCCTATAGACTACTTTTAAGTGCTTAAAACCGCAACTTTAATTAACGAAAAATAAGATCTAAGAATTTGAATAAACACTTTGGAAGTTGTCAGAAACTTACTAAGTAATCTAGCTTTTTGAAAGCGGTCCCTTTGCGTCATCCTTGGCCTACATATTTTTGAGTACCTAATATTCTGACAAGTAAAATTATAGGTATGTATGAAGTAGGGTAAGATCTAAAACACAATAAAAAAATTGATGATCCTTCCTACAAATAAAAGAAGTTGTTCCGTATTGGAGCAACAGAGCGACAAGCGCTGAATTTTTAGCATGGTTTGTGAATGCTTTGGTTTTAGTACCTACTTACATAATTTATTATTTTATTATATAACACCACATTGTACTTATTGTCTTCTTCTCGCATATCGGCACGAATTTGATGAGAACAGCACAATCACCTACTGGGTATAGGCTTCCCCTTTCTTCTGCCATACTTCATGCACATGCTGTTGTACAAATTTTAGCCAGTGAGGTGATACTTACTTATCATAATGAATAAGGTGTGAGTCGTTTGGTGTTGCTTACAAACTCATTATGCCAGAATTCGAGTATACATTTAATTAATTAACTTCAAATCGAAAACACAGCTTTGCTTTGAATCGATCACAAACATTTTATTGCCCAAAGGAACATTGGAAAGGACATGTACCATGAATAAAATTAAGTTTATAAATAAATAAATATAAAATAAATAAATCTTTATTTTCCAAAACAGTATACACGATTTTTTACATTTTTAGGAACATGGCTAAGTGAGCCAGAGCAAAACGACTCTGACTTCTAAACTAGGGATAACCTGTTTCTTAGAAGTCAGTGTGCCTTCGAAATTATGTGCGCATAAGCCAATAACAATTATAATATTACCTGGATAAGACACTAGTATACAAAAAAATAAAATAAAAAGTAATTATTACAGAACAATGTAAGCCAATCCAGGGCGAAAGATTATTGATAAAAAAAAAAAAACAAAGATGTTTTTTAATTGGTTTTGAGTGATAGGTGTGTGTGTGTGTGTATGTGTGTGAGAGAGAGTATGGAGCGAAATATTTATTAACTTATGGGTGTTTAATTTATACTTGTTCATATGGAATTTAGGTTGGAATAGCTTTCCATCAGAAGATTCTCCGTCTTGGTATAATCAAGTTTTAAAAGATGTTCTTGTAAGGCGGATTTACAGTGATATGTAGTTGAATGAAAATTTTTTAATACTTTGTTCAACTGGTTGTAAATTTTCGAACTGTTGATATAGTAGTGTCGTTTAGCGAAAGATGTTTTACACGTTTGCAGGGTAAAGACTGTGTGTTTGACTCTGCCAGTTGGCTCTGATAGTGGGCGCGTAGAGTGCTTACGGAGCACGGTCTGGAGAACATACAACTTTCTTACTGTCAGTACTTTTGATTCCGCATATAACTGTACTGTTGGATATCTCAGCGGTTGACAGAGAAGAACCTTCAGTACAGCTCTTTGCGCTCGTTCCAGTCGTAAGAAGACGTTTTCAGTGGCTCCACCCCAGGCTGGAATACAGTACGCTAAAATTGATTGGCATAATGCAAAGTACACAACTTTTAGTGTATCCGCATCAGCAGAATTACGTAATTTTTTTAAAACGTATGTCAGTTTGCGAACTCTACTCACAAGTGTGTCGATGTGTTTATGCCAATTCAGATGTTGATCGATATGTACGCCTAGATATTTAACGGTTGGTGACTTGGCGACGGTGGGGCAGTCACAGAAAGACGAGGACGCGCACGAGTGAGCTTTCAGAGTATAAGATGCTGGTGGACAAAAACTTGATCTAATGGCGAACGGCATGTAAAACGTTTTACTCACGTTCACCGTTAGTAAGTTACTGCTAAGCCACTCCATAACGCGTGTCAGCGCCTTCTCTGCGTTATGATAACATTGGGCCCAGTCTTTTCCGTCAACTAAAAGGGAGGTGTCATCTGCATAAGAGATTATTTTACAGCAATGGATCGGTAACTGACATAGCTCGTTGATATATATCAGGAAAAGAGTGGGGCCCAGAATGCTACCCTGAGGTATACCGTACGTGATTGGACGCTCATCACTATCATTCATCCCGACTCTAACAATTTGCGTACGACATCTCAAGTAGTCTCGAAACATTTCCAACACTACACCCCGGATTCCTATACCCTCCATTTTTTTCAGTAATTCAGGCGCAGAGACGGTGTCAAAAGCCTTAGATAAGTCAATAAAGATACCTAGACATTTGTTTGTTATCAAGGGTCTTTACAGCGTGCTCGGTCAATGCTAGAACGGCATCTTCGGTACTCATTCCTTTACGAAAACCAAATTGGTTGGGTGATAAAATATTATTAACGTTGAGAAAGGAGAGGAGACTTTTGTTTAAGATTCGTTCTAGTATCTTTGACATGGCGGAGAGGACCGAGATAGGTCTGTAATTGTTAATATCGTCTCTGCGTCCTGATTTATGAATAGGGTGAACCACTGCTCGTTTAAAGACTGCTGGGAATACACCTGATGAAATGGCCAGATTACAAACATGCGTAATGATGGGAACCAGTACTGCCCTGGTGGCCCTAATTATGTTTAAAGGGATGCCATCCCAGCCGGTAGCGGAATCGAGCTTAAGGGTCAAAATTATGCCTTCGACGTCCATTTCTGTGGTTTCTAAGAGAACCATAGAACCACTTGATTGTGTAGACACAACAATAGGTGTAGGGGATATAGGCTTTATTTTGGATGCAAGACTTTTACCGATACCAGCAAAGTAGTCATTAACTATGTTAAGTGAGAGGCGTTGAGAATCGGGAAGATGTAACAGTTCGCCAGGAGGAGTAGAAATTGTACTAATATCAGCTACCTTTTTGATTACGTCCCAAGTTGCCTTTATATTATTTTTAGCTTTGGAGAATTCATCTTTCTCATACGCGCGTTTGAGTTTTCTTAATAACGAGTTGCAGTGATTTCGATAGCGGTTATAAATGTGATTCGCAAAATTTCATTGTCACTACTTTTTTTTAATTTGGCGTGCATGCGGTCACGGCCACTGTTCCATTTGCGATTTTCAGATAAAGCAATCATGTTTGGTGACCAATAAAGTAGAGCTGTTTAAAAGCGATGAATAGTTTTGTGTTAAAAAATGTTTGTTCTGACGAGAATATTATTTACTTTTTTGAGCGTTTTTTTATACCCCTTATTTTCGTTAATTCGTACCGTATGCTAACTAAAGTACTTACCTATTTACTTTTTCAATGATTTATTTAGTTTTTATAAAAGTGGGTTTAGACCAAACGAACATAGAACCAGAACAAGAGCTAGAGCATTCTCTTGTTGATATTCTTGACATTTTAGTATGGAGAAACTACCGAAGGAATGTTCTGTCCATGTTTACACAAAAAGAATTTGGTAGAGGGGGTAAAATGTGCATTCGCTCGCTTGGTCTAAATCGACCTTACTATGTAGGTATTTCTAAAGTAAATGCACAAGCCCTATCGTTTTTATTGATTAGTATCATTGAGCAAGCTGGAACACTGTTAAATATTTAACAGTTATGGAATTTGCATATTTATGCGGTTCAATTAGGTACAGTCACGGACTTTAATTGACGAGCCACCTTCAAACTTTTCAATTTTGCAGTTTCATACATTCACGAGATTACACGATTAAACACGAACTCAAATCGCACGCTCGTAAACAAGATGACAAATAAATTACTTTAAATCGGAAATATCCATAGAGGTTGACTTTATTAGTTAACCTCTATGGATATTTCCGATTAAAAGTAATTTATTTGTCATCTTGTTTACTTTCATACATTCACGAGATTACACGATTAAACACGAACTCAAATCGCAAGCTCGTAAACAAGATGACAAATAAATTACTTTTAATCGGAAATATCCATGGGGTTGACTAAAAAGTTCTCAATGATAAAAATAAATACAATGTTGCGTTAAGTTTATCCAATCTATTTGATACCGACCTCCTTTGAATCATAGCTCATTAACTCGATAATTATGAAAACATAACTGAAGACAGTGACAGTTGAAATATCAAGATGACAAATAAATTACTTTTAATCGGAAATATTCTTATCCATAGAGGTTGACTAATAAGTTCTTAGTGATAAAAATAAATACAATGTTGCATTTTAAGTTTATCCAATCTATTTGATACTGACCTTTGAATCATAGCTCAATATCTCAATAATTCTGAAAACTTAACTGAAGACAGTGACAGTTGAAATATCGATGTCAAAGAATTTCTCCGTACGCTAACGTTACTATGCAGCAGTAACCTAGCAACAATTGTTTATCGTTGCTAGGTTACTGTTGCTAGACCTGCAATTGGTTGACTTTGAGTAGTCACTGCTGTCAAGTTTGTAGTTCTGCTCTCAGGTTAGCCAACCGGTAAAGATATGAAATATAATTTTCTTCTTCTAATACGAAGACATATGACTTTGCGTGTCGGGAACCGAATAAACCCGATTTGCATTACACGGCTAAAATGCGAACAGTTCCAGGTGGCTCATCAATTACAGTCCGTGACTGTACATTGTACTGCCATGTAATGTAACCATACTGTAACTATCGTAACCTTACAAACGAGTTGTAGCGCCATCTGTGGGAGGGAGAAGATATTATGTAAAGCAGTTGGAGCAACAGGTGTATGACAAGCACCATCTAGCGGAGGGTAGTACAAACAGTAAGCTTGCCAGCCAGTGTCTGAGGTCGCGAAACTGCGTATACCTCTGCGGAAGTAAAGTGAACTACTTCGGCAAAAGGTTGACTTAAAGCGACATCTAGGCATTTTCCATTTTCACTGGATGTTGCCAAGAAAATTCTATGCAAACATCCGGACAAAGAACAGGATGTCCTTAGTTCCGATGCGAAAGCCAGAGGGCTTTTCCCAATGCCTTTCCGTCTTTCCGTCTCTATTGGTAGGTACAGAGTTCGCACGTAACTACTTACTTACTATGAATGAATCCTTAAAGCCACATCAAATATAACGACCGATATGAATGTGAATCGTATAAAAATTTTACAACTTCGCGTAGACCCGTAGAACACACCGTCATCAAATCAATTTTACGACCGTTTTAAGGGTTGCTATGGTTATTTCCTATCAGCGAAAATCTATATAAAAAACTGCTCGACGATCGGCAAGGTCACCGCAGTAAAATGAAGCTTGGTTCAATATGAATTTGTAATGATTAAAAAATCTTAATACAGAATCGATATTTAATCACATTGCCTCATAAGTTGCAGTTAACAATAAGTATTATACATATCAGGTACATACAAAGTGCCCAGACGGTGCTGTGTAGGTTAGCTGCAAATGAATAGCCAGGAGCGTGCTCTCGTATGCACAATCAGATGCAGACCTTACTAACTAGGTACCTACATAAACATTCATACAAATTCATTGGCGACTTTCAACAGACCTGCGCGGTAGTGACCTAGGCCGCGAATGCAATGCTTAACTTAAATAGAACACAGTTTTAAACTGAATGAGATATGTAGGTATTTATCCAGGCTATTTTCAGAATATTATATAAAAGTTACAGAACAGAGTGTCTGCGAATAAGGTTACACTTTATTTCATTTCTACACAATTTTTTTTGTAAAACGTTAAGAAATATAACAAGTACCGCGTCCTTATTATTCTAAAGGGGTCATGCAACACATGTTCGTAATGTTAAGTATAAACAATAGAGGTTATTTTATCTGAAACCCTAGTATTTACTATGCAAAAGCCGCCCAAGCCTGCAGCCGGGGCGCGGGGTGCTTGCGACCGCCACGCCACGCGATCATTTTGCACCGAAAGGCGGGCGGGGTGCACGTCGAACAGAAGCCATCCGCCCGCGCCTCCCACGTACCGTCTCTGTACTACAACCTCGTTAGTCTAAGTGACGTAAAGCCTCCATATAGACGCGCACAGTGAATGAGTACGAACGTTATTGAGGACAACGTGGAATCTTTGCATTGGATTAGTAGTGTACGGACAAATAACCTTGCGAGGTGCATTTATTATTCAGTGACTGCGCTAAAGCCAACATATAGCCAGGATGGCGCCTAGTACAGGTGAGTTTTCTATGGGTTTGTTTTCCTATCAGATTTCACAATGTCAAATGAAGCTGAATATGGATTTTGAATGACAACTTGTAGATACACACACGTATTCAGTCACGAGTGTTTCAGTCAAATTGTATTTACAAAATTAAAATCGGCTTTGTGGTTAAGGTTCAAAATGCAATGGCAGAAAGTACAATGAATTGCAATCACTAGCAGGCTGCATTTTCCGAGGTGCGCAACTCCTCGCTGTTATTTTTACCGGCATGCTACGTCTGCTTTTTGTTACCTAGCGCAATAGAAAAAATGGAAGAGATAACTGATTGCGGATGTTTGCAAAAGTAACATTGAAATAAGAATTCGTATGTACCTATTAGTACCGCATTTATATTTAAGTTGTTAAGTCTAGCATATAATTATAGTACTTTGTGTAGAAAACAACTTTATCTAGTTAAAATTGCTGTTGTTATCGTACAAACCGCGTAACTACAGTCCGCAGGCTAGTTCCACAGTAGTCAAGTACTAAAACGATTGGAGTACCAGTGAGTAGTGAGGAAAGGGCCGGTGGCGGTCGTAAGCGCTATTTACGGCGCGAACGGTTCATTTACCGCCGGTCACTTTATTACCAGCGTGAACTTTACTTAATGCACAGCTCGACCTGCCAGCCAACAACACACGATAAATTGATTAAGCATTGGTTTAATGGAAGCGAAAGGTTCAAGCCTAAAGTGCTGTTGAGTGCTAGGCCTAATGGGTACCTACATGGCAACATTGATAAAGTACCCTACTCCAATTAAGGAAGTACCTATTGGGATATTCAAATTCGCTTGAAACTTTTGAACAAGTTGGGAGATATTTTCTCTGCCTCTTGTAATTGCTTTCAGGATTTGTTTATTAAACTTTGTGAAACACTCAACTACGTTATTCAAACTCAAACTCGAAGCATTTATTTCAATTAAACCATTTACAGGCACTTTTGATATGTCAAGGAGTCGGTCAGTCAGAAATATGAAGTTAGATGCATATAATCAAATACCCAGTTACCCAGTTACTGGGTTGTGGAGGTCAGACAGGCAGTCGCTCCATGTAAAATACTGGTATTCAGCTGTATCCGGTTAGACTGGAAGCCGACCCCAAATTGGTTGGGAAAAGGCTAGACAGATGATGATGCATATAATCAAATACGGACCGAAAATATTAATAGGTTTGGTAGCCTCGCCTATGATTCAGATTAAATATAAGCCAGACTGGCATTTTATAATTTTCCATCAGATTCGCACCGCAGACGTTTTTAATAGACATAAAAATGTAACCACTTATTTAAATGTAAATGTGGTCTCGTCTTGCTCGGCAATACGAAAACACACCAAACAATGTACATATGTTACAGCCGTAAACCTGGGTCGGCAGTTCGATAGTAGTTGTGCCAACTCGATTAATGGCATCGGAGCCCAATGTAATCGAGAAACGTTATTTACATTACACTACTCTTCATTTCTTTCGCCCGAATAAGTGTATGTTGTAGCCTGACTGGAACAAATAAAGGTTTTACGGCCAGCGCTGTTTACATACTTTATATTAGCGTGATTACATGAAGTATTGACGTCACATAGCATTATTTTATGGTCGAGGATCGACGCGTTTCTTTCTTATACGAACAAAGAACGATATTCTTACATTGTATTTAACTAAGTAGCACATTTAAAAATAAGCCCAACTAAGTGCTAGCGGAGTATGGCGATAAGGTTTCGTAGGGTTGTGTTACGTCTTAATACCGCTGTATTGTTCGGACGTTCGCAGCTTATTTACTAGCTTGACCGCGGAGCTATTTACTTATTTCTGTGATGTTATTTTAGTTTGGCCTGGTTGTGTTTGCAGTAAATTCATATTATACTGCGACCTCAGTACTAATTTATTTAGCCATATGTACTTAAAACTACTTAAACAATGGCACTGTTTCTTTTTTATGAATTACTTGCTGCGCCCCTCGGTTTCACCCTTATAAGTCTCGATCCCGTAGGAATATCGGGATAAAACGTATCCTATGTCCATCTCCAGGTCATGGTCTACCCATGAGCCAAATTTCATCGAAATCCGTTCAGCTGTTTTAGCGTGAAACCGTAACAAACAAACTCACTTTTGCATTTATAATAGTTAGGATTACGTTGAATTTCAAAATGATTCACAAACGATTTATCAGTTCCTTATCGACGAATTTGAACGGAATTTCAGTATGACGAATGGTAGTACTCAGAATAAAAGATTCACAGAATACAGTCACAACATTTCGAGTAACTGCTAGACTGAACATGATAAAAGAAAACTTACATATTTTATTCGTACAAAACTGCCAGAATAGCGTGTAAGCTGTTTCAGTGGAACTACATAAGAAAGCATTTGTAAGGTCGAGAAGTAAAACGTTGCCTCGCACACACTCTAGAATTATGTGGTTGCAGCGTCGACTTATTGCGGAAAATCGATACTAATTCAAAGCCTGTATAGAATTCTGAATCATTGTTATGTGAAAACAGAATGGCTTCAATATAATCATTGGATAGTAGTTAGTATTACAATAGACGGTTGTCGATAGTCTTGGCTCTACGTAGTAGCTTAATTGAAACTATTAAGACTACGGATACCTACTTTCTCTTCGCGCGAGGATTGTATTACGAGAATCTTTAATCCGTTGTAAATTCGTTGTTAAGCGACAATTTGCCTTGTTATTGCCATTACATACAACTGTCAAAGAATTACAGTTCTGATTTGATTATATGGACAATTAAATTTGGTAGTCAATTTGCCTATCAACTAATTTCTCTCTATTGCTGAAATGTGTCCCAATTTTTTTGGATTAGGTCAATGATGAATTCGCCACGCATACATAATGATATGCTAATATCCAATTTATCATAATGTCCAGTGGGCGTATGCCGAGCAAATTAGCCTAATAACTACTTACCATTATGTACTGAAATACTCCCCACAGACCAACATGGGGGTCAAACGTTGATTTGTGTTGTATGAAGTTACACGAACACACACTACTGAAAAGAAGTCAGATAAAACCTATGGATAAAACGTTTGCTGCAATGAATTTTACCTGGTTGCTGCACAATATTGATACAAGAATAATATTATTTCGTCCGTAGTCTAACGTTTTTAATTACATGTAACATTAAATCTCCTTTTTTGTTCTTATTGTAAACATCGATTTAAAAAATATTTACCATATTCGCATGTTTAATTGTACACAAACACCGGTGTATGAAACATGATTGGATTCTATTGATTTAATATCTTACATGCTCTTGTTGTACACACATGTTTATACAAATAAAGGCCTTATCTTATCTTATCAGTTAGTACCTACGGCTACAAAAAGCTCAATATAAAGGGACAAAAATGTTTCGTAGTCCTTGCTACGCTGCTACGCTGCTACGAATGGCCAACGACGGTCTACGACGGCCTACGCCGCGTTTTCTCGTAGGCGTCATTCGTAGACTGACCCGCTATAATGATGGTTTAAGAGGGATCGTGAGTTACGCTCTTAGAATTGTTAAAATTGGCTAAAATGACATCTATGATGTGATGAAATACCTTATATTACATAAAAATAAACAACATTATAGCATAATACTGAACCACAACTGTACAATACCTATTTCCTATTATAATCACATGATTAATAAGGTAACACTATTCATGTTTATTTGAAGTTACAGAATAAAGGAATATTATAGGTGTTTACTGTTTACATACAATTTGCATGACAAATGGTTTATGATGGACGTATGTGTATGTTAACTGCAAAGGCAACGCTTCATGGAACTCTGAACGATGTATGTAAAGTAAAGCTAAAATACAAATTGAACTTTCAGAATGAGTACGTAGTACCTACTTAGTCATTTCCGAGAATTGCTGTTTATAAATTCCAAGTAATAATTGATTATTCAGTAAATTAAATAACAATAACTGCAACAAGTAAAAAGCTAGAGCATATAGTTGTATTCGCGTGGTTTTTTAAATACCGGCCGGTAAATCATAGATCAACATTCTATCCACTGCCAGATAAAAGCCTTAAATATTACAACAACACCCTCCATTTTTCGTTAGGACCTATAATGTTCTCGAACAATTCAAAAGGCGAACTTAACACCTACAGTGTCTATAAGAGTTTACACAGAAGGGCAAAGTAATAGCGTCCTTATTTTTTATACTGTCCCCCGCCTGTCTATTGTCGTCTGTGCATTTATCACTTAAATAATAATAGAAATAAAGTGTTCGAGACTGCCGGCGTCTGCCAGACGGGGTCTGATCGTCTCGCATCCAGCCGACGTCGCGACGTTGTCGGCCATGGCTGAAATCACTGGCATCTGCAATATTTAGTGTTTATCTACATAGATTTATCAGTCTGGGAAGTTTCGTGAGGTATGATTCGTACCTAGAATTAGAAAACCCTTTCGTACCCACAAAGTATCAACTTTCAACTATCGAGCGCAGAATAGTTTGCTTGCCAAATGTCGTATTAAGAGAAAAGTTACAATTTATGTGTTTATTCTCCTGCGTATCATTAGCCTGTTTTCTTGGCCTTATGAACAGAATCCAAACCGTTGCTTTGGCAATGTTTTGACTACCTATCTACTTCGCGTAAGGATAAGTAACATCTTCCGTGAAAAGAAAAACAAAGACATATTAAAAGTTATTATATACCTTTCTCGTAACAATATCACGAACAATCAAAACTAAGTGCTGTTAGATTTAAGTTTAGGATATGATCTAGTAAAAGTTTATATTTCAACCCAAGCCTATCGTGTTGATCTCAGTATTGTAGAATACTGAACTGAACAGAACTGTAGTGTTTATGTTTATTATTTTTTTGCATGCTGAAATCTTAAGTAAGCATAATATTTGGAACTATGTATTTATAATGACCTTTTATGTATATACGGCTTGACATCAAGCTTTACATATCCAGTATGAGCTGACCTCGCATTGTTCGGATGTTCTATGCAATGCGAGATCAGCATAAACTGGTAGAGTACAGCTTGATATGTAGCCGTGTATAAACCATAATAACACCAAAATAATTATATTCTAAAAACAGATTCAGACACAAACAGGTTGAATAAAAACAGATAACTATAACCTCCTTACCTAGGTACTTTTGAATGAAAAAAAAGTAAATAGTCTTGGCAGCTTTAGATAGAAAACTACCATTAAGCCATTTAGTATTTTAAAAACAAATAAATTAAAAATTAACCTCTAATGGCAATTATTTATGTTTTTATACAAAACTAGCCAGTAGCTATTTATTATTGTAACTAAAGAGGTTACAACCAAATTAGACCAAAACTTTAAAATGATGAATTTATAAATGGTTAGTTATTTTAGAATTATAAACAGCGCTTGGCAATGACACAGTTAGGGGTGGATAATAAGCGTAGGTATGTACATGATTCTGTATTATGTACCTCAATTCCTATCCCATTTATGGAAATAAAGTACGTAAGGTTGGTGAGATAATCATTGGATTTTATCTAGAACTTAACCCACAAAACCTTTCTGTGTGGCGAACTGCGAGGCTTACACATCTGTCAGAGTTCAGAGGGCATTAAGTATGTGATTTTCGAACTCCATGGGTTCTCAAACCGAAAAACGGTGTACAATACTTCTAATTTGTAGTCTGTTAGTCGAACCCCTTTTTCATTCATCAAAGCTTTAGAAATCTGTATAAATTAAAAAAAAGGAATGTTCGTTGGTAAGCGCGTCACTTGAGAACAGCTGGACCGATTAGGCTATTTTTTGTTTAACATTTTTCGTAATAGTACGAATTAGGTTTTTTTATTAGAAAATATTCCCGAAAAATGTTCAAATTCGGGAAAATCTGAATATCCTTTTTCTACGGGATTTTTGTATGAATTATCGTCTTTCGGGTCAACTAGTTAAGAATAAAATGAACACACAGTGTGTTAAAGTGTGGGTCCCTAGAACGCAAATATCTACCACCCCAATACATTTCACTTATCTATTGTTCAATTCACTTACTGAAACGTGTAGCAGACCTGTCGTTTACTCACGTAGGTATATAACCTGTTTCCAGGTCATAAAGTAATAACCGGGCCGTAAGTAAACATTATGACATTTTGGCCAAAGTTTCCTATTAAGCTCTCGTCACTGAGAATCAATCTTTTCCGATCTTTAATGTTTGCTAGTCATTCCATTGGTACACGAATATATAACGAAGGATATAAGTTTTGTGAATGGAAATAGATTACCTACATATTGGACGGTGTGTATGTTGTTGACTGTAATGTGACTTTGTTCGTTGTTCGCCAGCTATGTATGGTAGCTAAGTTTGGGAATCAGTATTAGAGGTAACTTCAGCGAATTATACATAAGTTTAATCATAAAATAAGAACCATGCCTACCTATTTATCATGTATACCTACTGCTCTGTGGACTTCATTAAAACAGAATTTTAATTGTATGTGAAATTAAAAAGCTCTAATAAGCTACAAAAAATGAAAATTGTAAAAAAAGGAACATTATATTAATAAAATCTATACATTTATTATATAAAACGCTTTAAAAACACTCCTGTCCTTTCATGTTTCATGTCAAGTGAGAGGTCAAGAGGAAGAGGCACACAATTTTAGATGTATGTCGTCTTTGAGAAATCAGCAGCTTTTCCATTTTGTAAAAATGTCCAAAAAGGATGCAAAAAGGTTTCATAGAATTTAATTTATTCTAAAAGTCCCGCCTGTTTTAGCTACCTCTCTGCTCGACAAGACTTTGACACGTGACACATCAGCTAACTCGACAGGGTGTTGCTAATTCCGTCATGAAAATCAGGAATTTACATGAACTTTCAGCATTTGAATTTATTAAAAAAGTATGTTACCGCATTTATTTTATACAATAAGTTTGTGGCAAATATCATAAATTATATGTTGAGGTCGGTCAAACCGCGTCAGTCGACTGCGTAAGTTGTTTAAACACTGAAAGAGAAAGCCAAATTCAAACGGCGAAAAATGTTTAAAAGAAAATCTAATGGCATTTCGTATTGTTTTTACTGCGAATGGCCAGTGGCCAACACATTAAGTTAGTTGCATGGAATTAGTATGTTCAGGTGTATTGAAAAAAAAAACTCAGCATGGAGGTTGCAATCAAATATTTAATCACTAGATTTTGACATTTATCAATAATTTATGAGTAGGATACGGATGCTATGATGTTGTGAATAACGTCATGAACTTCAAGAAATTCTATCAGCTTTCAACATTCGAATTTTTAATTCAAATTCAATATTATGAAAAATATGTACTTAACCGTATCTATTACAACAAGTTTGTGGCAAATATCCATAATTTTATGTTGAGGTCAGTCAAACCGCGTCAGTCTAGTAATACCTAATTTACACAACTTTCGTAGTAGTTGTGTAAATTAGGTATTACTACACATACCCATCTAAGGTAGGCAACTAAGATAAGAAAATATGCAAAAGGGCAAAAATAATCATTTTCACCTCACAAGCTCGGAAAGAGTCTGTTTATCATTCGAAATCTGAGTGCAAAAGCGCATTTTATCCGCTAGCGTCGAAAGAGTTTTTAAAATTCGAACCTCTCTAATCAATAATTTTCTATACCGCCGGGTCCACTAATAATGCATGAATACTTATTTCATGTCAGTGCGCCAACCTCATTTTTAGAATAATCGTACAGAAGTTTTCACTTAAAAAAACTGGATGGATTCGTCAAATAATTATTTAATCACTGTATGACTGTGTCTTTTTTACAATATACCGTAAAAGCTCAGTTAACGACAAAAATACCCAACATTAGATACCATATCTAATCTCCTAACATTAGATGCCAAAAATGGCAAAAAGGTTGACCTGAAACGTAACCTTTTATGCATTGACATTATGTTATTTGTTCTCAGGAGTTTGGGTTTTCAAAGGCTTTTTGAAAGGTACCAGTAAAATCACAGGTATCAACTTCATAAGTATTAATAACAGACCAGTGCACTTTTACATAAAAATATTTGATAATGACACACGTCACATGACACCCGTGTTACCCGAAGGTAAAACATGCTATTATGAATTAATTGGATCGAACCTATTTGCCACTAGTACCTGTAACACTTACATAGCTAATGGATAGATCGTGCCAGCCCGCACTGAACCGTAGCGATTTGTATACGCCTCATTAGATACTAAATCTGAAAACAAAACCGCTATGAACATTTCGTTCTATGTTCGTTTTATTGGATTATTGGAAGTGGTTAGGGTAGAGCGGTATCACTTACCTTAAAGAAACGAATACCTACCTTAAGTGTATTAGGTAGTTGTAGTGAGCATACAAAACACAAATATTATAAATGCGGAAGTGAGTTTGTTCACACCAAAACGGCTGAACGGATTTGGATGGGCACATGGATAGACCATGACCCGGAGAAGGACACAGGCTACTTTTCATTCTAGGTCGCAGACGAAGTCGCGGGGAACAGCTAGTCTAAACTGATACTCCAAAAAGATCTTGTGCTTAGAATATTGTAGAGGTAAAACTAAACATACTTTTCAACTAAACAGTAATAAAAACAAATATTCCCCGCTTAGTGTCGCGGTCGTATCCAATAAAAAATATAATTAATATTTATTTGGTCGGCTTTTTTATAAATAAGGCCCCATGGGTGTGGGGCCGCGATTGTGTCGTGCAGTACTTGAGCTATCCATCATGCCGGAGCCATTAGCGCGTAGGGCGAAGGCTGAGGGCGCGCCGGGTCACGCCAACCCAACCGACTCCTACGTATTTTAACCCGTCGAAAAAAAGGCTATGACGAAGTAGGTGCTATATCAAAACAATAAGTTAAATGTCCTAGAAAAAATTGACAGTAGTAAAATTCTCTTGTTCTCTGTTCCCTTTTTTGGTCACATATTTTTCGTTTGTTTACAATCCATAACACTTTAATAATTTTTTCAGTGATGTGACTGAAGTACCTACCTATATCGACACCCGGGGTCACTTCAGCAACTAAAATAACAAAAACTTTAGGAAAGTGACTAAGTACTTAATTGCACAACCTATAATGTTCCCACTGCTGGGACACAGGCCTCTCTGTGAGGAGTGCGATTGAGCCGCAGTCGGCCGCAGCCCCGTTTTGGGAGCGTGGTGATGAAATTAAAGCACCTGTCTGGGTTTGAACCTTCGACCTACAACTCGTAAGTCGCGGCGGATACCAATTAACTACTAGGTACTTGATATTACTGGTTATAATACATATCTAGTAGTTTTAGTGCTTTTACAATACCTAGTGATGTAGATCTACGGTGCGGGTATAGTCCTCGCCTCGCGTGCAAATTGTGCGCAAGTCATCTAAGTTAAGAGAAATTGGATTTTGTAGGTTCTCGTAAACCGTTCTAACGGCCTATTCCAACAATTTACAAAACTTTGATACAAATTGTTATTGTACACCAGATGACCCAAATTGTTGCAGAATGGTGACGCCCCCGACGACGCTGAAGCGTCAAGCAACACTTAAGAGTTCACTTAAGATTTCATTAGGCAATAAAATTAACTTCAGAAAAATTAACACATAATTAAACTTATGCTTGCGGTGCCGTGGTGACGTCACGTGATGAAGGCCATCCATGTAAAGAAGCTTCTTTTCAAAACACCTGTGAAATCAGGAAAATGACGGATTTTCATCGAAAACAAACTTTAGGTACGGCTAATCGGTTGTTATTTAAAATCATACGAAAACAATACTATAACGTTAAAATCGCTATCATGTTTATTATTTTTCTAGGAAAACTGCTAATGGTAGGTCGTAGGTATACCATCAGAGATTTCCTCTGCTTGAAACCTCTTTTTTATAAACTTAGTTAAAAGAAAGAAAGAAAAATATGTTTATTTGTCACAGAGGAGTGTTGTGTTTAAAAGTTTGCGATGAGCAGTTAAAAGCTTCTTTTTTCTCAACCAACGGAGAAGTTTATATAAAAGTGCTTTTCACTCATTATTAACACAAGTGTGGGCAAGAGCTGCTAAATATATAGGTTACTAAGTACAGCAAAATGTTTCGTTTTCTTTCCTTCTCGAATCTCGGATCGTCGTGGAATTTCATTATCTTCATTTTTCAAATAGCCCATTGCGCGCGGGTAATATTAGGTACCGAGCTCAGGGGAACGGTTCTAGTAGCATTTGCCTTTCTCAAATCGTTGAAATGAAGGCTTAAATCTATTGCCGTGAATAGCAACAATGAGTGTTATTAGATTGAATCTTTCAGTTGAAACTTTTTGCAATAGGCGGACGACCTCCTTTGTGAAATAAATTTCATTGGTTCTGTAATACATGAAGTCCCAACTCGCAAATATGGCTGAGTAATTTTATTTATTTTGGTCCTTGATGTCTGGACTGGAGCAATTGATGACGGTCGGATGCGGCGTGGCGCGGCGGGCTGCGACCGCTCGACGCTCGCACGCTGTAACGCCGCGCTATAAATATTAGATGCGGCGCTGCCTCCTCACGACTCACGCCGCGCCAGGGCGAGCCGGAACCCTGAGAATCGATAGTCCACAACACGATGTGTCACTATCTTGTCCCATACATTCTAATAACACGAAATAATGTTCTCGCTCTGAGGTATTCGCATCCCCGAGAGAGTATTAGGGTCTGAACGCACAGTTTACGTATCAATAATAAACAAAATGAAATACCTCCCCGCGCTCCATACAAAATCGTACGGTATTTCAGTATTATAGAGGCTTCGCTATGGATTGTTATCTGTTTGATCGATAAAACTCTGTTATTACTGGCCTCTGTAGTTGTGGGTCGCCGCGAAAGGAAAAAATATGTGTCATTAAAAACTGTAGTCGGAGCTAATCGACATTAGACGTTATTAGGTTAAAAACCGGCCAATGCGTGTCGGACCACGCACAATAAAGGGTTCCGTTGTTAGGATGAATTTATCACAAGAACAAACTTAACATTGTATTTGAAAAACATGTTCGCCGTTAAGGAATGTATGGCAGAACATATTTTTGCAACGTAAATGTAAGTTGGTCGATTATTACTCGTTAACTTCTAGAGCCTACTTAGCTGTGATAGTTTTCCTTTATATCGTTAGTAAATATATTATACTACTGCC
The DNA here is from genome assembly GCA_947363905.1 of Lithophane semibrunnea. Lineage (NCBI taxonomy): Eukaryota > Metazoa > Arthropoda > Insecta > Lepidoptera > Noctuidae > Lithophane > Lithophane semibrunnea. The sequence goes on along the minus strand of OX376189.1, from coordinate 12,535,250 downwards.
GTGAATTTCTTCATTTATCCATAACCAACCATTTAGCACTTTAGACTAACAAAACTAAAAATATTTCGCAAACGGATCCCTGAATCCAAAAATGGTTTCCAGAGACTACCAATATTTTAGAACGACCTTTCCAACGATACCCCACACCAAGGGATAAAAAATACATCCGCCCTACAATTTTTTTTTCTTGAGATTATTTTAGGATTACATATTAATCACGCCGACAAAGTGGTCGGCGTGATTAATATGTAATCCGTGCCAAATTACAGCTTTCTAGTACTAAGAATCTCTGAGCTAAGCCGCGGACAGAGAGACAGACGGACGGACATGGCGAAACGATAAGGTTCCTTTTTTACTACGGAACTCTAAAATATAGCTTTTTGGGACCAACCAAGAGAGGTTCTTTCTAGGGTCTTCGTATGTATGATGAAAACAATGAAAAAGAAACAAAAAATAACATTAAAGAGGTAAGTAATGTAGGTAGTTACATAATGCCTTATAAGTAGGAAGCAGAGAAATTAAATCTACGTTAATTGCTTTTAGGTTAGTAGGTACCTACTAAATGAATATAGGCACACTTTTCATGCCATTAGCTGTACAGATTAGGTAAATCAATTAAGTTCACTTTGAAGAGAGCTTGTGTGAAAGGTCGTTTGAATAATAGATTACTTTTGTAGATAGCAAACGATTCGACCCGATACGCTTATAGCGCCGGCCTTGTGATTTGCTTTCAATTTCCGTTTAAGGCGTATGTCATTACCTAGTTTAACAAAACTTGTAGGACGTGGAGTCCCAAACCTTCTCTAAGAAGGTAACTTACGCACAACGTTTGTATAGAAATGTAAATGATTCCTGACAAAGTTTCCTTCTCAGCGTTATCTTAACGGTAGTGCTTCGGTCCCTTTTCGTATAAGTTTCTGCCACTGGAGAGAACACTGCGAAGTTTTCACCTTCCAAGCTAACAAGCAGAGGTTGAAAGAACAAAGATTTGGCTTAAATGAATAGGTACCGTTCCCGCAGTAAGTAAATGGTTAATACTTTTTATATACATTAATTAAGTCAGTTAAAAACTAGGCCAGGCTTTCTAAAGACTGGAACAAAGGTATCGCGCCCTTATTCAAAGAAAAGAAACCATTTTATTGAATTCTATAGAATTAGGTCAAAAAAACAATGCCAAAAACAAACTGGGTAGAGATAGTTGCGAGGTCATTGAAAATGAACAGCCTTTCATCTATATTAGTTATAAAGCTGAAGAGTTTGTTTTTGGGACGAAGTTCTTTTATTGTAACCTTTCAGAAAATGTAACGCTAAAAGCGTTCATACTTGCGACTGTCTTCTTCTAATTCGAAGAAAGAAAGAGAGGGGGAGAGAACGCCGGCAGAAAAAAACATAAGAAAAGGAGAAAATGATTAGAGTATCGTGGGATAAAATTGTACGTACACATCGGCCCGATTAGACTGCAGAGAGAGAAAGTGTGAATTTGGTCAAAATGAAAATTCAAGATGGCGGCTGCGAAAATTTTGATTTTGTTTTAAATCCTACGTGAGAAGGAACTTCTTTCTTGACGGGGACCACCGACCCCACACGTTTTTTTTGTTTGTCCGACTGTGCTAATCTCTGGAACAATTAGTCGGATTTGAAACATTATTTTCTTAATTGATAGCCCAAATCTTGAGGAAGATTATTTAACATCACGCTACGACCCTTAGGAGCTGTGCAAAAGTTAGAAAGAACGCTAAGCGAAAACGAAGTAATAGCGCGGGCGAGCGATGCGACGCGACGGGTGGGTCGGGCGGGGCAACAAGAAGCTAGTCGAGTTTCTGCTCGCGACTTCGTCTGCGTGAAATTAAAAATGTTATTCAAATTATTATTTTTGGAAAAAGTGGTGAGATATAAACTTGAAATCTTCGAAATACAGATGAATGTGTTACTTACTTATTCTCTTTATAGTGATTGCGTAAAAATTCAACCTGAATAGTTTATGTACACTTTCAGTTATATTTTCGTTTATTTATTTTGTTTAAGTGTATATTTACATTTTTAAATATTTTTATAAAATCAATGAACAGTTTTCAATTTATGAACAGGGTCCAAGCTAGCGGTGGTCAGGGCTCCTGAGAGAGGAACCTCCTCAGTTATATTATTATTATTTTATTTGACAAAAAATTTTGATTTCCTTATTATTTGTAGGTTTAACATTAGAATAGTATTTAAAAAAAAATCGGAATAAGTTACATAAATGATGGAGAAAACCATTAAGCCTTTTCAGCAAAAGGTCCAGTGTCTATTTACCAATAGGTACCTATTATTAGATAATATGTTTGCATAAATTATGAAGGCAATAAAACTACGGAAAAGTTTTAATTGGGGCCGATATTCAACAAAGCAAACGTTTTTACGTCAACAATAACTGATGGAGTCGGTCGGCAGTGTAGCGGCAAATGAATATATTTTGCATGTCTATGGACCAAATAGCTTGTTCGACTGTACTTTATCTTACCTTCTGTATAGGTGCCACAGGTGCCACTGACCTACCTAAATAAAACCTTTTTTGATATAAAAGACAATATTTTTATTTTAAAATTTTGATTTAAAATAAAAACAGGCGCTCCAAACGTGACCATAAAATATATAATATTTGTAAATGTCCGGTCCCGACTTACTTAATTGTAAATATCCATTTGAGTCGGGATGCGGCACGAGCGGAGCACGTTTCTGCTGAATTATCCTAAACAAAGATCGTTACTGCTCAGAAATTAACAATTATAAAGCTGAATTGCTTTATTTAGGCATCTTAACGAGATTGTTAGGAAACACAAAAGGCTCTCGCTTTCATTCGAGCGACAAAAATGCGCTTCATTTCGTCTTTTCTCAACGTAATTTGAAGTGTAAACAATTAGTTGGAAGGGCTCTGAAGTTTTCTCCTTAATGAGATTAGTTTCCGCTGGTAGGCAGGAAATCAATTTGCTGGCATCCAGCCACGCTGATACGTTTCCCAGCTCAGTATTCTATATGTCTACTAAGCTTAATATCGCTAGTCGGCTTCGTCTGCAGTAACACAACGGACCTTTAGAATTCATACTACTTAGACAGGTACTAGTATGCCTTATAGATTTTTAAAAAGCAATATGATATTTGATATTTTCTTAAGAAATGCTGCTTTTTTTTTTTTTCTTAAGATATGCTGCTTCATATAATAAAAAGAAATCGTAGATTGTACCTAATAACACGTTCATATCCAATAATACTTAGTTGGAAAAGAATACTTACCACGCCATAGAAGCTTATTCCTAATTTAATTCTAATCTTAAAATCCAATTCAATTTCATTTTATGCAATGAAAAGGCAAGATTATGAGACCATTAAGAAAAATAAGATCGTGTTTATATTTGACTGAAATTCTTACCTAAGTGCCATTAGATACCGCAGCTTGGTGGGGGAGGGAGTTCAAATTAATTAAATCTCTCACTTATCTAAGGAGTTCGTTCTCTAGGGACATAAAATTTAAAGTTTTCTGTTTGAACCAATGAGCTGCGCGCTAGTATCTCGCTAGAAGCAATCCATTGTACTAAAAATCTTATCGGGTAATTTAAAATGTTCTTGTTTCTTCTGATTTAGATGATCTTTCATACGTGGTCTGTGTAAAGTTAATGAGACGCTCCGTCTGACTCAGCTTCCATACAATCGTAGTGTGTGTTGTATGTGTCAATAGGAGGAGGCCTATGTCCAGCCGCCAGACGTCTTTCAGCGGAAATGGTGCTGATGATAATTTCAGCAGCGCCGAACGAACTACTTTTTGCAGCCGCAAGGCTATTAGATACTAAGTTGGTGCGTTTTAGAACGGCAATAGCGGGTGTTGTTCTTTTTGAATCCGACCAATAAACTATGTATTAGGGAAAATTGTTGACGACAACGATAGATACCTATCGATTCAAGATGTTAACAGACGTAAGTTCAGTACTAGAATCTGTGAATAAATGTAGGTACATTGGGTCAATGATCGCTAATGCCATGCTAAAATACACCAACTATAGTGGATAGATAGCACCACTTGCGGACGGTATCGTTGCTGCCAACCCATTGAGTTACCTAAACATCGAGGGAATTACCTAATACGGTCACTAACTAAGATTTGCGTGGCAAGACAAATTACTTTCTTTATTTTCATGATTTACCAGATTAGCAAGAAAATCAAATACCTACGAAAGGTCTTTATTTAACTTGGTAATATGTGCTTACATAGGTATACATTTACAGAATTTCCTATGTAACTTATCCAATATATTCCTTTAATATTGGAGCATTAGCATATCCATGAATTTTATATGTAAGGATATAGTTTTCCTTTGGGAGCGACTGAGCGAGGAAAAGGATACGACAGTTTTCCTCTTATTTAAAATCGCGTGGGAAAAGTAAGAAAAGTCAGTGCTCTGTGGTTTTTTCGTAATGTTATCTTTAGTAAATATGGGTGAGGTCGGTCGGTTTATTAAGTGGGTGCGTGCGGGGTTGGGGTCGGACTTGAGACACGCCGCGGCGTGTTTGGCCCCCGCCCGTCCCACGCCACGCCGCCTCAGCCGCGCCGTGCTCACAATATCCGGTACTGATCCGCAATATCACCCTATATGGATTTAGGACATAAAATTCAATGATTATAATATAGCCTTAACGGTTCTATCTAGATATAACGTAGCTGGATAGAATTCTATAAGAAAAAATCTACGTTCACATTCCGTATCTCAATTATTTTTGACAGCCCAATAGAAGTAGGTGAGTAATTTTCCTCAGGTGTCTAATGTGGCTAGTTATTTAGATGATTCTCTATAAAATGTCATTTGGGCGGACGTTTATGACACGTCGGATATCGGATATCGGATATATATTGTGGATATTTATAACACAGAGTGTTTCATGCTTAAGGTTTTCTTTGTGAGTTGGGTATTTATTTGTATTGCTGCGCCACACTAACCTACAATAAATTCAAATGAATATTCATGAGTTTACGCCAGCAGCGTTTTAATAATGAGGCCTTCCTAAATAAAACATTAGGCACATAATCAAATACAATATTATTCTAATTAAAATATTTAAAAGGTACCTAATGTTTTTTTACAGGTAATCATGAGGATCAAAACGACAGACAATGGTAACATCGCAGTATACAATCGGCAGGACATATCGTCACACGGAAATCCCGATAACAGAACTTGGTTAACTGCGAACAGTGCAGAATCCAATTTACGCGAGAACACAACGGATTACTCGCAAGTTACGAATTGTAACACAGTTTATAACTCTCAAAGGAATTCAGAGACCTTTGAGAATTATTCGACTGTTAGAGGAACCGGTGCAGGCAGTGAAGCCTCTACTCCGGTCGCGGAGCTGGTATGCAATCGACAGTACCGGATCAACAGCAGGCACGTGAATACCGTGCCTTCGTGCAATAACAGCGAGGCGGAAAATCTGGAGAAAACCACAGTCACCGTCCGTGCTTGCGAAGGATTCTTAAGTAGGTATTATTTATTACACGTTCATCACTTTTTTCTAAAAATCAAAAGCAAGAATAGGAAAACTAAACTACAATCTTTTTCAGATAATACTAATGTATCTGCAGAACCTACGCCAATCGACGAGGAAAGAGCATTTGAGCATTCTGACACAGATGAGATGTCTGAGAACGGCATCCATCCTGTGCCGAGGGGAATTGTGAATCCAAATTATCCAGGCTTCCAACACTTAGCGCACACATTACAGGTAAAGTTTCACTTACAAAAAGAATCCTTGGAAGTGTTTAAACTTTGCTCGTTACAGCAACACAAAGGAAGCCCCAGTTGTTACTGAATGCTACTGGGGCCGGGAACCGTGACTACTTATTTATATGTACATTTATGTGGGCTTCTACCGAGTTCTAGGTACCTGTTTGTGTAACTCCTGCAGATTTACATTTTGTTGACACATTTTCCTTCCAGAGTAGGTACCTATTATTAATTATATATACTGATAATTGAATATATTTTGCTTGTTTAAGGATTATTCATCAAATATAGAAAATTTTTACCATTCAGAAAATGAAATGACTGATGATGATGTTGATATAGAAATAACTGACCTGGCATATGAACCCGAACCTAACCAAAATGGAACCACGGATTATAAAAATATCAACAACAATAATAACGTAAAATCTGATCTAGTAAAAACAACATTGTTGTCACCACAAAATAAATCTTATTCACAACAAAAATTTGTAGATAGTCAAATAAAAAATGATATACCAGACCTTTTAAAAACTATATCTAAAAATAATAATAACAATGATGAGGCGTTCAATTATGATTTGAACTGCACGGATGCAGATATAGAAAATAACTTCCACGCCAAAGATATTATTGGTGATTTCAATAAAGAGATTGAAGACGAAATTAAACAATTACTTAACTACAATATCAACATCCAAGACGACTTAGAAGAATTACGGAAAGATATAAAAGACACTTTTGCAAAACCTATTGAAAATACTATTAATAATATAAGTGACGTTGTTAATCACGTTATTAAGAAATTAGTGGAAACACAGTGTGATGAAAATGAGGATAGTTTGAAAGATAGTTTGAATCAACAACAAACGATAGACAAAGAAGTTTGTGAAATAAATAAAGAAAATGAAAAAAATACCCGAACAGAAATGAGTTTAAGTAGGCCTACGTTTTTACTAATAGAGAATAACACCAATGGAAAGATCACAGACGCGTTTCTGTCAGATGGGAAGGACGAAATAAATGTTAACGATTATGACACGGAGAAGTTGAGCCTTAATGTGGAGAATACAATTAAGCAGCTTAGCACTGAGCTTAGAAAGATAATTCCAAAACTAGATGAAATGCGTGAACGTGATCGACTATGGGCCGAAAGTAAAAAAGAAACAATTATAGATGGAAATTCTAATGAGATAGCGCATAATTCTAAAGGTTACTGTTTACTCAGTAGTGTTCATACGCAAGACAAACCAGATGTTAGTAAAATTATCCGGCAAAATGATAACCATGTTAATGTCAGAAATAATACCATTCGGTCACCAAAGTAAGTTTTTTTGATATTTTCAGTTTGTTTTCATGAATTTTCTCATTCCTATATTTTATATTTGTAAACTAGATATTTCCTATAATATGACTATAAACAATACTTAAAGATAGACGCATTTGGGGTATCTTGACAAGCTTGTACCTAAGTAAAACCGTGCAAACCTCCGTATGCAAATTCATTGCCTCATACTAACGTTTAAAATAGATTTGACGCAACACGTATAACTCCGATAAATTTAGAAGGGAAGTACACACGACTTGCTCGGGTATTCCTTGTATCAATTTAATTCAGCTGGCCGCATTAAATTGGTGGAATTCTTGCAAATGAGGCGTGGTACAACAATTTGTTTGAAATTGTGTAAGTAATAGTGTAATCTAAAATGCATTCATACTTCAGTGAACCCAAGGCGGCCAGGGAGAAGCAAAAAGAAATTACTTCAAGTAAAAACTCTTACCGCACTGCTCAAAGTAAAGCATCCGTCCATAAAAATGATAACTCAAAAGATGTAGATTTGGGTAAGTCGGCCATTTTACATAGTTTTTATTTTGTAGATAAGTACTTATTTGTTACATAGTATAAGTCACCATTCATTTTATTTACTTTTTACATAAGAGACGTTAAACCTTTAGGTAGATAACTATGTTCACGACTGTGTGTCCGGGAACCGGTACAGTGATAGCGGCTTCCTAACGAACCAAGTTACAACATAGAAACGTCCTAACGAACTAAGTTACAACAACTTACAATTTCTTTATATCGGTAGGACCTATTATGGATGATTACATTGATTACTGTATCATAGCTACCATTCTACCATTTTTTATTTTATTTCAGTTTACACACTAAACTATATCTACTTACATATTCTATAGCGTTAATCAGAACTAATTTTAGTTCTGATGAACGCTATAGAATATGTTACAACAACTTACAACTTACGCTATAAATATCTGGTAGGTATAGGTAAGTATGTATTTACATACTTACCTATACCTACCAGATATTTATAACTTTATACATATATATATTTTTTTTAAATTAATATTTTTATTTCCTTTGACTGCTGTTTTGGAGAAATAGATAAAAATTATAGGTAGGTAACTGCCTACCTAGTCGCTAGTTTCTTGCCTGTTACTATGTAAATACTGTACAATTAGGTAATAGAATTTATAGTTGTAAGTATTGCAGTTTATTAACTACCTACCCATTTTCTTTTGTGTCATATTTTCCAGGGAGTTTTGACGTATACAACATTGAAACAGCGTTACCCAAATTAGATTTGGATGCTATTGAGAACCATTTGAAAGCTGCGAAAGAAGCCGAGAGACGGGTGAGTTCAATCAATTCAATAAGTATCTGCTTGTCTTACGAAACGCGTACGTACCTAGTTATGTAGTTAGGTACACAATATACCTACATACTTCCCTACAATAATAATACCTACTACTACTTTACAAAATTGTGAAGTTAAATCTCTCACTACACTGCTGACTGATTTGTCTACAATTAGTACTTAAATATAATAAAAAACAATAGTTTAAATTCCGCGCTGTTAAGTTAACGGTAACCGCACATTCGCGTTTGATCCACGTCTGCCGCAGCCATGTGTAACAGTTAATTATCAATAGGTTCAGCTTTCTAAGGTGATTCAGCGGCGTAGCAGGCTGCCAGTCTCTTATACCAATTCATTCCGCAAGGTGTGCGAGTGGTGCTAAGAAGTTTCTATTGTTTAATTATATTGTAAATTCAGTTAAGTGATGGCGTCTATGCCTTATTTTGTTAACTCAGAACAAAGACATTATAAAAAAGATACCAGATTTTTATTGGATTTATACACTATAACTTATGATAACCACGAATCTGTTGACAACATCTGTTGCTTGGTAAGTTTATTTTCAATTTTTTATATATTGTTTTCAATTATTCTTCAAATTCCTACTCAAGCTCAACATATTGGCTCTATGCTAAATGGAACACTTTTTGACCTTGTCCTAAATGTCAAAATGACAGGAATGACAGGACTTCCATTTTTTTGTTTACTTCTTTAGTTGATTTACAGTTAACGTTTGTACAACAGCCATCCGTGCCATATTATTGCCAAAATAAAGAAGACTGACTAGTTTTTAATATGTTCGAAAATTTAGTTACTAACATTCGAAGGAAATTTAGCAAAACATCTGAAGAAATCCGTGAAAACGTGAACACAGATACGATAGAAAAATCTGGATTCAAACGAAGTTTACATCTCTTCAAGACGAAATTGTTCATTAAAAGTGACAGTGAAAATGTTCACTTTGAAAATTGTGACGATACTGTTTTGAGTCCAAGAGCTGTTGGCTCAGCAGAGTGTAATGCCCTGACAGAGATTGAGTGGCCTCATCTTGCTGACAATAATCCTAACATCTTAGAGAAATTTACAAGAATTGTAACTGTTACTGACCATGTTCCTTATGACAAAAATGTAAGGGTTGAAAGCACAGTGGTTTTAATGATTTCCTGTTTCATTTTCTATATTTTTATCTGGCTATTTTATGTTATAGAGACTTGTGGGTGTTCACCTGCACCACTTGATTGTGGATTCAAAGTACTTAGTAGAAACTAGAAATAATAATCACAAAATATTTGGATTTTTCATAGAATAATAAAGATTTTGATACAATATTAATTCTAAAATAATATAAAATATACTTGTTAACACATAATCATTCTAACCATTCCACCTATGAATATACCACATGGGCATACTTGTAAGAATTATCAGAAATGAATTCTCATGTTGCTTTTTATTGCAGAAACGCAATGACAGAGAAGAGATCAGGAGGCGACTGGCGATGGGAGCAGATGCTGAGGAGTACTACAGTATGGGCCATACAGACCGGCCTGGGAAGAAACCCAGTCTGCATTCACGACTTCAAAGTGGTGAGTATTACACATTGCTTTAAAATTCAATGTTTGGTGTGTAATCACAAATAGATAGCTCATATAAACAATAATAAGATATTAATAGGTAAACAATAATTAATTAAAGCAATTTGTTCTGTATATTGAGTACTAATTAATTTTCTTTATTAGTTAATTGCATAAATAGTTGTCCTTGTTTTGACAACCATTTTAAAGTAATACCTATCATTACAGATATAATTAACACAAAAGCATGAGATATTTTGTCACATGGTATTGGGTTGTATGTATGTAACTAATTGAAGTTTCCATTTATGCTAAACAACTCTTTTTCAAAAGTTGCAAAGAAGCAATAAAATAGACATGTATAAATGAGACTTTTGGAAATCAGTTTTTTATTTACAATCTGCATTTAATACCAAAAAGGGTAAGGATGCTTCTCATTTAGATTAAGGTTGATGCGCTAGGGTAGCCCGCGAAATTCAAATTTTATTTTCTTACGTTTTTTGCAATTTGCAGGTCAGTATCAGGTTGTATGTTGATCTAAATATTATTAGCGCTCGTAACAAATAAGAATTTACAGAATTATAAACATTAGAATCAGCAATACAACTCTCTAAGTTCATGAAAGCGCCAAATGTCATGATTTCATGAAATAGTCATTCAATACACTTTCATGAACTTAGAGAGTTGTATTACTGAATGTAATGTTTATAATTCTGTAAATTCATATTTGTTACGAGCGCTAATAATATTTAGATCAACATACAACCTGATACTGATCTGCAAATTGAAAAAAAACGTAAGAAAATTTGAATTTCGCAGGCCACCCTAGCGCATCCCCCTTAAAGTAATTATATTGCTGAATAATTATAGAGTTTATAGAAAACAAGGAACTTAGCTTATTCCAACATTATGCAGATTATATCTATATTCTATATTTCACAATCATTTTGTGATGTTCTCATACTAAATGTGTTGTGGTGTCTGGTACAGGGATGAACCTACAAATATGTTTCATGAATGAGACAGCATCAGACAATGAATCTCAAGCATCAGACTTAGAAAAAAATTACAATAATACAAAAAGTTTGTCACGGTCAAGTATTTTTAGCAAGTCAGGCTACACCCATCCATATCAAACAAGACCGCTCTCAGTTAACATCACAAAACATGACAAAATAAGCACCGTGCAGAGTGGTGAGTACATCCTGCCTATTGTTTCATGTTGGGGTCACTCTATGTGCGGATAATTGATTTTACATTAACACCATTACAGAAGGCTTGCCATTAAGCATTTAACTTTCCCTGTCTCGGCTTTTGAATTCTATTGTAATTGAAAAAAATGAAAGTTATTATTAATACAGTAAATTACATGAGTGCATTGTGTTTCTAACAAATAGAAATTGTGTTTTGTTGTTAGCTATGGACCATCAACATAATTATAGTTTTTTTTTCATAATTTATTTATTTAAATATCTAGCATGTAATCAATACTAGTCTCGCTGTCGAACATGAGTATTTATTTTTCTTACTTGCTTGCAGGTGCAAAACTACGCCCTACGTCCCTTTCATTAAAGACAAAGTCGAGGTCGTCGCATTCTCTAGGGCATATTGAAATAAAAGAGTCTGACTTCTATGTCCTACAAGCTACTCTACAGACTGAGGCCAGGGTTGCACTGGCACAGGCAAAAGAAATGGCTCGTATACAGATGGAGGTATGGATCAACAATGCATTTTACATTATCTAAGAATGTATTCAAATAGACTAGTATGTTGAATGCCTGGTTGAGTATTGTATCATAATTCTGTATAATTAAGTTGCTACTTATTTAACTGGTGAAGCTATTGATTTACCTACTCCGTGAGTAAAGCAGACACGATCATTGGTTGTTGATTGTTTTTTAAATTGTGTCTGCAGCATTATATCCTATACCTTGTAAAAAGAACTGAATTCTGACGATTTTTTTACATTAAGTACCTACCTGGAAATCTATACCTAGCCAAAAAATCATTATAAACAATAATTGCATATACACTCATGGTATTGTCAGCAAGTGTAATCATAGTGTGGTGCATTATTGCAGCGCGAGCGCCGCAGCCGCGCGGTGTCGCCGGTGACGGAGATGCTCCGGCGCAGCATGCAGAAGGCCAACGTGCCGCTCGCGCCCGACCGCCGCCGCGTGTCGCGACAACTACTCACCGACATGAACATCGCACAGTTGCAGGTTTGTTTCTAATCAAAATCCATTTATTCAAATTAGCCTGAAGAATGAGCACTTTTTGAACTGCAAAATTACATAAGACAGTTCCCCAAAACGTCCGCCGTCCACCAGTTCCTACTGCTTTAGCTGGGAAAACGGCGCGCAACAAACTCCGCAGCAGCACAGCTGTCTGTTAATTTAGACGAACTTGATTCTATACAATAGTATGCATCATCATCTGTCTAGCCTTTTCCCAATTTGGGGTCGGCTTCCAGTCTAGCCGGAAGGCTGGCACTTCACTTGGCGTATTTGTTCAAATTTTTGTATGTAAGTAATGGGTAAATACAAAAAGTAGCCTATTGCTATAGACATAAAGTTCATTGTGTATCAGCAAAATGATGCAATTTTTTGCCTAGTTACTGATTTGGTGGTGGAAAATGTTTAAGAGTAAATGGCCCTCTCAAGTCAATACTCATAAAAGAACTTCTTGGTTTACAATAGACGTCCTTTTGGTAGGTATCATTTTCGGAACTTGTCGGGGTAGTCAGGTGAACCGGAACTGTACGATTATGTTGTCTACTGTGGTAGTTACCACTCAACACAATGAGTATACTTGAAGCAAAGGCCTTGGAGTGCTTCCCTGCATTTACAAATGTCTACGTATAGATGCTAATACAAAGACTAGTGTTAATAGTGTAGTAGGTATAAGTAAACATGGTTTTGTTTCCAAATTATTCAGGACGAATGCATAATACATAAATTATCCCTCGCTCTATGTTATCATACCATATGAAACTGCATTTATTTATGAATATCAATAGCTTCCCACTTGAACTATTTTCGGTATGTTGCGATATTGCGTTCATGTGAGTCATATTGATCCATATTTCTGCCTTCACACGACACTTTTGTTTGCCGTTCTAAAGATTCGGTGTCGAGCGGATCTAGAATACCGAACATTGTAAGTAAACGTGCAATATGATATGATTGCTGGTTTTTATGACGTTTCGCCGCGGCCTTGAGGATCAAGATCGACTCCGGCGCAAGCTGACTCATGCACAAAGACCATTTTTGTACAATGGATTTATTCAACCACAATGACTATTGTGTTAAGATTTTGTTAGTTTTTTCGTCGTATTTTATTGCGCACAAAGTAAACGAAAAAATAAAAAGATTAAAACAACAAGGCGTGTGTTTCTCGAGTGTTGATCTTCCATATTTTGGGATGAAAACTTATTCAAGTACAAAGCACTTCCGCCACCATTTTGCATTTTGCAGTTCCTGTTCTCTGATCTGATCTGGTGAAATTACAGAAACGTGAGACCTCTTTGGTTCTACGGTCCCTGACCTGAGGTCGACCACGTAATGACAATGATTTCAGTGTTGCCATTATACAGGGTGTTAGGGTAAACACCGTTATCCTTCCAACCAGTGGTTTGGTTTCATTTATAAAACGTAAAATTAATGGAAAATTACAACTTCTTTTTTCTTTTTTTTGAAACTACATTTTTCCACAAAAGACGCAAGTTCGTTGCTCTATGCGCTAGGGCAACGAACTTCCGTCTCAACACTGGCAGGGGGTGCGGGACGCGACCTGACCGGCCGCGAGCGCGTCCCCTCCCTCAGTTAGTCAGCTGCTTCGCTAGCGAGCACGGTGTCGGATAGAAACTTTTTAAAATCTTTTAATGAAAATAACGTTTTTTTTTTGTTGTTTTCGGTCATTTATGTTAATATTTAAGTCAACTACCCATGGTTTGAATGACAAGACTGTTTACCCTTACAGCCTGTATATAGTAGTCTCCATGGCGGCTTTAACACCTTTCAATTAGGCATCAGTTAAGGGACACCGACCTGTTTGCTAACAGAAACAACATCAAAATCTGCAAACCTGTGGTTAAACTGTTAAAACGAATGAAACATGCAGACAGATTCACTTTCGCATTTATATTATTAGCATATCGTATATTATATGTGTGAGGTGTTGCGTAATTACCTTAGTAATTGACACGAAATCATTGAACTCCATAACATTCACAACTTTAATTTGTACTTCTTAAGGTTCAAAATTATTCTTAAAGCTTATTTGTACAGTATGTAATTACTTTTGACACCGTTAGCTAGTCAGTCTTTATGGCTATAAAGATTAACACTTAAACTTTCCAACGGTACATTATAATAATGCGTTTGTGTACTAATAATCTGAACATTATTATCCATACTAATATTATAAATTCGAATGTAACTCTGTCTGTCTGTATGTAACCTTTTCACGGCTAGACCACTGAACGGATTTCGACAAAATTTTGCAAGGAGATAGATGGCATCATGGGGAAGGACATACGTTACTTTTTATCGACATACCACACTGGCGAAGCCGCGGGCGGAAGCTAGTTTGTTAAGGATAAAATGTGCATACCGATAAACTAGTAACACACACCTAACATGATAAATATAACAAGGAATATTATTATTAAGTTGGTAATAACAACTTTAACATTCCACAACCTGTGGTATTATCGCACATGGTTATCTCTTCCAGACGATAGGGCCCCAGGTGACCGTTTTAGAAGGACATATACCTAGTCATAATAAATATTATTTACTTTTCGATAACGGTTCTATTTGAATAGGGGAAGGCGTATTCCTAGTAGGATTGTTGATGACAGTTAAATTTTACCACGAGATCGATTCAATAATCGGGTAATTCTTACTTTAAAAGTTAAAATTTAAATAGCGTTTATTTAATTTTGAGTGTCTCAAAGACTGATCCCGTATCAGAACAGGGCTTTACCCCTGCAATGGGATAATAATAGGGTATTTAGGCCTGAATGAGCCTCTAATGAGATAAATCTCAGGTTAGCTGTTGTGATTTGTTGACTTTCCCAATTTACAATAACAAATTATAAATTTAAGAGTTAGTGAAAATTAACACAAATTGAATCAAAACTCTGTCTGATCAAAGAGATTAAAGAGAGAGAGATTAGAGATTAAAATTCACTAACTGACTGATCTGAGATATAAAATACGGTTATTATTCGTATTTCCAGGTGATAGTGAACGAGCTGCACTCTCAGATCGAATCGCTGAACGACTCCCTCGTCAAGATGCTGATGGCGCGCGATGAGCTGCACATGGGACAGGACTCTATGCTCGTCGACATTGAGGACCTCACGCGCTATCTGTAAGTCCCGTACTACTACTCACTCATAATTTAAAAAAAATATACACTTCAATCAAATAGTTGTTAGTAGTAGTGCAAAGAGTATTTGCGCAAAAACGGACAAACAGACAGAGAGACGTTGCGCTTCATATTATCACTGTCACACTTGTATTTTATACAATATATTTACTATAACTATAGTATGACCTCGCTAGAGTCCTATATTGCTATTGACGAGCGAAAGGCAAATATAGGTATGCCACTTTCAATGTCATTTTCTAAATAGCACGTAGGCTATAAACTGAATAACGACGTTCGACGAAGTAAAAAAATGTCCCACGTGTTCTACTTTCAATACATACATTTGAATGAAGAAATAGAACACGCAATCACAATAAAGCGAGCAGCCTTTGAGAGCTTTTATGATTGCAGACAATGACATCATCCTATGCATAGTTAGTTAATATTTCAGTAATAAGGCAAAATGCCAAGGTCTAAGGAAAAGCAAGGTTTTCTTACAATAATTTAAACACAGTTTTGCTTGATATCTGAGTACCTATTTATGTTTTTTTTTTCGTTTTCACTGTATCTTGAATATAGATATGCGACTTTCAATTTGTGCGATCCGAGTCTCGGAGAAAATGAAATACCGGAAATTATGGTTGAAGAAGAAGACCTCGATGTAATGATCAATTAAATAGAAAATAGCAAACATTTGTTAGTGTATTATTTATTAGAGTCGACTTGTATGCACCATAATACATTTCAATTACAATAGTTCCATAATAATTCATAATAGAACTTCCAAAGTAGACTAAATACTGTATTTACAATATTATTATTATTCATCAATTCAACATTTCATTTCAGAAAATGACTAACTTTTCGTTCACTTTTCAGGGGCGTCAAAGAGCAAACTAAGAAAACCAAAGGCACTACTAAATCGGGTATGAGGAGGCTCACATCTTTAGTGCACAAATAAGTACACAATATTTTAACATTAGGCTTATTATAACTGCGTCTATCTATTTAGTACATACAATGGTGGTCACTGTAAGGCATTTATATAACAGTGCGAAAGATAGATATTACGACAGAGTCCTGACATTGAGTCGCTCGTTTTAAGGTTTGATATACACGTGAGCAAATTAAAGTGACGTATGAGCAACAACGATTCGATATGCACGTGTCTTTGTAAATACACTACGGAAAATTCATTGTCGTTCCACAATAGACATTTAAGCTAATAGTAAGAGTGAAAACGCTTTGTATATCGAATCGCTCGGTATGGTGTGCGTCAACAAACTGAGCAGTTGATTTAAATGTGTTGTACGGATTCACGGAACCACATTACAACACGTTAGTTTGCTAGAAGAGAAGTGTTTTACACACAATTCTGAACATTTTGTGCCTGACAAGATTAGAACAGAGTGTACTAAGAGTATTCAAATAACTACAACTTGAAATCTAAATATTTTTTATTGGTTGTACATCTATCTTCGCACTGTAAATGATATTCCTAAATCCTATAATCGGTAATATCGTATAGTTTCTGTGACAGCTGAGTTAGTTAAAATGTTCAGGGTCGCGGTTGTTGCAGCCGAGGCAAATTCCGTGTGGCAACTATTACGAGAACGTTTGAAATCAAATTGATCGACGTTGCTCGATTATGGATACACTTGAATGAATTTAATAGTACCAATAAAAGAAAGAGGTTCTTTGGCATTTACTGCAGCTATATATGCAATATTTTCGTTTTCCTTGGCTGTACACGTGTACACCAAGCTATAATTACTCGTACACAGAAAGTGAAGGCTACAGTTAAACAGAATATTCATCAGAAAGAGTCGAGATGAAGCAGTCGTTAGCATATAATTAGCCACATCGCCGGCGCCGACGCCGCGGCCCAATTGTTTACACTGCATGGTGTTCCGTAACAGGTGTTATTGCAATATATTTGTATATACTGGTTCTCTCGTTAGTAAAGTAACTCCGTCACAGTTCCCTATAATTATAAATGTGTATATCGGATTTACTGTATATTCAAACGATACATGTCCGCTTTAAATAGATACATATTATAGCCCACCTAAATATTATATTTTACAATATTATTCGCAGATTAGAAAAATATTTTTTCATAATAGTGCTCATTGTTATCTATAGATAATGCGTCTATGCCTTTGGGGTGAGGTGGAGACTACCATTGCGGAATTTATTTATTCTTACGATATTTTTTAATCAACCATTAGGTTTGAATTTATGTGTATACGATTACGAAAAGTATAAAAAGCAATGCAATATACTGATAAGTATAGATACAAAACCTTATTTTGTATAAATATCTCATCCAATTTGAATTTTTAAACAATGCAATTTTACACTACTGACATTGGTGAAGGAAAACATCGTGCGGAAATCTGGACTTAAAGTTAATATAAGTCTTAAGTCGCCAACCCGGCTTGAGCAACAGTGGTGATGTTGATCAATGCTCACCTTCTCAGTATGAGAAGAGGTCATTGCCCTGCAGTGGGACAAAAAGAGGCTGGTATTATTATTATTAATAATGCAATTTTTATGTTATTTATATAAACACCGCATGATCTCTCAACGAAGGCATAGGTGGTTACTTTTTATAAACTAGTATACTCACGATATATACAGGTAGGCATGTAGAGATGCACATGCCGTCGATCATGTCCAGTGATCTTATCGGAGGCTTGTAATGGATGTAGTTTACATACTAAATAACTAACGGAATGCAAATCGAGCGCTATCCGTGATTACCTCGTCAATACCTTCATAATTTACTACCTAACAAACTGGTATGTTTCATTAATATTGAATATCTATCACTTTTATCTGCAGTAATATATCTTGACTAATTGTTGGTTACGATGTCTCATTTTTATAACTATTTATGTACAGAACTTTTCAATTAGGTGAAACTATGTCTTAGAATATATTTATAAATTCTGAATTTTTACGCCTTTCACATTCTAAATAATACTATTTACTATATCACAATATTTACATGAGATAATTCACTCTGTACGTATCATTACAAACATGTATTTAAATGTTCAGAATATTTATATAATCTTAAATAAATACTAATGTTAGGTAGTACTTTATACACGTTCGCATTCCAAAGAAATATTTCGCTGAATTTTTATTTATTTGTTGTGTAACAATAACTATCAATTAAATAGTTCCATCAATCAGCAAATAGTTGTCTATGGATCTTTCTTGCCTTATCCAAATAATTTAATCTCGCTAAGCTCTAAGCAATTCGTCGGTGATACATAAACATATTATTCTTACATTCATGTTACAATGTTAATTAGTTGTGTATTTATGTCGTTATAATGCTTGAGTATTTTACGAACGTATGGCCGCACTATTTCATCACACATATCCATTTCCGTATCGTACTTAACTCATCGTGCAACTTATTGGTCCAAGTAAAATACTCAGTCTTATAATGGTCATACTATAATCGGTACTGACTGGAAAGACACCAATGTTATCAGTTTTTCTAAGTATGTATAGGACCTAAATTAAAAAAAGTGTATCATTAAAATAAGTTAATTCGTCGTGGTTTAATAGCTCATTGTTTAGAATGTTTTATTCTTCTGTACTATTGTTTATGACTTGGGATCTCGAGTGTTATTCCTACTATTGTGTACCTATTGATATTAAGTATCTTTCTTACTTTTTTATGTAGTCGAATACTATATAATATTATGTGTTATTGGGCATAGTCGTCTTCAGACTCTTTAAAATCTGAACCTGAACAGATTTTAACGTCTAGAAGTATTGATTATGTCTGATGAATAGTTTTGCTGTGCTAGATTTAGTTACCATTATTGTTAGTTCTATATAATTTCGTGCATATATCTAAGATATGTTTGTATGTTGAAGGCTTAGACACGTGCTATCATTTACATTACGGTGGTGTGTTGCCTTCTAACAATTCGGTGCGTTTTGGCCCTTCGTGGCCTCTACCACAATGACGTTATTTTGACAAGGTAACATTTTCTTTCAAACTGCTTAGTACTTGAATCTAAGCCTACAATTTAAAACTTGTAAAATTGGATCACGTAATAGATACTATAACATGGACGCGAAACCCTCCAAAGTGCCTATGTTCCTTAACATTATATGAAAAATAGACGACATTCTGTCTTCTACTAGACATATTTCTGACTTGCATTATATATTTTTTAAACAAGGCTACGAATTATTTATTACATAATTCTTACCGCGATGTAGGTGATAGTACGAATGTATCGAGCAAGCTCTATGATATATGTTAAATACATACCTTTCTCTCTAAATTCTTTACTACATATAGGCGCATTTATTTACCTAAATGCTATTCACTAGGTTCATCAAAATTTAAATTTACACAAGAAGTTAATATTATAATATGTATGAATAATGAAATGTTGGAAATAAGTCTATCATTACAAATTATAATAATGCAAATGTGCACCTTAGCCGCACTCCAGTATACGTTCCACAAGTAACGCTATTGAACAATACAACTATACTTACATACTATAATTTATGTATGTATTGTAATATATTTTTATAACGTTAACGGACGTAGCACCAACAAGGTGAATTTGACAGGCCGATATTACCGGTGTTCTTTTAAACATAACGAAATGATCTTTTTTTAATTACTATTCTAGGTCACTATATTTTTACGAGCATTCAACACAGCTGCACTTAAACTCATTCAAAACGTTAATACAATGTATTCATCCTGTTTGCAAATGTTATTCTGATAATCTTCTGCTAAAACCTGATTATTATGACAATTTTATGACTCATTACAAGTGTGCTAAAAGCTCCATTGACGTTAAAGAACTGTAAAATATAATTATATAATCGTCGTTTCAAGAATACCACTTCTTTTATCTTTGAATCCATTAATTGGATGGTGAATAATATACAGGTTCGAAAAAAACATTAAAGTAATTCAAATTGAAATTAACAAAAAGGGCAAACTATATTTTACTGATAAACTATATTTTTTTGATAATCTGGCGACGGCTAATATTATGAGCTACTACTAACTATTTGACACCACACACACTATGCGATAGTTTCCAACATTTTTGATATGGCAACTTACAAAATTGTACTTTTTTTGTTAGTGATTAAAGTTACAGGGAATTTATAAAAGAGCTGAATTAAACAGAGCTTTCAACTGCTAAATATTTTATTAAACTTATGATTATAATTAATTATTCGACAAGTTATTATGATAACTAAGTATACTTACCTACTTATTTTTGTTTCTTTGTTCTTCAATATGTTTTCCTCTGGTGTTGGTCTGGCATAGTAGATCGTCTACCGACGCTCGTGGTAAGACACAAGAATGCTTGGCGTGCTTATTGTCAACTCTTACCGACATGTGATAAAATATTATTGAATATTCTAAATAAACAGGAAAGTGTTAATATGGACTTTTATTTTAACTTCCCTCCGACCTAGTAGTTGTGCTTTTATTCAGATATACAGATAAATACCTACCATAATGTATGTACACTGAACATAGATTTGCAAATAAATTAAACTATGTAGGTATATCATAATGGTTGAAACGACAAAATATCAATCACGGATGACACTCAATTTGCTAAGCGATATGAATTGATTTTTGTTGCAAATAACAGTAAACTATGGCAGTTGTTTAATTGAAGAGTGCCGCATAGACCATTATTATGACTGAAAGATGTAAATTTGGTAACTAGGCCTTCAAGACTCGCCTCAGTATAGGTTCTAGCCTTCAGTATTGAGAGGCACTTGATCATAGTTGTCACAGCTGTTTCTTTCGCATCACCAAGCGGAAAAGAAAACGTAATTTTAGGAGGCAGAGGACTACACCAATTACAACACTAGCCTCATGGGTCACATGTCATATGTCGGCCTTTATGATGTGCCTTTTCACACCATAGACAAAGTGTATTGTTGCAGTTCACAAAACCGGCACACAGCATTTCCGTTTGCCGGTAGAAACGCGTAGAATTGATGGTAGATGGCGGTAACTACATCATGAAATTATCATTTTGATTATCATAAACAAAAGTAAACTGTAGGTCAACTGACAATCTTTGTTTATCATCAAAACATGAAAAAAAAGAAACAGGGTTCTGGGTGGTGTTAAGTAGCGTATTCCAAAATTAACTTCTCTATAGGAAGGTAAGCCTGATTGGTAACTAGGTACCTACCTGCCTACATAATAGGTACATGCGACGTTAGGAACAGGCATTGGTTTGGCCTGTAACTGGGATTTTTATCGTCCTGGAAGGTTGCTAAGAGCAACCTACATAATGCCTGGTTTACGATGGCAATTCCTAAACCCAGTGACTCTGAATTTTGGACCCAGGACCCACTCCACATAAACCCACTGAGGGTTTTGTGGAGTGTAGACGAGATCGGCAGTACCTAAGTCAGGCGGGGAAAAGCTACTGGGCCCGAAAATAAACGGGTAGGTTAGTCAACTGGACTTACTTGAGGGCGCGAAGTCAGCACTGGACTGGGTTGAAACTAGTGTTCGTGTAGGCACTATAGTTTCATTCAACCAAATCCAGTTGTAAGTCGGCGCTGGACTGACTTGAATGTGCTGTCAGACACATTACTGCTTACTGCTGGACTCGTATAAATCTGCCTTAAATGCATACGGTAGGTATTTGGGTAGGTTAGGGTCAGGGTACCTACCTACAATTACACAAAGGGCCCGTTTAAATAATTCCTTATGTAGGTAGGTAGATCCTACAGAGGTTTTATTCCGAAAGAAAATGTTATAACATTTAAATACATTACAAATGCATATAAAAACAAAAAATATATAAAACTTACACTATCTACTTATCTCTGTGCGGTGTCAATTCCCACAATTCTTTAAAATGTTGCATGGTGTCAAAACCATGGCTGACCCCAAATTGAAACAGTCACCTGCACGCCCAGGTGCGTACGCGCAATTAATATCATCCTCTAATAATAGATACACCTCGCAACAATAATTTATTTGTTTCATTGTCTTTATCGCTAGCGATGAATTCGACACGTTAATCGCGTAAACCTAAAATATATTGTTTCCTCTGTTGCGAAATGCTATTCAAAATGTTCCCATTTATTGGACCACTTTTTTATCTTAATTGAAAATATAGACGGAGATATTGAAAGGTTTTTATTTTGTAGGGTGTATTAATTGTGTGAATAAATACATTTGCAATCTTATCATTGTTTATTGGGCATCAACAGTTTGGGGCAAATTAATTTCCTGTGGGAACTAATAATATCGCATCAACGTCGCTTTCCTAGCTAAGTGTTTCGTGGATGGACCTTTATTAGTTTACTGTTTACCTATATACATTAATTTTAAAGGATACATTTAAGTTTAATTAATTTATTAGTTTCGTAAATTGGTTTTAAATTAAAGTGCTTTTAATTTTCTTTTGTTAAATTGCTTGCAGTCGTTAGACAACTAACTAAGTCCTTATGTGCATTGTACACCTACCCATTTCATAGTCTTCTATGTGTCCCTACTATCCCTATTAAGTAACCTTTGATCAGCTAAGTATGTAAACGAGTGTGATTCAACGTCTGATTAGTTAGTGCGTCATGTGTTTTATTTACAACCGTCGAAGCTGTTAAAGTTATCGTGGAAGTGATCGGTTCGCTTGAGGAGCATGCAAATCACCGCACTACGCCACGAGGCGGCATGCGGGCGTACTCCTCACTACCACAATCGTGGGGAGGCATGGCTTACATTAACATTTATTTTTAGATAAATTAGTTTGTAAACCTGTATTGTTATGCAGTTTTGGATACCATCAGAACCACTTTATAGCTACACATCGTAAGAAATCATCGTATAATTAGGTACATAATTTGCATACAAAATAATTCAGCAATCAGTCTGCGATTCTATTAAAATAATTGCTTTTACCAACTTGTTCAACGTTTTGTTAACCGTCAACAAGTGCTGCCTGGCCGGCCTACGCCGACAGCTACGCAAAAGTATCTACGTAATGGTTTTTGATTGATGCTTTCTTCAGTAGTCTGATTTTCTCGTTTTTTTTTTTATCGACTTTGGAAGGGAGATTTAACTGAATTAGAATAAATAAAATATATAAAAAAAATGTGTGTAGGTAAAACAATATTGCGTAGGTAAATAAGGACAAAAGGACCGTATCAAGTAATCTTAGTTACTTACTCGCTATCAGCTTTCACTACGTTCATTATCTAAGAATCCGGCACGAGTGCCATTATCTTATTTAGTTATTAGAAAGATACTCAATTACTTATCATTTATTTGCAAACTTTATTGCAAGCAGATAGCACTCCTATTGATATTACAAAAGGTGTTTATAATTGGATATTGTAGGTTTAAATAAGTATCCTGTTCGAGAAAGTTTTAGAGCTTTTTCAGGTAAGATAGTGATAAGCCAATCCAATCCAGCCGATCTATTCTTTAAATAACTCACCGTGAAATTGAAGTGAAGTGAGCTGTCAATAGTTTTTTCCTTACCATCAGGTGGAATGGCAGCTCACTTTAAACTCACTTCGCCTAAGTTATCACGGAGAGATTCCTACAGAATAGACCACCTATTGGTGTAGCTAGACTCATCTGACTGAAATTGCTACAGCAATGGTAGTGATGTGATGAAGTTAATATGACGTTAAGATAAACCCAAATCTCAGGGATCGATGAGACCCTGTCAGGGTTGCGGGTTAGTCCGAAAGGGATACCGGGACCTTGGCAACAGGCAACTGAAAGAAGACGGGTGGGTTTTAGTCAGTAAAAGTCTGACACGCCCTTCCGCTCTTCCCAGAGCGGGAGAAGTTATTGGATGATTTCCCACCCGCAAAAAAAATGAGATCGATGAGATAAAATATTGAATAAATTAAAATGTAGTAGTTTTTCCCATTGCCACCCAAGCTTCAAGCTGTAGAGTTCAATGTCAGCAGTAGGGTCACATCGCGGTCGAACCATACGGGCGACCGATGACGTCCACACATTGTTATTGTTTGAAGACCTCGTTGACGCCACGCATATCCATGATAAATATTTACTACAAAAAAAGTAATTTGAAAAATTTTGCACGCTTAAAATTGGCTATGAGTTGTAATCCGTGTAGGGGAAGCACAATGAACCCCATCAACCGAAAAATGATTAACTAGCGATTACACTGACGGATGGGCGGCGCGCGCGCACTGGCTTCTCTAACCATAGAGCAAACAATCTACTACAACCGGTAACGAAAACTTTGAAGCTCTAAGATAGATATGTTCTTCGGCTACGGACTTAAAAATTACCCGTTTCCCTTTTGCACTCAACGGACAAAAACACAAAAATTTAGTTCTTTTTTTTTTCATTTCTTATTAGGCAAATACTGCTACACGTAGGCTTAAATTATTAGCACCTATATGCAAACAGCAATCACACAATCAGTAAAATCTGCAGAAGCAATCTGTATGTGAAGTTACCGACTAGAAGGGGCTTCATCTAGAATGTATCACTTTCCATTTCAAACTAGCTACCTAACCTACCTTAACATTACAAGGGCAGTCCTGAGCCAAAAACTGACTATCTATGTAAGTTTTTTTTTAAACAGAAGCTTCTCTTGTTATGCGTTATCTATCCATCCTACACACTATGGTTTACAGTTTCACCGGTGAGTGAGCAGCGCGTTGGATGCGCGAGCGCACGTGCCGCGACATATGGCGGCGCCATACTGTTTGTTTGCCAATCATAACGGACATATTTCATCAGATAACGGCCCACCGCCTCCGACATATTGCCTCCAATCTAAAACAATGTGTAACAATTAAAATGTCGACACGTTACCGAATTAATCTCGTGGACGATTGGATATGGTTTTCAGCGGAGATGTGAGGGGTGCTAGATCAAAATGATTATGATAGATTTTTTAATGAGAATGACTAGAATATCGTAACGGACTTGTGATTAATGAAACTTATTCATATTTATCATAGAATTGGTTATGAATAATTAATTAAATTGATTGGTCTGATTTGATTTACGCACCTGCCTATTAGCAACCTTTCGAGTCAGTTTTCACTTCTGTGGCATCAAAAGAGCAGCAACTCTTTTATTTTCAGGACCCTACATAATAGATGGCCGATAATTGAGTCTGAGCTTCAAAACAAGAAATCCTTGATTTTCCTATTACCATACATAATTCATCAACAGATTCAAAAGCATCTCATAGGAATATTACCATCAGATGTTATGCATAGATTCACCTTCTCGTCATGCCTCTCTATTTCGTTATCATCTACCCCAAGCTTTACATTTCAAAATCCAAACTTTATCAAACGTTTTAAAAATATATCTGTGTTCGCGTGCCAACGCGTGTAAATTCGTAACGGTACATAAACTCGTAGTTTTAAGTGCAAACAATTATATTAACACCAGACTCGTCCCAACGTTAGGTCCCCTTTGAACGAGACCAATTGATATACCTAACCTGCAATTTGGAGCGGGCACGGGCGCAGGCGCATGGCGGCCACCATATGGCGCGGATCCATCGTCAGCGATTCGAGGGACGACCACCAAACCTTGCAGACACATTATTATACGAACCAAGGAAATCTTGTTACTGGAACTGTCGAATATCCAAGTTTCTTACTATTTATTGATGTTATAGTGTATCAAGACTCGTAGCTGACTATTTATTCCCATTTTATGTAAGGTTATAAGAAAACATAAATATTACAGCGGTTAGAATCATATTCTAAAGTCTAAAATGAATAGAATACTATATTTAGTAAACATGGAAATCGTTAACCCTAAGATCATGTGATTAAGTTTCTGATTTACTTATACGATTGTTATTCTTCAGGGCTGCATGCGACGGTTCTTGTTATGATTGAACTTGCATCCATAAAAACAAAGCTTTATACGTCTACTGTTAATTATATCGTTATTAAAATTATTATGATCTCCAATAAATACACGTTTATATAGTTTGACCTGCAAATAACAATATCTATACTAACATCTTTACAGCAAACGACAATGCAGATAATAAATTAAACATAAACCTATCCATATATTATTTTGATTACTTTCCTACTGAAAGGTGTTTGCGAGTAAGTAAAAACGGACTGAATAAATTTTAAACTGGCAAGCATGTCTGATCCAGCAACAAAGTAACTTTAGCCGTAAACGGACTGCAGCCCCACGACTTTTTTGAATAACGAAAAACTTATTGAATTTTTTTAAACATCATAAGGTATCTCATAAAAACTGTCGCGGTTTTGTTTTACAGATGACTCTACAAGGAGAAAGTTTTTTAGAAGTATTTCTGGACTCGAAAAATGTTATTCAATTCAATTCAATTCTAAGCCGTCTACGCCTGCAGCGAATGTTAAGACAGTAACCATGACGTCACCGCCGCAATCTAATGCAATCCAGAAAACCAACAAGAATGAAGTCGCGTCGAGTGCCACTGTACTTAACGTAAACGCTAACTCGAGGCGAGTTGACAAAGATAATAATAATCATAACGACTGGCAGGTAGTGAATTATCATAAGAAACCTATGAGATATCGTTATACAGGCTCGGCGGGAATATGTCGCGACAAGGAGGGTAATTTTAAAGCGGCGGATAGAAAGATACCGATTTTAATTACGAGAATACATAATGATACCACAGAAAAAGACATAATAGATTATGTATTCAATAAAACTAAGGAAATGATTCTGTTAGAGAAAATATCTTTTAAGTACGAAAGAGAATACAAGGCCTATAAATTCTTCATATTAGAAAGCAAGTCGTCATTATTCCTCGATAGCGGATTGTGGCCTCAAGGAATCATATTCAGGCGATTTGTAAACTTCAAGCGCAAAATAACGAACGACGAGGCGTTGCCGCGTCGTGTCCGATCTGAGAATGTAGTAGATGGATAAAGACAACCTGTACACACTGGTTAGTTTCAATTGTAAGAGTGTCAAGCGATCGGTAGACTATGTCAGGCAGCTGTGTCATACCTCTGATATAATAGCTTTGCAAGAAACATGGCTTCTACCGAATGATATACATTTTCTAAGCGACATTGATCCAGATTATGGCTATGTGGGGACGTCAGCTGTGGATACTACGACGGGCATGCTCGTAGGCCGGCCGTATGGAGGAGTGGCGATATTATGGAAGAAGAGTGTCCTACTGAATGTGTCTATAGTGCAGTGTGACAACGCTCGCGTCTGTGCCATCAAAGTGGAGTTAGGGCAAAGGTCGTTTTTTGTATTCAGCATTTATATGCCTACCGATTGTGTCGTGAACCTACCGGAATTTACGGATTGTCTTGGCTTGGTAAGTGCTATTATTAATAATGAACATACGGAGACGATTTATTTGCTCGGGGACTTTAATGCTCATCCGGGCCAGTTGTTTTTTAACGAGTTGAAAGACTTTTGTACGGAGGCTGAGTGGATATGTGCCGATGTTGAGTTACTCGGTCTCTCATCCGATACGTATAGCTTTATAAGTGACGCGAACGGGTCTAGACGCTGGTTAGACCACTGTTTAGCGACGGAGTCGGCTATGCGAACGGTTGTTAATGTAGAAATTAAGTATGATGTCGTGTGGTCGGATCACTTTCCTTTGTTTATATGTTGTAATTTTAATAGTATTAAACCTACAATTGCATGTAATAATATCGATCAGTGCAATAAAATACGTTTGGGCGATTGAACATCTGAACAAATCGCACTATATAAGAAGTTATGTAATGAACGATTAAAATTAATAGACTTTCCGAGTGAATTAAGTAACTGTTGTGATTTCTCTTGCGATGTTGTGGAACATCATCAAAATGACGACAAAATGTATGACGAAATTGTAGACATCTTAGGTCAAGGAGCTAATGACAGTTATTCTGGTAGTAATAGGGTTCGTAAGAAGAAACCTGTAGTAGGTTGGAACAGACATGTCAGTAGTGCTCACCGGGAGGCCAGGGCTAAGTTTCAGTTATGGATATTGTGTGGCAGACCAAAGTCGGGTCGCGTTTGGAATGAGATGCAAGAAAGCCGTAAGATCTTTAAAAGCCGGTTAAAGTGGTGTCAAAATAACAGTGAGCAACTTAAAATGGACATTCTGGCAATGCATCACGCCAAGCGCGATTTTCGGAGTTTCTGGAAATCCACTAATAAAGTAAATAGAAGGCCGGGCTTGCCTGTGATCGTTGGTGGTATTACTGATCCAAAAAACATAGCTGAAATGTTCAAAAGCCATTTCATGGTAACTTCACCATTGGGACCATCACGGTCGGTACTTGAAGGTGTGACTCGGGGGCAGGAGCTCAGTGTAAGGTTTACGGCCAAGGAGGTTAGAAAGGTTGTCACGACCATGACCTGAGGCAAGTCTCCTGGCCACGATGATTTAAGTATCGAGCATCTTAAATATGCTGGCGTCCATCTCCTAAGGGTTCTGGCTATGTTTTACTCCCTATGTCTAGGACATTCATATCTACCTCCAGCTATGATGCAGACGGTGGTGGTTCCGATCGTGAAAAGTAAGACTGGTGATATAAGCGACGCTAACAACTATAGACCCATCTCTCTGGCAACAATTCTGTCGAAAGTGCTTGACAGTCTGCTTAACACACTGATGAGTGGCTGTCTCGAGTTACATGACAATCAATTCGGTTTCAAATCGGGGCTCTCCACTGAGACAGCTATTCTGTGTTTGAAGCAGACTGTCAAGTACTATAATGGTTGCAAAACGCCAGTCTATGCTTGCTTCCTCGACCTTACGAAAGCGTTTGACCTGGTTTCCTACGATATCCTCTGGGATAAACTAAACCACACATCCCTGCCTAGCGAATGCATTCGTATCCTGAAATATTGGTACGGGAACCAGGTCAACGTAGTTCGATGGTCGGGGACGCTGTCTGAACCATACAGGTTGGAGTGCGGTGAGGCAAGGGGGGTTGACCTCACCAACGCTCTTCAATCTTTATGTAAACGCACTCATCGAGAGGCTGAGCAGCACGCATGTCGGATGTCATGTTGGTGGAGTTTGTGTAAACAACATTAGCTATGCGGACGACATGGTGCTACTGAGCGCCTCGGTCTGTGGCCTGTCGAAGCTGCTTGGCATTTGTGAGGAATATGAGTCATGGCCTGCTCTATAACACCAAGAAAAGTGAGTGTATGGTTTTCCGGGCCGGGGGTAAATGTCCAGATAGTATCCCTAGCATCAAGCTATATAATGTACCGCTGAAAAGGGTTGAAACCTTCAAATACCTTGGGCATCTGGTGACCTGTGACCTGAAAGACGATTCAGATATAGAGCGGGAACGTAGGGCGTTGTCTGTTAGAGAGAACATGATAGCTCGCAGGTTTGCACGATGCTCGAAGGAAGTAAAAAACACTCCTTTTAGAGCGTATTGCACCTGTTTTTATTCGAGCGCCCTGTGGGCTAACTACACTCAAAAACAGTACAGCGCCCTACGAGTCCAATTCAACAATGCCTACAGGATGTTGTTGGGGCTGCCTCGGTATTGCAGTGCGTCGGGGATATTTGCCGAGTCGCGTATTGACTGCTTCTATGCGACGATGCGGAAACGGTGCACATCCTTGGTGCGCAGGGTACGCGCCAGCTCCAACACCATCCTGAGGATGTTGGCTGAGAGGTTCGACTGTTACTACATTAACCATTGTTGTATGCTTAATGTTGTGACAATAGCAATTTAGCAATTGATATTGTGCATGAAATAATGGTTATCTTAATAATGTTTGAATATTGTGTTAATAATAATATTTTTAATTTTGACATTACTATTAATTATTACCTATCTGAATTTTCCAAATATAATGTTCTAACAATAGAGTTTAAGTTGTGTATGTATTACTAACAAATTGGATTTTATGATCTGAAATAAATGATTTGAATTGAATTGAATTGAATTAAACTTTTTGTTAGTCGTTATGATTTTTTTTTTAATCTCTTAGATTAATAGCGTAGCGTAGCGTAATAATATACCTATAATTAGTACACAACTAATACTCATAAAAATTATTTAAATGCGCTGAGTTATAAAATCTGCG
This sequence comes from Lithophane semibrunnea, assembly GCA_947363905.1. Taxonomy (NCBI): domain Eukaryota; kingdom Metazoa; phylum Arthropoda; class Insecta; order Lepidoptera; family Noctuidae; genus Lithophane; species Lithophane semibrunnea. Next base: position 12,504,805 of record OX376189.1, on the reverse strand, counting down.
TATGCACATAATTATAACGATTAGATCGTTGATGTCTTTTGTACCGCGGCGCGGGTATGTTAATACACTCTCGAACATTAACAAAGATACTTAGATACGAATACTATTATAAATATGTAGGTAGGCTATTGGACTATATCCAGTTATACAAAACTGAAATAGTTTTTTATAAATAAAAATTCACATTTAACCATAAATCTTTATGTCGATCCTATTAATCGTCCCCTTTAATTTATTAGTAAGTAGTTTTCATAAGCAATATTATAATGAAAACCCACACTTTAGAATCACAAATCACTTTCTTGTTATTATTAAATTAATAACTTTCTCGAATTTCATGAGACAAGATTGTATGGCATGAAAAAAATCTATTCATACGTTCTAAGCTAGATATAAGTTCTGGTTTAATGAAGCTGTACAACCTGAAATGACGTCACCACATTTTAAGCCGTGGGAAAATGTGGAATGAACACGAAATGAATAAATAAACAAAGCTAACGTTACGCCGACGTCGACGGTTAGCCCGGATCCTTGTAACGTCTAATGTTATATTGTCATTATGGGTATATACTATGTACGTATGTTACATAACCAGTAGTCTTAAGTGTTTTCCCATGTAAGAAACACGTGTGTATTTTATTAAACCACTAAGTAAATTGGGTGTGAAGAGAACCTGTTTATGCTCCTCCATATGAAATGGAAAGTGAGCGGATGCTCATCATATCGGCCCGTAAATGTTCACTGATAAATGTGGTATACCATAAACCGCTACTGTAATCGATCCTGGGAGGATTACTTACGTTTGCCATTGGTAGGCCGGGGATCGGTGATTGGTGTCTGATAAATTGATATGATAACACATGGGAAATTACTCTGATAGGGGTAGATTTTTGTCGTTCAAATGATACGACATATAAAACTAACATATCGTTTGTCAGAGAGACAAATAACATTTTCAACTTCAAGTCTCAGTTTGCTTGCCATCAAGTTTCTTTCTATTTATATAAACAGAAATTAATTAAATTATGTATAGAAAACCTTACATTGTAGACATAATTTCAAATAAAAACATTTTATGGAGCGAATCTAAAACCGCAGAAGAGTATTTTTTTATACAGCTTGAAGGTAAAATAAGTAAAAATCTGAAACATATTTACATAATAAATGCGCGCAAGTTGTCTTACGAAGATGATAGCTGACAGTCGATAGGTAATTACTACAGATGCTATCTCAGTAAGTAGACAGGCTTTATACAAAATACACATAGATTTTCTCAGGTCTGCCTGATGTTAGCAACTTTTTTGCTTACTAAACTCGGAGTCAGTTAACTAAGTGTTAGGTTTTAAAACAGATACGACATAGACGGAGGTACTATTCCACTATATTTTATAACACAAGATCGACTCTACAACTCTCTTCTCTCAGGGGGCCAAGTCTACTAATTTACAAACGTGTCAGTGGTCTCACAATGATCAGTTTTTGACAGATTTTGTATGGCATATCTGTCAAAAACTGATCATTGTGAGACCATTGACTCGTTTGTAAATTAGTAGACTTTGCCCCCAGGTCTGCTGAAATCAGCTTCCATTCTACTTACCTTTGTTCGATCTTTTACCTTTAATCGCGCCTTAGGTATAATATTTTACAACTGTTAAGTAAGTAGGGACGTACTTACAATAAACATAATCCCATTCTAACTTAAACCATTCAAGTTTAAGTCATAGATACTTCAAGCTCAACAAAAGAAAATACAGTAGGCGCATGGGCTTGTTGTCTGTCGATTAACTATGAAAGGTGGATGGGGACACGCGACGTGCGCAGGGCGGCTCGCACCCGCGCCCGCGCCGCGCCGGCAGCGGCTAGATCCCACCACTTACCGGCTAACCCATTTATACGCCGCGTTGAAAACAGGACTAAATGAATTAATGCAAATTTATACTATAAAATTGTCGCAGGTGCGCCAGGACGAGTTCCAGCCATCGTCGGATTCGATTTAACGCGCTTGCGCCGCGCGAAAGTTTTATTTATAACCGCGTAGTTTGCTCAGCTATTACGCACAACGAGCAGAATTGCAATTTGGCGAAAAATTATTCACTTTCTTTAAAGACCAACATATCTACAATAAAATGATAAAAATATGTATTATTTAGGTTGTTTAGGCTCACTTACGCGTTCATGGGTTAGTTGTTAAGTCCGAGTTAGCTGTTAACGCGCAAGTGGGCATTAGAAATTGATTAAATCAAAAATACAAAATACAGGTCTTTTTCCGGACAACTGAAATCAATTAATGTTCACAAGTAAGCAATAAAACGCCTATTAACTATAGTTTAAAAGTCGGTTTTTATAATCCGCAATAAAGTTATTTTATTCAGTTCAGATGTGGATATTAAATTGTGATTATTAAATACCTAATTGCTTGCTATGAGTGCTTCCAGATTATGACTTTATACGTAATTGAAATCGTAAATTTTTTATCTTCATATGAACTCGCTGTCAAAGTAACATTGACATTAAATAACTCTTTTCATCTGATAATTGCTGTAATAAGAATGCTAATGAAATATTAAAATATTAATATTTTAATGGTTATTGAGAATCTCTGCGGGTAGGTACCTTATACCTAGACACAGACAGTTCTAATAACATGCCTGCAGAGAATCGAAATAGGTAGTTACTATCTTTGATTTATATAACTGTTGGTATGTAGGGGAAATCAAGACTCTATACATCCATTTTTATTTCATTCATAGGGCTGAAGTACGGATTGCTTACTGAGCAGGTTAAGGTGACGTCTGTTGGGTCATAAATGCGGCGGCAGATGTTACGACGACTAGTAGACGCGGTGAGCCGCGGCGCGTGGCGTCATTGTGCGACCGAGACGCGCGAACCTGTCGCACAATTATAATCATAACACATGAAATTCATGGCCATACCTACGTAATGTAGGCTTTGTTGTGCCACTACCACATGCCGTCGCCGCTGACACTTAATTGCAATTGGCTTTAATAATTAACCGGACCGAATGACCGTGGCAAACTGGCAATTTATCGAAAAACATATTTATTATATTGTTGACGGCTTCCGATAAACAAAGATGTGCATTGTTTTATTATGAACTCATTAAATTTTTTATTCGTATAAAAATTGAAACACCTAGTAACCTAGAAAAGAATAAATACCAAAAAGTGTTCCCAGACGGTTCACAAATACACAACATTTGCTGCTGGCAATTATTGAACTATTTATTCAACTGTACAATCTGTAAAATCACGTGCAACAAAACAATATTTTTAAAAATTTGTACATTTCCTGAAAAATATGCACCGCCAAAAATACAATGTATAATATGAATATGGCGTAAATGAATTTAGCGCTATGACAAAAGAAACTTTAGCATCACATTCATAATGACTGAAATGAAAACACTGCCAGCAATTATTGCCAGTAGCAGCAGTGTAGGTTAGTAGTTACTATTTTACAAACACTGCAACATATTTATTTCATATTTTTTTAAGTTATTTACATTAGGTGACTTAGAAACATTTTTGTTTCTTTTTTGCCTGGGTCAAGTTATGTAATCGGTTCTTTTACCTAACTAATTAATTTGCGATACTTTCATTGATTTAAATTCTATGCATGTTGAGACGCTATACTTATTAATATAAAAAATTGTTTTGATAGAGTATCTTTCTTCGTCACTAAATAATATCACAGAATATAATGCATAACTCTCATATAAATTGCCCTGAACGTCGTTCCAGCGTACATTTAGGTGGGTAATTTATAAGTCGATCGACAATAATTATTGCTATATTATGTTAATTCATTGGAGGACCCATAATACTAAATGCAATCATGGCGGGTACCGTGCATACCGTGCTATACCCATAGGTACCCATAAAATCTTGAAAATATCTTCATTTTCGAATAGCGTCATCCTATATACAATTTACTATGGCAATATGAAAGCTTAACACTAGCACTCAGCTTACGTTTTTGCATATCTTTACGCACGTTTAAATGGAATCGTTAAAAGCATTTATGATATTATGTTGATACTGTCGTCTACAAAATGATTTTAGTCAACAAATGGGAGCTATGGCTCTGATTAGGTATTATTTTTCCTGAAAAGTCTAGGATGTTAAGAAAGTAATCGAAATTAATATTTTTATTTGTATTTTTTTTTCTTAATACCCACTGTAGGAGTGACAACGTCAAATAAAATTCACTAGTGAAACTTCACAGACAGTTATCATAAGTGAACAAGTATTATTTAAAAAAAAATGTATTCATAAAATACTAGATACTCTTGCTACGACCTAAAGTTGTTTTCTTTTAAAGTAAATACTTTTGCTGTGAAGCGTACAGCATAATTTCTGTCAAAGAGATTAAGCGGTCAATGGTGGCACAGAACATACATACATAGGGAATGATGCAGCTTTGATACGGTTACTGAATTCTCTATACTTAGCAGGCATGGTTCGATACCTAATTAATACAGGGTAATTGCCGACATACGCTAGCATTTTTCAAATTACTTGCTGGTATTGCGACTGGTCCATAAGCCATAATGCAATGGGTAGTTTACATAAATATCTCGTATGCATAGTTAGTGAATCATTTTATGTGGTAGAGATTATTTCTTCATTCGCAAAATGAAATCTATGGTATTTGCATAATTAATGATATTTTTGCGTTTATTGCTTAAGATTCAGAGGATAAAACGTTCATGATCATGTACAAAACATATATTCTATGTAAACTTATCCAGATTTCTGCTCTTCATGATTTTCATGGAAAGGTTACTTAATTATTATCAACTAGCAAGTGAATTTTATTTATAGACATAAGATAGACACTTATTGACGTATTTACATAATTTGAAAAGCTAACAGACTTAAAATAATAATAATAATATGTTACATGTATATACCTACAAAAGGGGGGGGGAATAACATAGTGCATTAAAAAATTCGTCCATTATATCTATAAGTTCCAATAAGATTGGACTAGCAAGTAACATAGGGCAAATACATAAGCACGGACAACCATATCAATTGCAGCAAAAATATTTACTTGACAAACACAACTGGGGCTGCCAGTTGTCTTTGTCAAGTAAATATTTTTGGTAAAAGTTTTGCGAAAGGAGAGTATCGCGAGTTGGCGACTGACAGTTATCAGTACTCCTGGTAGAGTAGCAAGCAGAAAGGAATAGTTTGCTGTGAGCTGTTGATATATTTGTAATTGCCATTTGTTCAGTAAGCTTATTTTATGAATTACATCGTTGAATTTAACCATAATTAGATAAAGACAAAAATACTAATAAAGTTGTACATAAGTAGAGGTTCCATATTAGCATTTACATTGAGCAAGCCATTAGCAACGGTCGAAACCGTCGTAGGATTTAATGACGAAGGATCATGTTGCAGGATCTAATGACGTCAGTACAAAGCGCATTTAATGTTGCTTATAAGTGAAGATGAGCCCGAGGCGACGGTGTAATGGTGGTGGAATGGGGCATGCGCAGGCGGCGCGGGTGAACGCAATGTGCGCGCGCGACCTTTTGCGAGTAATTACTAGGCGCGTGCGCTCTCCGCGCAAGTCGCACGCACCGTTCGCCGATACCCGCTACCCGCTGTCTGCTTACATATATGGAAACAGCTACTTTACAACACACTCGCCCTTTGATTAGCATTTTTTGTGTTTGATTTTAATCACACTAGTTAACAAAGTGTTTTATTATACTCACTAGCTTTTTATCAATAACGACTAAAATGCTTCGTATGTTTTTATACCTGCCAACATGAGCATTGACGAGTAATTAATCATTGCTACTGCCATTTTTCATAAGTAAACAGCATAATTTAAAACTGTCATGCGTGTAAACCTCGAAAGTGTTCACAGGGCTGTGCCTCTGTCAACTGGCATCGAACACACGAACCTCACTTCTAAATTAACAACGCTATTTAGGCAAATTAGACAGTTATCTACACTAGCCAGACTATCGCTATTTGTTTGTATGCCAGAGATTCGACGTCTGATCTTAGAAATATTTCATGTAAGTAAGTATTTCAGTCAAAATCAATTTAGAGCTTTTATGAATTAGTCTGAAGATTTTTATTAAAACTTTTATAACTGCAGATAATCTTCTGTGTGTATATATAAAGGCTCCTGCAAACAGGCGCGATGCGACGGCGCTACATGACATCGGTAGAACAATCAACGTGAAGTTTTCATAGAAATTTTTCCTCCAAAGCCGTGTCGCCGTCGCGTCGAGCCTATTTGCGGGAGTCTTAAAGTAAAAGTTAACCATAATCCGCCTCTTAAAAAATGTTTATGTGCAAGGGCGGATCCAGAATTTATTTCCGGGAGGAACATGGGACAGACAGATAAGATGTGTCTCCCATATCTTGTATTGCACTATGCTGTTTTTGAGATTCTAACTTTTTCATTGCAGATCCAGTCCATATTCAGACAATTGGAATTTATTTTACATAAACCGTTTGGGGGGGACACTGCCCCGGCAAACCCGTCCCCACCCCCCCCTTTGGATCCGCCCTTGGATATGTGAGGCACCATTACCTGCGACGATAACTAGATTCGGTACATCGTTGTAAAGTAAGTAATCAATAAAAAACAATTATATATGGTCAATTACCTGTATTAAAAGTTATTAATATGTAAACCAATTCATGTTTCATAAGTAAACATGTAATTGTTGCAAATAAGTTGTTTTATTCCAAATTTTGATCGCGGTCGTTAAATAGGTAAGTAAGTAATTTTTAATATCGATGCCTATTATTACTTGAGTAAAATGGACAGAAAATGGCGATACGCACTCGAAATAACCACCGTGCAAAGGAAATGGTCTTGTCCACGGATTAATGACGGCAATTAAATCGGTTTAGTCCGGCGCATGGCGGCGCGGGCGGCCGGTAGCCGGTTCGGTCCAAAAGGTTGTTTTTTGCTATACCACCGTCTTCTAGACCGTACTTAATGAAAATCAATGGTTCTGTAATCTATAGGCAGGTATACACTCGCAAAATGATCAGTTTACACAGAAAAGATAATAACTTGATCCATGACTTGGATTAGAACTGAACTTTTTCTAATTGATATTTGGGTCTTAAACTTGGCATTTATGTCCAATAAATTGCCAAACATTTTTATACTGTCTTTCAGAGGTTTCTGTGCCAAAAATATTTTCAATACTTGGGAGTTAGGTACTCTGATTTTCAGTGGTGTCTACAGAACCAAAATATAAATGCGTGTCGATAAAATTACTATCAAAAGTAAATATCTCATCACTTGATACCGGGTAAATGTCATTTATTAAGATAAAGGCAACCTGAACATAACAATCAATATAAAAACAATAGAAATACAAAATGCCGTTACCTGTCGACCGTTTTATAATTACCAAAGAGCGAGAGTGGATACACACTTACTTACGGAGTGAATTATCGTGGGCCGCTTCTCAGATTGGAATCAATTAACTGGAGGCGACGCGCTCCCGGTCCCGGAGTGGCCTTCGCGCCACCTGCCGGCCGCTACCCGCCGCGCGGCGCGGGCGCGAGCTGCCCCGGCCCCCGCACCGCGCGCGCCGCAGGGCTCCGGGACGCGGCTCCTTCCCGGCTCACGGTTACCGCTAGCTGGTCACCCTGCGCACTTATCAAAGGCGCGTGATTGCCCATTCATTATCCGCAAGCAAAATCGCGGCACCTTTGGCGGTTAATTGCGCTAACCCAATTTTTTTGAATCCGAATTTCGTTTTGTCGTTCGGAATACCACATTGCGAAGTTTATTTCGATTGTCGTGTGTATGGATGAAAATATTATGTCGTTAAATGAAAATATAGCTTTACACATGCCATTTTACTCCGTGTTGATGACGATTTTACTAAAATATAGGTTATATTCGGGACATCTTATGAGTTTTATTGATCTTCGCGTACAACCTTTCTGTTGTCGATATTATTTGATTGCATACGATAATTGCCTTTAAGTTCTGAAACATGATGTGCAGCTGAGTCGCGGCGTCGTATATCTGAACCCGAAGGACGTAAAAGCATGATTTACCAACAGTAGTTAAAACACTCATTAAGCGGACATGAGCGGCGACCGCAGCCGCCGCCGCGGGGCATGCGTTAACTCGCCCAGACATCTTCACTGAGCGTTTGCGAGTATTGCGAGCCGCCCAAACCAGGCTGATCGTTGCCCACAGAAATAAAAAACCTTACTTAATTTAGTCATTTAATATTTTATATACTCTGTCTGGATTGCAAAAGATTTCAATTTTTAATTTCATAATTTTAAAAATACTGAGACAAAGCTTAGGAAAAACTGTCAACACCAAAGAACAACTAAAAGAAATTGGTTTTCGACGTAGGTATGACGTAAAAGAAAACTTATACTATATAAATCTGTTTGAATTAGTTTGTGCAACCATCTCGTAGGCGCTCAAAATATCTTCGTAGAACTGTGCTACGAAATTCTAGTGGTTACGAAAACTTAGGCATAGCTCACAGTAGGGTACCAAATAGCGAAGGGAGAGGTCTCAGTTTGAGATTATATTACACTCAATATAATATAATATAAATAAAAAAAGTGATACCTCTAATTTTTGTTCACTCAATATAATATGGCGTCTACGCCGATCTACAGAAATTAGAGGTATCACTTTACTAACATCACGCTTATATTCCCAAAACGCAGAGGTGTTCCTTTAGTAGATACACTCACATTTCGCCAATAATGTACCGAATTTCAGTTCCATGTAACACGGGGAACGAACGAACCTTTTTCCACCATCAATAATCAATAATCTAGGCTGCTATTGAAAATGTTCTGTTGGAAAAATCCAATAGGTAACACTTTACCAGCCCTGAGGATTTCACAGAACCTGATGCTCAGGAGTCCCGTCGCCCCCACTGCCTATACCAACAAACTAGTTCTGGAAGTTGTGTGTATCTACGGATAACATTGTACTTGGAGCATAGTTTGGCTTCTAAGACATACATTATGATTATAAGGACAACACAGTAACTACGCAACTGGCAGGATACATTTTCCGACTGATCAAATTCTATTTATTAAATTTTCTGTGCCTTGCCTTTCAATGGCATATAATTATAATATAAATAGCAGAACAGGTACGTCGATGTACCTACGTGAAATGTGAAGACAAGACATATTATAGGTACATACGTATTTAGGTTCAGGGCTGGTCTAAAGACCTAACAAATCCAAGTATGGTCAAACAGTATAAAAACATAACACGAGGGCTTAGTGCACCTTTCCAATCAATTACCAATAAATAGCGTATAAGATAGGCTAGAGGACAACCGCGGCGACGAATTCCGCGCTTCACTGCCTGAAGCGTGCGCCTACTTTTTGCAATGGCAGGTGCAAGCGCATATGCTATTAAATTGTCAAAGAATACACGTACGTATGCCTGTGTATGCCTCTGATAGCTTTCAATAATCAAAAGTGAAGTGAATGCCTGTGTGCTTTTGAAAACAATTTAGACGCGATTGTAAAGCTCTACTTATGCGCACACGCAAGCTCTCAAGCGCGCCCAGCAGTCGGTTACCGCAAACATTTACTGCTGTATATTTAATAAAAGCTATAAATATCAATATCTGAAACGTAAGTTTTTACCGAGGACTCGCGTACTCATTACACAATTACACACGCAGTAATCGAAAACCGCAACATAGCAGCAGTGCGCGCCTGCGCGGTGTGCGCGGCCTCGGCTTCGGGAACATGTGCTCACTCAATATGGGAGCGCGCACGGCGTAAGAATAATCGCAATTAGCGGAGAGGAGCGCAGTTTTTCGTCGTAATGAACGGGCGTGTCGTCCGCTCCGCCGCACCACACTGCCGCACCGCACGACACACACAATGCGAACACTCCACAAGCTTTTACGGTTTCAGCTGACGCCCCCCATTATGACTCGCCGCAGTCTCCTTCTAACTGTAAGCCTCCAACTGCTAAGTATGCAAATTGATTACGTTCGTAACGGATGATGTGTAGGCGATAAAATGTTACACTGATTTTTGGGATTCCTTTATGTTATTTTGGAGCACATTCGCATGGTAAGCATATAGGTATTATTTTTCAGAATCTCGAAAACGAAGTCCTCGTTTTCGTCGTAGTCATAAACAGCATTTAGGTTAATTAAAGTATCCTTAGGATGTACACAGTAACTCTTGAACTGAGACAACACAGTAATTTGAAAATATTGTAAAAGCCAATTATTTTTAAAAGAGTAACCGTGGAGTTTCTTGCCGGCTCTTCTCCATAGGAAACGACCAATTGGAACCGTGCACCTAGCTTCTGACGTTTCATAAGTGCCCATGTAGGCTTATGTCAAATAAAATATTTTGATTTTAATTTTGATTTTGATAGCCGCCCGCTACGACATACAGCTAAGAGTAGGTACTAACTGCTACGAAATAAAGGAATTCTCACAACAGACGTGCGGTTACCTGTACTATCATTAATCAAATACAGCCAGGATATTTTTGATTTTTTATTACTTAGTGTTTATTTTACTGAAAAACTGAAAATTGCCTGCGAGAAATATAAAATATTTTTGATTGTGATATTTTTTGTTCGTCTGATTTTCTTCAAACTATTTTTAAGCGATTTGCCTATATTATTATTTCTTAATCCTGAACTGATAAGAAAATGCCTCAATCCTGAAATTCCGATGAACTACACACATTCGAACCTGACATATACCTTGAAATTTTACAAGGCAAACCATTTATCGTAATTCATTACGACACTTGCAAGCAATTAGGAAAACCGTATGGCGACTACTCAACACTACCGTTTTCTTAATCGGATCCTCGATAAAGCGTAGAGAAAGTGTTCACCCAGTCTCATGCATTGAACAAATAAAGGCAGTGCATACAAGTGGATGACGCACGGCACGCGCAGGCGCTCCAATAAATCCGTTAAGGGCACATGGCGCGGGCGCAGGCAGCGCGCCGACTCGCTTGCTGAATCTTGTCTCAAGCACTGAGGGTGCTCCTTAGACGCGACATGTGTCGATCGCAGTTATCGACAGTTAGATTTTAACATTAGAAACATTAATAAAAAAGGTAATGTTTATCTAAATGTAACTTTGTTAGTGCTACGACCGTAGAGCAGTGCGTAGCTCGTAGCAGCTAAATAAGAAAGCTCTACGAAAAATATTTTTTGGTCGTTTATAAGAAACTAAGTTACATAAAATATAATATTTAAGCTTAGGAAATCAAGAAATCATGTTATATTAGTTGGAAAATAATTAAGTAAGTATTTGAGTAACTCAATGATTAAATATTATCCTAAGCAAGAGATTAACTGCGAAGCTCGTTCCGTTTCTATGATCGAGGTAATGACTCTGTCTGATAATTGTTAATTGTGGGCCTAATGGAACGGATTGTTGGTACAAAACTTTTAGATTTAAGTATAACCTCTATTATCTAACAGAGGATAGACTTAAATCTAAAAGTTTTAAAAAAGCGAGTGTATGGTCTCGCACACTCACTTTTTATACGACAAGGTCACAAGAGGAATGTGAAAAATTCCAGCTGGAATGGAACCCAGTGACCAATACAAGCAGTCAAGCACGATTAATTAACTACATCTTCATTAGGGTTCCGTCTCTATTTAAATATGTCGGCATTTTTCACGAAGGCTTTTATATGACTCGATTCAATGCTGAATATCGTAATCCACATCCTAAAACACCTCACAAATTCAGGTTTTCATGTCTATTTGATTATTTTGCATCATAATCAATAGAGTTTAGAGATAAACAAGTTTTTCTGATGAAAGATGCAATTTCAAGCTCTGAAAGTATCTTTGCCCGTTTACAATAAAAAACTTATAAAAGGATAAAAGTACGTAGAAACCATCATAAGACTTGTTTTGACTGTCTGCAAATCACATTGCGTGTCGATATCTAAGTCGCAACAATGGGAGCATCCCTAAGCCGCAGCCACCTGCCACCCGCACCCCTACACTATATTTTATTCCACTTAATCGTCCTTTCCGTTATATTACCTGTTTTTATAAATACTAAAAGCAAATATTCTCGTTTCTATAAAAGCTACAATGTCGGATCGTCCTATTAACTATAATAGACACTTTTAATTGAGAATCTATAAAAGGTTTCGCGAACTGCTGGCCGTATAAGGGATAAGCATTCATCATGGAAGCCGTGGCTCTCATCTGCCCAATTAATAAAAGTTGACTGTAAGGAATGGCGCACGGCGACAGCGTCAGCCGCCTGCGCCGGCGCAGCACCGCACCGCCGCCGCGGCCGCGCGCCTGCGACCGGTTCTGTACGCCTGCAGCTGAAACATACGTACCTTTCTACCCTTCAACTGTTTTATTTTGATTTACTTATCTATCAACCATGTACTCGCATACTTTATGAACGTGTTTAAGGATTTGCATGGTTTTTATCTGCATTCATCTCCCCACACTACCTACCTGTCCACTTTTAGTTTAAAGTTTTTGTGATTACGTACACAAGATTCGCTTGTGTTAACTAAAATATAAATTGTAGATAGATAACCTACTTACGACTTTACCTACCGCATTATCACCTAGAGTCCTAGACCTAACTTTATATTGGTATCTTATAGCGCCACAACTCGTGTCCCGTGAATCGATAAACTACTAGCATTTTCGGGAACATCCAAAAATAAATTTTAAAACGAACTATGAATGAATAACAAAATCTTATCAGACATACGATCGTGATATCTTAAACCCGGCTTCATTAATTCACCCAGAAATCGAATTGGAGGCTTTAATTCGTATTTTGAACAAAGGGAGAAAACAAAAACAGCAACAGAAAAAAGAAGGATAAAAAGTGGCGCGGGCGCGTGCCGGGGCGACATGTGCACGCGCCGAGGATCCGCGCTAACGGGCCGTGACGCGCGCCCCTAGCCCCGCGACCCCGCGACGCGCGCCCCCCGCACCCCGACACGCGCTCGCCGTTATGTTTACAGCCCCCATGGCTCTCCCCCCCTGCCGCACCCCGCGCTGCACGCGCCCTCCCCCGCGCCTGCACTCGCTGAAGCACTTCCCCCACTGAAGCCCTACGTTGCCTCGTGTAACAAAACACGCAGCAACCAAAGCAGATTATCCGCCTAATTGAATTTCCCGAGATTGCTATTACAACCGCTTGATCAGGTGAAAATGTGATTATTGAAAGACAATATTCTAATAAGCTGAGAATTGTTAGTTGCGTTGCTGGAAAAATCGAAATATTAGGCTTCTAAGTTGCAGTTTGGCCACTGGTTATGGCTTTCGTACTAAATAAACTTCAATCATTTGTAAACTATTTAATAATACACTATAACACTGTGAATTGAAAGTGTTATAGTGTATTATACTAATCATTACCTTTACATTCTTAGTAAAGATTTATATCTCTCTGCTGCGCACAGCATAAAAATAATTTATGTACCTACAGCAAGTTGCAGTTATTTTTAGCCACATAAATAGTTTTTATCGAATATTTTAATTGGAACTGTAATACATAATAAGGCATTTAAAGTGTCACGTAAAGTATCGATCGCCAATTTCTCATGCAAGTTCGTAGAGCACCTTTCCATCTGTCAAGCCATGGGCAATTCATAAGAAGTATTACCTATTTATGCAAAGTTAATCAGTTTTTTACTTCGGGCTTACAGCGTTTAATCAGTAAAAATAAGTCTCCGCATGCAAGTAAATGTGTTTTTTTTAAGTCATGCTAATTAATTGCTGTAACTTTAAAGATGTTTTGTCTTGTTTTCATAAAACAGTCTTTTTATGAGACCTATGGTTTAGGATTTAGGTTTTTCCTCGAATTATTAATCATACAGGCATCATAGCTTTAAATTAAACGATTCTAAATCAATCGTTTAATTTAATTTAATTCGCGTCGCAGGCGACTTCGCAAAGTTTTTATTTTGATAAGTAGTTTTATATGGAGCCTTCAAATTCAGTAGGTACCCTGACCCGATTTTATGACCATTAAATTCACACCATAGTGTGTCAGTATTCAAAATAATATAGTTAAAAGAATCGTTTTGTAAATAAAAATATTAGATTGTTACGTTAGAAAGGCTTCTAAGTTAGTATCTAAGCAACGCTCCGCCCAACTCTAGATGGCGACCAATAGCGCGCGGTGGGCGGGGCGCGATGCTACGAGAAATCTAAGCCGTGTGTATTTAGTTACTCTTAGTTTTAGGTACAAATCAAATTAACTAGTATTTACCAGTACATGGTTAATTCAGGAACATGACATGCATGTAACCAACCGGGCAACCTGAGGCTTCGTCCAAAGTAGCGGACCGGTCTATGCGCAACTAACTTTTGCAATTCTTAATGCAAGGGTTTTAATGTCACATAGGGAGCAACCGCTTATTTGTGGGCATTAATACTTAAAAGCCATTTTTCAGTGCATCCTCTGCGCCGTCAACGTAAGCGCAACCAACAATTAAGTTCTGCCTGCGAGGATGCGACGCGAGCCACCTGTCAAGTGCCTGTTTCATCAAATCATTTCTTTATGGCTCAGCCTCCGTCCGACCTCTTTTTGTTAGCAGAGTTTTGAAAAAAGAACGTTATTGTGGAAGAGCAGTCGGGTAGGTCGGGGCGCGCGAGCCTTATTTCAGTCAGGTGCCGGGCGCCAAACGCGACGCACCGTAGCAGTTAGTGACGGGTTCCGATCCTACGCAGCCTTAATATTTTCGTGACGACTTATCGTTCGCTGCACTTATTGTTAGTTTGATTTTATTCGTCTACCTAAAATAAAATGACATTAGATTTATGGTGTATATTGGACTGAAAAAAAACAACACGTAGACCCAAGTGTTTCGTAGCAGTGAGTGAAATAGATTTTCGTAGCTTCGTGGAAGTTACGTTTGAGGTAAGTTCTTTTTAGACATTATTATTAAACCTTTGATTTGATTTGTGTCTGACAGATAGCAGAATACAAAATTCTTAACACTTTTCCTCTTAAAAGTATTTCTTCGCATCCAACAATTCCAACAATTGGCATTCCAACAATGCACATTATTGGAAATTTCTTTAATCTACATAATTGTTTGAGCATTCACATTGAAAGTAAAAGTTTACCTACTTATTCAAATAGGTAACTTTAACTTGGAATTAATTTACACAAGTAAATAATTCTTGCAATGTTACTCTGCCAATGACAGCTGTAACAACTTTCTTTCTTATTCGTAAAACTTTAGCTTTGTTATTACCAAAACCACATTTTCCACTGTGTGAGTATGTAAGTATAATATTTTTTAAGATGTACCTATAAATCTTAGATACGTTTCTTGGTTGATAGAACCTACCTACCTATTTTATGAAACTAACGTTAAATTATTCGGGAAAAGGAAAAAGAGCCGAAAATCTGTAGTTTCAATGATTTAAATTCAATCTAATTTTACTACCGATAAGCTTCTCTATCTTAGAAGAGCGCATTTTGAACCGAACATTTTGCTACTAACCTGATAATCTGCATGCCAGGAAAATCCAAATCATGCGCAATTTACGGAAGCAAGAACTGCATTCTGAAAGTCCTACTTTTCACATATTTGCTCATGTCTACGTTTATTCAAGCAACAATGTACGTAATGTAATACGTAGTCGCTAAACCACACGTCTGGAGCCGAGCAAATAATCTGCAATTCTATATTCTCATAGCAATACACAAACAAAGCGAAACCAAATTTGTACATGTGTTCCGACATGTTTAATACCTAGAAGTCTTGAGCACAAGAACAACCCGGCCAGATAAAACCACGGGCGGTGAAATATGTTCTGTGTCTGCGAATCAATCATTTTTTAATTTGGATAATTGAGCGTTTATATTGTAGTAAATTACCATTTTCTTTTGGTCTTCTGGTATAAGATTCATATCACGTTTTATGAAAAACATGAATTATAGAAATTATTGTCATTAACTATTTATTATAATACCTTTACAAACTATTCTGAATGATAACAATAGTTAGACAGAAAAGCAAGGAAAAAGTACTTAGATTGCTTAGAATTAATAACAAATATCAAAAAATCACTTTTTTATGCTCGTGATCATTTTTATAATAAGAACCGCTCGTGTAATTACACGGAAATAACGCAATTTACTTTGCAACCTGCGCCTCCGAGAAAACCGGGATAACGAATTTCGATGAAATATAGTATTTTTAGTCTCTATTGGCAGGATAAGGGGCTCTGTATGCTTATAGAGTGCAGCACTCTGCTTCCATTGAGGTTTAAAGTGTAATTATTTCAGTAATTGCAATGTACCCTTTAGGTACCTACCTATTTAATTAATAACACGGAGTCATAAAATTTAAAAAAATACTAATTAAGTACATTGGTTAACAAGAAAGAAGTTAAGAAATCTGTTCAAATAGTCATCATGATGAATGACGTGATTTCATCGTTTTTCTAAGCAAACACCTGTTCATATCATAATATAACATACGGCGGACTGCACTTATAACTCACACACATGTGACTAAAGATTTAAAAGAGTCAATAGACGAACAAATAGGGTTAACATCAATATAATTTATGGAAAAATTTGCGCTGATTGATTTTCACAACATTTGCTCGGGTTCCCACTGCTGAACCTACCGTAAAAAAAAAATAAGGTGGCAGTCGTCGCGCGGTAGGTAATTGTTACTTGCGATCTAATAAATAAATCCTTGCTTTATTGAAACTAGAAATTGCGACACACAACCCTCGCGTTAGCCAATTAGTAGTAATAGCACGAATCAATTGGTTTGCATTTGTACGACAAGAAAATTGAACTGCCCCTTAGTGGATACCACGAATGTGATCGATATCTACACGTAAACTAATCGTTAATCTTTGAAACTGTTTGGGCATTATTGTAATTAGGAAATTTTGCAAATCATTGTCCGACATCATTATTTATAATTTACAACGACAAATGTAATGTCTCCGCCTATACTGGTGCTGGTGAGCTTTAGAGTTTAATTCCTAATGGAAACGTGGTGAAATGGTATGGGAACACGCGGACATCCATTCTGTAAATATGTAATGTGTGTTAGTATAATGAAGATTGTTTTACTCGACACGTGCATTATTAATGCGCGTCCGCAGTGGGCGCCGGCCGCGCTCCGCCGCCGACCACTTCCATTATTCTGATTCTTCATTTGCTTGATTGAGCTTTTAATACGATTCGCTGTCAACAAACAAGCGGTCGGATTAATCAGCAAGGGCTGTCAACAAATACGTACGTAGGTAGTCGGATGGACACTAATGACGTCGGTCACGTGAAACAAAGATGATATCGCAACTTTTGAATTGATCCGCGCTGACCGTAAAATCTTGATAAACGCGGTACCTACTTACGGTATATTGAGTTGTCTTCGTGAACAAGGAACAAGGTGACTGACAACGCCGCCGCCGTTATCATTAGAAAAAGTTATGAAGTTATGGCAATTAAGTAGTTTTTTATTACGTGAAGTTATACAATACTTGCGCTATGAGTTATGTCAACTTACTTATGTTGTTTTTAAACAACAAACCTATTTTTGAAGCGCTGAGGTTTAGTGCAAAAATCTAAATGCCATTGACTTTGAAACACAGCAACAGGAAAAAACGAGAAATCTTTGAGATATCCAGTTTTCCCTTAGCGGGCTTTAAACCGTTTTACGAATGAATTGTATCACATTAAAAATAAAATAAACATTATGTGTAAAATATAAATACCTAAAGGTCTTCAGGAAACTGAAGGTTCCCACGGGAAAGCAGAATGGTTGGAATGAATACCATCGATCGATAAGGCTCTACTAGTCGATGACAATTCAAAAGCTCAGGTGGTTTGTTCTAATTGGATGCATAATGGAACTTAACATTGTGATGCAGGCGTTAATTGTTAAAGAATCG
This sequence comes from Lithophane semibrunnea, assembly GCA_947363905.1. Lineage (NCBI taxonomy): Eukaryota > Metazoa > Arthropoda > Insecta > Lepidoptera > Noctuidae > Lithophane > Lithophane semibrunnea. The sequence continues at coordinate 12,486,880 of OX376189.1, read as the reverse complement.
TTATTACCTGTAATTTATTCACGTTGTGCTATTTAAACTGCGCGAAAACAAAAGAGATTGTCACTTGAGGTATTTTACGGTATTTTCTCGACGGAACCTTCAGGGTATTCTTTTTAAATTAGCATACTTGAGATAGCCTTTGGAATCTGCCTAAAAGTGCCAACATTTTCGGTGTCTAAACCATTTTTTAAAATTATTTAGGATGTCTCGGCACGTCCTGCTGTCGCGGCTGGCGGAGCAGTTCCAGCCCTCTTCGTCACCGCCACCAGCTCACCGATTCCCATCACCAGAAGGCAGCGTCTCACCCCGCACCCCGCCGTCACCGCGCTCACCCCCGCGCTCGCCCGACTCGCACTCACATCACCGACTAGACCTACTCCAGTTGGGAGACATCGAGATAGCAGGGAGAGCGCTCAAGCAATACGCGCGAGCTACTGGTATGTGTGCACTGCTCAGTCAAGCCCTGTTTAACCTGTCCCCAATGCTTGAGAAGACCTTAATAACATGTTCAGTTAAAAACAAATAGGTAAGTATCTCATTCGTCTTCTTGATAAGTTGACAATAGGACTCGCCCCTCCTGATTACAGTTCCATCCTCTTCCAACCCATTGTACAAAGGAAGTTGTGTCACTAACTAGTGTTTTGTGTTCAGAACTGGGGGCGCTGATGTACTGCAGTGGGCTCGGAGCACTGTACAGTGGCGCTGGAGTCTGGCCTCTGTTGATGCCACGCGCCTCCCCGCAGTTCGCGCGACCACCCATCGAGCACGCCAGGCATACCCCGCCCAGAGAGGGTAAGTACCTACCTTGCTTTATTTCTAACCGCAACAATGCTTTTCCAACTTCAAGATCACTGAAAAACATTAACAAGGGTATACAACTGAAAAATTACTGAAAAAATAGATAACAAATGTATCTCTTTCATGCATTCAACTTTTAAGAATCACTTAAAATCGGTTAGTTGCAAATTATGAAAGGAATCTAAATCATCATGTTTTCTGTAGCCGCATCATGAAAAGCCACCGTGAAAATAACTAATTACTCTTCTACATATATGTATAATATGTATATATTATACTTACCTAACATGTTACTTACAGATATCGGTCTGGTAGTTTTAAAAAGGTTTTTAAATCGAATGTGACTCACGGTACCCTAGTTTTATTGTAGAACACTGTCTAAGTGTCTGGACATGTTGCAGCTGACAATAGATAACATGTAGTTAGTTAGTAATATTTTATTTGTAATTCACTAGAATTACATTGTATTGAAAGTCATTTTCAGTCAATACTTGGCCTAGTTACATATTTGCAATTATTATAAATCGATCGAGTGCTTAAATCAAAGTCTGAAGAATTAATGTCTATGTACGCAGAAACTACTCTATGTCTTCACATTGGAATTCATATAAACAGAGTAAATCACCTCGCACTGAAAGTGTTTACGTGTTTCAAGAATCCTAAAAATGGTAATTAGATACGTTCGCGGCATTACAAAACATCGTTCGCCTCGGCCTCCTTACGCGGCTTCTCCTGAATAACACTCATTAGAATAGCTATCAGTGTAAGGCACCGATTAATAACTCGAGGCGCTGATATGTCACCGTTTACATGTCGTTTACCTCCGCCAATGGAGCCAACGCGCTTGTTTCCTACACTCCAAGGAAAAGCGACGAAGTACCTACCGCCGCCACTCATTGTCGCCAAACGAAATTGCATTCTAATTGTCTCTTATCCGTATTGGTACCGGTACCGACTCAACCTCGTAGATAACTAAAAAACCGAGCGTAGAAACCTCAATACTTAAGTACCTACTTGATTTTTATTTATTTATTTAAGAGTTAATGTTTTAACGAACTGACGTAATTGCTTTCAATTACTTAGGTATTATAATATCTGTGCTAAGGTATTATAATATGAAAAATTTATTTTGGTGATTTTAAGAAATGAAGTCGTTTATACAATATGTTTTAAGTAATTGCAAATTGAAAACGTACTATGTTCTTAAAAACCTTAAACATAATACCTACTTATGTCATAAATTCTAAAGAAAAAAGTGAATCGGTAGAGTTTATTATACATTCAGCTATCAATGTGACTGGAAACAATGATAGGAATGTAGGCAGTATCAGGTAAAAAGATGTTAGTCTAAGTTGAGAATTTCAAAATGGACTATTTTTGTAGTTTGTAGGTTCTATTCTACACAGTAAGACTCAGTTCTGAAATCATATAATGTAGGTAATACATTTTGTTGCTTGGCTAGGTGTTCCAACACAAGAACAATTTAACTCTTGATAATCATCTTCCGTGAATGTAGACGAAGTGTACTTATGCAAGTTTTTAATGTATTGTTGAGTAAACAATGACGCTGCTGTCGGCAAACACTGGCGCACCTGTACAGATTTCATTAAGTCACTCCACAGACGCCCGATTTGACTCGTCCGACTTTAAATTTACTTATAGAAGCGTGAAGAACAGTCGAAGAGAAACTGTCAGCACTCACCTGTCTGTTGACAAAGTATTTCATTGGTACAAGAACGATGTATTTCCTACCTAAACATTTCGTACAATGTTGTTCTCTTGTTTGCAGATGATGAGGAAGAGCTTCCTCTTAACTTATCAACCAAAAACCGTCAGATTTGGTCTCCGGGAAGCGCATGTGAGCGTGAGAAAGTGGAAGTAGGCGAAGAGTCACCGATCTCCCGATGGGAGGTCCACGACGACACGGACACGCCTCTGGAACTAGTCAAGAGATGCCGCAGCAACCCGGACGAGGCCGAGCGACCGCCGAGCGCAGAGCCACGCCGCTGCCCCTCCGCGCCCGCGCACCACACCTACCCCATCCAACCCTCGCCAGCCGGAGATCTCAACTTCTCTCTACTTCTCAAAAACGAAAACAGAAATGAAAAATCATTCCAAGTAAGTAATCAATAGAATAGCATTTCATTCTCAATAGGTACAGCTCCAACACCGAGATAGCTATATCCTTTAACAAGTTCAAAATAACTGTACAGTTTCCGTTCAAAATGCTTTAAAATAGCAAACCAGTATCCGTTTTAGTCTCTTTAACAAATCAAATAGCAAAAACTGCCCCTGTCTTAATAAGTAAGTAGTCGCGTATCGGAACGGGTGGCGCAGCGCGTCGTCCGCTAGCGGCTCACATGGAGCCTGCTGGCTCGTCTTCTCGCCATTTTTGTGCCTTTCGTTTTTTCTACGTGCCGCCGTTATAAAAATCCGCATCGGTTTTAATCAAAATTCCAACTTTTAATATCACGGCGCGGCAGATTATAATTGGATGAATAATTACCTTGTGTCATACGACGATAAATATGTTTTAGAGCCTGTCCGCGATGCTGCACTTTATCATTTAAATAAAGTGTTAAGCGTTTGTTAGGTATCATCAATACCGAGCCGTGCATGCCTAATTGAAAGTGACACGATTACCTACTACCTGTATCGAGCAACTGAGGACATAAAAGTTTTTAAGTAAATTTATTTAATAACCGCTCGAAGACAATCATCGTCAATAAATAAATACATATTCATATTTTCCCGTAATTAAAAAAGATGGTCATTCCCTTGTAGGTATTTATATTGACTAATTAGTAATTTATGACGGAACAATAAATTGTAATTATGATCGCATTAATAAGTGCACGTAGTAGAACAATGGCAGGTAGCGCTGGCGACAGAGCTGGGCGAGATGGCGCGTGCGCGCCACGCGTCACTCACGCGTCGCTCCCTCACCGCACTCTACTTCAAACTTTATTACGACTAAGTATTACTTCTTTAGGTAATTGATTGAAATCCATTATAAAAGCACATAAAATCAAGCTTATGCCTAGGTACTGAAAAGGGGAGCTGAATTAATTTGTTAGCTGAAATAAGCTGAACGAACACTACAATAGTAATATCCTCGGAGATTTTTTCCCAAATATCATTTTCGGTTATTTTCATCCGATATTCATCTTTAAGCACTTTTAGCGATATTCATTTTTTGTTCTTGTTTTGAAAGTTGTAGAAGAAAAGTCGCATGCCAGTGCAGCAGCGCCCTGCGCTACTTTAACTTATCGATAACTTTCACTATTTTCACAGTAGGTATAATATATACATATGTACCCATCCTCTTTCCTTTCTTGGGTGAAATATGAATGAATGAATATAACTAATGACTTACTTGAAAAGAATAAGAAGGATCCGTCTAGTAGGTATATAGATATACTTACATTACGTTAATTATATTGGTGTAAAACGTCTCAAGAACCTTCCCTGAAAAATGCAATTGATGTCATTGTCAATTTTCTTGTAATCATTGTAAGTTCCTATTATGACATGTAGGTTTAAGTAACAGTCGTTTTTACCCCTCGCGAGGGACCGTAGCAGGTTTCACAAAGCCGTTAATAAACAGCCAGTTTTTATAAAAAACGACACTAGATTTTTTAAATTCAAACGGCTTTTATAAAAAATCACCTCTCTACGTGGTACAAGCCGATAACCATATGTGGACGGTCATACCCTAGCACCTGTGTTGTTTATAAGAGAGTGCATCGATTGTATAAAAAGACGACCAAAAAAGTAGCGGTTTTTGTGAGGCGCGAGGCGCTGCAGCTGCCCGGCCAACTGTCACAGGGCCCGCTACGCGGATTTGTGCCGTGGATTATCATGCGCCGCATACTTAACGACTAACCACCCGACTAATAGCCGTACAACATATTTTCCCGTTCTTATGTTTTTTATCAGCCTGCGAATATTTGCGACTACGAAGATAGCCGGTTGTCTCCTCACATGAAAATGAAAAGTGAAAATCTCTAAATAAGAGAATGCATTTGGCATAAAGTCCCAAAACTTAAAAAAAAAAATACTGAAGCCACGAATTATCCAACGAACATTCTTTAAAAAAATATCTCCTTTAAATCACTTTCCGAAACCTCTGCAACCACTATCGTTGATGGTCCAATTCTAAATGCTAAAGGGGTTGTTGAGCTCATAACCAATTCAAATAATAAATTAAAATAAAGGATTCTCGGAATGCTTTCATCTATGCTCAATCTACGAACATTATGGTATAAAATGAGTGATTGTGAAATCCTCCTTCAAAACAATCCATATCTAACGTGGAATCTGTGTGTCGAATAAATAAACTAAGTTAGTAACGAAATTATTCCATTTCATACCAAAAACATCTGATTCAATAAATCTAAAGAAAAGTCACTGCAAGTACTTACCTAGTTAAAAATCCTTTGTCTCACAAACAAAGGTGATCATAAGACATTCTGTTTGCTTTTCAAGCTTTGTGTGGAATTCAGAAACCAACTACTTAAGTGTGGCCTGTTACTGGTTCTAGATACCTATTACATATATCAAAAAAGCTCGTAGCATTCAAGTTCAATCTTTAAGTACATTTTTCTAATGCGCTTTTGGATCCTTTAAAACAATCCTAAAACTGGTACGCAAACTACGTTACAACAATGTCAAGTAAAATAAGAATAAATTAAATAACATTCGACGCGTACTCTGTGTAGACACACAAATCAATAAAATGTACCGACCCATCACGTTTCCTACATTTGATTTCTTTCAAAGTATCCTTTTATTAGTAATTCTCGTGAAAAATACCTACGTATAATAACCGGTTAATAGACGCTAATTACTAGGCAATGAAAAAAAAATTCAAAGCCGATGCTAGATGGGAAATCAAAGAAAAGTGTAGAAAGGGGTAAGAGCCCTGTTATTAGTTTATTACTGGCTGTCACCGTCTAACTGAAGGTGATGGACGCTGTCCTCGCCACGTTTATAATTATATCTAGTGTCGTACTTGGTTATATTTCACCCGATTTCTTAGCAATCGTCGTGGGGTCAAGTGACTGATTTGCAATATTCCTTTACACGTCAGTCAAAGTGGACTATTATGGGTTATTAGCATCAGCGACTTGCTGACGACAGGCATCTAATAAATATATTGTCTCTATTAGAGAACCGTGTTTTACAATTAAGCGATGAAATTACTTTATACGTATGTTGTTTATCGGTGTAGTGCAAGCAGTGCGGCAAGTGCTTCAAGCGCTCGAGCACGCTGTCTACGCACTTGCTGATACACTCGGACACGCGGCCCTACCCCTGCCAGTACTGCGGCAAGCGGTTCCACCAGAAGTCGGACATGAAGAAGCATACCTACATACACACAGGTTTGTGCTCACTTGCTTTACTCCACTTGATAAATACCTCAACTTTGAGGTGCTTATTGGTAGTGTACATTAAGCATTTTTCCAGTAGGTAGAATTTGCTTGAATATCTAAATTTTTTTTTCTCCTGAAAATTCTGGCGGCTGGTTGACAATGGTCAATCAACCGTTAAAGCAAGCCGTCGTCGTATATATCCATTAGTTATAGTGTTTTTATTTTAAGGTTTTCGTAGAGCACAATACAAGATAAATACAAGAGCACAATACAAAACCATAGTTTTACACAGGTAATTCTTTATCTATAAAAGATAAACCAACGTATTATTTTTTACGAAAATCATTAAGCAATGAGCTCAAACAACATTGTAGCGGATAAGTGTTCATTTACCTATTTGCACAAGTACAAATGTGGTGCATTTTCCAACTGCGCAAAAAACATTTTCGTTTAAAGTGATTATATTCAAGGACTTATTGAATAAGTATTGACAAGACACAGTTTCAGTTTCTGTTGTTGCATTTTGATCTTGCTGTAGGTACCTATTTGTTGGGTGACGAAAGCGAACCGCCTGTAGAGATAGTGAATTTTGGAACAGTCCTAATCTGGTAACATGACCTCAATAACGTACATAAGACTTTTTCAGTGCTACTTAGGTTCGTGTATTAGTAGTTACAATCTTTTTAAAAAGAAGCTTATAATGAACTAAACACTACTAAGTAAAACTTACGTAAACATAGAACTTTAATATTTTCTACCTCGTTATTTAAGCTAAAAAAAAATCAAGTAATAAAAACTAAAACCCAACTACGAGTTAAAAGGTATAAACAAGACACCACAGACAGACAAATTACAAATCCGGAGTCACACGTGTTAGGGCATAAATCGAACAGATTACGTGTGACTCCGGATTTTTAATTTGTCTGTCTGTGGTGTCTTGTTTATACCTTTTAAGTCGTAGTTGGGTTTTAGTTTTAATTACTTGATTTTTTTTTTAAATTCTTTTGGGGTTATAATACATATATTTTTGAAATGTGCTCATTAAGCCCTTTCATTTGATACCCAACATGGTACGATTAAACCATATTTAAGGACCTCACTTTATGTCCTCTAGAGGGCGCCATTTTTAATTTAATGTGTCTTCACATAGCCTATAACCAGCGGTCAATCACGACGCTTCTAACGATACCTCATTTGTCAAATTGTGATAAGTGGTTTGGAAGATAGGAGGGAACAGATGAACATACATACATACATATATATATACATACCGGTCAAAATCATAACCCTCCTTTTTTCTTCGCCGTAGTCGGGTAAAAAGCTTGTTTTTAGATTTTTACCTATATGTATTTAATTCGGTAGGTACTTTTTGGAATTAGAATTAGTTTATATATCTGTTCTTACCTTCACTTGTAAGGAACTGGTCACGATAAATAAAAAAAGCCGAATCACAACAGGGCTATAATGTTTAGTTGAAGAATGCCCGTGACAACCTTAAGGGCTCCATCATCAAACCCTGGACATCACCTAGTGTATTATCATCACTTATCAATATACAAAGTGTGAAAAAATTAACTTTAAAAAGTTTACCATCTACTGTTCTAAACTGTATGGGACAGATGTTTTTTCGGTCCCTTGCCAAGTGCTTGAAAAATGGATGATGGTAATGGGAGTAACTGGAAACATGTAGGTACGAACGAACCAAGTAAAAGCAATAAAGATTGTGAAAAGGTTTATTAAACAATAACACTTTCTTGTAAAATAAATGAAACAAGGACTAAATTATATGGTGTGTTCCATTCCAAGTAATGTGAAACTCAAATTATTGTGACAACTGTTTCATGTTTCACGTAAGGAAGTGTCAGCGCGTCCCCTTATTACACAACTTTACGAAGACCTATCATTTCATTTGAAACTTTCATTGCCACTTTAAAATGGATAACGTCTATCACCAAAGAGTTAAAAATATATTATTATTAGGTCGTTTTTGTTTTCAGTTTGTAACTATGCTTTTTATATTGATATAGTGGATTAGAAGATAAAATTAGCCTAGTTTCTGCAGGTCACTGATTAGTCAACTACTATATCTATAAAACCATCGTTATTTTATACCATGCTGAAAGCTTAACTGTATTATGTTGTTATCATCAATCTTCAACGAAGATAGACGCAGATCTAACAAATAAGACTTAATGAAAAGGTGCTCACAGCAGCTACGGCATCTAAATAAGTCAGCTTGGCGGCAAAAAACAATATAGCACGTTTTATTGCGATTAATAAATCCGATATCATTATTTTACTCTTCACCGTCATAATTTCAATCGCGTCGTCCTTTTTAAGAATTTGTATCATTACCAAGTAGCTGTTAATTTATTTATTCACATAAAATTTTACTTTCTCAATTAGTCCTCTGCGATACCCACGTACGTTCGTGTCGAGCGTGTAATGATAGGTAATCTCCAACGATTGCCCTTTTAATCGGAATGACAGTAAACAGCTGCTGAAGACGTTATCCGACTTTATCCTCGTCGATTTATTAAGCTGTATAAGTACATGATATAGTGTTATAACTGAGGCATAGCCTAGACTTCTCTACTGTAAAACAAGTTCATTAAATGGACAACATATATGCAGTCGCCCAATAAAAGCAATCACGCGACACATCGCAGACGATGCCTTGGGAATTAAATATTTAAATGCTGTGCAATTACGTTTTCGACGGCAAATCGCAGCCCGTCCACTGCACTTAATGAATTTCCAATAAGCAAAAAATATGCACTTGCAATGCTCGACAGTTTCAGAGCTTTCGTCGGTTCGTAGAGCTTTACGCTGATTAGTACCTAAGGTGTTGTTTCCAGAAAGGGTAATATTCCTAATTTCTAATTCTCAAAAATAAATACTTTGCTTCAAACGATTGTAAAAGAATGTGTGAATGAGAAAAGCCTACCTATCACACAATGGATACATGTTGCTAAAAAAAACAGATGAACTGTAAGAAAAATAAATGTCTCATAAGTTTTTCAATGGTCCGACTTCTTCCAGTAAGCTCAACGAGACGAATTATAGTAGCTAAAAAATGTGGCGGACATATTTGTCTTGGCCGGAGACATCTCGTCACGTCTCTGCCCTGTTCCGAATGATTTACAGCGGCCTTACATGGTGCTCGTCCTCCCGATAAATGCCTCATCATCAATATTCCAAAATGCGGCTCGGCCTGCAATTAGCCGCGCAGCCTTCACAGGCCTTCACGTGCACGCCGATCACGGCACAAACAAAAAGTAAACTTAAATCCTGTTCTATCTATAAAATGACATTTGCATTTTTTGCTATAATTTTATTCGTAAACTATCTTTGGAGATTTTGAGTAACTGGTCAGGTAAAGTTGCCAATGGTTTTAATGTTTTTTATTGAAACGTGATTCATTAAACAAAATAAATAATGTCATGATGATCCTTCTGTCCTTAACCCTCCGAATAATAAAGTTTTATGAAACTGGTTGGTGTTATATCGTTATATCAAGCTACAAACAATTATCGTTAAAGTTAATAAATACCGGTGTACAAGGCGATGTTGCATATTAAATCAGTTCGGAAACCTCACCATAAATAATAAATAGCCAATGATCCACTTATACAAGCTTTAATTACTTGACGAAGTGATACGTAATGTTATAAGTCGTTTAGGAATTAGAAAATAACTTCGATAAGTAAGCTCTGCTGTGATGCTATGCTATTTGATTGACATAAGTGCCTACCTATTTTAGGTGCATTCCGTTAAATTCAAAACCATGAAATGCTTTTAATGTTTTAAATATCCTGTTTATAAAGCTGTAGAGCCACCACCAAGAGGCACCTGCTAACTCTTACTTAGAAATTGTATTTAAAGTATTTTAAATGGCGTAAGTTTTTATTAAGAACTAACCACTGCATTTAATTAGAAAAGTCTTAATAGCTCGTAAGCGGTTTAAATAAAATATTAAATAAAAATAAATTCTTTTGTTTTAGGTGAGAAGCCGCACAAGTGTGTAGTGTGCTCCAAGGCGTTCAGCCAGAGCTCGAATTTGATCACACACATGCGCAAGCACACGGGGTACAAGCCCTTCTCGTGCGGCCTTTGCGACAAGGCCTTCCAGCGCAAGGTGGACCTGCGCCGCCACCGCGACTCGCAGCACGCGGACGCCGCCGAGCCCGCCGCGCTGCAGGTCCCCCAGCGCTACAGGTACTACGGCGACGAACCCTCGGCACCACTCACCCCACTTATCACCAATTAAAATCAATCTGTGTTCACAGCTGCAGCAATACATGCCTATAGTTCCACTATTTGTACAAATATGTATCTTTATAGATACAAAAATATTCCTGACATGAACATGAACTTTCACTGAAAACTGCACTGCTCGCTGAAAGCAGTGCAGTTTTCAGTGAAAGTTAGTACGGTACAATAGTCGGTACTTATTGACTCTGACGATGAAATCTATTGATGCGAAAGCTCTCAAAACATCTTTAAGTATGCATGTAATCTACAAGTCTTACCTACATAATATCCTACAGAGTGTTGCAGAATCAGAAGGTTGTATCTATGAGGAGTTGACTGTGTAAATAAAAATAATTGTTACCTTTTAGTGCCTTAAGAAAAGCCTGTGAAATGTGTTGTTACTTTACCATGGTTTAAAAAGAATTACGAATAATTCGATTAATATGTATAATTATGTTTAGTATGAAACACTAAAATGTTCCGTCCCTTGATACAGTGATATAATAAATATGTAATGGTACAGTTTTTTCACTATTGTTTGACAGCAACCAGGTAAACAGTAGGTAAGTAATATGTAGTCTAATAATACCAAAGTAAAGTGTCTTATTTAGTCGAGTGTGAAACGCTTTATTTATTTAGACTAGAACTAAATAGGCGTCATATATTTTAGTTTATTTATTCCGTATACAGGTGACCTATACGATATGTGGATCAAAACGCCACACGGGCCTTGAAATAATAAACGTGTGTAGTTTTAAAGATTAGTCTTTTCAAAATACCTAATATCATTTGCGCTTTTTAATTCTAAGCATTGATCAATCAATACTGAAACTGATTAGTTTCAGTTATTTCCAAGAGTTACAAATAAAGTATTATTCAAGTGATCATACAAACCACTTTACCACTCAAATGAGAAATTCACGTGTTACCACTCATTGGTCTGTCTGTTACCAAACACCATGCGTGGAGGCTAGTCCTCCCGGTCGTCTTACCGATTTATTTACGTTGCTGATAATACCTACTTAGGAACTATTAGCCGATGTTGTAATATATTTATATAGTTATTCATGTAAACTTAGGTAAGCAGCAACGTAGGAACTATTTAATAGCATCGTACCTACCTATGGCGGCTATATTACCTACCATGTCACCATTATAAAAAATGCAATTAATAGTGTATATTTTGTCATAATGCATTTACTTTAGGAATAAGTTGTGTTTTATAAATATTGAGAAATATAGACATACCTAATTCATTAGAGGCTATACCTAATTTCTTAAATGAGACTACACTAAAAATTTAACAGAAACACTATTTTTTGAATGTGTAATAAAAACGGTTTTATGTGTTTTATGTCAATGTAATTGAAGTGTGAAATTTTATGTTATTGTATAAATCAGATGTACCTTATTATGTTTAGATAGGTATAGCATACAGTCGCGTGTTTTCATTTGTAAAAGTTACGTTGTTACGTGAAGACTTAACGGCTAGAACACCAAAGAGAGTACAGCGGTCTGCGATGATTGACTCGTCCCTACCTTACGACTTGAATTGTGACTGAATAATGTGAGCAGCATTATCGAGGCGTTTAGAATAAGTATTTTATTAAAAATAACCTTTTTATATTATTAAAAATACCAAATTTTCACGGTAAAGTACTGCGGTTAAACCGTTTTACTACCTTTCAATGATTTGGACACACATATTTTAATATTGTCATCACCTGCGCTTAAAAGTGGAATCGTCAGTCAGTTTTTATAAGTTTGGTTTTAAGTTGTAATTTATTAAGGCCAGTTCAATATAAATATTTATGAAATATCGTGGATGTTTTATTTTAGATCCCAAAATCTGTAGGACTTCCAGCAAATATTGCAGTGATTATATAAGTAGGCGCCTCACATTTATCATGTAGATAGGTAGATTGATCATGAGTAGGTATATACATAGTTTTTGGCTAAAGTTTCGCCCTACTGTTCAATGAACAAATGAATTAAATAGCTTAAGGTTACTTACATATATTTATCAAACTACATAGAGGGTTCTATCTAATGATGTTCCGATTCGATAATTGACTCTACTGTTCTGGGCTACTAGCAATTACTTATTTAATAGCCTAGTTGGTCTAGTGCTGATCATGGGGTCCGGGTTTGATTCCCAGAGGCCCTAGACAAGTGACAATCGCTTCGAAAGTGTTTCGTATTTTTACAAAGAATTTCAACAGGATTGGTATAAGCTTTTCGATAGCTTAAGTCGGTCCTACACATTTTTACCTTTTCCATCATTGTTATCGCTGATAGAATGACACTTCGTCTATGGCCTCAGGTGGGTCAAAGTATTATTGGGTTTTTCCATCAGGAATTTCGCAGCAGCAGTCCGGAGCCTGCATTTGAACCCGATTGAAAGGCTCGCCCCCATTACAATGGTACTTAAACATAACTGGCGAAATGTGGGTGTACTATAGATACACCTCTGCCTAACCCGTCGGACATTACCAGCATGATTTAAGGTTACCTATGTTATTACGGTATGTTTTTCGGATAAGGTAACTCAAATCTGGATGGCTGTCTTTAATGTAATAACGTAATATAATATTAACGTAACGTAATATTTCAGAATCATCAAACAATTTCATACTGAACTACCTACTCGTATCTACTAAAGCACCAAAATTAAGTCAACAATCAACTGAAAGATATCGACGCCGGCACTAGACGCCTCCATGTAAACAAACAATTACGGGATATGAAATGAACATTACGTACATGAGAACTAACACAAGTCATTCGGAATTAATCGTGTTTATCAAAGCATTTTCATTTCGTTTCCAAGAGGTAATGTACTAAGGAAATCAAAATAACGAGTGTCGCGTGATAGTTATCAATTCCGTTGTAGATAGGTATTGTAGGTGACACTAAAAGAATTTTCTAATTTGGTCCGACTCAATTATTTTAATAGCTGTCGAGACAAGATACATACTTGTTAGCTTATTCGTACAAATAGGTATAAAGTAACTCTAGGAATCAATTTGTTAATCTGAAGCGTCTGTTTACCGACCTATTTTCAATATTTTTTACCTACATAAACCTAAATAGGTACCTACGTAAGTAAGGTACTCCAGATTAAGTGCCAATTTCACCAAAGAAACTGAACTAAAAGAGTGCATTCAAGAGCTGTCAGTGACAGTATTCCACAATAATGATTTGAATGTCTACTGCTTCTTCATTATACCTAGGGTGGAATTCACCATGAAACTGACAGCTCTTGAACGCGGTTTAGATAATTATGTTGATCGCGTTCAGTTTCATGGTGAATTCCACCCTAGGTATAATGAAGAAGCAGTAGGCTCGGTATCAAAGGAAGTGGCTCAAGAGACCAAAGTTCTATCGCGGTAGAGAGTAGATTCTTGCAACAAGATTTATTATGCCTTTCTCAAAGTTTTCTCGTGTTTAGCGTAGAAACGGACCATTTACTGTCAATTTTTTTAAAACGATTTTGTATGGTTGAGTAAAATGAGAGGTAGGTACTAAGTATACCTACCTACTTTTAACCGACTTCCAAAAAGGAGGAGGTTTTATGTATGTTCGTCTGTAAGTATGATGTTTGTTTTTGTGTAAGAATAACTGTTCATCGATATTATCTTCACGTGTGGAGCGATTTAGAAAATTCTTCTTACAAGTTAAAAATAAATAAGGATGTGAATAGGAATTTTAAAACAACACCTATTTAAGGCCTGAATTCCTCTTACGCTGATGTCGGTCGCACGTGCGTATATACTTTGTGTTATATACCACCATACTGCGACGCCGACGTCCGCGGCGCGTACTACGTTGCTAACCGTACGCGACCGACATCAGCGTAAGAGGAATCTAGGCCTAACCATTTAAATTCATTACGTATTGTGTAATGTGACTAGTCAATACCTACATTAGGTAACTATCTAATTTTCTGGAAAATAGCTGACTCGCTGAAATCTACCTGCTGAACATAGTTGACATTTCGCCAGTTTTTTTTATAAACCTACCTACGTTTAACATCTATTAAGAAGGTACTGTAGGTAGGTTTATTTCGATTTATTTTTACCTACTTGTTTATCCGTGTCAACCCTTCGATACTTAGCAACAAATCTCATTACGGTAGTACCAATGCACAAGCAGCGCCTTGTATGGATTCTAATGTCGATGTCGATCCCTGCCTTACTCCTAATTGTATTATAAAATCGTAATAGTGGACGGTAAAGGGGTAGTGGACTACTGGGCGACTAACGCCTTGTCTGAGGAGTATACGGCTTCTGTGGGCGGTTTCTATATATTAGGATATCCAATGATATTATATTAACAGATACGTTATACACTCACAAAACAACCGAAAAAAGTGTTCCGCGCAGCAGCGGCACAAATACCCACGTTTCATTCATTTTACATTTCACTACAAGTAAAAATGTTACAATTGGAATGTTTTCGAGTCTTCACGATTGCGCGCTTATAACATATATGTTAATTTAATATCATTGAGGATATCCATAAACATTAGACTAACGTGGACGCTATATAGAAAGTTTAATTTATTATGTGGAATGCGGCTGATTTTACGAGATAAGTACCTACCCAGCCAACAACCAGGGTTACAAAAAAAACAGTTTTTTTCAAATTTTATAAAACAAATAGTTCAAAATGTTTTAAACAAGAGTTTTTTTGTTTTTTTTTACTTTGAGCGATTTATCAAATTTATTATCAACACAAATCGATCAGAACTAATATAATTAATGTCTAGACTATTTAAAAACAACGATGAGAATAACATACTAGTTAATAGTTATTACTAACTATTATAGAATCTGATCTGTGAACATACTTACTTTTTTTTCTAATCAATCTAAGTATGTAACCGATACTGAACCATACCTTACATACTTACACCCTGTACGTTGCGAATTGCGAATTACCTTATATAAAAGTAGGTATATTTAAATAAGAAAGAAGAAGTCCCCAAAACAATTGCGGGTCTTTACCGGCGACCAAGTATAGAAATATACCTACACAAGTAAAACGGACTGTGTTCAAATAAGGGGAATCCCCACAATAGTTGCAGAGAATTACTTACTTCATAAAAAATATGCCAAATCTAATAATCTTATCTACTATTTAACCTTTTTAATTTCTTTTCGAGCCATTTCAAGTCCAAAACATTTATAACTTTTCATTTATTTCCAATATTCGCTATTCAAATTTGATTTAAAACCATGTTTTCAAATTTGTTTAAAACATTGTTTAAAACTTGTTTTATACTGTGATTTTAAACACTTAATAAAAAACATTGTTTTATTTAAAAATGTTTTAAACATTGTTTAAAATATGTGTTTTAAACCACTTCTTTGTTTTATGCCAACCCTGCCAACAACACATTTTTTTTTTTATTTAATTATTAATTACTTCATTGTTGTAGGTGGTAGGGCTGCATAGGTTATTAGGTTATACCTACTATTTATTTATCGAATTATTACCTATAATAAAACACGGTAGATATGTCTACAAAAAAATACCTACAAACTTATATCTATGTCATCATATCTGACTTAGCCTGTTGCCAACTATGCTGATTATTGGTGTTGGCTTCCAGTCTTACGGAATCCAGCAAAATGACTTAGGGCGAATTTCACCAAACTTTTATACCGAGTATAAGTCTTATCCTGCGAATAAATTTTGAATTTTTTAGTTTTTCAATACAAAAACTGTCAGACACCATTTTTATTCCACGGATAAAAGATATCTGACTTTGGTAAAATCAGCCCTAACTGAAATAAATAGGTACCTACCTAGGTACAAGATTAACTGACCACTAGAATTATTTTGTTTCTTTCCTAATTCGATGGTTTGAATAGTCTATCACTAGGCGCGCAGCGTAGCGTTCGTAGATGCTGCGTAGACATCTCGTAGTCAGTGTCGCAGACCCTGCGTAGCATGTGTCGTAAACGCATCGTAGCGTTTGTCGTAGAGCTGCGTAGTATCTGTCGTAGAAGCTGCGTAGCGCGAGTCATAGACGCTGCGTAGCGTGAGTCGTAGGCGCTGCGTAGCTATTGTCGTAGACACTGCGTAGCGTAGGCTAAGCGCCAGCGCCAATCAACGCGCGGTCACTAAATTATATCGTTTTGATAAAATAGTAACCTATTACAAACACGAAAAAAGAGAAACGGTGCCTCACGCCACCAAACTTTGTAGCTTCATCAACTCATGAAAAATATTAAAACTAAGGCTTTTTTGACTACCTATTCATACTATGAATGGTCTGCTTTTTTTAACCGACTTTAAAAAAGGGAGGACGTTAGATAAGTATTCGGCGAGTAAGTATTGTTTTTATACTAAGGCTGATTTTAGAGTCACACTGAGCGTCGCTGAGCGTCGGCGCTGACGGCCCAATATGTATGATTATATATCATCATCCTGCTCAGCGCTGACGGCCGTGCCGTGCGATAATCATACATATTGGGCCGTCATAGTGGGCCGTAACTTAGCTTGGTTTGTTTCAACGATAGTACGTATTTTATCTAAGATTAAGTACTTATGTGTGAAAAAAAAAACAACTTTTAAGTAACCAAAAAATGAAACATATCTTTAATCTCGGAAGTCGGTGGTAAAAAAACAAATATAAAAACTGTAAGTACCCCCCAATAAATATGTAGTTGTGGTATGTACCTACCGTGGTACTGTAGTAGCTTAGATTATACAAATAATTGGGAAGTAGGTAATAATATAATAATCTTATCGTATTTTTGGAGAGTGGTCTTGATTTCATTATAACTAAGTAGGTAGGTATGATGTCAGTATGATGAACTTATGATTCTCTATTTGAGTCAAGCTTATGGGTTAGGTACGTAAAGGTACCTACGTTAGTAGTAGGTAGGTAGGTACAGAAAGTCGCGTACCTCTTTTCCCAATCCATTATTACTTTTGATGACCAACGGTGATGCGGAGATAAGAGGGGAGATGTTTTCTCCTTTCCCTTCCTCTTACCGTCATTGAATCGACTAGAAGAAAAGTAAATCTGATGCCAAATCTCAAGTTGGCGTTTGTATCTGATCGGCTGGCCAAAATAACGTCAATAAATGATTTTGCTGGTTTTGCTAAGTAGGCAATTATTATTATTACTTATGTAGGTACTTATAACATAACCTACCTACCTATTTCATACCTACGTATAAATATTTTAGATTTTAGCAATAGTTATGTATGACCACATAACGGACGGCCCCGGCCGGCCACCCACCACGATTGTTTAATAGTACCTACACAAATTTAAATACGGAACATCGGGCCCCCTGTGCGGCCATCACACTATTCGAGTAGCTGGAACTTATACGAACCGCACGAGCAGTCATTGTCAATAATACTAATAGTATGCTCGAGCAGTTGTAATAATAATGCTCGAGCAGTTGTTTTCGATCGCTGGAGGAATAGGTACTTACCTAGACAATTCAGCTTAATTGCAATAAGGAATTTGAGGAGTATTACTGCGGCAGGCCTGTCGACAGCTCGAGAAGTCTAGAGCCGTCAACGTATGTATGTCTTGCGACTGCTCGACCACATGACGGAAATTCTGCTGACCGCTCGGAGCGGTCGCTACTACTGAAGCGGTCTCGTGTATGGGTATGGGTATGTGTCAATGTAACGAAGATTGTAGTTCACTGCGACGACTATCTACGTACCTACTATCGTAGGTAGTAAAGAGGTCAGTCATGAATACTGCTTCTAGCTGCCCGTATACGTGGTAAAGGCTGCCCTGCCATATAGGTGAGCATCCCTTACCACCTCCCTACAGGTGAGGACCTACTTATCTCGATTGTATAGGTGTGGTTGTGTTACCCAGTCGGCACGCACAGTTAGGGGTTATGTATCAACTACTACCTTTAATTAATTCTAATTATAAAAATCCACAGAATAGAAAATACATTTATTTCGTGAATTTGAAATCAGTACCTACAATAACATTCGCTGAAACTATGTATGCAGTCGCTATGTACTCTACCTAGATTGTAGGTACCTAGCTTACTGACTGATGTTTGATACAACTCGGAAATACGCTGCTAATGTTTTTTTATTAGATTTTATAATACAAATTCGGAAATTAACTGTCTGGATTACTGCTACTGGTGATGACTTTTTGGCACATATTTGCGGACGCAATACAGACCGACATGACGAAATCATTGAGGTTCATGTAAGATAATTGCAATACAATAGCGCATTTATAACTTGTCATTTTTAACGACATAATATACCTAATTCATAATAATGTTCTCTATAAATATTTAAAGTACAGAACTGATTCATCAACCCCACTGAATTACTTTATCAACTGTACAAGTTATCAAAAGGTTATCATACAACTATTATATTGTTCATTGCCTTGTTTCATTTAAACATACTTATTAAACATTTGTCATAATATTATAATGTTATGCTTACAGTCTTTCATGTTTACATATTTGTCCTTTTTTTTTGGTTGTACAAAATGGGGTTCCCTAGACTTTCTAAAACTAGGTTTGTCTTGGCAGAGAAATTACATTACTTAACTAAAGATTTCATCATTTCATAACATTTCACAAAAATACACCAAGCTTTTTTTTCTTAATATTGAACGTCTTGTACCACATAATCTGTCACTAAATTTGTTTTGTATTTGCTCTTTACATAAATTAAGAAATAATAATAATTTCCCCTAAGAGCTTTCACTAAGTAATTGTTTACCATGTCCATAACATTATACCACAATCACCAAAATACTGAAAACATTGTTATTCATGTTGTAGGTAAGTTGAAAGGAATAATAATGTGAAAATAAAATATATACATCATATGGAACTTAATACATCAAAGAGAATTTGAATACTTTTTTCTAACAAATAAATCATCCTTTTTAAAAGTGAACAGGTATAAAGAATTTACATTAGTCACAATTAGGCCAGCAAATATACATGTGCTGTTACGTAAATGATTCACAACCTCCATACAGGAAAATATAAGTACAGATTGTACACAATAGCTCAGATTATAATATGTAACAAATAAAAACATGTAAACTAGAAGAAATCATGTATTTTCGTTTAAAGTGCATGTGACACTGATATCACAGGATTAACATGGTTGTAACACTAACAATTTAAAAAGCCATTACATCCTTAGTCATCCCAATTAACATGATGACAATCATGCCATATGAACGCTCCTTTAAGTGACTGGGGTGCTTCTAATGCCAAGTACAGAGGAGCTCGCGCTCCCCGCTCTGGGGTGAAGTCACCCATGCCTTTGGTCATATCAGTCATTACAAATCCAGGGTGGACACAGTTTATAGAAATGTTTTTGCCTTGTTCCAGGAACTGCCGCTGCTGAACAAATGTTAGTGCTGACATAGCCACTTTAGACACTTTATAATCTCCAAAATGGCCCGCAATTGAAACAAAAGAACTTTTACCATTTTTAGCTGCCCGTAAAAACTCATTTACAAAGTCTAAGATTTCTTCAACAGTGAGATCTTCTTTAACCAACGTGTCTAGCCATACTTGTTTACGTACATTAGATAGTAACCCCCAATCACTGCTAATGTTTATTATTCTGGCAGTGTTTGAAAGTAGGGGGTATAATATCTTTGATATTGACAACAAACTCATAAAATTCGTATCAATGAGTCTCTTAGCGTCTTCGTGTGATGAGATAGCCTTATCAAAGTCTAGGATGCCGGCGTTGTTTACCAAAACATCAATGCCAGAGTGATGTGTTGAAATATGTGTAGCTAAGTCTTGAACACTTTTCTCGCATGTAACGTCCAATATGTGGAATAGAGGTTTTAGGCCTAAGTCTTGTAATTTCTTTACGGCTTGTCGTCCTCTGTCTTCGTTTCTGGCCGTAAGGTACACAGCACCATCAAACTTTTGGCACAGTCCTTTCACTATTTCGAATCCTATGCCTCTGTTGCCTCCTGTTACTATTGCTACTTTGGTTTCCATTTTGTACATAGAAATTTAGAAACTTAATATTAATTACGTAGAAAATACTACGTTTTTATGTAAAAATAAATATTTATTTTATCAATGCGCCTAATGACATTTCGGTTTTCCGGTCATTTTTGACTTGACACTTCTTTGACGAGTGACAACACAGTTGACAGTGTTATCTTGACACTGAGCGTCCGTCCTCCGTCCGGAAAAGTGATTGTCAGTGGTAATAAAAAAAGCAAAGGGCCACTCTAGATAAACGCATTTTACAGAAATTAATGATTACGATTTATACCCAACTATAACGCGGAGAAACAGCAATAATTATGTAAGCTGGTCTACGAACAAATAATGCCACGCATAATGGACCACGGTTGTACATTCAGAGAAGATGGTCGGTACAGTCACGAGCAAAAATATGTATACACTCAGCAAAATTCAATAACGATTTTCTCATGGAATTAAAATTGTAACTTTGAGATGATAATTTTTTCATAATAATAGGGGTTCCAAAATACTATATTCGTAATATCATAAAGTTACAATCAATACAGTAGGAGAAAATCACTTTTAAAAGTTGCTAAGTGTATACATATTATTGCTCGTGACTGTACATCGAGCTGGTCGACTACACCAGCTCAATGGTACGGATTTGCAAAAAAGAGTATGATGCGGTGACAGATGAAACTAAATATTTTACTTATGTAATGCAGACCTATGATGTTGGCACTACTTTGCCAACAAGTGCTAGAAGGTTTTTGAGTCAGTACAAACAGCATTTTTAACTATTTGTTTATATTCTTTTACTCATTTCCCATTTGAAGTGACCTATATGCGGTAGTGGCGCCCTCATTTCAAATCGCTGTGTGAAAAACATTATGGTGATGTTTCTTATGACGGTTGAAACGGGATTACGAACCCTTGAATAGAGAATCATTTCTAGTGGTCTTAGTTCGAATATTGGTATTGCAATAGGGTGTACCATTGTACATATCTAAGTAATTAAAATATGTGATACGATACCGCATTTATGATTCGCCTTGCCGAAGAATTGTTTGGCAAGATATTCATGTGACTTTAGGCTATCTAACTTAATTACCGGACTTTGGTAACATTTTTTTCGTTTTTACCAAGTCTCCTGCGCTTTTTAGCCAAGATTAGACTACATAAGTAAGTCTCTATAGTTACCTAGGTACATTTACAATAAATGGTCTAAGGCGGCGTCCTAATTGGGAGCGATCGTACGATGACGCGATGCGTTTTTCATCTCACGATCAAAGTGGTCGTGCGATGACCTAAGGCGTTGTCCTATTTGGCGAAGATCGCACGATCAAACGCATCGTACGATCGTTAAGCATTTCATGTGCTCGCACGATTACTTGCGAGGTTCAAATAGGACACTGATGAAATCTGTATGTTTGAACTCATCGCACGACGAGAACCCATCGTGTCATCGTGATAGTGCGATCTTCGCCAAATCCAAATAGGACGACGCCTAATGGTTACTATGACACTGGTTGTTTTAATGTTGGCAATAAGCTGTTTGATAAATTACTTAGTGCGATCGCGATTTAGTTTCCAAACATTATGTAAACGAATGTTTTTTTGGAAAATTACTTTAATATCGACGTATAAAGTCTAGTTTCCGCTACAACTTCAAACATTTTTACTACTTTTTCAATAGTAGGGTAGACCGGGGACAATTAAAACAGGTCATGATTGCAACAACTTCAATTTCTCGAAAACCATGATACCCACGTGTGTGACGCGTCGTTCGTTACTTGTTCGGCCATGTTCGGTTTTGTGTTTCTTACGGCTCGAGCGAGCGAGCGACGCAGTTGTGCACAGGACGCCTCGAAGAATTTCGCGCCAAAAAGTAAGTATTCACGATTTTATAATTTTTGTTATTTACCTATTTAAATCTTGTTGTTTAACAGTTTTTCTTATTTTGGAGTATTGTTTATCTATTTAAGATTGGTTTTATTACTGTTGATTAATGTTAAAGTCAATATAAAACGAAATATTGAGTATTGAAGTAGAAGATGTGAGATGGGTACGTTTGAAACAACTTGTCTGTGGACGCTTGAAACGTTTCAAACGTCCCCCCCCCGCATATACCGCATTTTTACCCGACTGCACAGAAGAAAGTTGTGTTTTAAAAATAAAGGATTTATGTACGTTGAAAAAATACCATTTACCACTTTAACTCACAATCGCAATTATAAAATTACATCTGTTAGGCAATACAATAACTCCGACGACTAAATTTTATCTATTTTTTTTTAATTTATCTTTTCTAGAGATGCCCTGAACGAAAACACGTTACAGACAGAAGTTCCAAGAACATATTTGCATATCAGCAAGCATTGATAAAGCAATGTCGAAGAATTGATAAATGGAGAGAGAAGAGTCAAACCTATATAAACGGGTCAATAAACGATTGTTATGATTGAAACATTTGTATGATTGAAACCTTGTCATGATTGAAACATTGTTATGATTGAAACAAGCTGTTTTGTATGAGACTGGATTACCTTTTTTTTCTCCCCCATACAAGTACCATTACAGCGTAATAGTATATTAGTCTTTCAATAATGTGAAATAGTATTCAATGGCACAAATTAGAGCACTCAAATTATATAAATAAGAGATATTTTGAGTGGTTTATGTTGAAGATGTTTTTACATTTTGTAATTTTCGAAATATTAATGTTACGTTGACGAACTTATCACGACCTCAATAAATAATTTAGTGGTAAGCTTATATTGTTAAGACTGATTTAAAACCTACAGTAGTTCCTAAAATATTTTCAGTGTTTCAATTATCCCTACATATTGTTTCAACCATCCTTGGGATGGGGTCAATAGAACCACTCTGCCCCATCTACTTTAATAGGTGATTGTAGGTTAATTATTCGAAATTGAGATGTAAATTATGTTTAATTTAGGAACTAGATAACGACCCTTTCAGCGATATAAATACGAGGGATGTGGGTAGTATAGATACTTCACTGCACACGTTTTAAGTAAAATTGTTTCAATTGTCCCCGGTCTACCCTACGAACAATGATATTATATTAACAGTTATGTTATACACTCACAAAACAACCGAAAAAAGTGTTCTGCGTAGCAGCGGCAGCACACATACCCACGTTTCATTCATTTTACATTTCACTACAAGTAAAAATGATAGAAAAGAGACGGCTTGATGAAAAAAACAAGAAAAAAAGAGACAGCTAGTTTTGTCAGTTGCCACCAATCACCGAATGTTGGCATCACAGACTAACTTTAAAGAGACAGAAGGTACAAACCGCGCGTACTAAATTTGTACACGCGGTTTGTACCTACAACATTTGATCTCTACTGTTTCATTTGGCTCGATTATCGGCTGTGGGCGGGCAGCCTAAATATGGTGATAAAAAATAGAAATAGCTTTATTTTAGTATTCTCCGTCCTCCGTGATATATTATGGTAATGGTAAGCTATCTATATTTTCTTTTCCTGCACATGACATGTTTAATTTTTATTTAAGTATATCAATCATTTCATAAATAAAATTATTAAATAATACAAGGTTAGAAAAAAGGAAAACAGAACTGTGGGGTAACGATGACTTTACTGCCTACGATATTCGTATCTATATTTTTATTTTATGTCCGGAGTGAATGCGTCCTTGTCGTCCTCACGACAAACAAATGTATTTTCATCTCTTTCTTTTTTCTAACCTCCAAATAACAGAATATTAGGAAAATAATTGAAATATAATATTAATAAGTCGAAGTATATTGCGTACCTACGGTATGAGATCCCTTGTGTTTTATTAACTTTGGTATCATAGTTGGTACACTTACTAAATACACACGATGGCATTTTTTGATTTTTTTTGCTGCTTCAAATAAGCGTACGGCGACGAGTAAGCCATGCGTGTCGCAGACTAAAGTCAACATGTTACAATTGGGGTGTTTTCGAGTCTTCATGATTGCGCGCTCACAACATAATTATCAATATATAATATCATTGAGTACGAAGCATTCTGAAATCAACTTAAAATACACTAATATAAATTGAAATAACAGCAATTGGAAATAAGGATTTTATTAGACTCTACAGACCTACTTACTTATTTTAAAGTTTCAATTAATTTTTTGACATGCTACAAGAACAATGTTTGAATACTGGTCTACTAACGCCACTAGTAGAGTGTTTGACCGCGGATTAAGTTTGTTAGGTGTACGTTTGTTCGTTGTTTTACGACTGAGAGAAGTCGGAGGGTCGGAAGCACAGAACATACTTACTCTAGGGAGGTCGGAAGGGTCGTCTTAGGGGCGGAGTTCTAAGATTAGCTACTTTTTACAATGAAAGAAACAACCTTTTTATTTTTTTCTAATTTTCATGTTTTGGGTAGTTACTTATACTTAATTAAAATTTTAAACATTAATATGGAGATTTAATAGCCACTATGCATGTTTAAAAATGATGACGACAGTTAAATAAAATACGACAACTCAATGATTGACAAACATGATCCTATTGAGAGACTGTAATCGTTTGATACAGTAGGTATCAAATCTGTATCTGTATCTACTGAAAGCTAATCTCTGACCATCAAGTGAGACAGTGGTCAAACATGAGCCTATCAATAATAAAAGCTACAACAGTACAAATGGAATAGATTCTTTCAATTAAGTTCATGAAGAAAGCAGGCAGTGTTTAAAATTTAGCTACGTTTTTATAAATAATAAGAATCTTAAAATTCGAAATAATACAAAATCAATCTTATTATAATAGTCAAACAACTTGTATTATATAATGCAATTTTAACTACATAGGTACCTATTTACACAAATCATATGCACAATATGTATAAATCAGCAAAAGATCTTTGTTCAATTCATTCGTCATTCACACTAACTTAAATAAAATAGTAATGGCTACAGACTAAACTTAATCGATCTTTACAGCAGCATAAATTTTTCTTATAAATGTGTATGCTGCGAAGAATCCTATGGTGCCAGTAAGAAGCCAAAATGTTAACACCATGAGACCTGGAACAAAATATAATAATATTAACTCAAGCGTCAGCGCCGCCGCTCGCTAGTCTGCGCCTTAGGCGCGGGACGAACACTGATACACAAGAGGCGTGGCGCGGGCGAAGCGACGCGGGACGGTGTGGCGCGAACGTTGCGCCGCTCGCGCTCCTTTGATAATAAGCCTGCGCCACGTAGAGAGCAATTCCATTCAGGCGGAGATGTGCAAAAATTGATCAATTAGATTGATCGATTCCTGCATCTCTGGTGCCTACGATCTGGTCGTTTCCACCTCAGTGGAAACGCACCCTTAACTGATGACCTATTGCTGCTCATCTCAATGTGAATAAAGTCGGCAAGGTTAGCACCAGGACTGCCCAGAGCATGCCGGTTGTACACTTGAAAATCAAAACCTTAAAAAATGTGTTAATTAAAATCGTTAAGTATGTAGCAACATTCTAACTAGCAGAAATAAATAGTTAATTGTGGAAGACGCTAGCAATTACCTATTGTTGGAAAAATGCACTACTGTAAAATGAAGTGGGAACTCAGAACTTATGAAATAGTCTAGCAAGCATAGTAGTAAGTATATAGTTTGATATAAATAAAAGCTATTCCATTGCTGCAAAGTAAATTTTGTATATTATTACCTGTGTAGCCAATATAAAGCAGTGTAGGTATAAACTCTGTGATTTCCAATTTCGTGAAAAAGTAAAATATAGAGTATATTAAAATATACACAGCTGAACCTCCTGAGACGATAAAACTCTTCCACCACCAATGATAATCCTGCAAACCATAGAAAACATCAATAAATACCAATCTATTGGAGTCAGTTAATATTATTTTCGACAAACCAAATAAAAGAACATGTCATACCTCTCCACAGAGTTGGAAATATACCATAACAATTGATATTTGTGATACAGACACCACTAATATACAAAACACGAGGAATAAAAATCCAAAGAGATAATAAAATTGGTTCTCCCACAGTGCATTAAAAATGAAAAACAGTTCAATGAATACAGCTCCAAATGGTAGAATGCCTGCCATCAAAATGCTGAAACAATTTTTAAGTAGGTATATTATCACAGCATAACAAACAGTAAAAGTAGTAATTTCCCAATGTACACATTGATAAGGTTGAAAGTTGAGGTAAACACGATGGAATTGTGCTATGATAAACTATAGCATAGGTAGTTAATGATGTTGATATTGTACCTAATTATAATTAATTTATTAGACCCCGAATACTCAATCACTCAATAGTTTATTTTGATTTACCACTCTCAGTGATATACTCCATCTACAACAACAAGGAATTTTGTAACATGCATTCTTAAATTAGTCATGCTATGTTGTATAATTCGTACAAAATTATTAAAGTCTTACCAAATAAAGATGTTCATGTACCAAACTTGTTCAGGGACTTTTCTTGGAATAAAATTAGTTCTTACTGGATGTTGGAATGGTTGCTTCCGACACCCAAAATAATATCCCAAGTATACTAATGGCAATGAAATGCAGAACCAAAGACATAACAAAGCCATCATGGTCGAAAACGGAACCGCACCACTGGAATGTTTACCCATAATAAAAAAGTTTAAAAAGAAACATGTGCCAAAAACAACAGCTGGATATAGTGTCGCCGTCAGAAAAGCAGCCTGCTTCCATTGTTTTCCCTTCATAGTATTGTATAAGCGCGCCGAGTAATAGCCCGCGATGAGACCCATGAATACATAAAGAAATATAGCAGCAGTCATTAACGCACCCCGGCTCGCCGGTGACAACATGCCGAGCATAGCGATAACTGAAAAAATATATAAACTTATTAGTTGAGCACCACACTAAGCTATTAATTTATTACATAAGGCTATTAAAATAAAGCACTTTTAATATTTGTAGTTAAAATAAATTTTAATGGTAATTATTTAGTCACTGGCACTGATAAACTAAGCACAGTGTTCGTGGTTTTTCATAGATTTCAATTATGATAAGTTCCAAATGTTTAACATTATATTTGTAATGTATTCAAGTAGTTTGCTGTGCTAACTAACACCAATATTGAAACCATGCTTGTTTCACATTATGCAATAAAAAGGAAGCTAAATATTTCTGGTTTCTTACAGATTGTAATGAGAGCCATCAGGAAGACTTGTATGCCACTACCAATAACAGCAGCAAACAACATTCTTTTGGGTGGTGGGCGAAAAACATCTCCGTGCACTAGCTTCCAGCCAGTTTCTTCCATCATATCATCAATACTCTCATCTGAATTATAACGAGCTATATCTCTTCTTAATGTGCGTACCATTATCATTGTCAAAATACCTACAAATGCAAACATTTTTAATGTTTTTTTTTTATAGAGGCTGATTTTACTATTATGAAGGGGCATGTTAATGATGTAACAATTTTCTGTCATAAAATATTGTTTCTTATTACGTATAAGATTTATATTTTACTAAGATTTAGATAAGCAAAAGTGTAATAATTTACGTCTTATTTATTGAACATATTTCCAAGAAACCTTTAAAGCTAACAAAATGTAAAAAATGTATCAATTAATTACCTGATAAGAAGAACAACACTACAATAGAATTAACAATAGAAAACCAATGGATTTGTACATCTTTCATGCCTAAATATATATCCCATCTGGATGCCCAGCTTATATCAGACTCTCCCCATTCAACAGAATATGTAAAATATAACTTTGTGCCTGTGTCTTCATTAACCAGTTGCGGATTAGGATCCGTTGGAAACTGGCAAGAATCATCAACAAAGGTTAGATCATCTTTATCCACTGAAATAGTCTCCACTTCAAATCCAACAACTCTATAAGAGTCCCTGGAAACAAGTATGAAAATATACAATTTTGCAAAATTAAGCTGTTCATTATCTTTTAATAATTACAACATTTATTCAACCACTAGTATACTATGTCCCAATTGATTGAGCTCAGTTTTAATCCCTGAGAAATAGTCATTTGTCTAAAATTAAACCAACTTTAGCCCCCAACTTTTAACTACAAAATTAAATAATCTACAATGTGCCGCTACAATAGCGACATTAATTCAACACACGTATACGCTTTCGCGTATTCGTTTTATGAAAATATTTCAATTTAAACATTATTATTAACTGATTTTAAAATTCTTAGAAATTATTCCGACAAAGGATCTTACCAATAGATCGTAAGCCAGCTAGTAGGTAGCTTCATGAATGAATCTTTTGCACAGAGTGATCTCAATTTTGGTTGTTTTTATTATTTAATTTGTTTGAAATTTTTTTTTTTTTAATTTTCGATTGATTTTATTTTATTATAATTTTTATGTTTACTGGCCACTTTTTACATTAAAATTTAAAAAGATATATATATATATTTCATAGGTCCTGTACATATTCATAAATAATGATATAACAAAACAGAAACATACTTACTGGCTATGCTTGTGATATTTGAGCAATAGCTTTAAATGATTATTGATGTATGCTTTGCCTTTGGAGATAAAACCAAGACGATACCCTTGCTCTATTATTCTTTCTAAAGTGTCAGTGTTTGTAATTCTGGTGGCCACTGGTAAGTTATCAACAAGCCTGAAAGGTTCATGTGACAAGTTATTAAATTAGCAATATTTGACACACAAATGATATTTAAATCCAATGCAACTCACAAATGCACAAAATACTCATGTTCGATGCGGCTAGCCACTTTTTCAGATTCTTCCACACTCCAATTTATGGGGTTATTTTTATGGTGGCATAGAAGTCTGCACTTAATATTCTCCGCCATATGGACCTCATACGGAGTGTTTACTATACGGTCTCCACGTAACACCTCGCCTAAATTTTCTGATTTATATACAAATGTACCATTCTTGGGTAAGCACAAAGGTAAAGAATAATATTCATATGGAAGTTGTGTGTGTATGCTGGTCATTTTGACGGCTTTTACTTCAATTCTCTGGCCTTTTTTGAATTCCACAGGAGCCACCCCGGGTACATAGAATCCATTGCTATAGTGAATGAAGCTACTAAGTAAAAAGCAATGAAAAAGAACCTGAAAAAAAGAATACATTATATTTTCGACCAGTAAAAACGAGATTACCATAGTTGCGTTACTGGAATACGCACCGACAACATATTTTAATAATTATTACTCAGTTAAAACTAAAGGAAAATATAATCATTCTACGATCGCTTCCTTCGTCTCCCATCTGTCTGTCGTCTGTGTCAAGCTGTGTGTCAGTCAAGTCAATCTGTCCTGTTTGACGTTTTATTTCGCACAAGTTTGACGTTATGGCTTTGGCTTCGTTCATGTTTTTCAGTTTTACTAATAATTTTAAAATAATAACAAATGTTTATCTTTAAAATTAATTGAACAAACTATAAAAATAATGGTTTCCACTAAAATATATGCTTGGCTAAATTATTTGCTTCTAAAATGCCAATACATTCCCCTGTAAATACCAAAACCTCTGGGGGGGGGGGGGGGCACTGAAAGAGAAGGGCAATTTTGGAATTCTGGAAGTATGTGTGCATCCTGTGCATCCTGTTGGAGTTGCGTTTACACCAGAAAACATTCAACATGTAGATGTTTCGAAACTTGTCACATGAAACAAATCTCTTGTTTTGCTGAACTTGCGTTCGCACTGAGTAGACATGTTTTATAAAGAGATTTGTCACGTTTGCGTTCGCACTGTTGTTTGTTTACGTCAAATTATGTCATGCAACTTGTTTTTTTGCTTGATGTTTAGTGTTAACCGAGTGAGTGGCGGTAAACATCCCATGTTTCTAACGAAACATAGAGTGGTCCAAATTATACACGATGCCTAGAGAACTTTGGCAAGGCTTTCCACGTTTGTGGAATACAAAATGTGTAAACTATTAAAACCGACCTAAAGTGTCAAAACCAATCTTACAACATGTTGAGAAAACAGATTTTAACATGTTTTTATTTTTATTTGAATGTTTCGCCAGTGAAAACAAACGATCACTCCCCGGATAAACATCCTCGCTGCACCCGCACGACTCTCGCTCGCCCCTTTCTTTCATTCAATTCAAGTTCAACATAGTATTTTATACCAAGTGCGCCGCCGTCGCCCTATTTAAAAGTGTAATTTTATCGCCTGCTACACGGTCGCCAACCGCGTCCCGATCCAGACAGAGGTGACTTGGTGGTATACAACTATGTAGATGATGGTTTACTAGGTACCAAAGAAACAGCTCTGCCGGTCGCCAACCAAGGTCACCTCTGTCGGGGACGCGATATATTACTTTACTCTATGGGGACGCGGTTGGCAACCGTGTAGCAGCTAGCAGGCACTATAGTTTATTATCTATGGTGCGTCGTTAGAATTATGAGTAGTGAGCACAGCCATGGGGTCTCAACTTGAACAAATTATAATTAGTCTTGAAAAAAAATCATAGATGGCAGCATAAGTAACAATTTATGAAATTAACAATCACTAAAAAGCGTTATACGGCAAATTTTGGCTGAGGTAATATTAGTAAAAATCAAAACATCTTTGTTTAATGCTGATTTATGTATTTACACTCATAAATCTCGTATTTTCAACAAAAAACTTAAACTAAACCGTTTACTTCAATTCGAACCCTTAGAATGATAAAGTAGCCATCTGTTAATCATTTTGTTGAGAGCTCTTTGCAATAGATGGCGTTTTATTCAAGTGACGACAGGGTCATTTTAAACTTGTGTATAAGTCGTTTCTTAAGGAAAATCAAACAACATTTTTTTTTAATCTAGTACTTTACGTAGAAATATAAAAATTTAACACTTAGGGAGAAAAAACGTAAAAAAAGGAAGAAAAACATCTAGGAGTCTTGTGTATTATCTAGGCAAGACTCCTAGATGGCATTGTAAAACTACAGTCTCTGGCAATTAGTGAGTCGCTGATGCTGCCATCTGTTAAAAAAATGGAGAGTGAAAAATAGCCAGCTCAATAGTCAGACTTAGGGTGGTGTCATTTCTTTGTATGGGATTGGGTATCTGTACGTAGTATTATAATATCTGTGGCACAGCTAAGAGCAAAGAGTATATTTTTGTTAAAATTGTACAACTCCGAGAGTATATGTGTTCTGTGCTCTTGAGTAATGTTCTGTGGTTCTGTGGCATATCTGTGGTCGTTAGTCTCCTAATCACCCAACTCTGTCTACGACCCAATCAGTATCTCATACTTTACTCTATGATCTCTAAGTAGTCTGTGCACCCAATATTCGCAGGGAATACCTTTAGTTGTTTTATTTTTTTTTGTGTTTTTTTGGTTATTTCGAGCCTGCAACAGACTGAGCTGCTGTTCGTGTTCAAGTTATTATAAAAGTGATCTTGTAGGCCAAAGTTACGGAAGAGGTTAACTACACAGCATCATGGTGCAGGTGATTGTTTTGAAGTTTAGTTTTATGCCATGTGATTACAAAGTAGTACAGCGTACACGTACATTTTTAAGGGGTTATTGTATTATTGTACCTATGGTATCGGCAAAAATAATCATTAACGGTATTGGTAAAGTGATTGGAGTGCATTAATTAATGTCATTATTATTTTATTTACAGGCTTCAGAGGAAATGGAGCAGCCTGACCTGCCTCAAGCTGTTAAACTGCTCAAAGAAATGAACACTAATGTGCAGCAGGTGTCACAGCTTGTGGACAACATGCTGGTGCGGGTCAAAAGTGGAGAACTGTCAACAGATAAAGGTCTTAGTTTTCTGGAAATGAAATATCAAATGCTACTTAGTTATTTAATAAATTTAACATATATTGTATTAAGAAAGTGCTCTGGTGAAAGAATAGAATCTGATCCATCAATTGAGAGGCTTATTGAGATAAGAACTGTTCTTGAAAAAATTCGTCCCATAGATTCAAAATTAAAATACCAAATTGACAAACTTGTTAAAACTGCTGTTATTGGTGGCACATCTGAAGATGATCCTCAAGCATATCATGCTAATCCTGGAAATTTAGTGAGTAAGATAAATGAGTCTGCTGAGGAATCTAGTGAATCTTCAGATGAGGGAGAGAACAAAAAAGATAAGAGCAGCAAAGCAAATATTTATGTGCCTCCTAAATTAGCTGCAGTACACTTTGATGAAAACACTTCAAGAGTTGATAGTGAAAAGAAGAACAAGGAGAAGTCAAAGAAGCAATTCTTAAACTCAAGTATAATGCGCGAACTGCGGGATGAATATTCTGAAGCACCACTGGAAGTGAGCACAGGAAATCACGTCAAGCAGTCAATATCTAAATTTGAACTGGAAAAGACTGAATATGAAGAAAATTATTTAACACGTCTGCCAGTTACAAAAGCAGAGAAAAACCGCAGGAAAAAGTTATCAACAGTAGGAATGATTGCTGATGAAATCACAGGTACAAGCAGTGGTCGCCAGACTCGGAAACACAAGTTGAAGTCTAAGAAAGGTAAAGGTTTTAAAAGAAGGCGTACTCAATGAGACTAGACCCTTGATTTTATATAATTTATATGAATGTGTTGAATATATCATAACAATACTAGAAAAACAAATCACTTCATTAAAATGGCAACTACAGTTCCCTATTATTTTAGTAATTTTACAGTGATTGTGTTAATTATGCTTTAGTGAAAACAATTTGTTAATTAGTTTTTTGCAATGCATTATTTCTGAAAAATAATATTTCACCTAACTGAAATACTAATAACTGTTACAAAATTCAAATACTGTAAATACTCACATTTAAATTCCAATCAGTATATTAAAGGTAACATAGATAGCCAAGATAGGGCACAGGGTAAATCTCATTTAAACAATAAGATGCTCTCCCTATTTTAAATAAAAGTACTATTCCAGGTTACATTAAAGATATAAGACATTGTATATTATCAGAGAAAACTATCCGTTATACATAGGTCTTCAACTAAAATACTCCAATTTTATGACTACCTCTTACGGCCTTTTTCTATCATGTGTATTTATAGCCGCGTTTGTGTATGGTCCGTATCGTATGCGAACAGCTCGCATCATATCGTTGCGTACATACTGTTCTTGTCATGCATGCCACACACACGCGAGACGCGGGTAGTTTTTTTATTGCTGCGAATCCTCGTCTATGTGAGGCAAGCTCAGGTGTGGTGCGCACCCGGGTGCGAACCCGCAATACAAGAAAAAGGCACTTAGCATTTTGGCATAGATGCGCGCACGGCGACAGTCATATTGCCATGCCAGGTCGCGATTTAAGCCTGCTGCGCTATGGTTATACGCATTGTCTTTCCGTCCATACACGATGCATGAAAGTGCATCCAGACAGCATTCGATCGATTACATCGACCGTTAGGGCCAATGCCGTGGTGTCTGCCCTGCCCATATAGTAAAAAGTACTGTGTCAGGCAGCTAGATTACCGGCGATATACGTCGAATGTTTCTAACCAGCTTCAAAAAGGAGGTTCTCTGTGCACACACAATATCAGCTGCTTCTGCCCGCGACTTAGTCCGCATGACATTTCGGCCCTGACCCACCTGTATCGCTGAGCATCGCCCGCCCGCGCTATTTCTTCGTTTTTACTTAGCTTTGTTGTAATCAAGCCTTCCTCAAGAATTGGGCTAATAATAAAAATATTTTTTTAATCCGACTGGTAGTTCCAGAGATTAGCGCGTTCAAATAAACAAGCAAACTCTTCAGCTTTAAGGCTCGTGCAGACTAGCGCGAAACAATAAAATTACCGGTGTCGCATCGCGAGACAAGTCGCGCTAGTCTGCCCGAGCCACGAGTATTTTAATATCGAGTATTTTACCTGTAATGAGCTAATCCCGATGAACATGTATGGAACATGTTTTAAGGGCCATAATATCGATTGGTCGACGTCGATTGACCGCATTCTGGTCAACCTTACGTGAAATGATAGTGCGTAGGTTCATGGATACTTTGTACCAGAGATTTTGCGGAAGCAGATAATTATTATCACAACCGCGGATGCGGAAGCGGATATTTGGAGGCTCACATGATGGAAGGAAGGATGCACATGTTAAGTTATTTTTCCAAATGTCACGGTGGCATTGTAAATTCTCTTTTTAAATAATATATCGGCTGCAGAAATTTCGCTTTACACACAATGCGCACTGTATAATCACAATTTCACAAAATCACTCGAAAATTTAAAGGTTCAATAAGCGCAACTAAACACGTTATAACAATGTTGTCACCGAACGAAATCTACGCTTCTATTGGTCAATGAGCACGTGCGTACGGCACGCGCCAGTCGCCTGTGCTACATCCGCATCCGCATGAACATCTGCATTACTTATTGCGGATGCGAATTGCAGATGCAGATGTCCAAATCAATGCGGAAGCTCCGCAGTTGTAGTATCCGCAACATCCCTGCTTTGTACGATAGTGCGTAGAGCACGTCATGCCTCAAGAATCAAAATGGATCATATGTAGAGCACATGCCTCATTATGGATCATACGTTGAGCACATGATACGTAGAGGATTTTACCATATAGAAAAGTTCATACTTAAATAAAAAAATATTTGCCGTCAAAGGTTCCGAAAATTATTTTACGTCAATTTTGACTAGTCTAGTACTTAATAGTTGCGCCTCACGGTTTCACCCGCCTTGCCGCCTGGCCACGGGACAGGCGGCGCGAACGGCGGCGCGAATGGCGGTGCGGCGGGCAGTACATTTTTATTACTAAGGCTCCGCTGTCCGTCCGTCCGTCCGTCTGTCACCAGGCTGTATCTCATGAACCGTGATAGGCAGTTGAAAATTTTACAAATGATGTATTTCTGTTGCTATAAATATTTAAGGGCAACGGCAAAAAAATCACGTTTGTTGTATGGGAGCCCCATACAACAAACGTGATTTTTTTGCCGTTTTTATAGATAATTGTACGTACGGAAGTTACGGAACCCTTCGTGCGCGAGTCCGACTAGTACTTGGCCGGTTTTATTAACTTGTTTTTCAAAAAAATCAAGAATCAAAATATTTGATTTTACATAAGCCTACATGGGCTTTTATGAAACGTCAGAAGCTAGGTGCACGGTTCCAATTGGTCGTTCCCTATTGAGAAAAGCCGGCAAGAAACTCCATGGTTAGGTACTCTTTTAAAAGATAATTTGCTTTTACAATATTTTTGAATTACAGTGTTAATAGTTATGGGACGACGGTGTAGGCCTTTCAAAAAAATTCTGGGAAAAATAAAGTCTACAATCCACTAAGGCTACAACGTTCTCACATTCACAAGGTAGAAAAGAATCTATATAAGATAAATATGAAACTACAAATAAAAACCTATTTAAACCAAATGATATGATTGCCATTACTACTGTAACAAATCTGAATAATTAACATGTCGGCAAAAGCCACTTATAAAGAGTTGAAATTGAATTGTTGGTATAAAATTCCAAATAATATAATTATGTATGTCAGGGATGAATGTAAAAATAAACATGGTAATTTGGGAGCGGTTAATAGAATCTTACACAATTATGCCGTTAATGAGGTACCAGGGAAGCCACATGTGCAGAAGGAATTATTGCCAAACTTCCTTGTCTTCAACGTAGTCTTTAATCTTATAATATGCTTTTTTGATAAGGACA
Organism: Lithophane semibrunnea; assembly: GCA_947363905.1. Classification (NCBI taxonomy): domain Eukaryota; kingdom Metazoa; phylum Arthropoda; class Insecta; order Lepidoptera; family Noctuidae; genus Lithophane; species Lithophane semibrunnea. Next base: position 12,450,846 of record OX376189.1, on the reverse strand, counting down.
CGTTTGACGTGGGTTTTGAACTTACCATCACTAAGTTCTGTAACCGACTTTGGCAACTTATTATAAAAGCGGATACTGTTTATATGAAACGACTTACTAGTTTTAGCTAATCTAAATTTGGGTATCACAATTTCATGTCTACTACGTGTATTTATATTATGGAAGTCGTTTCTTTTTTTGGAGAGTCCTATGTTTTTGTCGTAAGACGCTTCGCCGTTCGCACCGCGCGAAAATTCGCTGCAGCGGAATGTCCCGTGGTCTAGGCGGTAAGTCTCGATCCCGTGGGGAAAAGTATCCTCTGTCCTAACTCCTAACCCAGGTCATGGTCTACCCATGTGCCAAATTTCATCCAAATCCGTTCAGCCGTTTTAGCGTGAAAGCGTAACAAACGAACATAAAAATCTATTTTTTTCTCTTTATAATAATACTAAGATAGAATATGTCCTTCATAACATTCACGTTGAACCAATAGTTTTCGAGATACTTAAAAGGCTAATAAATAAATAAGAAAGTCTCATTCCTATCCTATTCTAAATCTGTGCGTATAGTATTGTAAATGATGTTTTTATGCTCAAGAAAGCAGTTTTATATCCGTTCTTATTTTCCTGGGCTATTAAGCTATCTCTTGAGGGTGCAATGGCATGACTACAAAATCCAGACTAGGCGACTACACAAACACAAAATAGTCTCGTTTGAAGTTCACACTTGTAAAATTCACTAAAATCAGTGTACTTCTGAAGTGATCGAGACTTCTTCATTTCTAGGCGATTACGCGACATTTTTAAGTCGCTTACTTGATGCTCAAGTAGGTACCGGGACAAATGCCTTCGCTTATGCAACAAATCAAGTTTACTGCGGTTGGTGACTTCAGCAAAAGATAAGTAGCGCGAACTGCTTTTGCTCAAGCAATGATGCCAAGATACGGCTGGCCGGCTTGAATCCATCACGGGCATAGCTGCTAACATCCTCTGCACAGCAGCAATCGAGCTTCCTCAACAACCACTACAAGTAATTTATCATCGTAAGTGAGATCTTAAGATCATTGACTAGTGGCACTATCGGCCAGTCAGGCGCAGCCCGTACAGTTTCCAGTCGTCAGTCGTCACGATCGGACTGTACAATCCTGAATTCCGGGCTGAAGTCCTTCAAACATTTCCTCTTTGTTAGGTATGTACCTCAAAGAACATTCTGAACTATCTAGTCTCAGACCAACAAATTTTTTGTTGATCTGAGTATGTAGTAGATAGCGTTGTATTCTTTTTTTTGTAGGTAATGACAATTTGCAAGGTATGTAAGATTATGGTTCCGATTCTGTTGTTCACAAACTAAACTGAATTTAAGTTCAGTGCATCTTTTTCTTTCTATTTCCTTAAGAAAAGCACAAGATAAATTTTAGTTTAGTCCTATCAGCGCCTGTCACTACTCCAAGTTTAGATGTGATTAAAAACTTGCCTACTAAAATTACGTTAATTTACGTCAGGCGCTGATTAATTTGACAGGGCTAAACTAAAATTTATCTTCCGTCCTTTTCATAATGAAATAGAAAGAAAAAGATGCACTGAACTTAAATTTAGTTTAGTTTGTGAACAACATAATAAGCACCCATGTATAATAAACCGAGATTATACCATAATCCAGTAGGTATTGCTAGTCTGGCAATGGTAACCATGAAGCAATCGCTTTTTAGGGGAGCATAAACAAAAAACACAAAGTTTAAAATTTCATTAAGTATATTCTAAATCATGTTCTTTAAAAGTTAAGTAAGGATACGACAAAGTCAGAAAAGAAATCGATGATGAATTTGTTTTAAATACTTTACCAATAAGTTTGTTTTAGCGTGCTGAACATTCTGATTCAGAAAATAATGTGTTATTTGAGTCCTGAAAATGGATTTACTTTAGGTACCTAATGCGGTAATGCCTAATGTATTTCAGAGAAAATATGACAAGAGGTGTGAAAATTATTTTACGAAGGTACGTAAGTAGGTACCTATTACTTACTATGTAGGTACCTACGACATCATTTCTTTGGTAACAATAAGTTATTCGTAAGTTCTGTTTAAATATGTATAACTACTTATTGTATTTTTTGTTGTTGTTTGTGTTTAATTTCATTTTTGTTTATTTTTTGTATGTAATAATAAAAGGTTGCATTAATTTTTGGTTTCATGATTTATCAACGATTTTGTTAAAGTGGGGAAAGTCTTGGAGACATGTTGATGGATCAAAAGATTGATAGCGGAATAATCTCATGTGACGAATGTGTTCAATTGGTGTGTGGGTATCAAGGCACTGGTAGTCGCCACGCGGCGGTGCAGTGCCGTGGTTGTGGGTGAGGTCCGAGCGGATCACGCGGTTCAACAGCCAGGTTGGAGATGACATGGTCAACTGAAATATTAAGTACCAAAATTTAAGCATTAGGTAGGTAATACAGCAGGTGGTACCTACTTTTAAGATAGTGGTGAATAAATATCAATGTTTATTATAAAATGTATTAGATATATAACTAAATATCGTAATTTTGGATTGGATTATGTCGATCATCATCATAATAATCAGCATACTTCCTACTGACAGTTTGCGGCTGAGCAAAGGCGGTTCTAAACTGAGCCACGACCGGCCCATAGATCGCTGCAAATTACCTACTGCTTAAAAGGGCACCAACGAAGTTGCTAAAGGTTAGATAAGCTATCGCCTTTGATGAAGTAATTAACGAAGAAAAAGAAGCTCCCGCATGTCCTGCTAAAAACATTGTCACTTACGTACGACACAATTAGCACATCATGGTAAAATACGAGGAGCCCATAAATAAAGTTGATTCAGCAGTTGAATAACATACCGGTTTTGTAACCGCTGGGTAAGGGTTCCTGTAATCATCCTGTTGAGTGGAAAGGTAATCCATCACTCCGAAATCTGCAGGAAGTTGAGCCAAGTCTGCGTTTTTCATTAATTTATTTCGTCCTGGAGTGCTACATAACATAAAAAGAAATTAAGTAAAGTAGGTATAAATACTATACATAGGGATGAACAGGGAACTATCTGCTGATTTAATTAAAGTAAGTGATGTGGTAGGTACATTATACATATATACCTATATATCTAACAACGGGCAGTCGATGTTTAAAGGTTGGCTATAGGATAGGAAATCGTTATTTGGGTTTGATAAGTTTATGTAGAAAACTTAAAATAGTAGCCACGAAAAAAACACCTGGCTAGCTGAAGCGTTTCACTAGTCTATCAACAAGATTTATCCTCAATCCGATTTTTCCACTGACTCATCTGACTGGTGAAACTCTGCAGCTAGCCAGTTTTTTTTCGGTGAGTTTCAAAACCCATGGCTCATGTAGACGGTACCGCAGCTGCACCGACACCGCTTCGTGTAACCATGTAGTAGACTGAGCCCCTCGCCGCCGCCGCGTCGGTCGCCGTTCCGTCTCCGCTTGATTTTGCCTTAATCATTATCACTCTATGTAGGTACTACCAACTAGCCAAAAACAAACCAAATTAAATACCTACTGGCTAAGTGCTCCCGTAACAACTTCCAACCGCTTCTCTAGCCTTGATGTCACAAATGACCTTCCTGAAACGAATGAAAAGCCCGCCAAATCACCGCCATTGTTCATAGACAAGGTTAGCAACATCCAGCCACTCTATGATATGCTGAATGACACAGCCGCTGATCACTAGGAAATCAAGATCCTACGTGGAGAACAAGTGAAAATACAGCCAAAAACAACAGAAGCTTATACTAAAATCTACAAGGAACTAAAAAAACGTGAAACTGAATACTATACCTACAAACCCAAAGAAAAAAGGAGCTTTCGAATAGTCCTTAAAAATATCCACCCGTCCACTAACACCAACGAAATAAAAGTGGCTATTGAAGAATTAGACCACAAGGTTACAAATATTTGGAACATAAAGGATAGAAAAACCAAAACACCGCTTCCACTGCACTACATAGATCTCAAGCCAAACCAAAATAATAAAAAAAATTACAACATTAAGCGCCCCCATTGCTGCGTTGTATTTGAACCACCTAGACCAAAAAGAGAGATCCCCCAATGCTCCAACTGCCAAAGATATGGACACACGCGTAGGTTCTGTCACCGCCAGCCCAGATGTGTGAAGTGCGCTGGAGCACACGCTACCGTTGACTGCGCGAGGAAAGAGCGATCAGATAATGTACGGTGCATCCTTTGTGAAGGGAACCACCCCGCAAATTACAAGGGCTGTTCGGTATATAAGGAATTGCAAAAAGTTAAATATCCACCGCTGAGACCAAAAACCCAACAGCAAAGACACACAAGAAAAAAATGCCGGGTCAGTCAAATATAGCCGATATGAAAGTGTTGGCAATAAATCATATGCAGAAATAATATCCGGTATACCAACTATAGAAACCCAGCATTAACATATGCATCTGGAAGGCAAATGGCCTGTCACACCACTCAGAGGAGTTAAAACTTTTTTTATACCAACGCAATATTGACAATGTTAATATCTGAAACACATTTCACTGCAAAAAGCCATATGGAATTCCCTGGATATAAGCTTTATCATACAACACACCCTGATGGGAAAGCACATGGAGGATCAGCTATAATCATCAGAAGTAAATTAAAACATTACGAATCAGTATCGTACTGCAAAGCATCAATCCAAGCAACAACTGTCATAGTTGAAGACTGGGTAAGCCACGTTACTGTGTCAGCTCTCTACTGTCCACCGAAACACATTATCAAACAGGAAGAGTTTAGCGAGTTCTTCAATTCCCTCGGCGATCGCTTCATAGCTGGCGGGGACTTCAATGCGAAGCATAGCTATTGGGGATCAAGATTAACCCTCCCTAGGGGCCGAGAGCTACTTAAGACTGTTGAAAAACTAAAAATGGAAATCATATCAACAGGTGAGCCCACATATTGGCCCACTGACAGGAAAAAAGTACCTGTCAGAAGTCTATTAGACTGTACAGAAGTCTATTAGACTTCTGTGCTAGTGTGCTGTTAAAGGTATCTCGAAAAATCACTTTCAGTGTCAGAGCAGCTATGAGCTATCTTCGGACCATTCACCAGTCTTAGTTACCCTATTAAGTCGTTTCAAAGAAACTCCAGAAACCTGAGTCCTTCACACCAAAAAGACAGATTGGGAAGTATTCAGATCAATGATCGATCAGGCTTTGACGCCTACAGTCAGTTTAAAAACAGAAGATGATATAGTAGCAGCAATAGAATATTTTAATAATTCGGTCCAAACTGCTGCCTGGCAATCTACTCCGAACAACAAATTCAATAAAAACAAGAAATCTATATCTCAAAATATACTGGATAAAATATCTGAAAAACGAAAACTTAGAAAACAATTGCAACAATTTAGATCCCCTGATGATAAAAGTAAATTAAACCATGCTGTTAGGAAACTCAAAAAGCTTCTAGACAAGGACAGAAATAATAGTGTCCAGACGTCTCTGAGCAACCTTGATGCTACAGCTGCTACTGACTACTCACTGTGGAAAGCTACCAAAAAAACTTAAACGGCCTAAAACAGTGTCTCCCCCACTACGGAAAGGCAACGGATGCTGGGCTCGAAGTGACGAAGAAAAATGTACTACATTCGCAGAACACTTAAAAGGAGTATTCCAGCCTCACTACTACGAGGGGCCTCCAGAGCACAAAGAAGAAGTTCTGCGAGAGGTTCTGCTGGATTGTGATTCATCCACAAGCCCTGCCATAGCGTTTACGAAGCAAGAACTAATAAGAGCTATAAATAACGTAAAACCTAAAAAAGCCCCTGGATATGATTTGATAACTGGCAAGACTCTGCAGCAACTTCCAGATTCAGGCCTAACCTTCCTACTTTCTATTTATAATGCTATGTCAAGACTTTGCTTTTTTCCTCCCCAATGGAAAACAGCTAAAATCCTAATGGTTCCTAAACTAGGCAAACTTCTTGATGATCCGAAGTCATACAGGCCTATAAGTCTACTTCCAATAACTTCAAAAGTCTATGAATCGCTCCTGCTATTACGTTTACTGCCTATAATTAAAGAAAAACAGTTAATACCCGACCATCAATTTGGGTTCCGACAGAGACACAATAGATCAAGTCCACCGGCTCGTTAGTAAAATTTATAATACATTTGAAGACAAGGAATATTGTGCTGCTGCATTCCTTGATATCTCTCAAGCGTTTGATAGGGTGTGGCATGAAGGTCTCCTCTATAAAATAAAAAACAGCTTCCCAAACAACATCTTCCGAATTTTGATGTCGTATCTGAGGAATAGGTATTTTTTTGTGCAGAGCGGTGAAGCTTTATCAAAGGTTTGCCCTATTACTGCTGGGGTTCCGCAGGGCAGTGTGCTTGGACCGATTTTATATTTGATTCACACTGCTGACCTCCCAATATCAAATTTAGCGACTACAGGAACTTTTGCGGATGACACAGCTGTGCTGGTCTCCCATACTGATCATAGAGTGGCATCAGCTATGCTACAAACATGTTTGGACGACATAGCCCTCTGGCTCAAAAAGTGGAGGATAAAGGCCAACGAGACCAAGTCGGTAAATGTCACATTCACTAGGAGGAAGGATACCTGCCCACCAGTGCAGTTAAATAGAGTACAAGTGCCTCAAGCAGAACATGTCAAATACCTGGGTTTATACCTCGACAGACGTCTTACTTGGAAAAAACACATTTTTACAAAACGGAAGCAACTTGGACTGACACTAAGAAAGTACTACTGGATAATCGGTCGAAAGTCACAATTACACCTAGAAAATAAAATCCTACTATATAAAGCTATAATCAAGCCTATATGGACCTATAGCATTCAGCTATGGGGAACAGCAGCACACTGTAACGTAGAGATCATTCAGCGATTTCAAAACAAGTTTCTAAGAACAATCACAAACGCCCCATGGTTTGTACCAAATGAAGCTCTACACCATGATTTAAAAATACCAACGGTCAAAGAGGAAATAAAAAGCTATATCAAATCGTATAAAGAAAGAATAACTCGGCATCCAAATATCCTGGCAAACCACCTAATGGATAAAAAAGGAATACGCAGGCTAAAACACAGAATTCCACAGGATTTAGTCGGACAACCTATGTAGCTTGTTGCTTCATATATTCTAGGTTGTGCCCAAAGAGATAAGTAAAAGAGGGATGGATGTGTCATAGGACGCATACCAAGCGTGACATAAAACACTTCATACAAATTACTGAATGTCCTAATAAATAGAGACAGATTGTAAGGAAACAGATAAAAAAAAAAAAAAAAATGTAGGTACGATCTGCGGCGGCGGATACCCGGGTTTTAATATTTGTAAATTTTAGAAGTCAGTTGATAGACTTTGATTGTACCTATATAGTGCGTGTATGATATTTTTTCAAATTAAGTATAAGGAAGGTAAGCCGACAGTAGGATAACTTCCGGGTAGGTAGTTCCTAAAATTGTAGATTTCGCTGGGTCAAACCTAATTCTAAGTACTTACTCTGTGCACGGATAAGATGTGAAATTTACAAGTGGCTTGAAGGCATATATCGGGTCAGTCTTCGTGAATATCTGTGCTAGCATGTGGCGGGTTTCGGTCATACTAGTCCCCTGGTCCTCCGTCCCCCAGCGATTGTAGGTGCTGATGTGGTTACTCAACTTGTCGCGATATGCATAGTTATCTTTTTTTTCAGCATGTATAGAGTAGTCCCAATTTTCTACTTTTGTTTTTGCTCCATACGTATTCCTGGAAAACAATATCTGTTGTGGCTTTTTCGCCATACGATTCTTAAAATGCATTTTGACGAACCCTTTTATTTTGTGCGAAAGTAATATAAAATTTGCAAATATTTTCTTAGTTGGAAAACCTTGTAGGTAATGTCACTTAGGAACGTCACTTGTTTTTTTTAGGAGGATTAAAAAACCTTGATTTTTTTTTTTTTTTGCCTCTGCGGCATTAAATACTTATTAGACTCAGCAAAATAGTACATTGTGATACGAGTACCGCTGAACAGCCTATATAAAAATATAATTATGTTATTTATACATAATACACAAATGGGGATATGGTAGTGAACAAGTGGTTCGTCGGGGCGGGTCAAGTGGCCTGCGCGCGTGCCACCCGCCGCCGTCTTACCGGAAAAAAGCGCAAGTCTCTACTAATTCAATGACCCACAAAATGTATCCCACAGACGTTTAGTTATGGTAAAAAAAAAACCCATGGGCATGCATGGGATTTTTTTTACCACGACACAACAACACAATCTTGGAAATTCGAGCATTATTTTGATAACCTTCTTCACGATAAATAAAAAACCTACTGGTTAAATACATGCGAGTAGGCGGCCGCCAATGTTACTATGAAAATCCATAGGTATTCGGCCGAATAAATTACTATGAAAACTCGTAGTCGTGTAATTTAAAAATGCAAAGAACTTTCACTTCGACACATGGCAACATTGGCAACCAAGGAGTTAAGTAAAGAAGAAACAAATGAACATATTGACCCGTGAAAAATTATTGTTGTTCGTCATTGATACTGGAATTTATAATCAACTAGCTGCACCCCGCGGTTTCACCCGCTTAAGTCTCGATCCCGTGGGAATATCGGGATAAAAAGTATCTTATGTCCTATTCCAGGTCATGGTCTACCCCTGTGCCAAATTTCATCCAAATCGTTCAGCCATTTTAGCGTAACAAACAAATAAGCAAACACACACTTTCGCAATTATAATATTAGTTAGGATAGTTAAGTTAGTGGATAGGTACACATCAAGCAATAAAGCTAATTAGCTACACATCAGCTACTTATCATCATTAGCTACTTATCATCATCATCATCAGAGATCAGCGTAAACTGGAAATGTATAGCTTGATGTGTAGCCGTGTGTACACACACAGTAAGTAGGTACTAGTGAATGTTAAGTCAAAAGCACGCGTGTTAAATATTATATAATGCACTAGCTTCCGGCCGCGTGGTATCTTGATAGAAAGTAGCCTATATCCTTCCCCGGGATGCCATCTATCTCCTTGCCAAATTTTATCAGAATCCGTTCAGTGGTTTAGGCGTGAAAAGGTAACATACAGACAGACCGACAGAATTACTTTCGAATTTATAATATTAGTAAGGATGTTTTTAGTATAGGTACCTTGATGGCTGGGTAGCAATGTTTTTATGTATGTGTTCGGTACTTACCTATAAATTTGTTACAATATCTGTTGTGTTATCTTGTAGATAGAAAGTGCTGCTAGTGTTTCGCTACCTTTAAGATTTGGACCTAGCCCCTTGTGCAAATGGAGTACTCGGTGGCACCACCATTTCGTTATTCAGGGAGAATTTATTCCTCCACTTTAATTCTTCGTCTTTCACATGAATACTTTCTATCGCACACGTAATAAATGCTTCAAAAAATTCTAAAAATGATAGTTGGATATCAAGATCCATAATTCTATCTCCATCACATAGGTTCGGAAATATTCTTGAAAATATTCGTATAATAGTTTTGCTGGATAAATTGCCAAAGTTGAAAAGTTTCAAGTTTTCAATGTTTTCATTTATTTCAAAGGGTTCAGGGAGTTCATTATCATCTGCAACAAAAAGTAACGGAATTTGGTTTTGTTTAGCGCTTAGTGAAAGGTATATATGTTTTAAAAGTATTATTTACCAACAACAAAGGTTAATTCATCTCCAAAAATATAAACATTACGGCCTAGTGGCATGCATACGTTGGGCACTTCCACGAGGTCCGGTTGAGGACTTTCTGCGCAGTGTGGCGGACGACGGACGGCGCAAAGAAAAGTGCGCACTGTGTGTGGCTCTCCCAGGCTACGGTACAACTCATAGGTTGCTCGCAAAGGTATACATTTCCCATAACCATTTACCAAATGACCTTAAAAGAAAATAACATTCTAATAAAATATACTTTTGTAATTTAGCTTTTTGGTTGTGTAAACTTTAAAAAGATTTCTCCAAACTGCTTTCACCCTACCTCTTCGACGACTAGTTCCCCGTAATATATCCCATTCCATAAAAGTTCTGAAAGCACTTGCTAGAATTGTATCAGGTTTTGTACCTGGCAATTCTCTCTTTGCATATAATTTACTGGCAACTGATATCAGACTATGTAAGAACTGCCAAAAGTATACTTTCTCGAACGGGTTATGCGGGCTTCTTGCGAGCCATTCAGGATTCTGGTGATATATTTTGTCAATCTCGACAAGTGTCAAGCCTCTCTCGTGAACATTACAGTCGTAATACAATTGCCATAAAAACAAGCGAATCAGCACAGGCGTAAATGCTATTTCTTCGGTGTTGCATATGGTCGCATACTTGTAATAAATATTCAACAAATCGGTCTTATAACACTTTAATGTCTGGCGTAACGAACTCTCCTCAAACATGATCAAGTCTTCGATATTTTCTAGTCTATTTGTTTCTTCTAACGAATGCTCCTCTTTTCCAATTGTTTGTGGAAAATCTTTTTCTGTCAGTTTATTATTTTCCAAGTAGTCATTTATTATATTCGTTCTAATTTCAACTTGTTTATCTATATTTTTAAGTGCGTGATCTATATGATATATAAGGCCAACAGTACTGTCGCATATGTCAAATTGGTAGGGTTCATTTACAGTAACAGTTTTCTTAGTGTCTTGAGGGTATTTGGTTTCGGTACCATTAGAATTTAAGGGTCCTAAGTTGTCCTCAGTAAAAAGTTTTCTATCTTGGATGATTAATCCATTATTTGTGACAAATTTTCCTACGCCATGTTTTTTATTTTCTTTAAACTCTCCCTTATAATGCGATCCTAAGCCGAGTCCTAGATTAAGTACACCATACCCATTTCGCCGACCTTTTTCCCACATCCCTCGAAATGCATTTATAGATGGCAGTGCCATGGTGTTATTATAACAAGCTTCCCATATGTAAATACCATAACCGGACATGACTCCATTCTGCCACCCTCCACGGTAAAACTAAAATAATAAAAAAAATATTAAAGATATTGTTTGACAATAGAACTTAGCACATGAATGAATTTTGGCTAAAATGTCTAAATTATCTAAATATATATATAAATAAGTTTTTTCCTAGTTGATCCTAAGGGATACAAAACGTTTTTTTTTTGCCGCTTTGTTTTCACTCTCAGCTTTCACTAGACAGACTCTAGTGGATCGTTTTGCACACGCCGAGAATTCAAGACCTTTCCGAGCTTTGTTTTTCTTACCACGTTAAAGGTCGGGCGGGGCTATTTCGACTGTGGGGTAATTCTATCTACTGAGAATACTTATGTATTTCAAATGGGTGCGTCTCATTATCTTATAAAGTTATCCATCTACTCATATTATAAATACGAAAGTAGCTCTGTCTGTCTGTCTGTCGATCTGTCTGTATGTTACCTTTTCACGCCTAAACCACTGAACGGATTTCGATAAAATTTGGCAAGGAGATAGATGGCATCCCAGGGAAGGACATAGGCTACTTTTTGTCGACATACCACGCGGGCGGAAGCTAGTTTGGTATAAAATGTTTTAATTTCAATAACGTTCACAAGATGTAATAAACGTGAAATATACCAACTGTTGATATCATTTCTTTACTTATACTATAAGTACCTACTCTAAAACTTATTTCGTATAACGTTATTGGATATAACGTTTATCTAATCGAAAATCATTAGGTCTATCGTTTAATATATATATATTGATAGTTACCATCATTATGGTTAACACCCTGGTTCAGAGTTTAGAGTCCCACTCGGATAGGTTAGGTTAGAAGGCTAAGGCGAGAGCGGCCGCCGAGCGCCAGATCCCCTCTATTGTAAATTGTATTGTATTGAATCGTTGCGGCGCTGATTTGCTGGGCTTTTTTTTTCTCCTCCACCTATCGTTATTTCTCCTGGCAAAGTTTATTCTATTTATATGTATGTATGTAAGTATATATGTATTGCTATTTATCCTTTTTCGAGTTATCTATCCCGTATGTTGCACCTGCCATGTTTTTCTCTGCATCACCCTAAGGTTGACTGGTAGAAAATGCCTCAGGCATTAAGTCCGCCTTTGTACAGTATTTTTTTTTTTTTACTTGTGCATAAAGTTTTAATAAATAAATAAATATTGTTGGTGAATCATTTGGGTTAGGTTAGGTTAGTGCCATCATTATGGTTAACACCCCGGTTCAGAGCAATCCGACTCGGATAGGTTAGGTTAGAAGGCTAAGACGGGAGCGGCCGCCGAGAGCCAGATCCCCTTTATTGTTGGTGAATAATTTGGGTTAGGATAGGTTAGAACAGGAAGGCGAGCGAAGCGAGTTTTGCCGCAGTAGCAGCCGCTGAACGCCAGATCCCCTCTGTTGTAGGTGAATTATTTGGGTGGTAGGTAGGTAAGTGTACCGTGTGGCGTGAGTAGGTACCTACGTGATAATGATTATTAAATTAGTTAAGAACAAGTTAATAAAACTTACGTCATGATTCGGCCATACCATTAATCCTTTACCTTCCCTCTCGTTTCTATCCCATTCTCCTTTATAACCACTTAGTTGGCAGTATTCTCTAGATCCATACCCGTATCGTTCATTCTAAATTAATATTTTAATTAAGTATTATAGAATCTGACAAAATAAACCAGCTCTATTTAATAAAGTGCTCAGTTGGTCATAAACTTCTGGTGGGTCTGGCCACTACAGTGGCCACGCTAAATAAGTTACTTAGTTTACACCATGTTCATCATTCGGCCATGTTCATGTTCGTGCCGGTTCATTTGGTTAAAGAGCGTGCGAACAGATTATGGGTAAGATACAGAGGCGGAACTTAGCTTTAACTTGAAATCACGCCGAAATGCACTGATTTTATTATTTACTTATGGCCCTACCTACCTTAAATTTTATCTTGCTCGCACCATACTACTCACGGCCTGAGTGAGAACGAGACGGTGTGTGCTGGCGGCTCTCAAGCCTCGAATAGTTTAGATACATAATTGCATTTTTTTTTTCTATCGAGATTTTATGTAGGTATTTAAGTAATGTGTTTTCGTCAAACAGGACCTAGCATCAATCCTCAACTTTAACATATTTATTTCAAAATTAATGCTGCAGTATTTTCGGCATAACGGAGGATCATGCTAAGCAATTGCAATGCGCCCTTAAACTATTGGTGCCTTGGAGCCTTCTGCTCAGTCCTGCTCTGTAAGCCCGCGAGCAGTATCGTGTGAGCGAGATGAGCACCTTAATTGCGTTATACCTACAGTCCTACACGACCAATCAAAACTGGAATCGGTTCGAAACAAATGTCTAATCTGTCTTGAGCAGATTTTTTTTCGAACTTATGAACTTATGAAGCGATCGTGCAATACAATTAGGGTGAAGGAGTGAATTTGAGCTGAGGTATCATGGACTCTTTAATAAACCCACACCTAATATTGCGTAACACACTTTCAATCACAATCTGAATGATTTTGAAGGATATTGCTCACTTTCCGTCCAGCGCTCGGCGTGGTGGTAACACGTCGCGATCTGGTTTGCAATTGGTCAATCGTCATCCTGAAGATGCCTTGTTGAGAGGTGAAACACGTGTCGATTTCTTACAGGGTTTTTATGACTCTTGAAGAATAGTCAAGCGGAATAGGTTACTAAATCTGCGTCTATTGTATTGGATATTGCTAATGCATTGTTTCATAAATGTTCGAAAAAAAACCTGGTCGACAACGTAACTTACGAACAATGTATGAAGCAATGGATTAGACATTTGTTTCAAACTGACTGTCAAAATGAAAGACACTCAGACGATCGCTACTGTAAGTGTGTTACGCAAATACACCGCCGGAATAAATATACCTAACTGTCTACACGACACACACAAGTGGCTATTTTTTATGTTTGACTTTGGAATGACTTTACTCCAGGTGTATTACAGTACATTTATATTATACATACGTAGATCCATTGCCCGTCATATGAATTCTTAAAGTCCTTAGAATAGTAGATAACTCCTTCTCCATGCTTAGTACCACAATGCCATCCGCCAGTGTAGGAGCGTTGACTGCGAGAGTCCACGTACAGACCTTTACCGTGTCGTAGGTTCCCGGCAAACTCGCCTTCGTACCAAGTGTCATTTTTCCAATGAATTGTTCCTTTTCCGTACATTTCATTATTTTGAAAATGACCCTAAAATTAGAATCGGATAACCCTTAGTAAGTGAAGTCAAAGAAGGGGACTTTTATTTTTAACTTACTAAATAGACGGTTCCGTCGGCCCATTGAAAACGACCTTCGCCATGCATACATTTTGACGAAATATTTCCTTCATACATATTGCCGTTTCGGAATCGTATAATAGCCTTTTCATCAGGACTTGACCACCAAATAGTTTGAGACAAGTCGTTCTGTGAATAATGAAACCGGCTAAGTAGATGATCTTCTCGAACTTGAGCAAACAGGCAGGTACCTAGTTGCCACAGAGGTTTATTATGGCACCATCTCCACACAGTGGTATCATCGCGGCGAGAATTTGATGACATGGCGGGCGAGACTACCGCCCTTGGAGATGGCACCTTCGGCCTTAGTACATAATATATAGATACTAGCTTCCACCCGCGGCTTCGCCCGCGTGGTATGTCGATAAAAAGTAGCCTATGTCCTTCCCCGGGATGCCATCTATCTCCTTACCAAATTTTATCGAAATCCGTTCAATGCTTTAGGCGTGAAAGGTAATATTTAATAATAACATAACATCACGCCTGTAATCCCTAAAAGGTTAGCAGAGATATACCAGTACAGTACATTTTGCTAGTTTTGTTGTTTTGCAATCAAATGGGGCCCAAGTGACTCCTGGCTCCTACCAAATAATTTTTAACCAGTGTGGTTCAAAATGAGTTTCACGCTCGGTTTCAACATAACTGTCATAGTATAAATTAACATATCATAATAGTCATAGTGAAACTAACCTAACCTTATGGAAATATATTTTGGAATGTTCAAAAACACCATGTTCGCGCTTGATTTTGACTTAGCGGCCATAGTATGAATTAAATAATACCCCAAAAGCTTTCACATGCCATAAGGTACATCACTGTTAAAGCTAACCTAACCTAACCTAATTTTTGAATGTTCAAAAACACCATGTTCGCGCTCGATATTGACTTAGCTGCCATAGTACGAATTAAATAATACCTCAAAAGCTTTCACATGGTATAAGTCAAATCACTGTTGAAGCTAACCTAACCTAATTTTTGAATGTTCAAAAACACCATGTTCGCTCTCGATTTCGACTTAGCTGCCATGGTATGAATTAGAAAGTATCACAAAAGCTTTCATATGGCATAAGTTACACCACTGTTGAAGCTAACCCAACCTTATTTTTGAATGTTCAAAAACACCATTTTCGCCTTTGATTTCGACTTAGCTGCCATAGGATGAATTAAATAATACCCCAAAAGCTTTTATATGGCATATGTTTCATCACTGTTGGGCATTTGGTCCAGACTCCATACATCCGTGCCCGTGGTCCTTTATACTTATATTATTTATAAGAGTATATATTATACATATAGTAGTATAAATTGCGATTTCATTGTTCACCATCACATTTACATTATGATACAAATCTTGTACTTAGTTCTAAAATATTTAAGAATACAGGTAATTACCTCACCCTGATCATCAACTCTTGAACGGCTTCGTTTCGGCGGTTTTGAAAGTCGTCGTGGGGGAACTAAAAATATATAGTAGATTATTCACAAATGGGATAAAGCAGTGTCTAATTAAGTCGCGAGCGCTGTTTTGAATCCCAAACGCCACGAATGATTCTAGGGTGCCCGAGCGCAGCGAGAGAGCTATGAGTTAACTCTTGAGCGAAACGAGGGAGTAAGACTAGAATAGGGAATATGCATGTGATTCAAATATGGGTCAAATATTTTTTTCTATAAACTATGTTACTTCAGAATTAAGCCTCCATCAATATTTTTGAATAAAATTTCTTTTTGAACGAGAAATTAATTTTTAAAAAGTCCCAAAAAACTGTGGGTAATTCAAATACTTGAAAAGGCTAAGAGCGGATGTGACGTAACAATCCGGGCTATCAATCAAAATGTCAATGTCAAGTCAATCAACAAGTGTCAAGTCAATGTCAAACGCTCATAGAAAAAGGAGTGTTTGACGTTGACTTGACAGTTGCTTGTCTGTTTTCACGAACTGTGACGTCACCACACCAAGCGCGCCAAATGGAGAGCGTTTAAATAGCCCGGATCGGTTGGATATTTTTAAACATTTTTTTAACTACTTTAAATTGCTTTTTTGCCGTCGAATTTTTTTTTACTTTTATTTGACGATGTAAACTATCGAATAAAAATATTAAAAAAATACATGCATATTCCCTATTCTGAGTGCAGCGAGGGATTCAAGTTTACCCAAGACGAAGACACCTTTATCCCCGAGGAGAATTACTCTACTTTTCGCACCTACTGCAAGGTACTACCTAATAAAAACCAATTCGATTCTCGGATTAGTAGGTACATACAGCGGCTGGGAATATGTGTTACACTATTCAGTTATTTTGGACTTGGCCATATTCGGAAACCCTCCGAATATGGCCAAGTCCAAAGCCTGCCGCCTCGCTAGGAAGAATGTGAGGTTATTTGGGAGTTCTAGAGGGTCTCCTGAACCCTCCACAATAATTGTTTTTGGAGCCTTAGCCAGCAATCCCGATCCTTTTACTTGACTGCCCCAGAAGGAGGGCACTGTTTATGCAAAATTTAAATTATAGGTACTTACTTACACATATACAACATGTTTTTGATTTCCTTAAACTTTTAAAGAATTGCATTACAGGTAGGTAGGTACCTACTCATCATGAACAACTTTTAATGGGACCAACACAAGAAATCTCGACTTACGAACAGATTTTTTCTTTTTGCCCAAAATTGTAGTGTCGCTAGATGTCTTCCCCAAATCCAGGGAAGGATGACGAGAGCTGTCGTCTGCTTTATGTGGGTGAATAGTTTCCCATGACTCTACGATGCAGTCTAGCATTGAATCGAACATCATTGTTATCAATTCCTTTCTCACGGAACCCTTGGGACGCACTACCACAGAGGCGATAGAATCATTTGTTAATGCTGCATTGGATAGATGGCCTTGCGGTATAGACCACGTTTCATAGTCCACATCTAGTCTTTTGTGCACAATCAGAGAACTGTCACGACGTATAAGTGTTCGCTGTGAGTCGACATAAAACATGATGCCTAGTTCTATATAATTTAAGTACCTATATGGCAACAAGCGAACCCAAAAATAGTAAAAGTGAATGTTATAAATTGAGCCACTATCCTCTAAACGCGCAGACAAATCAGCAAATCAGTGGACAAAACAATTGTCATTATGACAATGAGGAAGGAAGAGAGGAAGCATTTTTTTTCTGTTTTATAACTAAATAGATTTGTATGTTTGTCTATGCAGTATGCATCATTTAATTTTTCCATTTGGTTGGGAAGGGATCCCTAAAAACAATCTAAGGAGTTACTTTGCTTGGTCTGTGTCTGTGTGGTAAGGGATCTCACGCACTAGACCCACGACCACGACAAGGTAAACTGTTGAAACCGATTCGAATCGCGCACTTGTTCGCAACGGCCAACCAGCCGCAGGCCGCAGCCCATACGATAGGTATAACACTAGACGGCCACGACTGCCCGGAGTCGTGGCCGTTTAGTGCGTGAGATCCCTAAGTTGTAAGAGTAGGACTTATTCCAAGGGTAGAGTTTGAATAGATGCTCCATAAAACAGTATGCTTTGTTTGTTGAGCAGAGCAGCCTAGAAAGCAAGGAACAAATACTCACCTAGCAAAGGTCAGCGACTCAGTAAATATCAAAGTACTTGCGTAGATTGCTGTTAACTTGTGTTAATATATTTGTAGTTAATTTAATTGTACATAGACAGTCATAATGTTCCCACTGCTCGGACACTTGGTCATCTGTGAGGAGTGGGCGCAGCCCATAGAAATATAAAACTTTCATATATCCATGGCCCGGCCCGATCACGCTTCCCGGTTCAGTTCGAAATTTGAGCAGTAGGTAGGTTCCTTTTACAACGTAGGCTCGTCGCTTTTCCATCTGCATACTATTGCTGCGTCTACGTCCCGTCCTCGTCTCACGTCGCTTCTGTGTTGCCCGCACCTTAGGGGGTGAAAAGGGGTATTTGGTATTTCGATTGTATGAAGTAATTTATTCCTTGGGATTAGGGGAAACTTGGTACGAATATGTACTTTAAATAGTAAGGTTTGATTTGACATTATTAATTCTTCATATCAACCCCCCAAAGGGGCCGCCTTTAATCGCCTCTGTGGTCTAGTGGTTAGACCACCTGTCTCAGACTCACAGGTCCCGGGTAGGATTCCCAGTGAGGGCAAAATTTTTATGCTTGTTTGGTTGGTGGTAAGGCTTGTTGATAAGATTGCCAGTTCCTCTATGTTTGAGGATTCCGGTTTAAGCTCGCTTCCACTAAAGTAGTGGTTTAAAAAAAGTTGAAGTTAAAGTTTGAATTAACCCCTATCTGGGTATTACTCCATCACAAACATAACCGATGTCACTTGGAAAGCTGCCACGCTAAAATCGAATTGGGCTAGACACATCTGTCGCATGTCAGACGACTATGGGCCAACTTACGACCCAATGACAACTGCGGCAGGCCTAGACGGAGATGGCGGATGAGCTGGAATCATTTACAAAGAACTGGTCCTTAAACAGAGAGAAGTGGAAAGAGAGTAGGGACGCCAAGTTTCGAAAAGATGGATGGATTGTTTGTTTGAGGAGGAATGATATGAAAGAGAAGGGAGTAAATGGGACAAGGGCAGGAACATGAAAATGAAATGACAACTAACACGAAGATTTCATCATCATCATCATCATCAGCCTATAGCAGTCCACTGCTGGACATTAGGCCTCCCTCTCCAATTGCACGCCATTCAGCTCGATTCTCGGCAACTGTCATCCAGTTGCTACCAGCCACCCTGCCAATATCGTCGCTCCACCCAGCCTGAGGGCGGCCTACCTTACGTTTGCCGATTCGTTGTCTCCACTCAAGAACACGTTTACCCCAACGGTCATCGGTTCTACGGCTAATATGGCTAGCCCATAAACAAGAAGGTTTATACCTAGTTAATTTCCTTATCAATCAGGTTCCCTGACTGACTTGAAACAGGATTGAAAAAAGAAGTTTACATTTCAAACTGTTTTAATTTAAAAAGTAATTTTATTTTGTTTTTAAGCTTGCGTTTGGGTCTGTCACGATGGTAATGTAGTCCACCATGTTCGCTCCCCTTCATCGCAGGGGAACGTGTAAACTTCTTTTGAAATATTGAATGACCTGAAAGAAACAAGCAACAGTTACAACACACCGCAGCTCTGCTGATGTTATGTACTAAAATAGTAGGTAGTTAATAGGTACTGCCTCGCTGGTCTAGTGATCGCAAGCGTTACTGCTGAGCATCAGGTCCTGGGTTCGATTCCAAGGTTGGGCAAAGTGTTATTAGGGTTTTTAGGGTTCCGTGGTCAACAAGGAACCCTTATAGTTTCGCTGTCTGTCTTTCCGTCTGTCCGCGGCGCTGTTAGTACTAGAAAGCTGTTATTTGGCTATCTGTCTGTCTGTATGTTGCCTTTTCACGCCTAAACCACTCAACGGATTTCGATAAAATTTGGCAAGGAGATAGATGGCACCCCGGGGAAGGATAGGCTACTTTTTATCGACATACCACGCGGGCGAAGCTGCGGGCGGAAGCTAGTATATTATAATCGAACGTAAACCGTGGGAATGTAAATGTTAGTAGGTATATAAAATTCTACTGACCCCAGTCCCTAAACGGCCTCCATAATCGCCATATGCTCGCTTCTTGATCAAGGTCATTGTCGTCTGATATCCACTCATTGGAATCCGAATCGAGTGTTTCGTTTGATGTACCTTCCGTCACCAGCTCTTGGGTCGAGTTCTCGTGTGCACAGCACAAACTGAGGATGCACAATACTGCACAGGAAACCGATATCTTAAAAGTTAGAAGAAAAGGTTTAATATTATCAACAAAATTTTGTAAAAATGCCAAACTTCCGACAAAAGTAGAGAATTGTACTAATCAGATTGGCTGTAGGTACCTAAGTCTTATACAGAGGAGGCGCCCTAAGTACGAGTAGACTAGGTATATATACCTAATGGCGGCAACCGAATCCTTCCGATACATCTCGCTGTTTGAGATCGAATCCGGTCGGAGAAGTCAAAGCACATCATTATCTGTCTAGCCTTTTCCCAACTATGTTGGAGTCGGCTTCCAGTCTAACCGGATGCAGCTGAATACCAGAATTTTACGTACATGGAGCGACTGTCTATCTGACCTCCACAACCCAGTAACTGGGTAATACGATAGGTACCCCTTGGTAAGACTGGTTGTCAGACTTTCGGTCTTCTGAAGTCAAAGAACAATGGCAGCATGATAAGAGAGAATTGGGGAAACCTTGTTCACTTTGCCACTCGAAGGCCAGAGAGGGACAGGGACTTTCCATCCCCAAACCAGTACATATACTCCTACAGGCGAGTACATTGCATTGGTGCACACCTGTTATAGATCGCAAATTTCGGGGCGCCGTACGGGGCAAACGTACATAATATAATGTGGTCTATGAGCGCAGTGCGGAAATCTGTTGTTGTAACTTTTAAGAAGAATAAGACATTAAATAGCAGTCTCATAGGCAATCCACTGCCAACCCGTGGTGACGCCAAATAAGAAGCGGTTAGAAAATTCTTACCTCCTACTGTTTTTAGACAGAAAATAGTAAAAGTACTATCTTTGTCTTAGAACCGTAGGAGGTAGTGACATAGGCAGAGCCAATAATAGGCACCAAGTACAATAGTTTGTTTTTAGACCTTCGTTTAGCACATAATTATGACATAAATTAATATTCACTTTAATTTGTTTTGCCGACTCAGCACTTTTTACGGTCACTTATTAACACAACAACATTTACCTTAGCAATCATTTTAACCCAAAATAGATGTGATCTACGTGATCGAGGTTCGAGTACTATTTTATTTCTAAACGTGAATGAATAAAACATGTACTTATATTGGTTATTTCAACTTCAACAATGTGGAGCGGACGAGGTTTCATGTTAGGACATACGATAATGTAAAAGCAATTTCAGTGATCCAAATAATCATTGTGTAAACCAGTTACGGAGTAGATATTAGGTATTATTTTGATACAGGTATCGAACGCTACCTACACTTAGCTATTAATTGTTAGGTAAATACCTACATGAAAGATATATACCTACTTATTTTTGTAACTGGCGAAGGTTTTTCGAATTGCAGGCTGAAGTTGCGTTTACGCCATTGTGTTTTAATATTACGATGAATAAGCGAGCATGGCAGACAAAAGGTACTTATGTGTTGTATATTTTTAATAATATGGGATTTCTCCAGTGCCAAACTTACGTGTCCAATCCTACGTACACCCAGACTCGAATGGAACAACTATCTGTTGGCTTTAAAAATATTACCTAGTTCAGTTCCGTCCGAGAATTGAACCTGCGAACTGCGTCTACTACGGAATAGAAATCTGAGGCGTGTAAGTACTACCTATGTCTTCCTTATTTTGTGGCTAGGCGCTTATAGAAAGAAGGAGTTTTCTGAAATAAACTTTGATTTATTTATTTATTTGTAAGATAACAATCGGAAATACTTACAGCATGTACCTACTCGTTATTAGGTACAGAATAGGGAATAAGTACTAATAAATAATAGGGCTTTGAATAATTTTTATTAAATTTATTAGTCATCACCTTGGTAAAATTTAACCTGTGAAACTTTGTGTGCCCAGTTTTATTATGGAAGGCACCTCAAAACAGCATTTAGGGACAGGTGAGAATGCAGCAGGGTATTTAGTGATTACAGTGATTAATGATGTGTTTGGAACAGCGTTTATGACGTGCGCTCGAGCGTGTGGTTTAGTTTCACGCTGCATAGCACCCGCGCGGGGCTCATGGCTCACCAGTTCACCCCTCACCACTAGGCTACGGCATTGATTCATAGAACAGGTTTTACCGAAGCATTCAATGGGTAGGTAGGTTACGGTCAGGAAAAGTTAATTATAAGTAAAACATTTTTTCTAAACAAGTGTTCAAGAAAAAAAAAAGAAGTGAACATATCCCCCCCCCCACAAATTACTGTGTCCGTATGTATACTAACTACTTGCTATGTAAAGAACAGCGACTGAAAGTTTTATAACATCATCCATCAACATACACCAAGTTGATTGAATAAGTACCTAATAAGTATAGATGCTAATTTAAAAATCCCAAGCAGAATAAATAAATTTTTTATCGGAGCAGATAAAAAATATATTTAAAACTCGCCGAATGCATAACCTCCTCCTTATTTTGAAGTCGGGTAAAAACTACGCCAATAACCTTACCATTTTTTCCCGCTACAAGTACAGGTTTTAAATCTTTTAATTTTTGTCTGTCTGTGATGTCTTGTTTATACGTTTTTAGTTGACTTTTTGTCGTAGGTAGTTGGGTTTTAGTTGTATACCTTTTATTTTTATTATTTTTTGTTTTGAGTTAACTTGTAATATAAGTATTTGAAATGTGCGTATTAAGCCCTTTAATTTAAATACCCAAAATGGCATGAACAAAAAAAAAATTTTTATGACTGTCCTCTAGAGGGCGCCATATTCAATTTAATGAGACGTAACATAGTTAACCTAAACGGCCGATCAAGACGCTGCCAACGATACCTCATTTTTTAAATTATGATGAGTAGTTTAGAAGTTATGAGGGAACAGATGAACATACATACTGGTCAAAATAATAATCCTCCTTTTTGCTTCGCCTTAGTTGGGTAAAAAGTAGACACTATTTTATTTTTAAGGTTTTATTAAAACAAACATTAGATTTCACACCCTAATTATTATTAAAATAACATAACACTTATATATAGAAACATAAATAAAATGAATCGCGAATGATAGGCAGCTCTTACCTACGTTTCTGCTGTAATAATTTACAATACCGTACATTGTAATGCTTATTTATACTATGTCAGCACTCTCTGTTACCCAAACATACCGAAAATAAATTACGTCCATAACACATTATAATTTACTTACATTTTAGCTTATTTACATAAATAAATACATGTATTGTGTTCATATCACAGTTGCATCATTTGGCTATAATTACACTAATCTCACATATATTATATCTATATAATTATATTGGCAAGATGTTGATGCTAAAGCTAGATAGGGTCGCGATGTAGGTACAGTGCGCGTCATGTGAGGTAACAAGCTGCGCAGCTTATGTTGGAGTCACCAAACGAGACAGCCGAACTCCTTTAGATTGAGCAACAAACTTTTGTTTGGCTGTCAAGCTATCATCATAAACAACCGTCAACATCTAGTGATGGCGTTATTTATACTTATAGATCTCGTATAAACCACCACCTGAATGAGTATACAGGGTCTACAGCGTATATAGATGAAATATGTAGTTTTATCATATAAAAAAAATGCGATTACAAATTTACTTTTCCACTTGGAGAATTGACCGTGAGACGTAAATCAATGTATGGGGAGCATTTTTTGAACTATGAAGTGTTTGTTCTCGAGATAAATTCATTCCAACTATCAGAACCCTTCATGGTGCGTGGTCCGACACGCACTTGGCCGGTTATTTTTTGTCTTTACAATCTAGAATACCAAAATAGTTGTATACAGCAGATTTACATTATTTACAATTTACTCTGTTACCTACTTAGTATTTTAATTTTCCTACTTATAAATCTGACAGAAATACTTTTAAGATTCTAGCTAGGCAAGTTTTAATTAAACACTCAATCTAAATATTTTTAAAGCCTAGTAAGATTTGTGTCGATGTTACATCGAGTGTAATGTTATCTAATCTAGTGTAATCTCATCTATTTACCCAATAAACTACTAGGCTACATGATTTAATTAATTATCTTCTATGGTTTATTTTTACTAAGCTTTGCATACTGAACCGATGAAGCTGCTTTTAGCTGCGGTAATGTTTAGCTGGCTACAAACAACAGATGGCGGCAATATAGTTTAAGGAGTCATTATACGGGAGAAGGTAAATGAAGCCCAGTAAATATTCGAATATGCAGTTTTCCACTTGCATGCAGCGTATTCCCTGTTTTGCCGACGCATTGACATTAAGATTATTTTATACTACGCAAGACAGTAATATCTACAAAACTAATAATCCAAGATTTTTAGTAAACCACTTTATAACTACCAACAACATATAGAACGTTCTCATGAGCATGTCTATCAACACTTTACATCCAGGCGCTGGCTCTTAAATTGTCAACGATGGTGGCGCGTCGTCTGTGACACACGCGGATGCATGGCTCGAAGGCCAGTCGGCGCCAAGGTCACGAGTCGTGCAGCAGGCGCTGGTAGTGCGGGAACACCTCGTACGGCGGCACGTGCAACCCGAACTCTAACGCCACAAGGACGGCGAATTCGAATCGCATCAAATCTTTTCTGTTAACTCTAAATGTGGTTTCAATGCGCTAAAAGAATAAACAAATCTACCTAAGTATATGAGGTCATTATAAATATTAAACTATGTGTGAAACATTGCCTTACTTCTATGAGCGCCTTCAATGCTTCGCCTTTCACATCATTGAGTTTGGCAGAGAGCAATAAACAAGCGCCTGCACACAACTTCCTATTATCTTTGTTAATCAGATTTGCCAGAATCAACTTCTCAAAGTATACATAGGCCTGTGCTACTGACAGCAAATCCACTCCTCCATTGTCATGTTTCGCAATCTTCCGCATTTCTTTCTTGATGCTGCAAAATAAAGATTCGGTTAAAATCCAAAATATCTTCAATCAAATATTATTGTAGAAATATTACCTTCTTAATTTACTAAGAGTTAACTTGATGTGAGGGAACTTCTCCCTAAACTTGTCATTTAGTTCTTTTTTGAGATCTTGTGGTCGGACATAGTCAATAATAGACGTCATGTAGGATGTGAATGTTAGAAGTGTTCTGTGTTTTCCAGCGATCAGCTCTGGATCGTCTAATACATTGGGACAGTATTGAACCTGTAAGAAAATAAGTATTAATATTCCTTCATATTCAGGTGTAATTTAGTGTACATCGAGGGCATGAGGTTTATGAACGCCTACATGGGTTTTCCTATTAGCAAGTTCTCAGTCAGGAGTCAGGACTGAGAATTTCCTAATAGGGAAACCCATTAACACACTATGTGGTTATGACTCAGCAATCTAACTCAGGAGCGCTTGGTGCTGAGGAGTATATACAATATTTTTTTAAAGTTATGTGTATTATAAAAAATCCAATGCATACATACATATTTTTGAGAGAGTAATGATCCTTCATCCCAGTCAAATGATTTCATATCAACTGAGGAGTGAGGTGGTGATGATGGTATAGCCGTCCTTTGCGATGATTCATAAGAGAAACACCTACAAAGATATCAACTGTCATTATTCTGCTAAACATATCTATACTATGTGTGCAGACTGTTATTATACTTTAATTTTAGAACCAATTAAATCAGCATGCATTAAGAGAGAGTCAGTAAGAAGTGGATTTGGTAACATGCTCTAAAATTCTAAATACATAGGTCTTACTTAATGTCTATATTATTGTTTTAAACCCCTCCATCTTATTCTATGTTCCCAATGATAATCATGCACACTTCTTAATGTTATATTATGTTCTAGCAGTGACTACCAGATCATATAAAACCTAGGTTATTACATGGACATGTGATTAGTGGGTGAGGTGAGTTTACATACATGTAATTGAAGCCTGGATTTACATTATTAGGTATCAAGACAGTGATAAATACACTGAAGTTTTTCATTAGAAACCAATTACTCCCAAATATGAAGCTTAGAAGTATTCACTGCACAACACCTAAAGTAACTTTGTAATGTAATTACTGACCAAAACTAAGCAGTATAATATAGTACAAATTATCCTAATGTATATTATAAAATATACAGAATGACTCCATATTTTTTAGCAGGGATATAGTAGCATTAGCCAAATCTAAGTGTTGCATAGCAGATTTTAATCTGTTCAGTGTTTACCATTTTTTATCCTTGTGCCTCGTCAATAACTTAGTCCTGAAAGTCAAATTTGTTAGTGATGAAATGATTGTGAAGACTGCATGAGTACAAAATGCATTTAATAATAAGTACTTGTTGGTAATAAATATGTAGAATAATGATGGAACTGTGTGTGTGAACATGTGGGTAATTATGACATGTATTAACAGATAAGTATGTAAGATATGGATGAGTGCATTGCAATCAATATTTAATAATGAGGTATTCTTAACTTGAATTACCAAACAGTGAATATCGTTTTTCTAAGACTAGTAAGTATATGAATGACTTTGCAACCATTAAATAGACATTTAATGGTTGGTTTAAGTAGTCCTCATAATTTCACAATATTACTTTATAGTAATATAGATATTCTCTAGGAAAATATAGAAGATAGAGAAGATAGCACACACATATTTTTGTAATGATAATAGTATTATTGAAGAAAGTAAAACATTCAATAACATGCACAGCATGGATCATGTAGAGATCTATTAGATCTTTGATACTTGACAAATTAAATTAATGTTAGACTTCAATAAGGAAATTAATTGATGGGCTTATTCTGCATATAAATGCTACCACTTGTATCAAAAGTTTCTAAACTTTAATAAAAAATATTCACACATACCCAATTTGCCAAATACAAAACAGAAAAAAAATTATTATTATAATTACCTTGCTATGACATGTGGATGGCGATTAACTAGTTTCCAATTAGACTTTTCTGTAATTTCCCCTTCATACATCTTTTTGTACTGTTCCCTTGTACAAACTTTGGAGGGCACCAATAATTTTGAATATGATATTTCTTGGCCATTTTCTTCTTTCTCTAGGCCAAGAAGGTCAAAGGGATCCATACCATTGTCAGTGATGGCAGAAAGGGGTCTTGGCCCTGATGTGTTCCTCCTTCTAACACCATCTTTTCGTAGATCAGACCTAAATGAAATATTATAAGTTTTTTTACTAAGGTATTATTACAAGTAACAACAAAAATGTTATAACATAAAATAAATTACCGAGCATTGCGAATAGTCTTAGAGTAAGGGATGGTGCTAAATATTACACAAGGAGCACCCTGTCCTGGCACTATTGCAC
Organism: Lithophane semibrunnea; assembly: GCA_947363905.1. Taxonomy (NCBI): domain Eukaryota; kingdom Metazoa; phylum Arthropoda; class Insecta; order Lepidoptera; family Noctuidae; genus Lithophane; species Lithophane semibrunnea. The sequence goes on along the minus strand of OX376189.1, from coordinate 12,423,610 downwards.
ATCTTTCATCCCTGAACGATACTCCTTTATTTGGACGTACCATGCGCACCTCTTTTATTAATGCATGATGTTCTGGGATGCATGTGTTACTTGTTCTGAATTTGCCTGTAAAAGTAATCACATTTACATTTAATACAGTGCTCAATTCGTTTTCATTGAATTTCAAGCCCATAAATAATATTGTTTATATTTTTAAATAGCATTTGATACTAATTTATTATTTTTTATTTACCAAAATTAAGGCTTTCTGAACTGCTTTTCTCATCTGCATTAGCACCAGTTAGGGTAACAAGATGAGTTTTTCTAGATCTAGATGAGCCATGCTTATCTTTAAAAGATTCTGTCGTTCCAGAAGAACACCTATAAAATAAGTAATAAAATTTAAAAGACACAGGTTTCAGCTGAAGAAAAATTTGCACAATAAATGGCTTCTAACTACTACAATATTATACAAAACATCATACATTATGTACAACATTAACATCAGCAAACATACTTTAGATTAGTATCAATTGTTTATGAATTGTTTTGTTAGCACTTTTTAGAAGGGAGCTGTTAATTTTCAATTTCTTGAAAACCCTCTCTAATGGCCAGTGTCTTCATCAAATGTAACAGCCAAAGTAAGTCAACTGTTCTTTTGCAATGTTGTATTTTCAATTCTCTGCGCTGAGGCGAGAGTTGTAAATCCAACAGCAAAGAAGACCCGTTGACTGTTACTTTTGATGAAGAAACTGGCTGTAAGACACCAGCCCTCATGAAATTGATAATTAAGAGTATGGAGAACTCATTACTCCTCTGTTGAGGGGAATAATCGGTTCTCTTCGTGTTTTCAGAAAACACACAGCTTATAACAAAAACACTATGTAATAAAATTGATATTAGTACATTCCTAAGGCATGCTAGGTCAAATTATGGATGCCTATGTAGTTAGACATGACATTGTCTATGAATTATAATAAACTAGCTTATGGCCGTGACTTTGTCAATGATCCAGGATGAAAAGTAGCTTATTTGCTTCTCCGGGTCATGGTCTACCCATGTGCCAAATTTCATCCAAATCTGTTCAGCCGTTTTAGCGTGAAACTGTTACAAACAAACTCACTTTTTATTATAGCTAGGATTAGGATAATGTTGTTAAAAGTACCTTTCTCTGATGAAAGATGTATTAACAACCTTCACAGGTGTAATAATGGTATTTGTGTGTTCAGAGTCTGAACTTAAAGAATGATTATCAGCACCGATACGATGCACAGGACTCGAATTTAGTGCCTTATTTTTATTGCGAACACTGTTTCGTAGAGTCGTTTCTTTATCCTTGTGAACATCAACCGCTTTGGATCCCGAATCAGTTTTGACTTTTTTCGGTGTTTTTTCCACTACCTGAACTAAATCAGGGTCTCTTATCTTGCCATCTAATGATATATTTGATAAAAACGTTACCGCAGCAAGACGTCTTCGAGCTTTTTCATATTTGTTGCGATTGCTAGACATCGTAGCGAAAATGATGTAAGCTCTACTGAATGAAACTGTCCAGAACTCAATCGAATCCTTCAATAATGAAGCCCCCAAAATAAAAATAAACCACCGCACAGTTCCACACTTCAAAGAAGTAATACAATATTAATCAATTAGTTACATTGAAGCATTTTGAAGATCCAAGCTAATTTTATCCACCTGTTCTGTTCCATGAATTATTTCATTGCTTTTGTCTTTTCATTTGTCTTTTGACAGTATTGAAGCTTTGACACTTCGACAAGTGACAGATACAATAGTCTGTGGACCTGGACTGGAGGTGAGAGACGTGCGTACTTAAAGTACGCGGTTTTTAAAGTTCGCGAACTTGCGCAAGTAAAGGTCGCGGACTTTAAAACCACTGAGTAAGTTCGTCGGGCGGCGATCCAACAATGAAATTTTGAGCAAGTTTCACGTATGTCACCGACGGTGAGCCGAGTAAGGTCGCGAACTTAAAAACCGCTTACGCACGTCTATCACTTACTTAATAGAGATTTCTTAGGTGAGTGATAGACGTGCGAACTTAAGTACGGAGATAAAACTGTAAGTATAACCGTGCGTTTGCACTGGCGAAACATTCACGACGAAACATGTTTAAAATCTCTAGTAAATGTCAATGTTCGATACAATTTTTGACAGTAACTAGAGATATAACTAAGGTGCGATAGCGTGCAGCTCGCAGCTTCGAAGGTTAAACATGTTTTGTCTTAAATGTTTCGCCAGTGCAAACGCACGGTTATGTTTTAGATTATACTATACGAGAGTGGACTATGACAAAAGGCACCTCTGATGTGCAAGAAATACCCCCCAAAAAAAGAAAGAACAAAAATTAAAAAAAAAAAAACCACCTTACAACAACAAAAATAACTTTAATTTCGGAAATCGGTTTCTTTGCTTTCCAATGATTGTTTTTTGCCACTGACTTCCGAAAGTTATTTTTCACTTTTTAGTGTTTTTTTGGAAGACAGTTGTTTTGTATTTTTGTATTTATAGTGTAGAAAAAGAGGTATTTCGGTGCTTGTTACCGTTGTCGTTGCCGCAGCCGTTGTAAGCATTTTTAAAGGACATTCTAATTCCATGATCGCACCGCACACTAACAAGGTGACAAATAAGCAATATAGGTGACAAATTGGTTGGAAAACGTTCCTGGACGAAATTTGACTCCTGTCAATCAAACCAAAAGTTTTGACATTTAACTTTGAAGCTAGGTGGATTGAATTCAATAAAATAAGTTTTTACAATTTTATACAACTGCATATTATTGTTTCAATGGAACCTAATATACCTGGATCGTCAACATCTTCTAGGGCCACTAGATTTATGATGGAAGGGGTTGGGGCTCGAGTAATTCGGGGCCCAGATTGGAAATGGGGCAAACAGGTAGACATAACACTGTTTATTTTTGTTAAAAAATATTTTCTACTCTATGTTTCCAGAAATTCGAAACAATATTTCGTTTTGTTGGAAACTCAGAAGCTGTTCCTGTCGATAAGCCAAAGAAATATCGTCACAACCTATTGTTTTTCTATCTTTCATTGATATTTTTACATTAAAGTTGCATATTCAGGTGTTGTTCCTATCCTTTACTATTATTTTAAAATAATTTATTTAGTTTCGTCACTATTACAATATTTTTGGTTTCTTATTTAATGTGATGGAATGGCATAATTATTCTGATAAGAATTACATTAATGTAAACAAAAGTGGTATCAACATAAATATTGCTTGATTGTTTTTCTATATAATATAAACTTCCAAGCAACTGTTGACTGAATCAAGATAATTATGAATGTAAGTTATTGTACATAACACTTGAAGACTATTATTGTTTGCAGGATGGTGGGGAGGGTCATGTTGGTACCGTGAGGAACTTTGAATCTCCTGAGGAGGTGGTTGTGGTTTGGGACAATGGGACAGCTGCTAATTACAGATGCTCTGGAGCTTATGACTTGCGAATACTTGATAGTGCCCCGACTGGTGTCAAGCATGAAGGCACTATGTGTGACACTTGTAGACAGCAACCTATATTTGGTATACATTTTAATTACTACGGACATGCCATTTACGTAGAAACTTTTGCTTCACTGTTCAGGTTTATTTGATATTTTGTAAATATACAGTAATGGAAATTGGAAACAAGATGATAAATTATCCTAAGAAAATATTTTCTATGAATGTATTTGAATACATGAAAAACATTCTGAACTTTCTAGGCATTCGTTGGAAGTGTGCTGAGTGCAGTAACTATGATCTGTGTTCAGTTTGCTATCATGGTGACAAACACAATCTCAGACACAGATTCTACCGCATAAGTGCACCGGGGGCCCAGAGATGTCTTGTTGAACCCCGACGCAAGAGCAAAAAGCAAGCTGTTAGAGGCATCTTTCCAGGAGCAAGAGTTGTGAGAGGGGTATGTTAACTTATATTGGCTTAAGGTTTTTATAATTGAAAGTATTGAAACCTTTATTTAGTTATCTTTAAAAGCTCTTGTAAAACATAATTTGCAACTGAGAGAAGAACCTTTTTGTTTTGAGAATAGGCATGTAGTGCTAACATATAGGAAAAGTGCACCTTTAAATTAATTTGAGAAGAACTGAAAAATAATCTGTTTACATGAGCAAAAGTTTTAATGTTTTTGTGAAAGGATGAAAACTTATATGGATGAAAACATATAATAACTTATGCTTTATTTTATAGGTTGACTGGCAATGGGAAGATCAGGATGGTGGGAATGGAAGAAGAGGAAAGGTCAATGAGGTACAAGACTGGTCTGCCGCAAGTCCTAGATCTGCTGCTTATGTTGTATGGGACAATGGAGCTAAGAATCTCTATAGAGTTGGATTTGAGGGCATGGCAGACTTAAAGGTATTTTAATCCATTTTCCGCATTATTGTTATACATATAGAGCAATGTTTATACATTGTGATTATGTTTGGATTACTTTGTACAATTATTTATACATATATTTCAGTATGAGGGATTGTGACCATGTGAATTTATATGATAGAGTATTTATTGCATGCTTTCCTTAGTTACATTGTACATATGGGAATGTATAACCTAAAGACATTGATCAAGTGGAAAAAATGTTTGGCTTTTCAGGTTGTAAATGATGTCAAAGGTCAAAATGTTTACAAGGAACATTTACCACTTTTGGGGGAGTTAGGCCCCGGGCGCACTGGGCCGCATGGCCTGCAAGTGGGTGATCAGGTGGGTGTATGTATATTAATGGATATTTTGTGAAGGAAACTGTTTAAGCGGGAAGCTCATTAATGTAAACATCCTAGATTTGTTATTATAATTTATTTTTATTTTTATTGTCTTTGCCTCTTTAGAAAGGCTGCCACTGCAATTGGTTCTTTACCACATTTGAGTAATTCAAAATAATAGCATGAATTTAAGAATTTATTATTATTTTCAGGTGAATGTAGACCTGGACCTTGAAATAGTACAGTCATTGCAACACGGTCATGGTGGCTGGACAGATGGCATGTTCGAGTGCCTCGGCACCACAGGCACAGTGGTCGGCATTGACGAAGATCACGACATCGTGGTCACGTACCCCAGTGGAAACAGATGGACTTTCAACCCTGCTGTGCTGACCAAGGTATGAAAGTAGCAACTGGAGAAAGTTAAAAATACATGACAAATTGGTAAAACAAAAATAATATATACTGATATTATTTTATATGTGTAGTTTACCAGTGCCTAGGCAATAAAGGCGTGATACTACGTTTATTATATAATAAGAATATAACCACCATAATGTCGTAAATTACACAAAAAGCAAGTGTTGGAATCAGGGAATTGTTAAAAACTGCAAAATCAAAACAAGGAAGGATGTCATAGCTAAACTTAAGTGTAAAAATGAATCACAGAAAGGAATGTGAATAATACTATTGATTGTTGCAATCAAACTAATAATAACTGTAGTATGTTTCTTGCGGTAATATTGACAATAATATGTATATTGATAATCAATATTGTTAATATTAAAGTTATGACTAATGTTAATTGGTTGTAAAAAGGTTTTTTTATCTTAGTACCTTGAAAAGTCTTCGGTCTTTGAACCTGAATAGGCTGTCACAACATGCTTATGTGTTTCAATAATAATTCGTCTGAATCACCCAAGTTCATAGCAATGACGCAGGTTTTGTTTTTCAATACAACGGCGTATGTGAGCCGCTAGGCCTGAATTCCTCTGATGATGTTGCGCGTACTTTATGCTACGAATATGTACACAAATGTATGTAATGTTTGTATGCATCGCAGGTTTGCAGCGGCAATCTGAGCGCGTCGGCGTCTTCGTCTGGCGCGAGTGGCGGCGGGTTCGCGGTCGGCGACCTGGTGCAGGTGTGCGCCGACCAGGAGCGCGTGAAGACGCTGCAGCGCGGGCACGGCGAGTGGGCAGAGGCCATGGCGCCCGTTAGTACTCTTTATTCAAAATGTTTGTACCTACAAGCCGTGTGCCCAATGGAATTTCCCAAAGACAAAAATGACGCACTTCCATACAAACTTTCATCTCCCATTTAACCACATTTGGGAATGAATTTTCATAAACCATTCCTTCCCTTTCATTATATGGAACCCTTGTGCAAAATTTCATACTTCTAGATCCAGTGGTTTAGGCTGTGCGTTGTCCTTCAGTGACAAAAAGACTTTAAAAAAAAAATTGAGTGATTTTTGTATAAAGCTCTTAAAGGTCAAAAGTTCTTAATCCCATTTGGCAGTCTCTACAAACCAATCTTTGAGTTTTGAGTTTTTGTATTTATTCATTTCTTATAAGTAATTCACTATTGAAGAGATCACCTTTAAAACAGTTAGCCCCTGACTCAGTATACACCGATTGTAAAAAAAAATATAGTTTAGTTGACTTCAAGAATTATGTTATTCTTCACAGACACTGGGCAAAATTGGTCGTGTTCAACAAATATACCATGACAATGACCTCAAAGTGGAGGTGTGCAACACGTCGTGGACGTACAATCCTAACGCTGTAACTAAAGTTGCGTCATCTGATGGAAGTATTCCTGGAAACTCGTCAGGTAACCTTTATTAGCTTCTTTGTCACTAATACGCATACATCATTTTAATAAAAAGCGGATTTTGCTGTTTCAAATTATATTTGTGCTCTAAACAAGGCCTGATTTAAAACATGCTTCCGCATATCGCCGTCCATGATGACAAATATTTTAGTATTCATTTTAGAGTAGCTCAAGCTAGAACGTCAAAAAATGGTTCGTTCGAGAGACACCGGTAAATCGAATCGGATCAGTGCTACCAATATCGTTCGCTCCACGCAAAGCTCAGCTGCTTTAAATTTTTATTTGGCTAAATAAAGTTTTTTTCGTGTGAGCCCTTTGTAATGAATGGCTTATGAGCGAAAAGAAACATTACACTTTCAGTACCGTGAATTGCATGGAAAAAAGAGTGGCGGATGCGCCAGCGGGACTCACAAATGGAACAAGGTTAATTTTAGCGGCGACGAAGCAGAATTGCTCTTATTTTAAGTAAAAAGACAATCACTTAGAACGTGGGTCAGTATCGGAAAATGTTCTACAGTCAGGGGAAAGGATTGTTAAGCAAATCAACTATTAACTTGAATTATCGTCTGTTGATTCTAATCACAACTTTCATTCTTTATCAATCGTATCAAAGGCTTTACGTCAATCGTAAGCACGGACAATTTACGTAGTGCGTCAATCTGCAAAACAATATTATTCCCTGACATAAAACATAAAAGTCCGTATAAAACAGGCAACTCAGTAACAGTAACCGTACGAAATGTTAGTTGACCCGCTTTCTATGAGTGTCTATGTGATAGATTTAACAAATATTGGTTCAAAGTATTATAAATAGTATCGTTATTGTAGGGGAACGTCTGTCGGCGCTTTTGAAGAAGTTGTTCGAATCTCACGTGACGGGTGACGCTAACGAGGAGCTGGTGAAGGCGGCCGCCAACGGTGACGCGACGCGCTGCGCCGAGATACTGGGCCGGACTGACGCGGCACATGTTGATGTTAACGGCTTCTATGGAGGACACACTGCCCTACAGGTATAGAATATAGATCTTAAAACCGGAACTGTATTCAGTATTGTATTCAACAATATTAATTTCTATTAGAGGATAATCATAAAAAAGTAAAGACTAAAGCAAAGCAAAGTATAGACTGTACACGGTCTTTAATTAGTGTTATTAGATTATAATTGTTTCGCGGTTGTATTTTGCCTTTGGAGTTGGCTCTTCTTATCATCATTTTATCAGACGCGGTCCATTCCTTTGTTACGGATACATATTGATACCGTCAACCGTCACCGTGACAGGCGGCAGCCCAAAACGGGCACGTGGAAGTGATCCTCGCGCTCGTGGAGGCGGGCGCCGACGTGGACGCGGAGGACCGCGACGGCGACCGCGCGGCGCACCACGCGGCCTTCGGCGACGAGCCGGCCGCCTTGCGCGCGCTGGCCGGCGCCGGCGCCGACCTCAGCGCGCGCAACCGGCGCCGCCAGACGCCGCTGCACATCGCCGTCAATAAGGGCCACCTCGGCGTCGTGAGGACGCTGTTGCAGCTCGCCGTGCATCCTAGTTTGCAGGTCAGATTTGGTTTTTTCTGGCAACCTTTACAACACTTCCATGGGAACAAATTATTTATTGCACAATGTCCACAAAGTTACAGACTAAGGGTCAGTTAACACCGAGATGCGAAGCGACGCGCACTTTTTTATGATTCTATACAACATCGAATATATTTACTACACATTATGGTACACGCGCTGCACAGCACCGCCCATCTCAGAGTACTTTGATACGTGTGCTCACACTGAAATTATACCTTTTCGTGAAGAAAGTAGTTATAAAAGTGCGCGCAGCGTCGCGTCACTTCAATTGTTCCAGCGCACAATCAAAGAAAGGCCATATCCCGCAGTGGGTGCAGATTATAATTACTGATTTGCGTCTCAGAAGTGACCCCCATATTCAAAATTCATTTATTTACGTTATACGTCCGTATTTGGGTCATAGAAATTCTGTGTACCTTTGAACTTAATCGGTCCATTCGATTCGCAGCAAAATGGCCGTGACTGACACACGAGTGACCCTATATGGGTTCCGTTTTTTCATTCGGACCTACGTAATCCTTAAAATATTTATACTTAGGATAACAGATTCGCAAGCCTCCACTTAGGTATACTAATATTACTTCTATACCCATTAATATAAACAGAAATATTACTTCTATACCCGAATTGGGCGTATTATACGCCCCGAAACTGTAGGGTAGTGGCGGAATTTTGAACACGTTCGGAGCCATTTTCATTTCTAAAGCAAGTTTTTTTTTTTCCATGATTAAAATAGAAGGAGAATGGTCTGCAGAAAAAGTCGATGATGGTTCACCCGTGTTCCATGAAGATAAACCTAAAATTATTTTCAGTGCCATTTATGAAAAAAAATCAAAATTGGTTCAGCCGTTTGGCAGCTACGATAGGGCAGACAGACACACAGATATACACGTTAAACTTATAACACCCCTCTTTTTCCGTCGGGGGTTAAAAATAAAGCTTGGTTTTTTACTTGTAAACAACGACAGAGCACGAATAATCGAGTAAAGTAACCGTTTCTACGAAATATTCCTTTTAGAATAATAAGTAGCTCAACAGCAGCTTCGTTCGCGTAAAGTTAGCACTCAAACTTTCCTCGTTGGTCTTTACTCAGAAGTGTGTGTCTGACTATCAGAAAGTGTTTGTGTTACGAACTGACTATGAATAAGACTTGTAATTTATGCATTCATTTCATAATTCCCGGGGAAAATGCTTCTGTGATAGTGGAACTGGAAATCTTTTTTCTTCTCCGTGTTTCAATATCCCATTGCTATGTTATGCCTAATGAAAATAGTTTTCTATTATTGGATTTGATAATGACATTCATTCTTATTCGTTATAAGTGCAAAACCCAAATGATCAAGACAAAGTTATTAGCTCAACTTTTAACTTGATGTGTGTATTTACCGGGATTCGGGTGCTTCGACTTCTTTCAACTTCGGCGAACCATTACAAAGGCACACAACGTGGTAACACCACTAAACTTAATCTACGTGTTATTCGTCTTTTCGACACGGATAATCCGACCTAAATAATCGGAAAAACTTTAGTAGGTACCTACGTGCGATAAAGATGTTGTTCATTTTCTTACTTGATGAAAATATTTGTCTTTGATTTACTGACACTCAATGTCCAGACTCCCTTTTTCTTCCCGGACGAGAGCTTGCAACATGCTTGCAAGGTATGACGACTGCCGCGCACGAACGCTTCTGTCTACCTGCCGCGCATAAACATTTCTAGCAAACATTCGTCAGTAATTGTGTTTGGACGAATTATAAGCAGAGGTGTGCTCTGCTTATAATTACGCAACCGCTTTCATGCTAACTGAAGTGCGCGATGTGTCTCGTATATGCCGCGCAGTACTGCCGCGCAAACATTCGTCGGTTTAGTCCACACTAGAGCACGGCAGAAATGTATCTTGCAAACGCCGCGTGTTGCTGCCGCGCTCTTGCCGCGCAATGTTTGGACTATGCTTGCCATAGTGCAGTAGAAGTTTACATCTGCTTCTATTCTTCACCACACCGACAGAAAACCTGTCTCCTCGATACGTACTGCAAAATCTAGATAATATTTCAATATTATCCTGCTCCTGCTTTTGCGCTTATCCACGCTCTAGTTTTGGTGGCCGCTGCCGAAATAATCTAATCCAATGGAATCACAGATAGACTTTAGCTTGGCCAACTTTGACTTTATGTTCTAAAACCCCAGTGAGAATTGCCTGTTCCTTCTCCACTAGGTCGATTACGGGTATATTGGTTCGAGAAACTTTGAGTTCTTCCATTATTTAACCACTCTTTATGAAAAAGCTTATGCTTCTAAAGTAAATTGATCTTCGATGTACTAACGTATTTACTAGCATTACGTAATACCGTCCGGTCGGAATCCCATAAAGAGCAATACGCGGCGACTTTAGTTGGGTAGGTACTTGTATATTCTGTGATAAGTTTCCCTGTATTTTCGCATTCGAACTAAGAGTACTCGAGAAGAGGGGAAATCTAACTACGTTATTTGTTTAGATGTTCTCGAACACGGAGCGAAGCAGTTGGCGTGGCACAGTTAGCTTGCTACTTATTAAACTTACCCGTTTGTTTTCAGACTTCGTGATTTAATTATCCTAAGACTTTTTTAGTCGCTCTCGTTGAAAGTATTCAACGTCTCTGTTGGGTAAATGATGAACACTGTATATCGTTCCGTTTGAACCGAATAATTGATTACGTTGTTTAACCAAAGGGCACTTCAACTATCGGGGAAGTCTTAACTACGCTATTTGTTTAGACGCTGTCTCGAACATTAATCCCCATCTTATTCAGCGCTTGGCGTGGTATTTCCCGGGACCCGTGTCTCTTGGACTTTTAATCTAGACGAGTCGAGTTTCAGTCGGTAATGAGTGTAGCGACGCTCTCAGACATGCGGTCGCCATAATTGCCAAACTTTGTGCCGCCCTAGACCCCGCGCCCCTCTGCTTGTCGCGCGCCATTGTTCGCATGGTAACGCGTGCGGTAGATGCCTTTACTCAACGCCACTTGTACCTAAGTTCACACTAAATTAAGGATGATTATGTTCGATATAGGTAGTTATAAATTATCCTTTATATATCCTGTCTAATACGCACTAGGCACTAACACACGTATGCGAAGCCTGTTGGTGTTCATAGCTATCTAATAATTTGCCCACTGTGTTGTCTCTACACCGACCATGCCATTTAGTTCATTAGTATAACACTAGTTTTTTTATTATTTATCCGCGGGTTCATTGAACTATTATCTACCTACCTTTGCCACAAGTACGTATTTAATTAAAGTTGCATAATATAATATTCTGCATATCATGTACCTACAGGTAAAAAACAATGATAAACATAATGTTTGCTTGCCATCTGGATTTGTGAACGTAGTATAATGTCTATCTGTGTTAAGGTGGATATTGCTGGCCATCAACGTGTAATAATCCCCCAATCGCCTCTTACGACCCCCACGGGAATGGAGGGAGCGGCTTATGCTCATCCAGGTACCTGCCACGTAAATACATTGTAAAAGCCGACTCTTGGTGGGCATAATTTGAAAATCAAGATTTCGTGAATAAAACCTACCTACATAAGTATTATACATTAAAGTCGCTATTCGTGTTTGTCCGCGTTGGTCTTCAAAACCACGCAACAGATTTTGATGAGGTTTTCACCATCGTTTAGAGAATTTATTCCGGAAGGTTTATGTGTATAATACGTTAAGTATTAAAGTTACATATAACTAAGAAATCTCGATGTGTTGTCAAGTCGTAAAAACCATGCGAAGCAGGAGCGGGTCCTGGAAGATCCTGGTGGAGTGGAGTGGTGGGTCTGGTGGTGGTAAATAATGATTGTAAAATTTCATTTGTATGCTTTGCACAAAATAAATAGGCTCTAGCTCTGAAGTTAAGGTATTAAATCAGATTTCAGTCTTTGCTAAAATACTGACATAATTGGTACCCATACTTTAATGAAAGTAGCAATCATATTTAAAGTACTTGCACCATAAATCACTATATAAGTTTAGCGCTAAACAAAAAAAAAAACATCTTTCTATTTCAGTCAATCGATGTTGAAAATTTTATTACAAGACTGCGCGGTCTCCAGATTTTTGTAATTCATGCTCCTTATTTTTTCGACAGAAATGGATTGTTGTTCGCACAACGTTTCCGAGTTGCATTATTTGCATGACACTCGATGTCTATTTCGATTTGCAAATTACTTTATGCTACTTTTACTTTGAGCAATGCCACAACAATTGCCTAATTAAAAAAATATTGACCTCATGAACCATACCAAATGAAAAAATAAAACCAATCCCATCAAATGAGAGACTGTTGATTAAAATGGTCCACAGACTACGTAGAGAGCCTGCTTGCTAATCCATGCTCGTTTTTTTTTTTAGGCCAATGGGATATACTTAGGCAGAGGCGTACCATAGTACACCCACATTAGTAGGATACTGCAGCTTGATATATGTAGAGAGCTACGTTTATAATTTCTGAACACTTTATCTAAAGAAAGAATGAAAGAAAAAGTATTTATTGGTACCTAATTATATAAAGTATTCTGAAACAGAGCTCTGCCGTACGGCCGAATACTTTTTCTAAACAACTAAAAAAATCACAGATTTCCAAAGAAAACTCTTCAGATCAAAGTTTTAAGTACGTAGGTACCTACTTTAAATATTTGAGCTCTTGAATTTCTTAAATAGCTAATTAACGTTTATGAATCACCAAAACTTTCTTTCTCGCTTTCCCATTATCTCTATTTTATGTTTTTTTTTTATTATAGGTACCTTATTAGACATTTTTCGTTTTCTGGCGTGAGATATAATTAATTTGGGGAAGATTATATTTTATTTTACATAGCTTATAAATATTTTCGGAACGTAAAACTGATGAAGTTCGTTAAATTGTTTCGTGAAGTATTCCGAGGCGAACTTATCCCTGAAATCTTTGTTTAATTATATAACTATTCTCTCGCGCTACAGCCATATTGAAGCGCAATTGGGCGTAAAGCTATTTAAATCTGAATAGGGCATTGTGAAGGCGCGTCACCTTGATTCAGCGAGGAGTCTCGTCCTTAATAAAGTTAGAGTGCCGTCGCTCGCGGACACCCATTCTGTCGTGAACCGTCGGCCGCCCACCGCTGCCTGCCTCGGGCGACTCTCGAAATCATCTTGCGGGCTAAATGCCTTTCTCGAACCTCTTTACACTCCGCTACCTAGTTTATGTGCAATGGACCATACGTATTTGTATTAGAAACACAAAGGGACAGTAATTACTTTGATTATGTAGCCATAGATCTGTTGAGACTAATCGGATTTATTACATTGTAACATGTGCCATTAACTGTATCTGCCTTCGATCAAGAATACGCGGTTTTCAGTTTATTTTCCATAAAATATTTTTAGCGATGGCTAAGTTTCTAAAACAAACAAAATTAGTCCTTACCATGAAAAATAACAAAAAAATACTTTTAGCCTCTATTCTCAGAACAAATAGATTGTAATTGGGTTTCTGCCAGTCGGAGATGTATACGGTGCAGATTTGTTATGTGTACTCAATATTACATTGCTTTGTTACGCTTAGAAGTCGGTGTCAGAAGTCAGCAGAGGCGTCTGTTACGTAAATATCGGCTGGGCGTGTAGCGAATAGGACAGAATACACGATGAGGGGAGGACGAAAGTATGTCCCGTTTATTTTGTATAAGTAAATGTATTCAACAACGAGTTAAAATAAGTTTATGTTCACTTCTATACGTGACAGAAAACTCAATAGTGCGCCCAAGTTTTTTACTTCGTTACGAGTATTTAATGTCTTAACTGTGGTCGATCACAAGATTTGTCCTCATTATACTTAAATCAGTTTCAGATGTAACTACGGCGTGAGAGACGTCAATATTGCTGACGTCTCATTAAAATCTAATCTGCCTTTAACTTTAAAGAGACTTCAGTGCTAAAGGCTTTTCTTTTACATTGCTACTGTTTCAACGACTTCACTTTTATGTCGGTTTCCTCGCGTAAAGAGGTACTCGAGAGGAATGAAAAAAGAAAATAGAGGAATCGATCTGGTGTCTAGCGTACAGCTAGTTTATATTGAGAAAACTTCAGCTTTTAATTAACAATAATTCAAATAATTTTCTATTTGTTTAAGGGTAAAAGTTGAGCTCGACCGTTCACCGCGAAGCGGAAATTCACAGCCCTTCCATTTCTGGTTATGCGTCGATTTATATTCTGCGCCCACTCGCCGCCTGAGAAATCTCATGTTGGAGGTGCTCTTTCAATTTGAATCGGAACACTCGGATCGGGGAATAATGTATTTCGGTATCGACCCTCGGCTCGGTACGGATCCTCCTGTTTATCGCAGCTCTCATTTATTCGGGCGTCGTCGCGCCTTTATTTTTTCAACACAAACTCTGTGTCGCGCAGTTTATCCGTCGCGCGATACTATTAGCAGGGTTTTTGTTTTGAGAGGCAGTCAGATTGCGTCGCCCTGACTAACGGATAATTGTATTGGCTACAACATGTGTCCCATAACGATATTTCTAAGGTTATGTTATAACAGTCATGTTATAGAACGGCGGTACCATTTGTGGAAATGTTTTTGTATCCTAATTTAGAGTTTAACGAATCTGAAGTTGGAAGTTTTATTGTAAATGATTGAACAAAAATCTACTTATTAACGATGATATCAAACTAAACCTAAATAACAAACTATTTAGTTTAAAAGGATAGGAAAAACTGCTATCAGTTATATACTGCAGGTAAGAGGCCACTTTACTTAAGTCGACATTTACGGAGAGTCTCGAGGGTTTAAGTTTCTCTATGCGATCGTCTAAACGCGAAGAAAAACTACGTTGCCTGTTAGTCGCGTTTATCGAACGATGCACTAAACTGTATATGCAATGTTCTACGTTAGACATCTGTGTGACTGCTTTGTGTGCGTGGAGACGAAAAAGGTTAGTTTTTGGATAATGTAAGGAGAATGAGAGCAGTTCGGCAATTGCCTCATCTAGCATTCGAGTCGCGCTACGGATACCCCGCGGACCCTTAACCCGCGCCCTATTTCTCCTATTCCGAGGACTATTTACGTCGTTTTGTTTGATAATCTGCTATTGTTTCGTTGGGCAACGCGGCGTCCCTGTGAGAATTATGCTAGCTATCTATACAGAACGTGGACGGCGTGCAAATATGTAATGAACTAGGAGCCCATCCGCGCTCCGCCTGCGTGCTTACGTTTTTTATGGCTATTTGTGTGTGTACATTGATGTAGGTAGCTATCGGAGAATGCGTTTGTACCTGTAGAGTCTAACTACAAGTAGGTATTTTAGCACCTAATAAATGCAGAATGCGTAATGAAATGCTACTCAAAACAACTGCTGTGTACCTATCAATTTCATTCTAAACTGCTTTTGCAAAAAGCAGAAAGGAACATTTTTGGAATCAGTTCGGTGTCCTGTCTGTCATTATATGCGATTTTCTCTAAAACTATTCACCCTTCAATCTAAATGCTGCAAAGCACAAACGCAGATTGTGGCTGACTATTAGTTTTCACGTAAAAGTATAAATTAATTTTAATAAGAGGCAATTCAGCAGGTGAATTAGGAAAGGGTAAAAATGTTTCCTTTTTGAAAAAACATATATTGAACCTACGTAAATATTGTACATAATGATAACATGTTGATGTCAGTGTGTGTTACTTACATAAAAATAAAGATCGAGCTCGACTAGCTTTCACGCTCAATTTTTCTTACAATAAATTCTTTGTAATCTCCTCCCTTGACAAACTGTCCTCCGATGTGACTCGTCCATACGATTCATGAAGCCATTTCATTTCCGTTTATATGCCTATTTGTATTCTCTCTTCCTTCGCGGTTAGAGAAATCTCTATACTGAGATGCTCTTTCAATTTGAATCGAAACGGCCGAATTGGGGGAATAATTTATTTGGAAACCTCTTTTTTATTCAGAACAGCTCTCTATGCTTAACGTCCCCGGGTGTTTTCCTTGTTGTTAGTTATTTGGTCACTGTTTGAAGCCAACATTGATGTAAGTGAACCTATTTAAGTTTCGAGTACCATAAAATAATTGTACATTCTAACTAAGGTACACCTACCCAAAGATGTTAACTAAAGTTGAAATACATACCTATGTGTATGTATATTGGTCCAATTTATTTCGGTCGTTTCGGACTCGAGAGTCTAAATTAAATTGCGACCCCAAAGCTGTTGTTTATTTATATTATGCTATTTATATGTATTAACTTCTACCTTTTATATTTAGTATAGGTATATTCAAATGTAATTTAATCGGGTACAAAACGCGTAACTGTTTCCGTTGAGGGTTGAAAATTGTTTCAGTAAATACTACATGCATATACGGTAGCTATAATTTGTACATGTATCCGCTTAAGATAGGATTAAGTGTTTGTTTAATGTGTGCGTACGTAGTGAGAGGCGCAGATCTCACAGCGCTCGCTCGCCGCCGGGTTGCTGACATTGCATTAAAAGGTGGAGCGTGACCGTCTGCGCATTACCCGGCTTCGACTTAGGTTTGTTCCATGCCTCGACTCAAGCGTCTTATTGAAATCTAATTTTCGTTAATCCTCGGAACGAGTCCGCCCGGCGAAGCGAAGCCATTGCCAATAATATTGTCGTTGTTATTACTCTGTGGAATGCATTTCATTCCGTCCACTACATCGAAATGCTATGATAATGTTTGTACCACACGTTTATTTGATCTGCACGACATGGACGGGGTGCTTATGTTTGGTAGGGACTTCAAAGGCAATATGAAGTACTGATTGTTCTTTTTAAATCACTTATTTGTGACAATGTCTGGTCGTTACGAATTCTATCGTTATTACGTGACTACTATCTACTGTTATTTTGGATAGATACTCCCAATATTCAAATAGGTAGACCTGCCCAGCAGTCGTACATTTTTTTTATCATTAAGAACGTGGCCTCTTTTTAATAAATTGTTATATTTTTTTGGGCATTTATTCATCATAAATAATTGAAAGTACCTACCTTCTTATCACAATAATTTGTATAATAATTATGTTAGATTGTGGGCTTTTTATATAATACTTAAAGCAGATTGGTTTAATTTGTACCGCTGGTATGCCGCCTCGTCTGCAATAGGACGTATGACAGGCGCTTAATTTAGCCGCGGCTCCTCTGCGTGCTGCTCCGAGCGGTCTTGCGGCGCGAGGCGCTACAGTCTGATTTATGTTATTTGCACGTAAAGCGGAATTAATGGCTTTATTACTCTTCTCTGTTTGCTGATCTGGGATGCCGAGCTCCGTCCGCGTCCACAACTCCGTTTGAACAGCCGAAAAGCCCTTTTGAATCAGCGGTTTGGCAAATACGTAATGTATTCGTATGTAACGTTTCAGCAATTTTCAACATTTGCGCTTCTGCCCGAAAGTCTTAAGATTATTCATTCTTGTGCCAAGTTTTATGTTATAGGAACAAGAAAATACGTACCTACTTACTTAAAATATAACGCACATAAAGTTAAATTCAGCCAAGGTATTATAGTGGGTCTGGTAAGTTAGCCAAAGTTTCATTATAGAACGTCATAATTCATGTGTGAGTAATATCTTGTGTGGCACACATTCTCTGGCGGCGCCGGTGCGCAGCCCCAGGTGAAAAATTTCAGCGTGGCCTCGTTGTGCCGCGAGCTTAGTGTTTTATCTCGGCTTAGCGTTACGAGGATTTGTGGCTCGCTAAGTAACGTTTTATGTCCCTGGAACGGCTGCAAGTTAGCTCCCTTGATAAATATCCATCTTTGATGCTCTGCGCATCAACTTTACGTACCGAAAATTTTCTCTTCGTACATTTGTTAAATGCACAATAAACCAGTAAAACAAACAATAAAAATTAAGTCTATGAAAATGCTTGGGGAACAACATCAAGCTGCAGGTGGATTTCCTGCAAAATCCTAGTTGCGCCGGAATCACTGGTTGTAAATAACACGTCGCATTCGTGCTTCCTTTCTTCTGCTTGTAGGAGCGACCTTCGAATTTGCTAGCTAAAGTAATAAATCATTTAACTTTATCTGTACACTGTTTATATGTGCATATTTTAAAGATCATTTTTGTTATCTCTTTGAAGAACCACGTTCTAACTTTATCCGGTCCGATCTTCGAAAATCAAATGATCGACAATAATCGTATCCGAGAAACCCTCAATAATGAGATGTACACATTTGCAAGTGATGGATAAACATTTTTAACATCACGAAAATTTTAAACCACTACAAGTAAAAACTACTATATTGAATTTTTGAGAATAGCTTTACATAGTTTTATTAAAATTGCAACCTTTGGAGCATTTTATTACCTATTTTCATGAAAAACCTCTCAAAACTGTATCTCCAATGCGATTTGTGATACCCAGAACGTACCCATAACAGCCTTGAACAAAGATTGCTTCTATATTTTATTTTTATTATTGCACACTGTGTTAGGTTCGTAACTTACTTTAAATTCTTTCCTGCATACGGAAAAGCTACTATGAAAAGTATTCTGTAGTTTATTTGCGTTAGGAATCGAATTGGTAATAAAACCCGGTGGTATATCCACATAAAATTGGACTGGAAGTGTTGTATCGAAGCAGCGGAGTGGAATGCAGGCGACGCGACGTGCCACTCAGTGTTGTGTCGGCGTTGTCGGTTAGAGAGCGCGCAGGCGACAAACCATGCTCGCAGCTGCAAGCGTACGTACGGAATGCGGAATAGTCTACGGTTACACCTCGCATCGTCCAAATAATTTATACCCAAGCCATTGTCGGGTAGGCACACGTGAAATTGATGTCAACCGGTGGTTTATTGTTACATTGCCGTACCTACCTGAGCTCGTGGAGTTATCATGAAAACATGAATTAACATTTTCAAATAAACCTGCTTTGCTTCCAAATAAGATTTCAGCTGAACCCAAAGCTAAAAAGGTGGAAAATTGTATAGGAACGAATAAAGTGTGAACGCATGAGCACAAAAGCTGAAGATCAATTGAACATAGCTTGACCAATTTCATTATCTAGAACTGTAAAAAAAAATGTCCATCCAGCTTTCATTGTTAAGACAAACAGACATTGCTTACGGATAGGATGCACGTTTGTTTAGATTTCATGGAGGGTAAAGACAGTAGAACAAAATAATCAAATTCATCAGCCCTTTGTCTTGGAGCCGCTCTGTTAGCCCGCTCGTCGGACGCGAGTCTGTTTCGATTGTTTACTTCGTTAGCCGAGTCTCTATCTCTACCCGCACACACGCTGCTTCAACGAACTTTGATCGTGTTATATTCCCGAAAGTAAATATTTTTTCCGAGAAGTGAGAGCATCGTGTAGAAATGTTGGCTCAAATCGATTCAAGTTTTCTCCATAAAAGTGTGATGTGCCAACACAGAGATATATAGCGATATTTACACCAAATTTATTATTAACGTACCGCTTCCTAGTCGTGGATATAGGCTTTCTCTCAAAGCTCGTATATGGCACCACCTGCGCCCAGCACAAGCTCGTCTCGCGTAAATTTATGAACGCTTTCAACGTGTGCCACCTGACCTGGCGAACGACATTTTGCCGGACAAATGGCTCTTTGCCTCCTTTTCTATGGGATACTTATTCTAACTCGGTTTCGATTCGTAAACTAATAACTGAGATCTACGACATCGATAGGAATTCATCCTTATGTTTTAGGGTTCCGTACCCATTTGTTTTTTTTGGTTGGTACCGCAATTCTTAAACAAGTTCTTGTTGAATCTAGTCGGGGTATCGGGCAAAAGCCACTTTTGTGTATTACAAACTTCTTTTTGTTGTTGATTTGAGTGAAAGTGCGAAAAAATCCTTAAAAATCTAGTTTCCTCAAGTTAAAATGGTTATTTATTAACTATTGTTTATCGTAATTAATAGTTACATTGAAATTGACAACATTCTTGTACGGAACACTGATTGCGCGAACTGGTCACGTTCTTGGCTCTGTGTTTTTCCTATTTATAAATATTCTTATATGTATAAGCGTTAATTTACCCCTCAAAGCAAAATTAAATAAGAACTGCGATATTCACAAACAACGTTATAATTGCAACAATATTTATGGCGAAGAAATAGCAGTTCGCCAGAATTGTATTTCTATTTTGCGGACAACGTCTTTGATACTTTCGTTGCGCATTTTATCTTCTTCTCATATATTGTTTGAAGAAATACTGAAATTCAATGAAAAACATTAGCGTTCTTTGGAATTTTACTTTACGGCTGCGTTTAATTGCAATGGAATCCTCGCTCTCTTCTTAGACGAAGTCCTTATAGGAAAACTTTTTTAATAACAAGCGTTACAGGCTGTCCCTCCGATCGGAAACACCTGTCTGAGACAGTGAACCAAAAGGCTTTTTGTATGAAAGAATCGCAAGTAGAATTGTGTTCCCGGCCGAGCTGCGGATAAATTTATAGCGAAATGTAATGCCGTCCTGGGGGACACTCTACTTGTGAGGTTCGGCCCTCCCTTAGCACGACACTATCTCGCATCTTATGGTCCAGGCTTGCTTTTCTATTTAATAAATTAACTTTAAATCCATTAAAGCTAATGTATCTACCTACATTTATTTCAAGATAGCTTTATTTCTAATTTTATCTTTTATCGGAGTGGAGTTCAGTGGAGTTTAGAAAGGTCCGCAATGGGCGCGCGTTTTTCGAAGGTAGGCATTTTCCCATTTCCATTTGATTTCCTCAAAAAAGACTAGGCACATATTTAATTTTGTTGATGTTTCTTGTTTTGAAGCTTGAAGAAGTTTCATGTAAGAGGCTGTTTATTCATGAATTGTGAAATGCTTTTTGTTACGTGACGCCTACGACTTATACTTATTGCGAAAAAATAAACCGATAAACTTTCTGCTTCATTTTCTTTCACACTCTAGCGTAGGTAGGCATAAATATCTTAAAGTATGAGGTTATTATAATCATTTCTAGTAACCGAAAAAACATTTATGAGACCAAAATAGGACATCTAAATTGATCGGATCAGAAGCCTTGACTATTTTGTTTCTTTATTGGTCTCATATTTATTTTAGTACTGTGTTAGTTTTTCTGTGTCCCATAAATAAGATAAAAACGTTAGACTTGAGTTAGGAGAGTAATAAAAATAGTGTTATTACATTGATATAAAAAGTATTTGAAGTTATCTACTAACATAAACTAAAACTATAACCGAAGTATAAAAGTACTTTCGAAAATTGGATATATAGCGGGTAGATACTGATACCGCAAAATGTGCCAAGAGAGGAGTATTATTGTAGCGCTACAGTCACAGCCGGTGCGTGAAACAAGAGGTAGTAGGAAAGCGATTGTGGAGCTATCCTGCCCGTGCCCGGCTAGATTTAGTTTACAGAGATACGCTCCACTTTAATGTCCAACCTCTTGGTACGGAACGTTGGTTCGTCGCTATCTAGCTACACTATAGCTTTATGTACACGTCTGCTTTGTACACGTTTTGTTTTTATTGTATTAGCTATCGTCTGAGGTAAATTACTACAAAGGACCATGGGGGATTTTGTATGGACTCCGTCCCCACCCTCCAACAGTCATAGGATACGTGTCAATATGTTTTTAGGGATCCCGAGAAAGACTTACTGTCTTGCTCCATTGCAAAATCAATGGGGTTTTTTTGTAATAACAAAAAACTTTTCTGTTAGCTAACCTAACCTAAGCTACAATTGCCTATCCTTGCCAAACATAACCTAACCTCACCTAACCTAACAGTGATAATTTGATCTTGGATTTTGAAGGTCAAATGGAACGCCTCAATGATGAACAGCATTTGTGTATTCTTGTGATTGGATAATTTTACAAAAAACTTAAAAAAAAACGGCTAACCTAACCTATTTTTTTTAAAATCCTCATGGATGACCTCTGCCCTGGGGCGGGCGGAGGGGTCTGTCAGACTCTTACTGACTAAAAACCACCCCAGTGTTCCAGCTCACACCTTCGCCGGGGGTCACGGGAACGTAAAAATCTTCCGCAACCCCAGACTGGCCCGCCATTGCGGGACTCCTCGGGTCAGGGGCCCCCCCGTGACCCGAGGAGTGAGGTGTTTGACTCCCCCCGTGACGTCTAAGAGGGGCGCGCGTGGAACACTACGCACCGCCACCTCGGGTCCTGATGTGTAGGGGGCGACAGACGTCCCCGAGTCCGTCGTCACTGGACCCATTTAGGGGGGCTGGAAGAGGGCGTTTACCGCCCTCCGCCGACGCCCGGTGCGCCTGCTGCGGGCCGGGTGAGTGGAAGAGATCTCCCTCTCCCTTTCCGCAGCCACCTTCTGCGAGACGACTGTCTCACGGAAGGAAACCACTGCGTCCCAGGACTCCTCGCTGCCGACCATCGACTCGACTACGGCCGGCAGCGACAAGTCACTGCCTTCTTCTGAGATGAGGGCATGGCGCGGCTCCTCCCAAGCGGCACACTCTGCCAGCGTATGCCGCGCCGTGTCCTCCCGGCAGTCGACGCAGTGGTGACACCGAGCGTCCGGCTCCGTCCGCTGTTTATGCGACACAGGTACTTCCCGAAGCAACCATGCCCCGAGAGCACCTGCGTCACCCGAAACGACAGGGAGCCGTGCCTCCTCCCGAGCCAGCGCTCGAGCACCGGCCGGACCGCCTCGATGATGTCGAGGCCGGCGGTAGGGCGTGAAAGCCTGTCCCGCCATTCCGCCACCAAGACCTCGCGAAGCTGAGACCGATGCAGCTCTATGTGTCGCTGCATCGGTTGCTCACCCCGCACTCTCACTTCCTCGCGCCACCGATACGATGACGCGAGTACTTTCGCCTCGAGGTTCCAGGGCGGGGATCCGGCCAGTGCACAAGCCGCCTCGTAGGAGATCGTGCGATACCCCCTGATGACTCTGACGGCCATCGCTCTCTGCGGCTTGCGCAGGACTGCGATACTACCGGCCGTCAGGTCAGCCGCCCAGATCGGAGCCCCGTAAAGGGCCATCGATCGCACGATTCCCACGTAGAGCCGCGTTGACAGCGCACAGAAGCTAACCTAACCTAACCTTTTCGGTTAGCTAACCTAACCTAACCTAAACTTTTCGGTTAGGTAACCTAACCTAAGCTATAATTACCTATCCTTACCAAACATAACCTAACCGAACCTAACTTTAAAAAAAGGTATCAGAGAAAAAAAAAATGGTCCCTGATAAAAAGAAAGGTTGTCATGAATGAGAACCATATTTAGGTCGCTATATTCTATGCCTCTTAAGTGCAAACTAAGAAAATATATAAATGTAAAATAATGCTAATATTGAATAAAAAAAGTAATATTCCAGGAAAACCCCACATTTTTGAAAAATGTCGCCATAGTAAAAAAGTATCGAACCCACCAGACGCTTCGAATGACACTAGTCTCAAGCGTGTTGGTGGGTGGGGACGTTTCTTCCCATGGTCCTTTGTTTATAATATAACTAGCTGTTGCCCTCGACTTCGTCCGCGTGGATTTCGTACTTTCCTCTAAAAACTTCAACAACCTCTTCACCCCCTTTTAAAGATACCTAGTTTTCGAAAATAAATATCCTCGTTTAGGGGGTAGTTTAGAAAAACAAAAATGACAAACATTATCATTTACTTAAATAAGTATTCGTGGCAAGTTTCAAGTCTATTAACTCAAGATATAAGATTTTTCCCGCCGTTTCAACCCTGTATAGGTCGAATTTCCAAAAACCCTTTCTTAGAGGATGCCTACGTCCTAATAACTATCTGTGTGCCAAATTTCGTGCCATCCTTTGGGAGTGTTACTGCTGGAAGTACCTAGATAACCTAGTGCAAAATTACTCCGTAACTAGCAAAACGTAGGATAATATCCGTCGCTAGGCACACATTAAGCTGTCACGTGCAATATACAGGTTGTAAGGGTAAACACCGTTGCCACTCAAATCATGGATAGTTGACGTAAATATAAAAATAAATGACCAAGTAACAACAAAAATAAAACGTTATTTTCGTCATTATCGTTATTATCGTCAGGTCACGTCCCGCGCCCCCCATCCGTGTTGAGGCGTAAGTTCGTTGCTCTAGCGCATAGGTAAAAGGGTGAAATACTGTAGTGGCAAAAAGTGATTTAAAAAAAGTCGTTATTTTCCATTGATTTTACGTTCTATAAATGACACCAAACCACTGGTTTCAAGGATAACTGTGTTTACCCTAACACCCTGTATTCAATGAATGCATTGTTGACAGTGCAAACCAGGCAGAGACATTAACCCAATACTCCCGGCGATTAGAATAGAAAATAGGCATATTCATATTCAAATATATTCTATTTAGTTTCGCATAGGTTGAGCAATATATTCTTTGTGTCACAGTCCTCCCCCCTACATAATAGAATACATGTATAACTTTATCTATAAAACTCTAGTTTCGCCTACATGAATGTTGAGCACTTGTTACAAAAGCTTTGGTGGATAAAATGTGCTTTACCGTCGAAATATACATATGCGGCTAAGACAGTATGAAATTAGGGTTCCGTTTTTTTATTCGGATGTCCGGAACCCTAATAACTTATGTCTAATTAAATATTTTAGAACATTTCTTTGATATATTTGCTATTTTTGCTCTATACACATCGTGTGTCGCGCGTTACCTGTTCCATTTACGTGAGTGTACTTTTAGTGTTTATAATTTCCATTAGAGTTTTAGCGAGTTGAACTTTACCAGTTTAGTAAACGAGAAGTTGTTTTAAGTATTCCCTTACCGAGGAGTTGTCGGAGGCTGGTGTGTTTGTGCGGTGCGCGGCGGCGGCCAGGCGGCTCCGACACCACGCCTCGGGAAACATCGCCCGAGATGCCACAAAAACTTCACCCCCGTTTTATTATTACTACGATGCTAATTAAAATAGCTCCGAATAGATTACGGGCAGCTTCTGGCAGAGGCGCTTAATGCGCTGGCTTTACGACGTCACGCTTTATGCTCTCTCATTAGCGCCGTCTCCTAACTCACCGTTTTTATGGATACACATTTTCCCTCATCCTATATTTCCTTTTTTGTTTGATTAGTTTCTTCTTGTGAGCTGAACACAAAACACAGTTATTTGGACCTCAGGTAAACTCATAAACAAAAGCACCTCTATGTCAACTGCGTCGTTGTGTCGGTGTTCATGACCCTCATATTATTACAATACAGACAAGAGAAAACGCAGCAGTTCCATTTTTCATTGGGATATACGGAACCCTAAAAACTAACGATATTTAGGTAGATTTAGTAGAGCTCATCCCTAAGTATTATGTCTGCCGCTGAAATGACAGACACATGAGACTTTTTCACTTTATCTCTAAGATATATGCAATCCCCTGGGTGGTGCAGATGTCCACCCACGGACTTCGGTAGGTAACAGATGTTTATGAGGGGGTAGTCAGCCTGTTCGCTATCCTTTAACAAAAAGAACATCATCTAGCAAACTTATACATACAGAATTCTCTTGATTAAGTTATTAAGAAAGCTTTTGTTCGCGGCTTCGCCCGCGTGGGTGTCGGAAAACGCCCACGGGAATTAAAAGTACCCTACCTGTTAATCCAGGTTATTCACTATCTGTGTGCTAAACATCCAAATTCGTCCAGCCGTTTTTGCGCCAATCCGGAACATACAATCAGACAAACAACAATTCTTCGTTACTATTTTGTTATATCTATAATAAATAAATAAATATAAACACGACAAACATAGGGTTCAATTGGAAGTGGTGGACATTATACGAAATGTACATACACATATACGACCATATATAATAATTTTCCTGATAATAATACGGTCTGATATTTACGCGGGCAATGAATGGACACTACGATAATAACAATAAAATAATCCAGTTTCAGAGGCGTGTGATAATGACGCGAGCAGCTCGTTAGCCACGTGGGGATTACGTATTGTTAATGTTTTAATTTGTTTCTGCCCCCGTATACAGCCCTTCGTTATATGTCGTTTTACGAGGAGGAAGCTAACATGTTCAAATATAATTAATGTATGTATGTTTAATAATAATCAGTTTATGATTGCGATGTAAAAAAATCTACTTCAAACTTTTGTAATTTCTTTTTACAAGCTTTTTTTATGTATTTGATTTCGCATGGTGTCGTGGTACAAGATAAAAGGTTTTGTTTAATCCCGGGGCGGTAATGCTAATATTTTAATACACGGAACATATTTATTTGTTTAGTGGTATTGACGGAGCCCGACCTCGTTTCCACATGTGTTGCTAGGAGTTTTCGGGCGCACGTAACTTTGCCTTTTCGTAGCCATTTTCAGTGAGAGCTGGTGCCGGCCGCTGCCGCAGCCCCCTCGCCGCAAACTCACACCCTATTGTGTCCATTACAACCCTTTACAACTTCTAGTTTTTACTCACCTCAGTTTACGTGGCACAAAACGAGCGTAAACACCTTACATTGTTATGTATAGTTGTTAACTCGGGTTGTATTTTGTAGCTTTATGTTTAGTAAGGTTTAGTTACATTGATAGCAGGATACTTATGTTCTTGAATTAATCCAAGAAGCTATTGATCGAATAAAAGAGGAAATACTTTTACGATTTTTATGTTATAAATAATGTTTATGAACTTTCCTTACAAATATCTTTCATGTAAGTACTCAGCATCGTTTGTTCGTCTTCAGTGATGAAATACAGAATGGGTCCCCATTTCCTAGAACCTTTCCTAGAGCCTTTGTGCTTTACTGTCGGTTTGTTTATTTTAGGGGCCTTGCCTCGTAAACACTCACAGACCGATACACTAAATTTAAGTTGCCCTTCTTTATATTCTCTCCAGAAATTCTTTTTGGACGGAAGCTGGTCTTCCTTCACCAGAAAAATTGTAAATTATTAGTTAAAACTTTTTATTACGTAATTCATCCGTTTTAATTAATATTTCCATTTTCTAAACGGTTATATATATTATGCAGAAGGAGAGCTAAATACAAATAAACAACGAACTGTATAATACGCGTACATACGACGTAGTTGTGCAAACTGGAAACTGATATAAGTGCACTTGCAACATTAAAAGGTTTCCTGGTTGGTTGCGGTGTTAGATAGTGTACGATGCTCGCGTAAGATAGCTGGCTCGAGCCGCGGCCCTCGTCCGTGCCCGTACCTACTTAATTTACTGCCACGGTAACGCCACAAGCACGCTCCATATCCACCGCGTTATTGCCAACTTGAAAGCAAGAATAGCATACACATTTCCTTCATATCTCCTGAATTTAAGCGTCTGCCCACTCTAACATTACATTATATTCTTTTTATACAACTCGTTCCAGACGCGAGTTTTGTTCAGAATTTTCCATGGTTTATATTTTTATTGAGGTAGTTTTGCTGGTTGATGGTTTTTATATTTATATTAATAAATTAATAAAACATTTGTGGGCGTATAAAAGTACCTTATTGTCGTATGGTACTATTTTACTATTGACGTAACTTATACGTAGTGCAAAATAGTGGTGTAATGTTCATAATGTTTCACATAATTTTTATAGCGGTTTGTTTGATCTGTCTCTCCAAATATGTGATACGAGGGTTATTGTTATTATTCCGAAGAGCATCGCTAGTCGGCGGTATGCAGGTAGCGAGTCGCGAGGCGTGGCGGGCGCATGCCACGTGTGCGACACTTTTATTACACCGCAGCCGGAGCCGCGAGCGAACGTTTTGTCACCTCTTCGAGAGGCTTACACCGTAAAAAGGAGAGGGTATTTTTCATGACTTTTCCACGCGGATGCATTTCACCGCTTTGCTTCAATGGGTTTGCGAGGTACCTAACCTTTGCCGCTGAGTTATATCAAAGTGCTTTCGTTCCCACGTTCGCACTGGAAAGCTTTAATTCATGACAGCTAGAAAATATTCTTTCGCTGTAGTTGGAGAGAGGAAAAATCTGTTAAGTTCTGAAAATACGTGAATGTGGTTTTAACTTCGTGACTTAATTACTTCCAAGAGCGAATATAACTTGGTAATATAAGCAATTAGAAACTTATTTGACGCTGCCGGTCCGCCTGTTCCGCCTCGGGCGCAGGAATCGTGAGCGGGATGAGCCATTACGTGCTTTCGCAGAACTTTTCCTTTTAAAAGTCGTCTCTTACTCTTTTGAAACTTATTATATTGGATAATTCGGCCCAAAATATGAATATGATGGCCACAACTTTCGTAATTTTAGCGAAAGGCAAAAAATTCTGTCGATTACGCTATGAAAAACGGTCTCCTACGGCGTTTAGCCCAGATTAAGGCTTTATGAGAATCCTCTTTATTATAGCGTTAGCATGAGGTGGCGCCGACTACTTTACGGATAAACTTTGCACAGTAAAGGTATTATAACAAAACTTGTCACATACAACATTTACACAGCTGATTCTCCTAATTGTTTTATAAAACATAGACGTAACAGTGGTGATGTATATAATATGTAAAATTGAACTTATCTAAAAACAAATCATACACGGTGCTGTTTATGCAAACGGTTACAGCATATCCCATATACTTAATCGGTGCCAAATGTACATAAATAGAAATAGTTACATGACCTTTCTCTTTGACTGTTGGGAACATAAAAACAAAATACACCAAGATCAGTCGTGGAACCTATAATACTACAAGTAATTCCATACCCCGTCGATTAATGACAATTCGCTCGGCATCGCATACTAATCACTTCAATTTGTGACTGGGCTCTATTGGGAACATGGAAAAACGAATGTCGATTTTTCACGTTCAGCCGTCTACATAATATAAAAGTTAAAAACGGACCAAATGCTAAAAGGTAAAGGTATTTTTTCTAATTTTATTTATTTTTTCTATTTTAAAGAGCTTAGGTCGAATTCGACCACACTTTTATACCTTATCATGCGAATAAATATGGGATTTTTGACGACTTTTCTATAAAAAAAAAACGTGTGCGGACGGAGGATCCCCATTTGGAACGAAGATCCTAACGCACACACGCACTCGTTTGTTATGGAAAGATACAGAGAGAGAAATTCGCATGGAGGGGGAATAACGCTTTTTCCTTACGTGACGATTTCTACCAGTCAACTCCTACCGCAAGACCCGTTAAGGAACTTCATTACAAAAACTGTCAAATGTCGAAATTTATGGAAAGAGATAAAATATTATTCTACACAAATTGATGAACGGTTAAAAAAATGCTTTCTATTTTCATGATTATTATGTAAGAGGCGAGTTGAATGCAATTGCTGATCTCCCAAACTATTCATACCAGAGGATCACGTCGCATTGTCGAGGAAGCTCATGCTTTTGTGCTTGCCCAATACGCGGAAATTTATAATTAATTAACTGCTTAGCTATTTCTGTAAGAGTTAATTATTTAATTGAAATAGCTAAAACGCTTTGGAAAATGCAATTATCTTACTCAGTATTTAGATTGCTTCGCAAAAGAATTGACGAGAAACAAAAAAAAAAGAAAGAAAAACTTTTATACTTATCTGGTGGAAGAGAATGCCTGCCCAACAACTGCGCTCGCGATTCATTTTGGTATCGGATTACACGGTGTCAGAATGCCACGAAAAGGTAGGAACCTTTTCGGGGCATTCTGACACCGTAATGTAGGTATTCGGGAAAATTGACGTAATCGTGCCTGACCTACATATTTATTTATTTACAAAAACGATCATAATAAAAAAGAGGGGCTTGTGACTAAGTAATAACAGCCGCAGGGGTCGATTGATCGATCGAGTTAAGCTACGCTTGCCGCGGTTGGTCCATGTATGGGTGACCATCCTTACATACCAAGACTCCTCAAGCCACGGAGGGCGTGGCTTGAGGAGCACGTTAAGCCGTTGCTTGAGGAGCACGTTAAGCCGTTGGTCCCGGCTGTCATTCGTGGATCTTTGACAGTCGTTACGGTTCGTCAGAAGCCCGAAAGTCTGGCAACCAGTCTTACTAAAGGGGTATCGTATTACGCAGTAACTGCGTTGTGGAGGTCAGATAGGCAGTCGTTCCATATAAAATACTGGTATTCAGCTGCATCCGGTTAGACTATCCCGAAGCCGATCCCAACATAGTTGGGCAAAGGCTAGGTAGATGATGATGATGATGAACGATCATTAAAAATCGATTAAATCTGTAGGCACCGTAACTCTCAACGTAAACTACCCTTAAAAACCAATATAAAGAGTTATTTCTTCAAGTTTTTGGTGAGATTTAATTCTGAGTTAACAAATACGATTTCTTATTTTTTTTACTGGATAGCCAAATGAATACAAAAAAAAAACATAATATTTTGCGATCGAAGTAATCTTTGAGCATTGAAGCGATACGCACAGTTGTACTTGCTGTGCTTCTGTTTCTACGTACTTGTATCACCAATTATGCAAAGCGTCTTCCGCGTTGCGGTGCGCGGGCGGGGCGTCGCGGGGTGCAGGCAGGGCGGCCGCTGTCGCGCTCTTTCCTCACTCGTAGCGAAATAACGACCTCAATTTGCATAACAATCCTCGTCACCCCTTATTCCCCACCAGCGACTTTCACAGGCTACGCGGCGGTGTCCCACCGGACCCGACACCTTTTTTTACTCAAAATCTGTCCAGCGACAAGTTTTATTGACATTAACACAAAGCTAATAAATTTTCCACAACTACGAATACACAGTTAAGCTAGTTTTCCTTAAATCCGGAGTATATAGGTACAATAAACGTTCAGGAACTAACGGAACTGAGTTTAAGTTTTGATTTAGTGGTGGTAGTGCGCCGACAGCATCTCGCTGCAGCCTCCTCCGCCGGGCCGCGCGCCGGCCGCGCTGCGCCTGCCGCCGAGCGCGATACCCAACCGAACACTTTCGGCCGCGCTCGTAACTTCTTCGTCCAACTTTCTGTTTTAATTGAATCAAAGTTTTCGGCTTTTTGCGGCGAGCGTGCCAGCCACGCACGCTTCCTAAACTTTCTTTATTAAATTATTGGAAGTTCAGAAACGTTCGCCTTTGAACGTGAATTCTGAAACAAAATTGGGGATAGTCGTGAGTTACAGAAAAGTATTTATCCTCTACGGACTCACGGCAGAAGTAGAGTTTAAAGCTATAAATAAGTAATGACTTCGCGTCTGCTGTACCGAGTGTACCGCTCAAATTCCGGACAAAAGAACAGTAACGACAATTACCAAAGACAATTCAAAATCCGACGAGTAAACAGTTCATAAAGATGTACGATTCTCTTTGCTAACGACTAAAGCATTCGTCCGGGGCATTGTTTTGCGGCGTAGCTTTATCTGGCGCGGAACGAGTTGTCGTTCCAGTAATTTATAGATCTTTCCCCGCCCCGGGCTCGGAGTAACGATTCGGCCAGAGGAACTAGTCTGCTAGCTGCGGCTCTGCCCGGTCCCCGCCTGAACGCTATTAAAGGTCACGTAATAGACTGACTCCTCACGTCCCGGATTCAAATTTGAGTAAATATGTCGCCGCCGACCTCTTATTGTACTACGCCTTTGTATTTACATTTACTTTGGGGCTATTTTGAATTTGAACGTGAACGTCCGCTTGTTATCTCGTATTGTTTGTGTGCATTGTAAAGGTCGTTTAAATTGTGTGTTCTGGATTCACCATAATTATATTTAGGTTCTTTTTACATACCTACACATATATTTATATTGAGTCAACCTAAAGAAGATTATTGGAGAGAAAAACAATTTTGCTTAATCGTAATATTGCTATTAAGTTTCTGACCTTCGTATCCGGAAAATAATTCCATGAATGCTAAATATGTGTTCACATATTCTGTAAGAGTTTCCTGAAACAATGATAATCTGATATGCCTTATTCATACGTAACATTGGAACTATATTCATGCATGTGGCTTTTCTGAAGCCGATAGCGACGGATATTGGAGATTTACCTAAGTGTGACGAGATCCGGAGAAGACTTTGTGCCGGAGCTTTAGTATCGGATCCCGGCGTCACATACAATGGCTGTTAGAACATCTAGTAATAGTTCGCTTCCCCCTATTCATCTTTTACTTGTATTATTTTGCTCTGACAGTTTCGCAGCACTTGCGCTATCAAATTTTCGAAAACACTGTAATATTGTTCATCATTTGAGTTTTTGACGCGTTAAGATAATATCTTACCTATAATTAAAATTGCCAAAGCAACAATTCTTGTCTACCAATTTTTATAACAAGGTTAACATAATCATGTTCCCCAAAAAAGCATAAACACTACAAAGATATAGATAACGGTAGGGTAAGTGCAAGCGGCAGGTACGTGCGCGATGACAGTGCTATGGCTCCCAGTGGAACCCTTCTGCGATCCTCGTAAATTGCGAATATTAGATTATAAGTACGGAGTGCGGGCCGGCGCCGGCGCCCGGCAGCACGGGGGCCATCAGCCGAATATCGAACTCGTGCGCTGGTTAACATAGCGCCGTGATCTGAATCTGCTTTTTAGTTAATCCCAGTTGTGTCGTTATACTCTTGCTTTACTTTTTGCTAGTTAACACTTCGAAAATAAAAGTCGAATCAAAGAAATCTTGTTGAATTGAGTATTTATAGCAGTTCTTCTTTTTCTTTCGTATACTCGTAGGCACAAGATCATGCCGTCGTAAAAATATTAGCCAGTCTGCAAGGTCAGTTTATTCACAATCTTTTTTTACGAAGTCTGACTGAAAACAGACAGTAATTTAAATCCCTAAT
Source organism: Lithophane semibrunnea (assembly GCA_947363905.1). NCBI lineage: Eukaryota > Metazoa > Arthropoda > Insecta > Lepidoptera > Noctuidae > Lithophane > Lithophane semibrunnea. The sequence continues at coordinate 12,390,837 of OX376189.1, read as the reverse complement.
CTCTAATACGAAAAGTTCTCTTGCTAAAGAAGCTTTGAATCTTAAGTAGGTAATTTTCTAAGAAGCGTATTGTTTTGAAATGCCCTCTATATAGTGATGATAACAATAACAACAGCTGTGCCGGTGTGAGCCGGTGTTGGTTTTCCCATTGCTCGCTTCGTTACGGCTTCATTAGGACAGCGGGTGCGGGGCTCTGGGGCTCCGCGACGCACGCTACGATTGTCCCCGTGCCGCTAAAGACAGCGTGATTGCACACAGCGCCTCGTAATGTTTCTATTAATTCAATACACTCACAAACATTCAATAGAATTACTTAAAGATTCTTCAGAAGAAGATTTCAATGAAGTGTCTGTTTGAAACAGTATAAAGAATTTAATATAACAGAGCGCAAAAACGTCTTACAAATTAAAATTACTCTTCACTTTGATACCAGCTTTGCCGTTTATTATGAGTTGCGCCTCAGGCAAATTTCAAGTCTCTTATATGCGTCTACAGTCATTATAGCTCCCGAAATCTCTAACGGTTCTTCGTTCAATTAAAGTAAGTTAAGCTTTATAGCTTTTATCTACCCTCTATTACTTTTATTTTTCGTTAACGGGAAATTTATTTATGAACGAAACATTTGAAGAACAAACGATAGCTTAACTCCAATTTAATGAGAAGCGAATAGGTAAAAACGAAAGAGTAAAAATATCGATTTAGTGAAAGCTGATTTGGTACCTGGACGTCTCAGAAATGCAGAGACTATTTAGGTATAGGTATGATTTAGAGAAAATGTGTCAAATAAGATCACGCTATCATAAAATACAATATAAGACAAAATATAACGGCATAATATATACAGACGACGCCTGTGGAGTATATATTGGCAATGCATTAGACACTTTGCAACTGTGCCTACTGCGCGCCTGCTCTTCGGCCTCGCGGCCTTTGTGAGCCGCGCCGTGTAATTACTCGGGGACTATGGGAAATAGCTCACCGGGCGCGAAAGCACTTTTGTGTTATTACAGTAAATTAAACCAGATAAAAAATAACGAGATTTTTTCGTATCTCTAGATATAACGATTGCGCACGGAAAGACCCAATATTAAAAAGATCGTTACATATTTAATTAAGAAGATGTTTACAAAACTGTGGTGCCAAGTTTTCCCATGCTAGTCAATACAAATAAATCCGAGAAATAATATCTAACACGTGTCTGTCTAAGCGTAGATTGGGTTGGACGTTTCTTATACGTAACAACTGAAAGTTATCGTCATATCTGAGTTGGGAAGTTTCGCAAAGACAAATTGGAGTGGAGGCGGTAAATAAAGTTTTACGATATGCGCGGTTATCAGAAGTGTGCGTTGAACCGGGGTGTGGGAGGGAGATGTATTTATCTACGGCGCGCGGGCTACATCTCGCTGTGAGGTTGCTTCCCGTACACCTGTACGTATTAAATACCTCTCGTTGCTACTCGTTATCTTTCGCCCCCTCTACAAATTAAGAGCTTTGTATGTGTTCCCGGGTGGCGAATAAAATAGTAACTTAATTTATCATCTCACATCAAGTTATATTCGTGAGAGCTGATTGTAGGTAATAGGTACTTTGTCGGATGGAGGTGGGAATTGATCGAAGTAACAAAATCGAGAATGCATTTTTAACCGACTTCTTCAAAAAGGAGGAGGTTCTATGTTCGTCTGTATGTAATTTTTTTTAAATGTGTTTTCATCGTTATTTTCGCCAGTTGTAGACCGATTTAAAAACATCTTGTTTAGTTCGAAAGGGTATACTCCCGAGGTGGAAATTTTATTAATTTTGTTTGCGTAGTTTTTGAGTTAGCTTCAATAATTACGTATTTTTCCCGCTTAGTCAATGTAGACGATATATTATTTTTCTCCGACACTGTTATTTACATAGCAGGTAGTGGTATTCGAATTTGTGTGGGGTAGGTACCACAACTAAAAAGTGAAAAATAAAAACCTTTACAAAAAAAAAAACAAGCGACTTCCAAAAAAAACACTAAAAAAGTGAAAAATAACTTAAAATTGAAAAGCAAAGACACTTTTTATTTAAGTCGGTTGTTTTTTTTTTGTAAAAAGTTTTGATTACCATGAATCTTGTTCGTATATTTGTCCATAGTCTTTTGTTTAACTTAGATGCACACAATTTTATTACGTATATACATTACATTTTATCTTGAGGAATTAAAAACTTTTCACGCGGTAGAGCATTAAGCACTGCAAGTATTTAAATTATTTAGTACCTATGACGTTGGTATGTTTATACATGGAGTTTAAGTTCAAAGTCTGTCTGCAGGGTACGATGTGAAGTATCTTTAAAAAATTCTTTTTATATACGGCAACCTGGGAAAAGTTCCACTTAGTTTCGTCTGTCGCCGTACCGTATCTAAGTAAGAACTACGCGAGTGGTTGGGAAAGTCCAGAGGTGCTTTTAAGACGTTTCATAATAAATGTAAGATGGGAATTTATAGGCGATATCATTTGTCCCTAATTCATATGGTAATTCAGGTGCCTTCAAAGCGGTCCCTTGGTTTATAAGCATTTTAATTGGCCGTGGTGTCATATACAAAGAAGGATCGAGCATTAATTATATTATGAAGCACTTGTTCCATCGTTTCTTCTAAGATGTAGATATTGCTCTCTTCAGATATTGTTTCACTTTCGTTTCGCTCTTTTTGAATTCGGTGAAAAAGAAACACTCACCCTAATCAGTATTTTTATTACACAGTAGGTAGTATTTTCAGAGAATTTAATAAATCATCTCCTTCCGCGATGCGTGTACTTACTTAACGCATATCAGGTGACGCTTTGCGGATATTTATCTCAACTGTACGTGGATTCTTATGGAACAAGCCGCTCCCAAGCTCGGTACAGAGAAAAGTCCACATCTCGTGCCCGTACCCCTCGTCGCACCGCTCGCCCCGCCGCCGTTGCCCGCGCTCTCCCTACATGGCCACGAGCTCGAAAACCGACTCCGTGAGCGTAGAGATAAAACGTATGTTCATTTTATTTCCACATTTGTCAGCGTTCGTTTTGTGCCCACTAACATAAATTGGACGTGGAGGGAAACCTCGCAGGTGAATGTAAAATAGCCGGGTTTTCCCAAGATAATCCCGCCGAAATTTTACGACACCATTATGCGATTTATTGGTCGTGTCACATTCAGAAAGAATGATATTTCCTAAAATATTTTCATAAAATATGTCGTTTAAAAATGGTGTCACATTATCATACATATCCATATTATCCATTATAATATAAATAAACGATCTAAGTACTGTATTTTATTTTAAATACCTGCACAAGTAAATGATTATATGTATTGCCGATTTATGTAAATAAAAACAAATGAAATATAAAACCGCATAAACAAAACTCGATATGTCTGTCGAGCGAGCATAACCTAATGTTTCGTAGCCGCGCTACGAAATGCTATGTGTCACAAAGTGCTACGTCAGTAGATGGCAACATTTCGATAAGCGGTACGTAGCGCGACATGCGTCCCGATCTGTGTGTTCGGACGTCGAGCTACTGCCAATAAACTGTTGTCCTGTTCGGTAATGACTGAAACAGGCGTTCAATTAAACGTGCCAATTAACATGGAGGGAACTCTGTTATACGTGCGATGCACACTGAAATAAGTCTGAAGCCAACATCAATTTTCTATGCAAGTAGAATAGATACCCCTTTGTGAAAAATGTTTTGCTTTACTTTCATTGAAACAACAATCTTCTTTACAGAAACAGAAGACCTTTTTTAAACAGTCTAAGTTGTCCTAGCTAGAACTGTAGGCTAATAATTAGCTAATGAAAATCGCGCCCGGAGCTGTTCTACTTCATAAATATTTTCCTTATTGCCTGTTACCACGAGCTGTCGATAAATTTATGGAAGGTCCGACGTCACCTGAAATTTTATGGTTTCTTTCTTCGGCACTCACCTTTTATATTTAGAACTTGGGTAGTTTTTATCGTAACATAGAAATATATAAGTAAAATTTAAAATTTATCATTATTTTATCTACTTATAATATTATACATTTCCATTTTTATTTCCATTATGTACCATAATGTTATATTTATATAATCAGACCTTTTTTTCACTCTGATATTTCTGCAACATTTTTAGCGAGAATAGTTTCTGAATGAATAAGAAGTTCATTCAGAATATCATTTAAAAACAAGATATAAGGTAATATACCATTATGTCTAAGGAATGAAATCGAGTCGCGATTGGCACAGCCGGGAACTAGCGGATTTCGTCTACTTTAAAAATCACCTTTGTTTTTGGTTAAACTTAATGGTTGTAAGTGAAACAATAGAATTTTGATTTATTGACAAAACATTAAATAATAGTTCTCAAAACAATGTTTATTTAAGTAACATACATTTGCACTAGGCCTAAATATCGCAACAAAAACAATAAAAACGCATCACGCATACTATAAATCCATTAATTTTTATTTTGAAAATGGCTTCTCAAGAAGCATAGTGTGGAAAGTCGCGCGCGCACAATCTCGAAATCACGAGATATCGAACGAGATTTTCTTCCCAAAAGAGTGAATCTCAAAAAAATATATCGATATTGCATTCCCTAACATGCCTCTATTCCCCGAAGGGATAAGCATATGTGTAGTAACCACTTAACTGAGCTTTTATCCAAACCAATGGCTGCTAGGCTGCTACTCAAAAACTTCCTTTAATAAGAAATGTTCAAATAAATAACAAAATTAAAACTTGAAGAACATTTAAGTGAACATACAGTTTTTTATATACATTCATGCCCCGTTTAGTAACGTACTAAAATAGCTGCGCTAAAATAACATGCTGAGTTGGTGTTTTTGTCCCGAAGCACGATTTGTGCCTCATTACCGACACCTGTGCGTGGCCCGCAGCGTTAGAACGAAAAACTATCCTCGCACCGTAATGTCGCACACTCGCAAAGGGCCAATATTCACCTAATAAATACTTTCCTTCTCCAATATTCACAGTGCTACTATCCAGTGATAGTTCCAGAACTATTATTGAAACCGTGGATCCGAATATTTTACGTATCTACCTACCTCATTCTTTTATTGTGAATGTTTATGGTTTCAAGCTTAAATAAAAGCATTATTAAATGGGATCGTATTTTAAATTTGGTATTTTAATTTATTTTATCTTCTCGGCCTCATAATAACAAAGTAACCAAAGTGTGTATCTAAGCTTTAATTACAAGAATATGATAATTTATGAAATATTATTTTCCGCTAGGGAGCACTGGTTTGTTTGTATTAGTATATATTGTCCAGCGTGTATATAATCACAGCGGTAGGTCGTGTTACCGTAGCACGGGGTTGCGCATAGCGGCAGTTCACCGCTCAGCGCTAAATCTCACCAAGTATGAGTACATTAGCGTTTTCCGATATCTAAAGCATAGCGCTCGCTGCGGCTGCGGTCCAGTTGAATAACAAAGAATTGCGTGGTTGAGATATCGGAACACTAATGGACTGCGGAATTTATGAAGCTTTCCAGAAGCTTGTCGTCGTTATGAACATTGTATGTATAAGTAATGAGCTGTGCGTGGCAAAACTAGTGTTTCTTACATTTCGTAATATAATATCCATGAGTGAGTGAACGTGGATGCGGACCGAAAGCTGGCTTTATTTCCGCACAATCAATCAAGGCGACTTATGAGGGCGCACTCTGTTAGTGTAAAATCCGCACTATGTCATTTTGTGAGTCTATTGATATATTTGTTATCGATATGGACCGGCAAACTAATCCAGTTATTCTGCAACTCCCACATTGAACGTTAACGTTCAACAAACACTTTTTATCTTGTTAAAAATTTACATAAATAAATCAAATATTCCGCGTTGGCAATTTAACACGATATGCCGATTGCGAATTGTATTTTTCGAGATGACTCCGGAGTTTATACTCCTGACATTGTCATAATGTCATCATAGGTATATGTTTCCTTATAATTTTTAATAACCAGCCAGTTGCAAAACATTATATTTATTCCATCTTTTTCATTGATAAATCGATTGTTTATATAATATACAAATTCTAGGAACTTACATAATTATACTTTGAAATAAATATAAATATGTGTAGTATGTACAATTATACCGCAAAATTAAAAAAAAGAGAAGAGCTCATTGGGCATCAAAAAACTCGTCATCGCTGTCAGTTAAGTATTTATTTATAACTTGCTGCGCCCCGTGGGAATAACCCATTATAAACCCGTCCCCATATTATGGGAATAACCCGCATAAGTCTCGATCCCGTGGGAATAACGGGATAAAAGTATCCTATGTCCTAACCTAGGTCATGGTCTACCCATGCGCCAAATTTCATCCAAATCCGTTCTGCCGTTTTAGCGTGAAAGCGTAACAAAGAATCAGAAAAAAAAAAAATCTCTTCATAATATTAGTATAGATTAAGTACAAGTCGTTTAATAAACATTTTTCTAGCTAGAAAACACTAAGTTATAGAAAGCAACGATAAATGCAACGATATTTTCGTGGAGATTTGAAATAGTCGACATTCACATTGATTGTTTCACCGACCATTAACTGTTGCGGTCGTTATTCACTTTTGTACAATCAATAATGGATGTTTCAGTGGTATCCAGCCTGTCACAGAAATATTTGGTGATAAATAGAGCTGGCATTTCGAGTCCAGAAATAAGGCCTTTGTGTGTGTATGTATCGTGCTCAAACGATAGTTAGAAGTGAGTGTGCGGGGTATAGTGTCAAAAGTAGGTATTACCCGGTCGGAGGCGGCAGCGGTGGCGCGATAGCGGTGTGGCGCCGCGCCCTGCGCTGTTGCTGCGGTATATGGCCCGTGAATAATCCACCCGTAATACTCGACTTAATGGCTTGGAATTAAACAATTAGTTGTTTTCTTTCTGCCTCGTCAATGATGAAGTTTCGCCTGAATACCACTGAATAGGTACCGTTGTTTGAGAAGATTTCCCATTCGTAGTATCAAGATTTTCATATATTTTTTATTTTTTCAAAACTTAAAACGTTCATGTATACAAAATAATTCCGCAAGAAGTGTGCACTTAAATTGTTTAATATTAAATGTTATAAGTTATTATTTCCAGTCGCTGCTTTTTAGTGTCTGTTTTAGGGTAAACTTATTCTTACTGTTTCGTGTATTAATTCGTCTGATAAGGCGGCTCTTTGTTCATCCAGAGTAAGGCGACGAGCAGACGTTTTAATCAAGGCTAACGAATTTTTAACCTTAGTAAGAGGCTGCGCGATATCAGCCGCCGCCCGCCCGCCTCCACGAGCACGACTCGCCACTTCTCGTGCTCGACGCGTTGTTCTTATCTTTGAGTAATTACCTTGTTGTTTTGTTTTTATTGTTCGGGCTTCCAAGTCGCTTTCTGTTTTATAACATGATCACTGTAGTACCGCGGTAATGGTGTCCTTTTCGACAATATTTCTATAGGTATAAAAAACTAAGTGTTTTTAAAGAGAACTTTCATAGAATGTACTATGTAATGATGAAATAATGAATACTTTATAATAAACAGCCGGAAATTAGTTTTCGTAGATTTTATCCGTCTGGAAACAGTTCAACATTAAACTAGTATTTTTAAATAAACCTATGTAACATAAAAGTGATGATTGGTGTTGTCAGTTCCCATGTCTATGAGCTTTAAATTAAAATATGTGAACGCCGAGTGTTATGAGGCCGTCAACTAGGCAGCTATAATATTCGTAAGAATATTTATATCGCGGCTTGGCTTGCAGGTGCACCTCGCGTGCACCTGCGGATATTGCCGCGTAAATCAAATTTCTTATTTCGCCTCAACACTTATTTCTGGGCGCGTTTACCTGGTGCGGTGTCCTCGCATATCAACGTGTTATATTATAATTGTTATTAATTTTTGTGTGTTGAATAACTATATATCAGGATATTATGTTCTTATTCTTTATCGTATACAATAATAAGTAATAACAAAGTGGTTTTAGAGAGATTTAGAGAAGGTATAATAATGATTATGGGTGTATTTAAATTAAAGACTAAAATTACTCATTTGCACAGTTTATTTGAAACAAAATAGACCAGTCCAGAGTTTCTGGATCGCGACGCTGATACGGAACGGAGGTACGGTACGGACAAAAGAACATAAATCCCGACGACAGCTAAAGAGGATCTAATGCAAAAAATTGTTTTCTCCGTTTCGTCTTATCTAAAAACTACTCCGCTCATAATATTACTAGTCAGGTCTAAACAGTAACGCTACATACACATAATGATGTACAATCATATAATTAGCGCTGCATGTAATGCATACACCGCAACACGATGTCATGAATTACAGGCCGTAATGACCATCTATATGCCAATACGATTAATATTTAATGCTGCTATTCTGCGCGGAATTACCCCGTGTCTGTGGTTGAGCTTGCACTGAATTACTGCATCTGAATGGGTGTCGGATGCTTTGTCATCCCTCTGATATACCTGTGAGTGCGGTTTGATATTTATCTCGCTGTATTAAATCTAAGCTCGGTGCTTCTATTGTGGGTAGTAAGTTAGGTTGAATAAATTAAGTTAGACAACAACAACAATAACATACAATTCATTTGGTTGTTGTTTTAATACAATTTCTAGAAAATATAAACAAGCTGAAATATAACACTTTTTATACGTGGGCATTGCGGGCAATGGTTGGTTGGTTCCGCGTTATGATTTTATGTGTGGTACTTTCACTTATAAGGCAAGTTGTGGGTTGTTAATATAAACAAAAATGTATGTTTTGTATCTAAAAAGCACTAAGAAGGCCTATACCCGGATGAACGCTATTACATCAAAGTGATAACACTCATCTTACGGACCCTTGCAAATTAATTGCAGGAATGACAGAGCACAACGCTCGGGTCTCTTAATGCACGCTCACAAAGCAAAACGGCTTGGGCGGCGCCGCCGCGGCACGCAGCAGTGGTGATTATGATAATGACGCGGTAGCCGCGCTTTTTGCGCCGTTCGTCCTATATTACTGAACTCGACACCATTCTCTGATATCTGTCGCGCGCCCAGCAGCGCGCCGGCACCCGCTAGGCTTTGCGTTTCGCTGCTCGCCTCAACCACTCCGAGACGCTTATAAATTATGCAAGTCGCCATAATCCACGCCCTAAACGCCTTCTCCGCCGCCTCAATTATTCATTCGAGCGGTTTGATGTTTTAGAAAATTGTCGCGATACTCAAGACGGGCTGTGCTTTATAATTCAGAAGCGAATATCGTCACAGCTGGCGCCGGCTCGCCTTTATCTACTGATTAAAGTGCATCTGACCTAATTCGTTCATAGGTGCGCTACTACTATCCCTCGTAGTTAATCTATGTAAGTAAGCCTAAATTAATATTCTATTGTATTTTCCTGTTACAGGATTCCGAAGGCGACACCCCTTTACATGATGCCATTTCGAAGAAACGTGACGACATGTTGACTTTATTGTTGGAGCATGGAGCCGACATGACTCTCACGAATAATAATGGTTTCAACGCGTTACACCATGCGGCTCTGCGAGGAAATCCAAGGTAACGTAAAACATTGAAGTCTAGCTCCTAAATAGAATATTCTTTTCAGCTTCAACACAAACACAAGCTGTAAACTAAGTTGGTAACTTCTCTTATTGCTCAACATTCTCTACAAAATACTTTTTACTCGATACTAAAGGCATTGTTTTGCCAACAATACTTTCTAAATGAAAATAACAACTCTATGATCGTTGATTAATATAAGATGTTCGGGTAAAGATAATATTCGGCCACTTGTGCACGAGACCTTTATAACGCGTTCTTAGTCTGAAATAAACATAACGTCGCTTGTCCGACATTATCCCGGGGAGAATGGGTAGTTATGAGCGAGCCTGCCTCACAATAAACTGCTTACACGTCTAATACCGTGCGCCGAGAGGATGTGTGGCCCAGCCTTGTGTGATGTCTTTATTGCTGCCGACATGCTCTGCCGGCAGGTTTTCCCAAAAAACGATTTGTACTAAGTCATTTATAACTTGATGCTATATAAATTAAGTAGGTATCATAAAACTATTATAAATTTTTTTTAAACATAAAATATTATTAAATATAGTAGAACGAAAGAAGAAGCTACGAATATCGTGGTGGAAAATGTAAATATTGCATTGTAATGGTTTTCTCCAAGAGAAAAATAGTCTCGTGTTTTATTTAAAGCAAGTAAAAAGTTTTGTAGATGCACTTGAATATTTTACGGGCGTATGTTAGTAGATGTGTGAAGAGTGTGTTATAAAATCGAGGATTGATATTCCAACCGTAGATTGTTAATAGGCTTTTGTCCAGCAGTGACTGCTAAGACTGTTAATTAGTATTATTTATTTGTGTTAGTTAAGGCTGACACTACACCGAGATGAAGCAGAGGAAAATTAATCAATACCCTTTATTTTAAACTTAACATTCATGATGAAAACTATTTACTATTGATTTATTTTTCCCTGTGGATTGTCAGCCAACACCCCAAATGGTTGCTGTGCAGACGTGAGGCTGGTAGCGTCGCGTAGCCTACGGCGTAGCACTCGCGTAGCATACGGCGTAGCACTCGCGTAACCTACAGCTTAGCACTCGCGTAGCCTACGGCGTAGCAGATAGCAAGCGGCGGCGTAGCAAAGTAGCGCGTATCGTAGCAACGTAGCGCGTGCCGTAGCGTACTGCAGGTTGCGTAGCAGTGTAGCGGATGGCGTAGCTCGGCCGGAATTGTAATACAGTGGGTATTGAAGAAGGCTTTCATTTATTGCGTTAGCAGTAGTAACACAGTGAAAAACTTACTTCCGTTTTAACATTACATAGCGCCAGGGTGCAGCAATGTTTTTAGTTTATTTGAAATCGTTGTCCATCTCACATAGAATCAAATCCTACGGGGTAGATATCAGATAATAGCTAGTCATCACGTGTAAATAAAAATTGACATTGCAAAATAAGGACCACTTTATTATACAAAAGAATTTAAAAGCTTCCGGTCATGCCATATATTTGGATCGAAAAACCCAGGGACCCGTAACGGTGTTCAGATAAAACTGATCCATGAAAAAGAAAACTTTGGTAATGTATTATGAATCGGTAAGAGTTAGAATAATGAATCTCCGCTGGCGAATCGTGCGTAAAGCGGTTTATTTGTGGAGGGTCCGAGGAGACGCTGGATCGCGGAGGCCCACATTTATTCAAGTCACGTGACGCGTCCCACGGAAATAATACGAAATGTGGCTACGTGACCAGTTCATTATGCGGCGGCACAGAGCCTGGCCGGGCCCGGCAGGCCCCAGCAGCACCTCGCCACCAAGCGACACTTTTCGTATGTCCGTCGGCGTCGCGTATTACAAACAACAGAACGTGTTACCAAGCATAAACCCTCCCGGATTTTTTTTAAATCACTGTTCGGCGTCGATTTTGTTGAGCATGGGTTGTTTTTAAAGCTCCAAAAATAACTTTGTTGGGGCGTTTAAGTACGAAGGTATCCTGACAATTTTTTTTTTTTATACGGCTATGTAAAATAGGTCTATCTAAAATCGTATAGATTTTGTAATTGATATACAAAAAAACTCCGAGCACGATTTTTTGTTAAGATTGTTGTTTAACGGAAGGTAATCGAATAGAAGATTGTCGTAAAACGTTCCTGATTTTATCGCGGAATGAGAAGTCGCTCGCGACTTTTCCCATTCGACAAAAACGTTCGTTTCCCCCTGGAGATGTAAAATCGTTTTATTTTATTACTTCCGCCAGTATATCGTTATATCAGAAGCACCCGTCCTGCTAGGTTCGGGGACATGTTTACTGTATTAAACGGGTTGAATTCCATTCAGTGTCTTAATTATAACGTGTTTATCTTCAATCGTATTTTGCTACTTCTAAGTATAATCATAAAAGTTACCGCGAAGGTACGTTATTAGGGTTAATTTCAATCGTCGGTTTTGTATGTCAAGAATAAACACGCTTATTTAAACAAGGTTATAGCGGCAACGGTGATAGAGGCCAGGCCGTGTTATTACGCCAGATTAGAAACAGTTATCAGTTGCGGCTATCGTTACAGCCCTACTAAAGAGCCCCTGTAAAACTTCTGTAGCATTATCATGATACATTACTGTGACTCGATGAACTGATGGTAAATTCACGACGTAGGTTTATTTACAGCTGAATGGGACCCTGACTCGCATGAAAAATTGATGTCATGGATTGAGTTACTCATATTTTGAAATAACTGGTGTTATAAAATACTTTAATATTTAGCATGTGGTTTCATATGTCCTGTTTCAATAATTGGGTTTGTCGTTTAAAAGAAATTAAACAAATATGTACTCAACTTTAGTTGCAGAACATAAGATAAGAATTGATTAATAAGTTCTTAGGATGGACCGATTGTCGGCATGGTGAACATCTGACGCCGCTTGCCTATACACATTCGATAAGACGCGTATCCGCGCCTGGCATTAATCGTGAGCTTAAATATTTTAACGCGTCGTAACATTGATTTATTCGGAGCGTAATCTCAGCTCGCGGCTTGTTTGTTCTTAGGCTCGAGACGTATAGGTAAGATAAAGCTACGCGCCCTCAATCCATACCTACGAACCCACCCGATCTCCGGACTCGTTCCTTTACTTAAATTGCTATTTACCATTTCTAATTAGCTTCATTTCAATCAATATTATGTCTGTTATCAATCTTGTGTTAGTAGTAACGAATAATGTACATTACTAGAGTATAAGCTGGACTGCGTCGACAAGCACTAGGTGGAATATAGAACGAACAGAGCATTCGCAGAAGATTTATATGGTCATTGTGTAGCGTTAATTGCAGCGAATGGGGCGAAGTACGATGGTATCGTACCATCCGAACGAGAAATGTAATGCCCCGTCGACTGCTTCAGTGTGTAGCTCATGAGAATAATGTGTGCGATGTAAACACGTGAACCGCGCAATACACGACGTCCTATTTCAGATATTAACATTCATGTTTGTGTTGTGCGGTATTTAAATTGATAAATTGTTGCTTTGATGGCATACACTCTTTCAAGCAAAAAATTATGGCCCGTTATAAAGGGGGCTGCCTATACAAGGGGAGATAGTAAAAGGGCGCGTCTGCCGGACCACCGGGTTTAACTGAATCGAAACAGCGGGTACACTGACATTGAAAACCTATTGGCACAGATATCGACGGCGTCCGTCACACGACTGCCCGGCAGCGTAGCACATTTCAGTGTGGCAGATTTATGAGAACCGACCGACGGCTATAGAGGCATGGGGAGGCTTATAACTGTGGGACTGTGGAGAAGGGTCGGGCGGTCGCGGGAGGCGCTGTTATTGTGCGACGTTTGATTTACGCACGTACCGCTATCACCCTTTTGTTAGGCCGGATACCGACTGCTGTGCCAGTTCCGCCAGCCCGAATGCAGGCTCCTTTTACTGATGTTCACCTCTCTCGCCCCCTTGTGACTATCATTTCAGGCTTCACCTTTTTAATTAAATTATTTAAATTTTTATGCTCGCATTTTTTAACATTTTTAAGCCTAAAGCTTCATATTTTAAAGCTTCATACGGTCTTTATTCCATTCTGTAAATTATACGGTAATAAAGTGATGTTTTCGCGGTTACCATTAATTATATTGGAAATAATCATAAATCGGAGTAAGTATTCATAGCATTCACGGTTAGTTGCGGAATACAAAGTGCAAAGTTTATTTTAAATTCATGAAAGCGTACGACATATACTGATCGGATGGCGCGCGGTGATTTGGCGGTAGGTGCATCGGGCGAGAGCGTGTGGCGCGGCGGCAGCGCGCGGCGGTGGTTGGCTCGTCGTTACCCGCAATTAGCGGCTCTACACACGCGGATAATCCGCGCGACACGCCGCTCGCGCCTCCCGGGCCCGCACACGATTGCACTACGGATTCAGCGAATAAATTCATTTGTACGCAAATTGTATCGGCGCTTGCAATTAAAACTTTGTTGGCGCTTCGAGCTAAGATAAATAACACTAATACATTCTGCTTATTGCGGGAAGTTGCCGGATACAGAGGATATATTAATGTTGTTCATAATTTGTTTGGGCGGATTAACCTTGTTGGTCTGTAAACTTATATTTAACAATAGTCCCGCGCTGTCCCTTATTACACATTCAAAGTTACGGTATCAAAAATGTTATGTAACAAGTGAACAATGGGAATATGTTTGCATAATTTTATTGTATTTACATAATACAACGACTGTGTAGTCGAAGACTTGCTCCGTTGTAATTAGGCTACTAAATAATTAACAATAATTCAAATCTAATGTTAATTTAGCCCTAACTGACGAGACTCCAAACTCGTCTCCGATATTATGTTGCATTCGATTTCATGCAATATTACGATTTGCATTACACTCGACTTAGCTATTAAAATGAGTTCTACTGAAACTTGCCTGGGGTCGATCGTAAATTTCTCAACAAATCCTAGCCTTAGGTAGTTTCATATAAAGTTATAAGCGTAAACGTCCGACTGGACGTAGCCAAATATGTGGATCGGCAATGATTACCTAAGAAAAATACGTGGTGGATCTGCAATGGTTCATTGCTGCAAGTTTTGATCAAGAATGCGGGTGTCGGTCCATGTGTGTGTACAATCGACAAAAGTTTCAGTTCCTACCACAAGTTAAAATTTCCAGCGGATTGCGGGATGCTCTGTGACATATCTGATGGCGCAGAATTATTCCTCTCAACGATTTGACAAAGCGGAACTTTGTTCGATGATATATAAGGTAGCTTTATTTGTTAGCGGCACCAACATGGAGCCCGCCCTCGCATACAAGGTTTTGTCAGCGCGTTCCGTCTCTTTGTGTGCCTTGCCATTGTTCCATTCGCTAATGTTGTTAGTGCACTTTTTCAGCGACTACGCTAATTTAAATACCTCTCCTTCCTTTTGTAAAGAGACTCGTCTTCCGTTTTCCGCGAGTGGCGGGCTCCCTTTGCGTTTGAGAAGTCCGCGTTGGGAGACTGCATTTAAATGAGACACTTAATCACCCGAGTTGGCCCCGCATTTCTTAAAGTCGTTTGTTCTCTTCATTCATTACATCCTTTCTACAGATTTATCAAGAGCTAGAAAGATTTTATTGCTTGACCATAAAGTTAATTTCTTAAATTAATCTTTGACATACCAGTTCTCATTTCCTCTGGTTTAATATACTTGTAGATCCCAACTAATTATATTTAGACGCTAAAACGGCTGAACGGATTTGGATGAAATTTGGCACATGGGTAGACCATGACCTGGAATAGGACATAGGATACTCTTTATCCCGATATTCCCACGGAATCGAGACTTACGCGGGTGAAACCGCAGGGCTCGGTTAGTTACAAATAAAACGCAAATTACTTTGCTAATACTGAATTTAATAATCATTATCAGTAAATATTTTACACTTGTGCACGAACACAACAGTAATCATCAAGCTCACAAATCGGTCCAGGTGATGCAATTCTTTGCCGAAGGTATCATTCCAACAACCGTCAGTCACCGTCACCAAAAGTCAGTAGTTCGACATTTGTTACAGATAAAATTAACAGGCAGTTAATGCAGGTTGCATTCAAAACAGCTGCCTCTTTGTCCTATAATATGCATGTTTTAACTTTTTCAACTATCAGTAAGAAAACTAGAAAACACGGTGGGTCGATTTAGGGGTTCGGGAGTGATCCCGAACCCCTAAATCGAGCCACCGTGCATTTCTTACTGGGCTTAGAACATCAAAATAATTATAAGTCAGAGGAAAAGTTTTTATGCAGTTTTGAAGCTGACTGGTCATCATTTCGGTATCACTATTGTTCCAAATTTGAAATAAAAAATTTGGAAAAGAAAAGAAAATCGGAGTTTGGTCGCTTTTAAAGAAGCAATAAGGTTTGGTTATAGCATCGTATTTCGTTGTTTGTTTTGTTTTGCATAAAAAGAAAGATTTTTTTTTTTTATCCTTTCTGACGTTCAAATTATGGATACTGCACCTGAAGTAGCTGCGCTAGCTGGTAGCACTTCTTCAGGCTAGGCTTAGTCAACGAAACGTAAGTGCACAATTTCATGCAAGTTGTTCTGCCGTTCAAAGAATTTACCATGGATACCTGGAGACTGGCGACTCGGTGCGCCGTCCAGGAGGATCACGAAACCACACTACAGCACGACAAGATCGGTTTGTCGTTACCACAAGCCTGCGTAATGGTAACCTGACCTCAGTACAGCTACAAGAACAGCTTCGAGACTTTCATGGACAGACTGTTCGGGCTCGAACTGATAGAAGGAGACTCGAAGAACGTGAACTGAAACCTCATAAGCCAGCCAATGATCCCAAACTGACACGAGCTCACAGAATGGCGCGCCTACAGTTTGCACTCGAATATTTGCATTGGACTCAACGTCAACTGAGCCAGGTTCTTTTTATGGATGAAATAAAGATTATGCTCTATGGCAATGAGACGTAGGAAAGTCTGCCGAAGACAGGGAGAACGTTTTCAGCAATGTTGCATTGGAGAGAAGGTGAGTTAGGGCGGACAGTCTGGGGCGGAATTCCCACCGAAATTGAAACTGTCATTGAAGTTATGGGACCACTGTTACCACCACTAAATAGCGACCGATACATTCGTCAATGCCTAGAGGCTCATGTGATGCGTATGCTGAGTTTGTGGACTAGGATTATATTTTTATGCATGGTAATGCAAGGGCGCTCACTGCAAGAATTGTCCGAGAATACCTACATGACGGTAGTATCGCAGCAATAGAATGTCCAGCAAGAAGCCTTGATATGAATCCAACAGAGAACTTATGGGATGAGCTGAAAAGGAGTGTTCGAACCAACTAACAACCCACAGAAACTTTACAGGAGCTAAAAAATGCCATCTTAGAAGCATGGGGAACATTTCACAGCACGTTATAGTGGCATCAGTTAATTCCATGCCGAACCGCAGGACGGCCGTCTTAAATGCTTTTGGAGGAGACACAAGTTCCACGCTGATTTTGCCCCTCAGAAACGTGAAAAATCTACTTATTGCAATTAAATTGTTTTTTTTTTTTGTATTCTGAATTCCGATTACAATTTTGGAACAACGACAAACGGAAATGATAGTGAGAGGCTTCAAAATCAGATTTTTTTTTTCTTTGTAGTAGTACTACAAAGAAAACAAACATACCATTATTTTAAAAGATAGAGATCTTTAAACAATAATATGCAGAGTGGCGCGATTCAGGTGTCCGGGAGTGTATATTTTTCTCTGTTCTTATGTATAATAAAAGGGTTTGGCATCCGATTTTTCAAAGAAGTTTGCATGTCTGCGATGTCGGGTGACAAGACCGCTACCCACTCAAATAGTGTAAATATGAGGAAGGTAATAAACTCTTGGCGAGTGGCGTGCTCGGATTTGCCTGGAGTTTGGTACGTGTCGCCCCCCCCACCACAAGCGCAGCGTAGCCGCGTCTCTTCGCGCTACTGCGCTACTTACTTTGCCTTATGCCTCGTTCACATTATCAAAGTTTTAGTCGCAGATAGTGTTAGCGATCCTTAGAGACATTATTTGTTATTTTAGTTTAGCAAGTTAGAACGACAAGTCTTGTAACTACCTTATAATTTTTAAAACAGCCCTTACCGTTGATTTTGAACCGATAACACAAGTTTGCCGTCCATAAAAGTCGCTTAAACCATAAATGGTCTAGCACCCGGTAGACTGATATATGTACACACGGCTACATATCAAGCCATACATTTCCAGTTTATGCTGGTCTCGCATTGTATAGGATTTCCGTACAATGCGAGGTCAGCTTATATTGAAAATGTATAGCTTGATGTGTAGCCGTGTGTACCAGTTTTATGTCGAGACCATGAAGTTAGATTGTAGCATTATCCATGAATATGGGGTATACTAGTGCGGTGTCGTTTTTAACCCGTCGCAATATAGCACGTGAGGCCACGTATTAATATCTTTACTAAGCTGAGTGGATCACGGCGTCAGCGTGGCTTGACCGAACGTAGCCTATGATGCATGGCGAGGCCTGACGGAGCTCGCTTAATGAAATATTCGCTCGGAGAGTGAAACAGACACGGCCATCATTTACAGGTGAAGTCAGTGTGCCAACCATTCGCTAATTTCTTTGTTGAGGGTGAACAAATAATTTCATTTTTCAACGTGATTTAAGATACTAATATAAAATCATTTTGAAATATTTTATTAACTTTCATAATATTATGTTAAACCTAAAAACTATGGTGATCATAGAGATCTTTTTGAGTAAAATATTGTATGTTAATGTAGCTATATAGGTACTTGAATAATTAAAATAAACTTAGCCTTGTTCATCAATATAACACCAATAGTTAGTCGGTGTATTATTGATTTTAATGTAAGATCTACTCGCAAGTGAATCT
Organism: Lithophane semibrunnea; assembly: GCA_947363905.1. Taxonomy (NCBI): domain Eukaryota; kingdom Metazoa; phylum Arthropoda; class Insecta; order Lepidoptera; family Noctuidae; genus Lithophane; species Lithophane semibrunnea. The sequence continues at coordinate 12,372,431 of OX376189.1, read as the reverse complement.
TGGAGGAGATGAGATGGAGTAAAGAATGGCACCTTTTAACGGGTCACGTATATACCATAACTTTGTTGCTAACGTTATTACGTCAGACGTGAAAACAGTAACTGAACGACGTGACCGCAATAGTAATAATCAATTGGCTCGTGTTTTATTACTCACAATACACCAGTATTCTCGCGGAACTGTGATTTTTTTCTATAACATTGAAGGTCTGTATGACATAATTTCCTTCCAACTCCTTTTAACATTTAATTTATTGATTGTTATCTATTTCCGCTTTGACGTCGGTATTACCATCTTATTAATGCATTTACAATGCAAATAACCGGTACTATATAAACAAAATATTCCTACTTTCCTCTTATCGCTGAAATAAGCTGTATACATAGTGACGATATGCGCAGATAATAATGGAATTTTAATATTTATGGTTATTCACCTTACTAGGCACGCCTCGACGTAATCCTTGTAATAAGGAGAGGTCTACAAAGAGGAGCACAATTGCTGTTGGCATGCTGAGCGGAGCATGACGCAGGCGTTATTTTACCATCACTCAAGATGACAGTTGTATTTTTCGCGGCCAGTGGCCGACGCTCAGGCGCCGGCTCCGTGTCGTTTATCATCGCTTCGCGATCGTGTCCAAGCCTTAGTTATTTGGGAATATGTAGATAAAAAGTCAAGAAATATTTTTTATTAAAAATGTACGAAAATATGTACCTACCTATGTAATAAAACTAGTACCTGCTCGGTAACTTGGTGCGTGTCAAACGGCAATCTATTATTCACGGTAGCTCACCCATTCGAATGATGTTTCTAAAATCAGCGAAATGTTTCATGTTAAGATTTATCGTGGTGTCGGTCGTAGAGGTATATTGTGGATGGAAGTTGGAGGCGCTGGCGATGCATCCGGAGACGGCGTCAGCAGTACGTGCGGCCGTAGTGCGGCGCACTCGACTCGCTCCACGTTTATTATCGAGTGATTGCCTCCCTGCGTGATCCGACTTGCCAACTATCTTTTGAACCGATCTGAACGTTCTTTTCCTGAGATTAGCTGCTTTTATTTCTATTTTACAATCCTCGTGATTACTACTCGATCGCTGGGTAATTTATCGAAGACTCGCAATATCGATTGTGTTTTTCAATTTATTCTATACACATTGAATAGCGTAAGTTTATCCAGATATATATTTAGCCGTCAAAACTTTTTCTTGTGAACGAACAACTAAAAGGTGTGTTTACGCTTCTTTCTAAAGATACAAAATTATGATAAACTGCTTATAGCATACTCGGTACCACCATACCGTACATGTTTGTGTACAACGCATACAGAGTTCTTGCCGACACTTTGACAGTTAGTAGGGGCAAGTCTGAAATATCGGTGTGCGCGGCTTAATCGCTCAGCGTGCGATATTGGCGTTACATCATGTTGTCAGCGGAGAGAAAAATTGCCGCGCTCCGTCCCCCCCGCGCCCGTCCGCGCCGAGCCGCGCGTTCCACACGCCTCGCTCGCCGATGTCGACAGCGCGTTTATATTACTTGGGGATTTATTGTAGTTTTACGAACACACATTTATCTGTTTCCATAGGAAAAATAACATGTTACGTATTATGCTGCCTTAATTGTTCACATCAATGTCGATTAAGTAATTAGACTCCTTAGTAGAATTTTCTTCAGTACATTGTGACGCAGACATAGAGGACATTTTCTCGCAGAATGAGGCTGTTTGGAGTCAGTGCCAAGCCAATTAGGCAACTAATTATTACATAGGTAAGTAAAAGGTTAGGTATACTTACCTACATACTTGAGTAGTACATATATTAAAATTCTACGAATGTGATATAATATCCTATATACAGCATGTAACAAAAACCCTGTCCGATCCGAAAGGAGCACATAGGTACTGCAATAACATGACCAGAAAAAAAAAAAACGATTGAAAAGAAAAAGTTATTGCAATTTGAAATTCACATTTTTAGTACCAAAATAACCCCAAATTCATTATAAATTAGCAAATTTTCTGCAAAGTTCATATGGTATGACTTGTAGACACCCGCTAGACGACGGCGGCCCGCGCCCCATGTAATAAACCGGTTCTTTTCATTTTTCCAAAAAAAAAAAAACTACAAATAGACTCACAGTATGATTCTGAACAACACCCTTTCGGATCGGACAGGGTTTTTGTTACACGCTGTATATTGAATAGGAGAGCATGCTGAAGCGCACCCATAGTCAACCATCCATTGTAAGAATTGATTGCATCCATCTTGATTGAGGCTAAATTCTTGTATCGCCTTACGCAAGCGAGTAACGCACACAATGCCTAAAAATACCCAAAGTTAGCAGTAATCTACTGGTAAAATCGAGTACACCTTCGGGACTGCAACTTTAAAAGCATCTTTATGCAACAATTCAAAAGTTTTCGCTTTGTCCATCGCAGTCTGCACTTACTCTAAAGAAAAAGTTCATTCAAAATCTTATTTACTGGTCTAGAAAATGTAAGGAAAATATTTATTATTTATATTATATTCAGATTAGTATATTGGTTTAATCAGATGCAAAAGCGTAAAATAACACATAAGGAAAAGAGCCTCAAACCAAGCTCTTCAAAACACATGACTGAACCTCAGTTGTATTGGTGAAGAAAATTCAAATATGACATTTCTGGTTTGCGGTGACGCATGATATTATCGACGTAAAATTTTACTGGCTTAAATATTCTAGCTCCGTTGACATGAGTTACGTTTTTATTAAAATCACCCGATTCGTAACCACTTACTGCAATCATCGTAATCAGTTTTTAATTTATTAACTTAGCTGTACGACCCTGGACGATTTTATTTAAATGTGTCTTCCAAAACAACGTTATCGTCAAACATACATACAACATTAAAATAATTTAACACCCTCAAGAGCAAATTATATAATCAAGATCCAAGGCAGTTATGTAGACCAAACTTTGGCATTCAGGTCGGTTGTTTCAGTTTACTTTTAAGACCATCATAATATTGTGGTAGGCGTACGTTTGTACTACATTATTGAAAATTGGACGTTCTTCTTTACATGAAATCGTCCGACTCTTTTAACACATACTGCTGTATGTGTCATAGATGTTGGTAAATTATAGATAAAAATCCTATACTATTAAATGAGCAATATTATGGTATATATATTTGTAATCACGTTCTCGAAAACGGCTTTAACGATTTCGATGAAAGTTTCAATACGGGGGCGAAAAATCGATCTAGCTCTTAGGTGTCATATCTGGGAAAATTATTTTTCTCTATTTTCACCCGAGCAGAGCTCGGTCGACCAGGTACTAATAATAATATGTCCAAAAAATTAATATAACGCAATACGCATAGACATCGGAGTCTGAACAATCGCAATTTTCAATTACACAGTTCGTTACTTTCTGAAAGATAGAAGATGACAGGAAAATAAGTACACTACGTTTTGTCGCATAGATGACTCAGACAATATATAAATGGTTAATTATATATTACAATCAATCTTGGCACCTATAACTAAACTAAGTGTACCTTAACGAAGACAGTACTGGTCTCGATTAAAGATCTATCTAAAGACAGATTTATGTTTCTCATATACATACTTACACAGCTATTATTGTAGTCTCTCGTTGTCGGAGTCTATTCAATAACAGGCGCACACCTGCTTGATTTATGAGCTGCGCAAATTCATTGTTATTCTCAACCAACGAGTTTGGCTCAGAACTATTCTATTCGTAACTATTCTATCTGATGAAATAATTATGACCATACTATGCAAAAGATCACACAAGGAAATTCGGAATATATCACTGTACTCGATTCATGAGTTGCACGACACATGTGCTGCGCACCATTCTGTTTCTAGCTAGAGGGGTGTGGGTAATTGTACTAGTAGATTGTCGTGGTCGAGTGTTCGGCATGGTCCACGAGGCACAAGATTGCGGAGGCGGTGTTTGCTCTTTGGCGGAGCCCGCAACGGGCTTACGGTTCAGCGAGTCGTGCGGCGAGCGCGCGGCCTCTCGGGTCGCGTCTCCGGCCAAATTGAAATATCCCCGCTGCCACGACGTCCACCACTCGCATAGAGAACCATACCAGTCGCTCGCCTGCGGCCACCCGCTTCACACATACATATCCTCAAAATGAACTGATAAAGTTCACATTAACATTATGTACTCTTTATTTCCTCTAAGATATTACCTACATCTTCAAAGTCACATTTTATGCGCCGTGGCAAAAAATCCAAATACTAAATGGCTAAGAGCTTTATTCGCTCTTATGCCGCTCGGTAGTAATAATTTCATAATTCAAGTAGGTAGGTAGACCCGAAATGGGTCGGGTCATATTTCGCTAAAAATTATATATTGGCATGGTTCTCGAACGATTCAATTTCCGTGCGCAGACAGCAGCGGAATTTACGTGCGCAGATTTACATGCCAACGAAATTATTTGCAAATGGTACCTCGAGCGATTCATCTATATTTTATGATTCGTACCGAGCACACTTTAAGGTTTCTCTCTTCGAAATGAAATTATCACTTTATATTTCAAAAGAAAAGATATTTTTCGTGTAAAATATGGAAATATAAACAGATGTTTGGCAGATTGTTAAGAACAGACTTTGAAATTGGACAAAGTTTATTTATAAATAAGGATAGCGATATATTTTGGATGTTTGTTTTTATGTATTCCGTAACACTATTCAATTTCACAATGTCCTGAAACTGGTGTGAATTTATCAACATACATAATATGCATACAATTATTGGACCGGTCCTATGTTTTTCGTTGAAGCGTATTTGTGTATGTATATTGTTATTGCGATGTCTAACCAATTCTCTATATTTGTATCTGTGACCCGTGTGAAAAAGAGAAAATAAATAACTGAAGTAAGTGACGCGTGCACACATTGTTTAAATCGATAACCTTTGTAGAGGTGGTTGCCTTACGAAGCCCCTTTGCAGGTAATCCTGCCCACTTGGAGTTATTGCCGCCGAGGGAAGGAAAGATTACCTCGGCGGGAGATAAGGAGGTCGACGGGGCTTCGAGTGCGATTGTCCCCGAGTCAGGCGTCGAATTGTGTCAAGTGAAGCGGCAAATTAAACGGCCAGGCCTTCTGCGCGCCCTGCTCACTAATCGTCACATAAACTGCTGCCGCCCGAACGTTTAATTACGCAAAACGCTTTCTTCTACATGTACTTTATTAACCGTACCTAGCCGCTAACTTACAGCTTTTGTTTAACTTTTTTCTGTGACCAGTGCCATACTACAGCGGCCAAAAAAAACTAGCAGTCGTTGTTACCATATAAACATAAATGTTATTAATCATTATGATAATACATCTTTTAAAATATTAACACAATTCAAAAAAGAAATTAAAACAATCCGCTACAAAATATAATCGTGCCTACCCGAATAGGATAAGTCATGAAGATATCGCCCGTATGTAAGGATACATTTTCGACTGACAGATAAGATTTCAGCCGTCGGTAGTCATACGGCATCCGACCTTCTTTCTGATAAAACGAAATACATTTTCATGTTACGTTTTCGTAATAAAATACTAATAATGATACTTAACATCAACCACAGTCCCAAGACGCCGACAATAAAAAACAGTGTACACGACAAAGTAAACAAAAACCCCTTACATCAAAAAGGTTTATTGTTATGAAAACCAATTCCTACTACCTAATTGTATTTTATCATATTGGGAACATTACGCGAAAAATCAACTTAATAATTATTTTTAAACAACCGTTACTTAAAATCAAAATATAGAATAATATTTTCAATTACATTTCGCTATTTAAGTAATAAATAACTATTAGTAAGATTTAAAACATTTGCTACAAATGGCTACGTAGCTACGCGTAGACCTCGTAGCACTTGTGTAGCACTAAATAATGGTTTTGAACTATTATGCATTACGTCAAAAGTTTTAATTTAAAAACTAACTACCATGTTCTCCACCTATAATTATACAGGGGCACATAGCAAAATCACGTCATGTTTAATTTGATACCTTTATTAAAAGTAAAAAAAAGTCCAGGGTGACTGTAAACTGACTCGAAGACATGATTAGGTTTCTATATTAATTAAATAGACACGGTAAACGATAGCGACAATGTGAATCGGTGGCAGGAAGCAAATTGTGAGTGACGCTAATGATAGGGCGCTCAGCAGTCGTAGTGCCACGTAGCGTCTTTCCAATTACGCTACGGCGGCGTAGCGGGGCCGGAGTCACGCTGCGCTCCATTCGTTACCGGGACGTGCCACCAACATCTGGACCATCCGTGTTATAACTCCGATAACTTGTTGCTACACAAAATTGGTTTTAGTTTTTCTCATAGTATATTGTAAGTTGTGTGGGTGTTCCTTATTTATTAAATGAATACGGTTAAGCGATACTGCTATGATACTCTTGAGCTGCTACTAGTTATGATAGAAAAGTCAGTTACGTTTTACTTAAGAAATATAATGTACCACCATTGTGAAATCCGTTTAATAGGTATAGTTTAGTTATTGTTGAAACTTAACCTTAAATTGGGTACCTGTGAACCGTTTGCTAAGGGAACTCGACAAAATCAGTTGATTGGGATAGTTTTCGAAGGCCCTCTTTTCGCAGTGGAAGTTTACGGAATTAGACTAAAGTTTTATATCCTATCTTGCTAAAATTATTTCATGCCAAAACGTTTCAAATATTAATCTTGGATTTCAAAATGACAGTCTCGTGCGGGTACTAAATAAACTTTAAATTTATATAAAAATGTTCTTGCTCTGTTTATAAAGCTCATACAAAATAATATTATCGTTTGAAGGCTTGAAATTGTTGCGACGTGATATATACATAATGCCAAAAGTTTGTTGGTCACAGAATAAAGTAGAGTATTCCGACAAAACACTCCACGTGGAATACTGTGATAAGGCGAAACTTTGTCTTGCTAACAAATTACACTCTGAATTTCGGTTGATAGAGAAACTTGTTCAAATGAAATCATTTGAACGGTCGCCACGTATCGTCTGTGATATTTACTCGCTTTTATACGTTGTTTGCGGCATTGTTATTCTTTTTGGGTGTATTAGTAATCAATTATTATTACCTAAATCCCTTGGATGTCCGTGATAAAGCCAATATCAGACGCTTCACTCGAGTGAAGGTTCATTTTCGTTTCATTCTATTGTTCACACGACACTGACCTGCCGGCGGCACCTTTCATTTCATTTCTGGATCTTTCGGTAGGTGAGTGAAGGTAGTACACTAAGGAATTTATTTTTCAATTTTGATTAATTTTGTGTTCGGACGTTTCATTTCGAGTGAATGCCGAATGAAAGGCAAAAAATTAACAAAAAGTGAAGCGTCTGATATCGGTTTAAACGAACACATACTACTTTATTGTAATATATAATATTATGTAATTCCATTTTGATTTAAATCTATGCCATCAACATAAGTCAGTGAAGCCATCTGGTTCCCAGTCACTACAGTCACAGTAACCCCTCATATCAGAGGGTTGTGCAGTGTGCTGAATAGTGAGAAATTTTTTAAAACGTACAATAACCATTATAGGTTTAAGGTTTTTATTTATATCATACCTAGACAGTCACGGTCACGGAAGGCTTACGATTTTAGTAACCTTTCTGTTTTGGGATTACCCGACTAGTATCAGATCGAACGGAGCTTTTATCACGCGACGACACGTAGTGGGTTAAACTGAGAACAATCGTACAAAAAAAAATGCTAATCTTGTTTCGATCACAACTTATATTGCATTACTTGTACATTTACGACCTTTATAAGTACGATAATTTAATTGACCCGCGGATTTCAGATTTGTCTTAAATCTAAAATCATATTCGAGTAAACTTACACTATAAGATTTCTCAAAACGATAAACCAAACAAAAGGGAACTGTAATTAAGCATGATATAACTTTGTCACATTATGCTCGAAATTCTATGCGTCACGCCATGGCGCACCTTTGATCTTTATCTGTAGTGCGGTGGGCATCTCAGAACAGACCACCGCATCGTGTCTTCTTCCAGGAAGCTTCTGTTACTTAATAATTATTATTCATTACTATTAAATGTGTCTTAATAATGCTAGTTTATGAACCGTTATTCGTATGAAGAAATACGGAGAATTACGTCTATTTAGCGTTGGTCAATATACTAACAGCTTGTTGAATGTTGCATTCACCTACTCACATAATAACCGCGGTGCTCCATTATGATATTGCCCTCTGAGTGAATTCGGTTTTATATCTTCCTACATAAAAGTGGCTTTTTGAGCTTTACGAAGCGCGAACATTGTTCAACGCAACTCCTACTTAATTTTCCCTCAGTATCCAATCATATTTATGCTAAGTAAACGTATTGTATTTGTTTTATTCGAAAAATGTTGATATATTTGTTTCATGAATGAAAATATTTACCTGCCAGTCCACCTACATATTATATCGATCGATTATCGATTATATCGATAGCGATCTGTATATATTATGTATATACAGATCGCTCTGATAATCGTCATAGGTCATCGTCATTTACTTCATTATAACCTAGCTTTAGCAAATTCAGCATTATAGAACATTATAGCCGTAGCCGGTTAAGTTGTCAATCAGGTACATAATTGACGGTGTGGCACTTAGCGCGCCACAGCGCCATTCAGTTGGGGCTCGCTGACACAGCGCCGCACTTGACGCGCCGCACGTGCCGATCACCGCCACTCTTCGCGATACTATCGTACACGCGCTGCTGATCATATACCACTACATGCTTACACTATTCGCACTAGGTACGCTATAAGTCTTAGAGAACATAAGGCATTACAATCTGTCGTTGTATCTGCCAAGAGAATATAGTAGATTCAACTAATTCTTTTAAGTACAAACAATTGTACTCTAAGAACCGTTATAATACACAATTTCACGCAAATAATATTTTACGCTTGGTGGATTCCGGATGGTATGGAGAGTGTTATTCCAATGTACCCCCGTTACGGAATCCCCACACTAAAATTAATCAAATTAAGAAAGTTTGCTGCAGCAAAACAACACATCGACCCTTATTTAGCGAAGGTAATTTCGCTGGCGGTCCGTTAACTGACGCGACGCGACAATTATTTTCATATAACATAATCCAGGGGCGTTGCGAGGTGTGTTCTCTTGGGACGCGTAATTTGGAGGTACCGCTCGTCCGGGCATCCGGGCGTCCGGCGTCCGGCGTTCGGGCGCGGCGGGCCGGACTCGACGCCTACAGAACATCGCTCGTTGACACGCCGCCGCGCTGCCTCGTCACTGTCTCTGGAAAACTCGTATTAATGTAAATTAGAGTAACCTGTCCTTGGTCTCCCTCGTCAGCAGAGGCCACCCTCGTCATTATATTTTTACTAACTTATTTTTATAAAGAGCAGCACAATTCTTTCCAATTACATTTTCTCGGGTGTTTTTATGATTTGTAAGATTATCTTGGCAGTTTTCTTTTGTGTTTTGCTAATGTGATCATTTTACGGGTGTTGAAAAACCTGAAGGGAAAAACGATATTGTACCTATTTCCTGTGTCATGCCTGTCCTCGATCATGCATGCTAGAACTTACCACAAAATATACTTGAACTGTGTTTTTAGATTTTATACTTTTGGTTAATCTAAACATGACTCTCTCTCATCTCAACCTGGTCGGTCATTAGATCCATAGTTATTAAAAGTACTAAACATAGTTAAAATTCGAACCTACGTTTACAGTGGAACTCTCTACTAACTAACTCAAAGTCAGTCTTATGAGCAGTTTCTTCATTAGTGTAGAATAAAATACCAATAAATTTATTTTTTCAATAAATAAATATTTTTTTTAAATGATCTCATTTATAATCTATTATTTGTACATTTTAATTTACTATCTGACATTTTATTTTCAGGTAAGCGAAACACAAACCGGTGAGTCTATTGTAAATAGTCGCGGCCGCCTTATTCATAAACATCTTATACTGTAATGGTTGTAATGGTCTCCTGCCCTCTTAGCAAAGGTAAGCGGCCAAATAGGGCGAGTGTATAAAAAAAATCCATATAAATATTAGTTAACCATACCAACACACTATCTCTGGACATAAATCTCAAAGTTCAGATTAAAATCGGCATTATTTTCTGTCAGAAATTTCTCCAGATACTACGGCGTGCTCGCTTGAAACTCTAGAGCACGGAGACATTTGATTTTAAGCCTCGCGGACTATAAGTGTTATTTCTTCGAGAGAAGTATTATTCTGCGACAGGAGCGCAGCTCCGCCGTCTCGAATGCTCCATTTAGTTCCAAAGTTTTTCTCGTTTATCACCGTTGGGCTCTCAGAGGCGGAGATTTTTCCTTTAGATTTGTTGTCACGCCAGACCTTTTTAATGTACCTTTCTTATCGTGGCTCGATTAAGAAGGAACTTGTTTTAGATCTTACTCTTCTTGGCTACTTTATTACTTCCTTGTAATTAACAACAAGGAGGGAAAAAATAAATGAAACCCATAAAGTAAGTTAAGGTAAAAAACGAAAAAAGTATAAAACGTCTCTCTCAATCTATACAAATATTTGTGTAGATTTGAGAACCTTCGTTTACATTGGCGTACTTGCCAATCCCGGACAGAAATACCTTTTTACATTTAATTTTATTTATGTTTCATTTGGGTATCCGCTACTTATTCGATGTGTGACCTACTAATTAAGTAGGACTTTTGTGTAGACTCAGATTGGACTTACTTTTTGGTTCAACTTTTTAGCGATTTATTTATTTTTATTGCATGTCGGTACGTCCATATCTTTACATGTTCCTAGAACGTGTTAATAATGCTACTATTTTATGGACCTCTCATGCCATTGGAATAAAAATGATATGTTTTTTTTATGGGAGTGTTAGTACAGGACGATTTAAAATGCTATCAGCAAGAGAGAAACTTACAAACGACGTAAGTAAACTTAATACGTCAGTTTGGTAAGGTTGGTGAAGCGAGCGGTTCGTTAATTAAGCGACTGAAACGCGGCCATAATAAAAAGAGGGCAGATTAAGCTCGGCTCGGCTCAAGTGTGGCCGAACAGGTGCGAGAGGCGGTAAACTACAGGCACATTCTCCCAACTCCACCGCGTGCTGCGCTTAGATAAAAGGATTAGCAGACTTTCTACACCCCTCTACAAAGTACTCACAATTACATTACGTCTACCACTCAGCAAATTCGTGCGTATTTTACAGTATCGAATACCAAAACCAAAATATTTCTTGCCAATGTTTTCGTTCCCTTCCTCGCATAAAATCTAACAGAAAAGAATGTTTTTTATAATTGTACGAAAAGATAATGTTTGTTTTTGTATGATTATGTACCCTGGAGCGGAGTGAAGGTGAGTTTGTATCCCGTGACGGTTCAGCGCCGCGCCATAATGACTCAGCTCGAGCCGTCGACGTCGGCCCTCGCTCAGAGATTGGAAAATGCCTCCACAACTTTTCTACTTATACAAAAAGTTAACGTGAAAACTTTGTTAATGTTTCGATGGCTTAAGGGCTATTTTTATTGTTAGGAGCAGAGTTTGTCACATTAATTTTATGGTGCTTAGTATTTTTAAACCTTTTTCATTGCTACATTAGAAATATCATCAAATAGAAAGGCCATAGAAACTAACATCAAAACGACTGTTTAGTTGTAGGTCAATAAAAACCCGTGTTGCTTAGTTACGTAAGTACTTAAATGCAGTATGGATGACTTTATTCAAATAATAAATATTATCTTCCGATAGAGCAATGAGATCAAAACAGTATTTTAGAAACATCGAGTCTCTTCTCTCAGTTGATGGCGTAAAATTTGCATAAAAATATAGTTAAAATGATTTGTGTTGTAGAAAATGTCTGACTTTCGGGCAAATGGTGCTGTAAAAATGTTGGTAGATCGGGATAGGCAGGCTCGCGTAAACAGCTCGGTAAATCACGAGAATTGCGCGCCGCAGCTCGACTTGGACAATATTTGTGCCAATAAAATCCTCCCTAACAAAGCTGTTGTTGTCAACGAAAAGCCGCCTGATCTGTTTTTAGTCTATCATGGATTTCGTTGTCATCGTTTCCGAAGCTTAACATAGATACTGAGTGTTTTTAGATCCACATAATTACGACGCCCCCCAGTCCTGCAAAATAGAAGCTCAGTTTAACACGCTTTATTTTTAGGGTTCCGTAACTAGAAAAGGTATCGAAGATCCTAACCTATAACCAAACCAATAAGTCTGTTTGTATATCTGCCCTAAGTTGACAAGGCTGTACCTGCTATTACAGTACCTACCTATCCGTAAGAGGTAGCTGACATTTACAATGTGTTGTGGTGAAAATGAATAAAACATCAGCAATTCAATGTCGAGTTTATAAAAATCCTTAATTTAGGAAAAGGTTAGTTCATGTATATAGTAGCACATACTGGACGTCTTCTTGACTTCTCAATAACTTGAAAACTATCACGGGCAGCTTTCGCGGGCGGGTAACTAATAAAGTAAGTTGGTGAGGAAAAGTAAACTAATATCGGGTTGTTCTGGCGTCGGCGACGAACGCTGGCCGGTGCTGGAGCCCGACCGAGACGTCATCTTCGCTACAGATTTATTACTTTTAATATGTGCACTCCATTTACGAATGTCAACTACTTAAGTACGTTTTTACCCCATATTGGAAGATATATGAAGTTTCTAAGATTTTTGTTTTCGCAACCTTGCTTACGTCTTGGTGCTAACATGCTACTTCCTTCTAAAAAAAAATAATCTTCAAATAAATACATGATCCCACAAACTGTAATGAATTGCCATAAATAAGAAACGTAACTGTAATCATTAGCACTGTGCCCATCTTTCTCACTTCAAAAGTCGTTTTGAAGTTTCTTAAAATTTTGCGAAAAAGTTTCGGTACAAATTAAGAGCAAATTTTACTCCGTCCGTTTAGCCATCAGTAATTTCAAAGTTCTAATGAATTTTCTTCTCTGACATTGAAAAATGAATTTCTACCCCTTATTTCAGCCGCTCTGGGACATCTGTAAGCACCGATCGGGAGCAAACCCACCCACATCATTTTAATATGTACATAAATCAATTTTTTATGATTTCAAATTCAGCTAGTCCATGATGCAAGTGTGTTTTAATTAATAAACCTATGTATATAATAGCAGCGTATTTGTTATAATATAGAAATAATTTCAGCTGTCTGGGCTTAGGCATAGTAAGGCAAAAGGCGAGGTCCGCCCGATCCCCGCGCCCCTCATTACCCCCCTAACGGTGCCCCATTAAGCGCACGGGCCGAAGTGCCCCGGACCGTAGTTAATCCACGTCCTCATTCACTGTTATTTCGAAGGTCTGATCTAATCTAAACAGGGCTTAGGATCCTACAATGCCAGTATTTCGCGCGACTCATCCCTTTTATGTATTTGACTATCCTCATACCGGTCCCGCTGCCGGTCGGTTGACGTTTGCCTTTGCTATAAAAGGAAATAACACTTCCGAAACTTCCGATGTGATTTCGCGTTAATGTCTTTGTATGAAAATTAATTTACTTGTAGGCATTTAGGTCGCAAGATTAACAAATTGTTTATACCAAAAAAAATACGACATTATTTATGGCTTAAAACATAGCATACTGAAGAAAAAGACTATTGTCCATTAAATGTAGTGATAATGCTGACGCGAGCGGCGGCTAAGGCCGAAGTGGAAGGGTCAATTTGGAAGCTATTATACGGCGGCGGTTAGAGGCCTACTTCCGGCGGCTGCACTAAGCTGGCGTGTTCAAATCCCCCCCGCTCAATTTCGGCCTTTCTGCAACACCATTCATCCTTCGCCTATTTGGTGTAAGTACAATTTCAGGATGAAAATGTTCTCGACGTTATTTTATTTTAGTGAACAAATGATTATAACTAACGAACTCGTAATTATTTTTTAGTCAAAGTCTTTTATAAACCGGAACTAGGCTCAGTTTTGATGAACCAGCATAATAAATTGCTTTAGAGGTGAAAATGTTTTAACTGTACCGCACCCGTAAGCCGATTTCGGATTACCTCTTCATTTTTTACGATCCTCGGAGAAAATTTACGAATTTAGATTGAGTATTTATGGATTCCATATCCGATATTCATTTATAGCGGGGTCGGATCCGCGCGCGACCCCTATGCGAGCGTTTCTGAAAGTTGAAATGAGTCCTTGATTCACCTATTTTCGAATATTTTGTGTACACTATGTTCAAAATAAGTCACTAACAAAGGTAAGGAAATTACTAAGCGTTTCTTTTCAAATTATGTATAGTTTAGTATTATTTTATAATTTTATAGAAACCGATAATTTGTTCGTTTGATCGTAACAAGAAAAAAAACGTAATATTTTTCATTGAAAAGAATAAAAAATCCAATCTACAAAATCCTACCCTATGTTTTTATTTTTAAACTCGTTTTTGATAAGTAGGTAGTTCTGTAGCAACAGCCTGACTATGAACACCATATACAGAGACATTACGTTGTATAATATGCAAGGAAAAGGATTTTAATAAAAACCTTATTTTGTAGGCGTTTATTTAACTAGTTCTTTTAACTTTAGCCTTATGTTCAAGTTCATCCTATTTGAATGACCTTGCTACCGCGATATAATTTCACAAATGAACATTTATGAAAATATCCTATTAGTTGCAATAGCGGCTGGACGCACGATGCAACGCCCGTGTTTCGCTAGTGGAAAAGCGGTGTAGTACATTGTAGCGGGCCAGCAAACGAGGAGTTATGACGTCGGCGGAGGATTACGTGAGTGGATGTCGTAATAAAGCTTGCGATGAAGCCGTTACCCGAAGATAAACGTAAATATCTCCGGCCGTCGGTGTCGGCAACTCGGCAGTATTCGCCCCCGGTCTGCCCGTGTGCCTGTGCCCGTTTCTCACATTTGTGTTTGTCTTCTCCCTTCATAATTATGCTACTGATAACATCTACAGCTATCGTGTACACAGCGTTGGTGGAATAAATTTTCACAAAAATAAAACGACATTTTAACCGTAAAAATGATACAATTTGTTTTCTCATTCCTATACGTGTTTCAGTAGATACGTCTCACAATGATAACATCTCATTTAGGAATCTAGGCCGCCAAATAGGGCCACTGTGTTGTAGCATCCTTTGTGCTCTATAACGTATGTATTCTCGCGCCTGCTCTTATCTCCTAAATTAATTACATAAATCTTGTTTGCACACGTCTTAAGCTTATATGACACGCCGCCATAATTCAACCGGAATGGAGGTTTACACTGCTAATGAAGGACGATTACTATGCGATACGTGCGGGATGCATCAGCCTATATTCAGATATTATTTAATTGAATCTTAAATCCTGGTTGGTAAACACATTTATTTATTTAAATACCAACCTTCTAAATGCGATTAAGTGGATCCAAATTAGATATTTTTGCTGGGACGTAAACCCAGTCGCTTCGATGCCAGGATTCATCGTTGCCCGTAAGGGTGGCGAGGCGTCGGTCATGATTTCCCAGGGCGTTCGCTGTCGGGCGTACGTACAGTCGACAACGCAGAGACCCACTGCAGTTGGCACCCCAGGTTACTCGGAGGCGCTGCCTTATTGCAATTACGTCAACCACTACCTTCGTGCGCTACACGACGATAGATGCAACTGTTAGACGCTAGCTTGTTAAATATTTGCCTTTCACGTTACAGTAGATCTATATAATAACTTATTTAAGGCATTTTGCCCTCTCCTGTAGGTACATGTTTACTCAGACATGTGAAGGTGCGACTTTAAAAAAAGAAAGGTGACAATAATAATCTTTAGTAAAAAGTCTACAGTAAAAAAAGTTTCGCTGTGATCAGAATAATGCTACTACGTAGTTGACAGGCTGCCATGTAAGTTTTGGATTACTTGCTGACAACTTGCTGCAAAACTCAGCACAATTGGGTTTATAAAAATCTACCAAAAGCGAGTCGTGCTCGCAAAATTAGTATACCAATATTGCTGTATTGTGCGTAATTAATAAACATGTGATAGCTCCTACAACTTTACGTCAAAATGACATAATTTAGGCGAACGTGGCGAACATTCATTCGCGGAATGAACAGTTTGGTGACTACGTGTATCCAAACACGAGCAGCGTATTCTAATTACAGTGCTCGCGAACGAATGTTTGATTTCCCGAATGAATGTTCGCCGCGTAAAGGTGGGTTTAGGCCATATGAATATAGGGCTACAGCTATAACAAGAGCACAGAGCGTCGTTTGTTGCTTTTTTGGTGTAAACGATAATTCGTTTTCATCATTTCCACCAAAAGAATACCAACGAGCAAGAATTACACCAAACAAGAACTAGAATTCTTGCACATGCTCTAGAGATGTTTAGATTAGGGGAGTGCTCAGTGTGTTGCAAGTTCTGCATTTATCATTCTGTCTCAATTACTCAAAAAGAAAAGATGGAGGAGACGTTGGTGGGTGACGAATTTAATTAAGAGGAGACTGGATAATGTAGATGATACAATGGTGGAAAAGAAGAGTTTCCATCTTTTTTCTGGCTTCTTCGACGTTCTAGCAGATTTGCCATTTCATGCCAAGCATCGGAACCAATCCATAATTAAAATAAGATATTTATCGGTCAAGCCGCTAAAACACAAGAACACTTTGAAGAGACTGCTTCGAGGAGCGAACACGCTTCGCATGCTCGT
The DNA here is from genome assembly GCA_947363905.1 of Lithophane semibrunnea. NCBI lineage: Eukaryota > Metazoa > Arthropoda > Insecta > Lepidoptera > Noctuidae > Lithophane > Lithophane semibrunnea. Next base: position 12,355,740 of record OX376189.1, on the reverse strand, counting down.
GCTCCGTTAACATTAAGCGAGCGAGCATTCATAAAGCGTTCCATAGAATGCAAACAAACTAGAACAACCAAATGAATTTGATGGAGTGGATAAAATGAGCATTCGCTCGTTTCGTCAAACCCACCTTGATAAAAGCTCGCACAATAATTGTTTGCAAAACAAATTCGTAAAGAATGCTCGCGGGTGAGTCCTTCTCTACTTTGGATAGGATGAGAAATTAAGAATACCCAAAACATCTTTCAATATATTTTTTGCAAATTACAATTAATTTGCAAAAAAATATTGAAAGATTTGATTAATTAGCACCAAAACTCATAATTGATTTCGTTTGCAATTTATAATGCTATAGTCATGTTTTTTTTAAGTTTAATGACGATAGTGACGTCGATTTCAATCAGAGGGAACCGTTTTACAATGCCATCTACTTGTGTAAAGAGAGTAAATGAAGAGTTCCTCACAAGTCGTTCAAATATTCCGTGAGCGCACCGCTGCTGCAGCCGCGCCGCGCCGATGACGCGACGACGACGCGCCGCTCTGCCAGCCGCCCGCACCCGCGCGGTAATCAGCTTTTGTGCGCGGTAATTGGGTGTCTGAGCTGCCAACCGAAGCATTTATTCCCGATAAATTGAAAACTGCTTTGTGCTTGGAATCAGATGAATCTGCGGGTTGTGTTTTTCAACTTAGAAGATAGGCCATAAGCTAAGATTAGCTTGAAAAAAAAAAACAATATTAAGAAATTGGAATAAACTACACATTTAGCGTAAACATGAGAAGAAAATATTTTTTTTGTGTTAAGTTTTTAATTTTATGGGAATCAAAGCGTTATTTTAGCTGCCAGCTGGTTTCAGAACCCAATTATTATTTTGAAAACGTATAATGGAAAGTAAGTAACGTAATAAACATTCTTAATCCCAAGCCATGTGACGTAATAATTGTGAAGCTGTATAAAATTGTGATAACCCTCGTAGGTAATAGTCTCACTAATGAAAATATTGCGTCGTTAGAGATATCCTCCCCCGCAATTGTAAGGTCCTTACCGTAGTATCTACGCGGTGGAACGGCGTCATTTACATATTTTAATAAAATAATATCGCAACTGAATCGTAACTGAGAACTTGATTTAAGTTCTTACCGCGATGAATGTAAATTCGCCACCGCCGCCGCCGCAATTCCAGATTTCAATTCTGGAATTAATGGCAGCCGTCGTGGGCCCAGCCTCGTCTAATATTTGCGTTACTTCCGGAGACTTCTCTTAAGAATGGAATAAATTAGTGCCAATAAGTGAAGATTGCGCTACACTCAACAAAATAAAATGTATCTAGCTCACGATTGTTTACTGTTGAAGACGCATGACTGCTTTCAGATTCGGCACTTTTTTGGAGTGTTCTATAGGCGGTGCACGGCGACGCTTGGCCCTGCTAAGCGTGCATTAATATTGTCAATAGTTGGAGTTAGTGGAAGTGAAGTACGTGTTCCGCCTGCCGCTATCTAAGGCGCAGCTCGCGCGGTGAATTCGAATGGCCTCTCACACCGCCGCACCTCCTCGGTCCCACCTTGTGCCCTCCACCCCAGTAACGCCCCATAAACTCGCGTCTTAATTTTAACTTTATTTCTTACCGCCGCTGTGTTCAAAGAAAATTAAGTGTGAAAATACTACTGAAGGATTCGCAGGGGCTTTAGTATGTTTACGTGTCAATCACCCTTATCCGATAAAATGATTGAAAAAAAAGAAATCTCTTAAGATTGAATATTATTTGCTGATAAAAGAGAAAACATGCCCATATTTTTTAATTCGGTCGCGGTTGTTACTCTGATGTCAACAAAAGACAGTAGTTAGTGTATCTTTCTGGGAAACGATTTATGAAAAGTTTATCACAACATTAGGTATTTATGAGAAAACTTCAGTGGTCACTTGGTCAGTCAAGTCCGGGTTTAGGGACGGGAAGATGACTTTGTAAAAAAAAAATATTAAAACAAAAGCCGGCCGAAAGATAAAGAAAAGCAACACAAAACCTCGTAAAATAATTTGATTGGTTTTGGCTTTAATATTTTCAATAGTAACGCATGTTCCGTATTTAAATAGGCTTTTTACTATTAAAAAGATACACCCCTTTGACAGACAGCCAGACCGACGACTTAGTATTAGAATAGATCCTAATAGGGTCCCGTTGGTTTTGGCATAGGATTCTCATGTTGTACTTGTTTCGCTTTGATATAATGGTACCTACACTGCACTTAGTACCTACCATTTGTATGCGTGTCGAACAATCGAAAGCCTACATATTTCGTACAACAAATAATAGTAGGTATTGTACGTATGACGACAGTAGAAATATCTAAGAAATAGATTGCCAATTGTAGTGGTTATATATCTGGTTATTGCAAGTTTACATCGAGAGCACGTCGAAGCGTTTGGAATTTCTCAAAGGTAAAAGTTTTCTTGAGCGCATGCAATTCCGGAGTTGCACAACAGCGAGCGGGCGCACGGGGCAGGCATGGGCGGGCGGCACCGGCGGCGCGGTAGGCCAAGCCGCGCGCGGGCTAGCGAGCGCGCTAACTTCACTAGCACGGCCGCGCGCTCGCTCGCAAACGTCGCGGTCCACACAATAGCGATTATTGGGGCAATCGAGGCGAGCGAGGCCGAACCCGAGACGCGCCCCGCGATGCAAATAAAACTCGGAGGAGGCCACGGCTGGACAACGCTGCCCCTCGTTATTATTCGACTCTCGCGGAATTGCTTTTATGTCCTTAATGGAAAAGCGAGATATTTATTTCGGGTTTGTGAAAAGACCTTCCTTTAACATTTTCCTTGTTATGGCTACGAACCGTGCCTGAAAATTATACGATCCCGGTGTTGTTTGATTTTACATTAATGTTAGCTTAGCTCACCCTTGTTCCTTTAGATTTTATGATCATTATCTTATTTTCTCTCTATACATAAATATTAAATTCCTTTGCGTCCAGGACAACACGACAACATAATAGGAAATTGTTTTATTAAATATAGTGGCACGCTGGCGTCATATGTCATATTTAAAACCATGTCCCGTATACCGCTGTCGCCACTGGACTTTGCTTTCGAGATGAGAATATCTAATAAGCAACCCCTCGTGTACACCCTGCGCCAAATTTTCACGAGTTCATTAGGTAACTCCAGTCTTCGTTGTTTATTCTAGTTCACCCTTTCTGTTTTTGTTTCTTTTTGTTTGTGTTCTTGCTCATTAGATATACTGATATTTTTATTCCATGATTGTATTTTCTAAATAATTGTGAAAGACCTTATTTTTTATTTTGTATCTCAACGATGAAGGAACTTTTTAAGTATTTTTTGGCAAAATAGAGACTAATGATCAGACTCTCGTCTTAGTTTGAATGCGTAGTTTTTTTTTTTTTTGAATTAATGAATATCGGAACCTTTAAATAAACTCACTTTCTTTTCCGTCTGTGGTTTTTTTTCGAGATCTAATTTTGGCGTATCGAATGTTAGATCTCGATGACGCGCGCACAAATCGCCAATCAAATACCAAAAAATATTTTTATTTTTCTTTATTTACGAGGTAAGTTCGACCTTAGAAAACAATATATTTTATTTTGGCATAGGTAAAGCTCTACCAAACCATTTGGAAGAATCTCATGATGAATGGATAATAATAATAAAACTTAACGTAGATACCATAAATACAGAATAACGTCTGCGTTAGGTCCTTAAAATAAATTAAAATTTGACAACACAATGCATGTTAATCTGCATGCAAGCATAATTTGTGTCATAATGTAGCACACGATAAGTTGGTAATTAATGTACAACAAGACAAACTAGTATTATTGAGGTAAGTGGCTATAAATAAGTTTCGCCAGTTGGTGCGAACTGCCCCTTTAATTATGAAAATGTATGCGAAGCACATGAAAGTTTGTGCAATTATGCCGTAGCCGCTGCGCCGTCGTGCGGTGGCCGGCCACGTCCTTAACTACCGAGCACTGGCTTCTGCTGCTATTCAATTACCTACCTACACCATTCTGAGAGGAATTTACAAGAAGCTTTTGTCGGAAATTCAAGTGAATAGAATATTATCGTGATAGATGATGAACATACCTATCTCATAGCGCTGGGGAGTTTCTTAATACTATGACTACAGGCTACAGGTATCAGTCAGTAATGGATAACAGCCATTACTTCAATATTTTAGTAACAAATCTAAGCTAAATATCAGTAGGTAAATTAAGCAATGCTATTTTGATGTTCAAATTTCAAGGACCAATAGCTGTCATTCATCATCACAGTATTGTCCATCAAATCCTATCTTAAATAAGTACCTTGCATAAAAACATGAGCCTAATGCCATCGAATGGTATCTCTAAAAATTTTATCACCTAACTAGTACAAAATAAGCCAGCAATAAAATGTCGCGGTCGAGGGTTATTTACAACCGGGGTCAATTATGTCGCAATAAAGTTTTTAGTGTTGCACAAATTGTCGATTTGGACTCGCTGACGGATGGCCGCGAGACTGGCGCCGGCAAATGAGCACACGATAAAATTATCGTTAGCGGTAACGACATGAATAAATGCAAGAGGGTGGTCCGCGGCCGCGGCCGACGACGAGCGAGACGAGTCCGCCTCGGCAGCGGTACTCGTTAGGGCTCTTGTGACGACTGCAACGTGCATGAACCCCTTCGCTGCGCCGCCGGCCCGCCTTCTGCACTTTCCATAGAGGTTTACATTCATTTTCATTTAGCCGTCACATGTCTACGACCTTCTATTTACCAACTAGCTGCAGCCCGCGGCTTTGCCCGCGTGTACCCTAATTCTTTTTCTAAAATTAGTAGTGCCAGTCCCGTCAAAATCGATCCAGCCGTTTCAGAGATTAGCCGGAACAAACAAAAAACTTTACCCGTGAGAACCTGTAATTGGCGCTGTTTCTTACATAATTGTTATCCATCTGTTATAGCTGTTGGTTCTCCTATAAATAAATAAAAAATGTTATAAGTATCGTATATACTTTCATATTGATTTAGTAAAAAGCTGTTATTTTGACATTAAAAACACACACTTTTGTGTAGATATTTATGTATAGATAGCCAAAGAAGACACAGTTGTCATTATCTGTTTGTGTATCTCTTCATAGTCGACATAATCATTATAAAACTACAATATTGTCACTATAAAATCACACACAAATGATTTTAAAACAATATACAAGTTACCTATCGATCTCATGATAGTAGAGTAGGTAAATTAAGGGCCGGTAGGAAGCAAAATTGCTTGTCTTCAATTTGATTTTTTATGAAATTGATAAGACTTAGGTGTAAAATAAAAATAGTATGAGTAACTACATGATATTTCCAAACTTTTTGTGGAACAGAAACGCAAAATATTAAAATTTTCTCGATAAAAAAATATCACGAAGTTACCTCTAATTTTCACGTATTTTCGATTTGTACTTAAAATGCTAATGCCTATTATAATAAAAATTAGATGATTATATGTATTAAAACAAGGCAAAAAAAATTGTGTAGGCTTTTTTTTTTATTCCTTTTATTTTTGGTTTTATTACGAATCAAAGCTTGTAGGACTTACGACGTTCTTAGTTCGTGGAAGAAGCCATCTTCCGTCGCACATTACGGGAACTTCAAGCATATTTTTGTTTCACAAATCAGTCGGCGTCGCTCTGTTGAGACGAGAGGACTACGCTCAAATTTTTAGCTGCGCTGAGATATTATTTATTTTCGTAAATAATATTTTCGTAATTTATCACATTCCACAAAAGAAACTGAGACATAGAAAACATGAAAAAAACACTAAAACCACTTCCAAAACGAATATTACAAGTGTTATTGATTGATAAATAAATAAATACCGAGTCCAAATAAACATATAAAATTCAATGTTGATATTTGAAAACTCAAGATGACATACATTTTATTTGACAGATTTTTGACTGGTATAGTAGCACGGAGTATAGAAAGAAGTAGGTACAACTAGCGCCATTGCTCTGTATTGCGGTGAATTTTCTTGCGGAGAAAATTTACAACATAGCCAACGAGCCCATTCCACGTTCATTTGAAAGTTCGCACTGGAGATTAAATCTTATTGCGATATACTCAGGATCCAAATTCGTTTACTCCCACTTTTTTTGACAAACTTCTTGTAAGGTGACCCTTAGACGAACAATTGGAGCGACTGACCGCCCCTAAATAAAACTTGTTTAGAATAATACCTTTATTCTTCGGTTATTGGTATAACGAACGAACTCGAACAGATTCCGTATGACTCCGGATTTTTAATTTGTCTGTCCGTGATGTCTTGTTTATATCACTTTAGTTGACTTTTTTGTCGTAGTTGGGTTTTAGTTTTTACCTGACTACGGCGAAGCAAAAAGGAGGGTTATAATTTTGACCGGTTTCTATGTATTTATCTATGTCTGTTCCCACATATTATCTTCTAAAAGACTCATCACAATTTGACAAATGAGGTATCGTTGGAAGCTTCTTGATCGTCCGCTGGTCATAGGCTATATGAAGACACATTAAATTGAAAATGGCACCCTCTAGGTGACATATCATGAACAACAAAAAATATTTTTTAATCATACCATGTTGGGTATCAAATGAAAGGTTTTAATTAACACATTTCAAAAATATATATTATAACCCCAAAAAAAACCGCGACAATCAAGACGTATATTGCCATATGTTTATGTTAACGCGTGGGATGATAACTGCCGCTTCACGCGCCGCCGCATCGTAAACAGAAAAAACGTCAGACGCGCCGCGTGACGCCACACTGCACGCGACGCGCCACGCCCCGCGTCTCCGTAAATGAGGCCTAAAGTTATAATGCAACTTGGCATGTTTTCAAAGCTACAATTTCAACAGTTACAAAGAGGGACCATACTAAACTTTCTACTAAGGGACTAGTTATAACAAGCGCCCGAGACGCGCATTTTGTACGCTGCGTTTCGGGCGCTCAATAAAATTGTATGAATTCCTATGTAACGAATTATATCAAGCGCTGCAGTCTAAGCGAGCGCCCATGCCGGGCGCCGTTAGGCCTGCACATGTCGCAACTTGCCACTCTCAACTTGCATCTCCGTTGTGCGATTTACAAATAAGACTGGGAGAAAATATGCCGCGGGCATTGCTGCTACGTGCGCCGCCGTGATGAAACGCCGCGTGTGACGCGGCTATGCCATTCGCGGGCTCCGCCGCAAAAACGCTCCATTTCAAACAAACGCGTGTAAAATCGCGTCTCCGTAAACGCACTCATACTACGCCATATGTTTGAATTCAGTGCGAGCCGCGCCGCCCAAAGCCACACGCGACTCCTCGCTTCTCCGTAAATGAAGCCTAACCGTGCCCTTAACGCTTGGACGCGAGTTCCTTTTTCACTATTTTTCCTTGTCATTTTCTCCGTATTAGTAATAAACTTAAAAGAAACACGGTTCAAAAGTTACAACAAAATGAGGAAATCTTGTTGCGTTTGACGAGCGTCCAAAACGCGCCGGGCGCGCGCCCAAAACACAGCGCCGGTACTGAGCGCGTACCTCGGGCCTTTGTTATAATTAGTCCCTTTGGTACTTTGGCACCCATTTACATAGATGAATAGATGTCAATTCTTTTAGTGGTGAAGCCGACAATCCTACATTTATTTCTTTTGTACAGAACTCGGCCTCTTTTTCACATGTTTCAAATGTTTTCGAAGGGGATTGTTCGCGTTTGGCGCAGGAAAGGTTTTCATGACACATGCCATATTCGTTGCACAATACAGTCCAAAATTCATTATACGAATATTATTTTTTACTTGGGTATCACTTTGCACGATCCTCCAAAGAGAGAAATCCACGATATAGCATTATATTTATTACTTGGTAACACAGTTTTCCACAAAGACGTCATTAGGTACAAATTGTACAAGGTCCTAAATAAAATTTGGTAACATTTAAATTTGAACTTTTTCACGTCAACATTGAGTTTCTAGTTCCAAAACATGAACATGATCTATAGTTCTGAATTCAAGCTTAGCGTATCGTATAAGCAAAATAAACTACAGAAGATTGAAATTCGAATTCTATAAACGCCAGACGAAAAGTTTCTGCTGGCGGGAAGGCATTGTGTTATGTTTTCGTCGTGTTTAATGAGAGGGGTAGGTAAGGGTTGCGCGGGTGAAATATGATTTTTTGCTGTCAAACTACTCCCCCTTAAACAACCAAAATGCACATTATACGCACTCGGTCGTATAAAACCAGTACCACGTGAACCATGCTATAAATATCAGCAAACCAGAGCGCCTAAATTATTGGACACAGGAGAATTTCCAGTAAAAGTAGAATATTTTCAAGCAAGAATTCCGGTGTCAGAATTTATTAAAGCGATTGTATTTTGTTCATATTGTAGTTTGTTTAACAATCATGTAAATAAGTAGCTAATAATAGAAATCCACTCGCTGAAACTAGTGTTTGCGTTGATTTATAGTGGGTTGTGGAGCGCGCCGGCGGTAATTTTAAGTGTCACGCATTATGATGAATACTAGCAATTTTCTCACGGGATCACGGGGACGATAGCCTTGTAACTCGTGAAACTTTTTACCCGCATGATAAATGATATTAGTTATTTTAATCAATTCTCCTGTGATGCTGAAGAATTGGATATTATAAGGATTGGTTCTATTTCATTCGACTAGAATAATAAAGAAATAAAACTACTAGTTACCAAAATCGGGTAGGTACATAGATTTGTCATCAGAACCTGAAGTAAGATTGGATTTCATAACATTGGCATCAATTATAAATCTTAGCTTTCAAGTTTAATTTTTATGAACAACAATGTCACTCACATTGTATTCCTGTGGAGTTTATTTCAGGTAAGTAAACTAAAAAATCGAAAATATAACTTTGTTTTGGGCAACATACTGCTATTGTATTGAACGATAATGCACGCACGCTGCAATTATCATAGGCTCCAAAGAAAATATTGCTTGTGCTCGTAGCTTGTGAATTTTAAATAAAAGACAGACAGACACAGATACAAACAAAAATCCCAATAACATAAGGTAGTGCGTACCAGGGAAGACAGAAGAAGACTCATTCAATTACGTTATTATTACAAAGACAAACAATCCCTTTATTTCAACTATCCACAACAAAATAACGTATCACCTACAAATGCATTCTATGAAAGGCAAATAACTAATAAACATCTCACAAAGACGTAAACATGAAAAATTACTCTCAGGAACTTTGCAATAATAGTATGACGTAAGCTATCGAGTCGGGAAAAATAAGAGTGAGTGAGACGCGTGTCCGTGTCACATGATCATCACGTAGCTCCTCGTAGGTCGTAGCGTTCCCCGGCCGGGCCCGGCTGAAGACTTAATCGCGTCGTCATCGCGTAGGCAGTACTTGTGTCGCTGCCTCGACCTCCTGCCATAAATCAGTCTATATCGTTTGATGGATGACTCTTCCCTGATAGAAAAACAGTGAGCATAACCTATCTAACATAGTTATTATAAACAATACTTACAATGGTGCATTCAGAGTAACTTCACACAATTATGATTCATTTTTTTATTAATCTCTTATAAAAAATGTTGCTATGGAAACATACAACAGTAACGCAATACACGCACTAATTAAAATATGATTATGCATGGTTTATTGTTATGGGCTGTATTGCTAACGCAATGAGAGATAATTAGCTTAATCACCGCGCTAGCTCCACCATGATCATCACACAGATCCAGTGTGAGGTATTACTATTATATTATTACTGTGTAAAGGCAAAACACTACACAAATCATTTGTTGTAATAAATTTATGCGTATGCAATGCACTAATACGAGCGCGCAAAAGCGTTCACAGAATAATTAATGTTAAATGAATTATAGACGTAACATTTAATATTTGTAGATGCACTGCATAATTGTAGCAATTTTGTCACCAAAATAAATTCAATTTTATATAATGAACTAAAAATAAATACACTGCGTTGCATGTGATTGTAATGCATGTTTTGTGTATATTTGTTAATTTTTGTCTCTACGTAGGTACGCTAACTTTGATTAACGTTATTTGTTTTTGTATACTGGATTTTCTCTGTCACAAATATCTTAAGTTTTCGTTTGAATCCAAAAGAAGACCTTTGGATTTTTGTGAGGTCGTCACAATCACAAAAAAACGGGATAAACTTGTTTTAGAAAACATAATATTGTAAGCCACTTACAATGCCTCTGTCTCCGCACGTTAATCAAAACCTGCCTTACATGATTTAATTAACATCTACACAATAGGCGGTCGTAAGGGTGTGAATGACTCTTATTACGGTGTTAAAAAGTAAAAGAAACCTAAAACAAAAAATAAATAAGCATCCCGGGGGAGTGATAGTAAACAGGGCCCGTGACGAGGCCAGCTCGAACCGAGTCGGGCCACCGTGCCCTCCCGCCGCTGGCGCCTCGCGGGCGCACAGCGCTAACTTTTATTATTTTTGTAGCGCTCGCGCTGTTTTTATTATAGGGAATGGCTTTGCCTGTTCCATCTCCTGTAATATCCTATCTAGTTGAAGACGGGTTTACATAGGTGCCACTGCTACATTGTTACAATCAGCTGCAATAAAACTTATTGCTAGGAAAAAAAAAGGTAAATTGTGTACAAACGCAAGTGCGCATGAATGAAACGCTGCCTTTGAAATAGTTAAGTATGGGAACAGTGGTTGGAGTATTGAAAATGCACACCCGCTCGTTAGGCGCCGCCCGCCGCCGGCCAGCAGTGGCAGCGGCTGCGGTCCGACGCGTGACGTCACGTCCCGCCCCGCCCGCGCCCTCATTAGCATACATTATATTCACCATTACGTTCAGCTCCGCTTGCGACTTTTTGTGATGATTTTAATTATACACCCATGCAGGACACCATTATACTATAGGCTTCTTATTTACACCATATGGCGGTACAGCAGGTCCATTTCTGTTTTCATTTTAATTAGCTACGAAAAAACTGGCAACTGCTAAAGTACCTTGATGATCACAAAAATGTTATGGCTTATTCATTTTAAATTAAGTAATCGAAAAAAATGAGAATAAAGGTGAATACTAATAAAAGTAAAATTAATAAACAATAATATCAGTAAGCTAGTTGGTAGCTGGTGTCGCGCGCAGTGGGCGCCCCGCGGTGCGACGCGCTGATTTAGGTACGTGGTCGGCCGCCCACCAGCGCTCGTCGCATACTATTGTACCGTGCATGCAGCTGTGCTGGGCAAAACATATCTTTCAACGAACGTACAATCATAATTATTTTCATGGCAAAACAAACAATCTAACGAAAGTCGCAAAATTTGGTTACGGCCTGCTGTTAATTTTTAATAAGCGAAGTAATTGCATAACGTAGCGTCGGGACATGCGTAAATCACTAGCCTGCCGGTCACCGAGCGAAGCTAATATTTGCATATCGCGATTGATGCGAACCAATCAATACTGCAAATAATGAAAATGTTATATATGAAATCCACAAATAGATTTCACGTGACGCTTGTTATTTTAAATAATTACTAAATGATTTTTGGATTTATGCTTTAAAATAATTGTTTGCAGTTTTGAGTTAAGTAAATTGACGTAGTTTAATTAATTGCAAGTGGTTATAAATGCATGAAATTATTTAATTATGGTGCCTATTCTTAAGAGATGGGCTGGACTTACTTTTGAGGAGCTGGACCAAATGGATTCGCGATCGGGAACGGGTAGTTGTCGCTACTCTAACTAAAGTGCTATTATATTATTAAAGAAATACATTTAATAACTAGTACCTAGAGTTATTAGTAAATAACACTCGTCAATGCAATTTTACTATGAAAAGAAAATAAAACGCCCAGTTACTGACGAAATCCATTAAAAGCATAACTCTAACATATCAAAGTGATCCGTTTGAAATAGTTGCAGCTTATCTCTCGCGTGCACGGTTCAATTTCCGGAGAGGGGCTATTTCCTACTAGGCCTCTGTGGCGCATCTGCGAATACTACGTGATGCTTTTGTATTGGAAACTACTTATCTGTAGACATAAACAATCATCCCTACCAATCATCGATACCAGACAAAGATAAATCTTAAGAGTGCTTTGTGTAAGCATGAAATTATCCTGCAGACAATTCGTTAAGCTTGGCGTAAAGATAACAAGCATGTTAAAATAAATTATATCAAGCTCAACAATACCCAGTTTACCCAAATCTGTACAAATTCACCTGATCAAAAATGTATAGCTACTCATACGTACGCATGAATGTTATTATCCTGCATTTGTTTTCGCCAGAGGAGGGTAGAAAGTGTTAGTTTTTGTGCGAATATTTTGCAGCCAATTGTTACGACATAATACCTTCTCAGGAGACTGTCGCTCTCTGTTACCAGCAAGGTTATTAAGGCGGTAGGAGGCAATATTCGTGTCTCATAGGAGTCATAAATATTTTTTATAAGCACGAAGGAAGCGGACGCACAAACAACACCGCACAAAAGCGGCGCAATCAAAATAACACATCGGAGGCGCGCCGTCCAAATTGCTGTGTCAAAGTGTTCTCGTCCTGATTGCTCCATTCTGCTCCCAGAGCAACCTGCCATACTTTATTTGCTTTTTGCTTTCTTATCGTTGACACAACGTGCTTGTAGGTACTGAACGTGGTAGATCTTTATTTCGATATATTGTCAGTTTGTCATAATTAAGCTCAGAAAGATTCGAAGTGCCCAGATATTATGTATGGAGGTATGTACCGACATAAACACATTATTTATTCGAAGGATATCTAGAATTTATACAGGAAAATAGGACACGGCATGCGGCAGTAACAAAATGTAGTACATGCCATGTACATTATTGTACATTCAGCAGCATAAGTAAATAACATTGGTTTAGGTAATTACTTGCCACAGAAAACAATAATCGAATCAGATTAAAGAAAACACATTATGAATGCATTTTCTAGTCTCCTAAATGGATTTTTTTTCTTTTTGTCTTTAAACCTCATTTTTTACTTTTTTCATGATAATCTGCTTTTGATACTAACTGTACCTGTGTATAATTTGATTTCCATAACATAACATTCGATTTGTACAATTGGAACTGCAAACATAAACTGAATACATCATGGCGTGCTGCGTTGCTTTACTAGATGAGCACGTGAAGGGCGCGGGGCAGCCATGGCGGGCGGCCGGCTCCGCTCGCTCTGACAACGTCGCCCGCTCAGCCTAATTCAATTTCTCCTACTCGCTTAACAATTCCTCCCGCTAAAACGTCTAAGTAGATGGGTCACGGAACCGGATTTAGTTTATTACGAGTAGCATTAAGTGAGCAATTAATCTGAATCCGTAATGGTTGGAACTAGAAACGTAAGCATTCAGACTGCGGCTAACTTCCAATAATAGCTGCCTATTCAAATTTGTGAATTAGCATAGTTAACGAAAGTGGTATCATTGATTGCAACAGATAAATCACATTCACTAGCGGTTTATTTAATGAAAAGTAATAATTCATGGTTATTGTTTTTCACAGTGATGCAGTATTGGTAATAAATCACGTGCAATATGTTAATTATTTTATTTTTCATTTTAAATTAAACCAAATTCTATAAACGGCAAGCCGCGTTGGCTTGCGGAGAGTGCGTGCGTGCGAGTATCTCGTGGAACTTCGTTCCAGACGGGGTTTCCTCGAGCGCAATTTTCATTCCTCAATTTTATTTTACTGAAAATCAACCTGTGTGAATTTCCATTGCCAAAATTGACGAACTATCATCCCTTATTTAACCCCTTTAGGGGATGAGTTTTCAAAAAATGTCCTTAATCTGTCCTTAACTCCTTAATCTCAAACAAAGAAATTAATTACTTATAGCGTAAAATGGTAGTTTGATGGATCTTCGTTGAATATGTGTTTGGCGCCGCCTCAAAAAATATAATCTAATCTTTATTTATATAAAAACAGATTGTAGTTTAGGTACCAGTTTTCACAAAGTGACCTGCTGCTTTCCTTGTTAGGCTATGAAATAATTTGTTATTATTAGTTTAGGTGCACTTTTTTATTGTTTGCTTTTCAGGTTTTTCTTTTCGTCGGTTTAGTTTTTTGTTAAAAAGTTTTTTATTATACTTTGTATTACCTCCATGTGCTGTCAAGACAGTCCTCCGATTAGCTGTATACCAGGTTTCTGAGGTGATGCGCAATCTTGGGGAATATTCTCCCATTCCACTATCAATACAATTTTTAGCTCACGAAGCGTAAGTAATTGGAGCGGTGTTTCATCGCCTCACACCACACATCGCTCGAGTTCGTCTCATGCATGCTGGATAGGATTTTGGTCGGGGCTGGGTAATAATACTCACCTCTTGAGGTTAGTCATTCATTTTTCCTGAACTAATAAAAACAAACATGCACCGGTGAGAGATCAGGCGCAGTCAACTTCCAGACTCCGGACTGCTACTGAGGAATTCGTAATGGAAAACCCATAAACACTTTGCACGATGATGCTACCATGCCGTCGTACATCTGACCCTGATTGTTCCGCATTGGTTAGAGACGGTTTCCTCGAACCGTTGAATAACCCGTTGCACTATTGACAACGATTCACCGACTGTCCTTGTTGTTTCACAGGAATACAAGAATAATCCCCAACATATCATATAGGTGTACGGCATGCCTACTCGCAGAACATCTGTATTGATAGCGCACGGACATAATACGTACCTACCTATTAAAATGTGTCAAAATTATATAATTATGTATACCTGTAAAAGATGGTTAGTTTCAATTTGAATAAGTAGAATTGACGCATTTTTTGTTAATGTAATTTTAATAAGTAAAATACCACCAAAACTATTTCATGTAAAGCAGGTTGCCATAACACTTTCACTGTTAAAAAGTTGTCAGATCAAATGTAGAGCCTTAACTCTACAAGGCCTAACTCTACAAACCTTACATCTTGGTCGGATTGTACGGCTTGACCGTTTCGCGGCCGACGCGCAGACACTCCTAATGATAATTTTTTTCTCAGATTTTGGGAAGTGCCCTAGAGGCTAGAGGTTTTGATGAGCGAGTGAGTCAGTCAGTGACGAAATCGACGTAGGTATTAATAAAATCCGAAGTATAAGAGCTAGACAAATGAAACTTATTGTGTTTTATAAGTCTGTTAAATTCATGTTATCCTGAGAATATGAGCGCACTAGTACATATTATCCAGGCCGAAGCTATGAGGGTTTGAAAATATGACGAAATGCTTCGAGAAAAGGTAGGTAAAAAGCTTCTGCTTGTTGTTTTTAGCTCCGCCAGATAAATGACAACTAAGTGAGTTTGTGAATTTTATTGGAATAGTCAGATCAACTATAAAATTCAATTAATTTGAATATGCTAGCATTTTTAGATTCAGAGATATTAAGTTTCTGTTGGTTACCCGAATTCATTGCTCTCTAGTGTATAAAGTTTAACTATGATTATACTCCATGCTTAGTCCTCGATAATTATCCTGATTTACTATGTAGTCTCACTACACTCCCATCGTGTGCACGCGAATATTCAGAGAATAAATCCTGCAAGAAAAAACTTTTACGCTGGCAACTATAACCAGCTAATGTCATTCATTATTTTCGCGTCGTGTAGCGCACATCATTTTAAGAAAATTATTGAATTTTCTTTTATAAACTTATTACTTTTGATTATTATCAACAACAAATAATACCAATCAACAAAATGTGGCGAAAATTGGAAAGAAACCGCTTAGGCGAGCTCAAGGGCGACTTCGGCGTCCCGTTTTTTGGAGTCAGTAATACAGGCCGATCGGCAAAAGACAATTATTTTTGTAAACGAAGAAGAAAACACAGGTATGTTTGTGTGGTATAATGAAAAATTTCAGGGATTACGATTAATTTGGATTGCAAAGCAGCAGAGGATTATAATTATCCGTCATACTGCCAGTGCTCGGTCCGTCCGTTCTTGTACAACGTAACATGAAGTTCGTGTTACACAAGACAGTATAGTGCTATGTGCAACAGGAGGTCCTGTTGACTCCCGTCGAGACTTGTTCTCGAACCTCAAGTTGGGGAAAAACGCACAAAATATAATGTATACCTAGAAGTTCTATGGTATGCACTGCCTATGCACAAAATGTTGTTTTTCTCTCGTGAGAAATTATTATTATTACAATAAGGCAGGAGCCTAGCTCTCGCAGCCTCAAGTTGAGGCAAAAAGCTCAAAATATAAATGTACTTATATCTAGAAGTTCTATGATATGTACTCAATATTGTTTTCTCGTGAGAAATTATTATTACAATAAGGCAGGAGCCTAGCTCTCGCAGCCTCAAGTTGAGGCAAAAAGCTCAAAATATAAATGTATATCTAGAAGTTCTATGATATGTATTCAATATTGTTCTCTCGTGAGAAATTATTATCACAATATTGATTGATAAAGAATCAGTTCTGCACATTAAGCATCATCAGACTTAGTTAGTCTATTGTGTGCTTTGTAGATCATATCCAAGATCTAAAGGATGGTTCTATGAGGTTGTATGAAGCAATGATAATGGCCTTGGGAAACCCGTCCAGTTCCAAGAAAACCTAAATGTTTTTACTTTCTTAAAATCATCTAAAATGACTAAGATTTAAAAATGATCAAGAAAGAAGAATTACCTACATAATGTAAACTGCATGTAATACTAGTACTGTTGAATTTACTATTGCTGGATGCTTCAAAATTGAACATGGATTTAAACGGCTGAGTCACCCAATCAAGGAAAACAACCAGAGGGTGGAAGACCACCACAGTAATTTGGAATTGCATTACCGCAGTGTAAACAGTATCTATATTTTGATATAAAACAATTGGAACACAACAAATATTAAAATTCTCACCGATGTTTTCACGATTATTAAGCAACTTACTTTGATGATACCAGTTAAACTAGATAAAAATCAAGATTAAAACAACAAATATATCGAAACGGGACAGTTTCCTGTTTGGTGAAAAGTTCATTATTGAACATGTCAAGTCTGGGTAATTAAGAAGGCAGCTACAACTACAATGTTAAGTAATTGTAAGGAAAACTCCAATGCCCCTTCACGTTTGATTCAAGCAGGGGGGGGGCAAGTACCAATCTAGGACCATTGGGAAGTACCAACAGCAGAGGATTTCATCAGGCAAGACGTACTGATACAAACCTGTATGTCAATTATAGAGGTAACGACAATTGCATGTCGCCTTAAATATTTTACTCTTGCTGGCGGTGATCTTTTTCACACAAGATAAAGTTATCTGGTCATGTTTGAAGAGATATAGAATTCCATTTAAGGACATTCCTACACAACATAATACCTATAAAATTGTGCATTTTCAGAGTCTGAATATGTATTTAATACAACAAAAGAAATTGGTAAGTTGTTAGATTTGAGTGTACAGTGTGCACCTATCAGTGGACAGTTTTTTAATCAAAAATATTTATTGTACACAAACTAAATGGAGGTTCCAGTAAATCCAAAATGTCTGAATATAATTTATCCATACACAACAGTTTTAAAATGAAAGACATACCTAAGGAGGTTATGTAAAATAAAATGATCATTTGGGCACAATTGATTTATAAGATGTCTATTTTTTAATATCATTGAACACTTATGATAAAACACATTTGAGGGTTTATTGTAAAAACAATTAATTCAATTGTTTGTGCTTTGGCTTGTGTACTGCCCCACACCAGTAATATCTATTTATACTTTAGTGGGTGATAAAAATCTGTGTTTTTATCTTGAGGATTTAACTTGTATTGGAGAACATTATTAAGAATTTTTTTGAAAATTTTAGTAAAACTATAGGCTTTTGGAGTGCCTTGCATGTTACATAAATAAGGTTAAAACTAATCCCAAACCCAATTAAGTTGCTGAGTACTTAGGATTTGTGATTGATACAAAGTATATTATGACATTGTCATTGACAGATATAAAGAGATATTCATCTATTACTTTACACCTTATCCTATCGGCTTGTTGTCCAGTTGTGAGTTTTGGATTTCTATGCTTAAGTACCTACACTAGAATTTGGAAAAATCCAAGATGTGTAGAGTTAGTTTACCACAGTGACTTTGATTTACATAATCAGCCTATAATGTTCCCACTGCTGGGACACAGGCCTCCTCTCTATGAGAGGCAGTTTGATTTAATTATGATAAATATGGGAAATATTTGTTTTGACAGTCAGATAGCAAATAGGGTTTGGAAAGTCAAGAAAAATCATTTAAGTTTTTTGAAATTTTTTGATGCTTTTCTTGGTATAGAATATTTTACCGAATACTTAAATGTATACCAAATTTGATGTTAAACAATACTACAACCTTAGATTATAATGTGTGGTAGTCAATTTAATAATCTTAATTGCCTGGCTAGGCATAATATGGCAGTGGTGTGAAGCCCTAACAATGGGGATATCTGCATTTTATGTATAATCTAAAGACAGCATAGAAGCTGATCTTGAGTCTAGAAATAAAAACATTGATTGTGTGTCTGGCTCCTGCAGCATTTCAGGACATAGTGAGATCTTTTGGAAATCTTTTCCATTGATCTACATATTTGCTACTAGAGCTAATACTAAGTGTGATAGATATGAGATATCTGGCCTGGCACTTGTAGAAAATATAGATGCATTTACAGTAATTTGGAATTATTACCCATTATTTTATGCATTTCCACTATTTGGATTAATTTCACAAACTATTAAATTGATCAGGTTTTTGGCATCTTACTTTCTCCTATGAGACTATCACAACCTTGGTACCCATTTTTTAATTTCATGGTGAAATCACAGATTACAGTATATAGTTTGAACCAACAAACCAATTTTTGCTGTCACCTTCCAGAATGCTGCATCCTTTGCACTGCAGCTTTTTTCCCTGGGGGCCTGCATATTGGCAGAGAACCGTTTAAGAAGCAAATGATACCACATGCCACCATTAAGGTCATGATATCTTCATTGTCAGATAACAGTGTCAGGCAGTATTCAGTAGCACACTACATAAGTGGTGGACTTTCTGTAATGGTAAAAATATTCACGATATTTCTATCACTAAAATATTAAAGTTTCTTACACAACAATTCAACAATGGCAGTTCATATACGTTCAGCACTAATAGATCTGCATTGTCATTGATCATAAATGCTGATGTAGGTACCGATCCTGTAATTAAGAGGTTCTTTAAAGGTATCTTCAAATTACAACAAAGTTGCACTAACTACAATGATATATAATATAATATAATTCATTTATTTAACAGATCATACAATCCAACTTGTTAGACAATTAATCATAATACACACACATCTTACACACTAGTGTTAGTAAATTATATTTGGCAAATTCCGTAAACTAATTAATAACAATGTCAAAATGGATGTATGGGATCCATCAATGTTATTGAATTTTATAGAATGATGGTACCCATTACAACAATTATCACTTGACAAAGTAGCCAAAAAGTATGTAAGAATTATTTCAAGTCTTAAAGAATATAACTTATCTGTAATTGAGACTTCATAACATCCAAATTATTAATTCAAGTGTTAACATAAAAATCACTGATTGGTAAAAACATCTAAGACAGGAAAACGGCTAACAATTATTATGTTATCCTACTTTTCATATGGAACCTGACATTTGTCATGTGATTACATTACAATATTATATAAATTATACACACAAATGGTGTAATTCAGAGATAAGTAATACAGAAAAATTATTAATGCCTCATAATTATGTTAGTTAGCCAAACAATTAGTTACTTATTGGATTAAACAAACAATGTTGGACAGTGGCATAGATATCAAAATATTTACTCCTCATTCCACAAGTCATGCTTCAATAGCGACTAGAGGTGTGTCAGAAGATAATCAGTATTTTTAAAACGGTTGTTTGGTCATAAGTTTTGCAAAATTTTTGCCAAGTTTGTTGGTAATGTTGACCTTGAGACTGATGTGATTTTTTTTTCATAAATTAAGTTTTGAGCCAAAAGAGTAGGCATACTAAATAGGTACATACTTGGTTGTTGATAATTAGAATAGAAGCATTATTAAAAGAGAATTAATTGAAAATGTGGTAAAGTTTTTCCACTTGCAATAAAAGGTTGATTTTATGTTATTTGAATGTTTTAGTGTGAAACAAATGTTTGTAATTTCCAACTTCATCTCTCTAAACATCTACATAGTAAATCAGGATAATTATCGAGGACTAAGCATGGAGTATAATTACTAAATTAAACGAACTTACCTAAGTGAAGTTCTATTGTAATTATACGAAATGCTTAGTCCTCGATACTATGTTCCCTCCCAAGCCCTGAACAAGACCATAGTTTGTTTTTTGACCCTGGGATTGAAGTTGGGGAATTACTGTCTGTTAATTTTAATTCTCTCATTGCAGATTACTCTAAATAGAATGACATTAGCTGGTTATAGTTGCCAGCGTAAAAGTTTTTTCTTGCAGGATTTATTCTCTGAATATTCGCGTGCACACGATGGGAGTGTAGTGAGACTACATAGTAAATCAGGATAATTATC
Organism: Lithophane semibrunnea; assembly: GCA_947363905.1. NCBI lineage: Eukaryota > Metazoa > Arthropoda > Insecta > Lepidoptera > Noctuidae > Lithophane > Lithophane semibrunnea. Next base: position 12,335,197 of record OX376189.1, on the reverse strand, counting down.
GAGGACTAAGCATTTCGTATAATTACAATAGAACTTCACTTAGGTAAGTTCGTTTAATTTAGTAATTACTTACCGTTGTTACAAAAAACCATAGAATGTTAAAGATGCGTTAAATTGCTCCATGCACTCGTTTTAAGGCTTATGGTGTAACAACCGGTCTTCCTTTAGCCGAAAAGATTGTCTTTTATTTTCTTTTCATATAAATTCTGAAAGGAATGAGTTTCCGTTTTCCCCAATCGAAATGCGGTGTTCGCAATATTCTCTTCGGTTTCGTTAGAAACAATTTCATTTCGCTCATGGTCCTTTCAGCTCGTATGTAACAATGAGTTTAATCCTATTAAAACGGACACACATTGTGCCAGAATTGTAGCGTGGTGGCTTTGGTCTGTCGCCGGTCGCATCGGCTCCCTACATCTACTAACCGGAACCAGACCTTAAACAGAATTAAACATGGTTTAATTTCCCTACTGAAGCTACGCTGAAAAAGCTCCGCCTAGTCGAAACACAACTATGCCGGGAGGAAATAAAATAGCAAGGGAAGCGATGCGGGCGTCGGACGAAGCGATTATGCAGTCGAGAATAATGGGCGCCGGTCCACATGCACGTTTTTGTTTGTGGTCTGTGACGCGATTTATACGCGAATTTCTACCGTCGCTGAAGTGAGCACTATTCACAATAATTGCTTTGAACAAAATTCCCTCACACGTGTCTTTTGTTCTGGTCCACACAACTCGTTTTATAATTTAGGAAACATGCAATAAAATTGTGGTATTTTTGTGGGACACTTCCACGACACCTGCGCACAGCTTATATTTAAAGGCATTAATTAATTTTTAGCTCTTATTTAGCTTTACTTGTTAGCTGGAAGTTTAATGTTTTAGACAACTTCCTTAACCCAATAAGTAAAAACTTATACTCTATTCGTTCTGTTGATTTAATTAATGATTTAAAGCTGAAGCCAAAGTTTCCGCATAAAGAAAGTGGTGAGCATTATCGTCCCGCGTCAGTTTCAAAACAGCTATGAACTGGCAATAGGTCAAATATTTCACATCAAATGTTTGAACTTTACTCTCATTTTATAACAAGAGCAATTGTTCTTCCTGAAAAGAAAAAACATTGATGCTCTTAAACTTGAATCAGTGAAACGCTTTCTGAAACAAACAACAGCTGGAAGGTACTTGTTTCTTTTGCTTGGGCTGCAACATTACCGTGGCGGTTACCATTTTAGAGTAGCTACTGTTATTGCAATCTCCTCGCTTTACTTTGTTTGTTTTCTTCTAAAAGGTTTTCTTTGGTATCGGTAGGTATAGTATCTATTTAATCCAGACGTTGGTCTGTGAGCGTAACTTTTAATAGCCTTATCAGTACTCGAGCAGACCGCGTTCTCTATCTCCGCGCCCCTACTACAGCTGCCGGCGTTACCGAGCCTTCATCAACCTTTATTAACCCCTACAAAAACACAAAACACCGCCTCGTCTGATCTCGTTTTCTGCTGAATTTGATAAAATCTAAACTCAATCACGCCATTTATCGCTAAGTACAGTGCCCTCCAAAAGTTAGTTGTAATTTTTCCACCTCAGCTGTAATGCCACATTATGATAAAAAATTCTAGTTTCAATGTTTGCACTTTATACTATAACGTTTTTATTAAATCAACAAAATAATTATGTTTAATTATTTGCAAACAACGTAAGAAAATTAAAATTTCACGGGGTACCCTAGCGCATCCCCCACTTCCGCATACTTGGACTTTAAAGCAAAATCAAATGTGCGCCTACTAACACAAGAAAATCAACTAACTTTTGGAGGGCACTGTATATTCAGGATGTCTCTGTATATTGTTTGATATTTTGATTAATGACCTACCCAAGCTGATTACAGAAAAAAAGGCTCCTATCTAGATAATAATAATAATAATAACCCCACCGCTGTATCTCTACGTTGACGTCGTGGTGGGGCTTGCGCGCTCCGAACTCTAGGTCTGTGCCGGTAGAGTTTACTTTGCCGGAACGGGTCTAGGATGAGGAGCCAGACCAAGAGAGATACAAAAACCCGCAGGGCAGCTTGTGGCGAGCTGTTGGGCAGTAGCGACCCCACGGACCCTACCTCCCGGGAGAAGTCTTGTTCCTCACCTCTGGCTTGCCTTTATTGGCCGGCTGGAGTGAGCAATGACGAGGAACAGAGCTCCCACCTCATTCTTGCCTTGATTGGCCGGCTTGAGTGGAGACTCGCAAGAGCAAATGTGCTCGGAGGAAGGAAGTATTCCAGTAAGTGCTCGTAGGGATCTTGACCATCTTCCGGGCTCTGGGATTGTTCTGAAAGCCTTGGAATACCTCTCCACTCCTCAAGCACCTCAGGAAGTGTTGCCCCCTTGTCGCTTCGTCACTTTGTGCTAGCGACCGTGTTCGGGGGCCCATTATTGAGTGTGCAAGTCACCCCCTGCCGTTTAATCCGTGTATACCATAACATTGATCAGGCAGGGGACATAGTCCTTCAATAGTTATAGGTAACAAATCCACTAAACCACCCAAACCCATAACCCATATGTTTTGTTTCCATGTTCTGCAATAGTCCTACACCAACCGGGGATTGTCCTTGGATGCACTTGCATAGTGCGTACAGGGATAATCGTCGGTTGGTGCCTCATTCCTTGAGAAACTGTCTAAGGGGCCTCTGCGAGTTGGCTTCGGCCCCTCGTACGCCTTCCAAAAGACCGGGACCCCATGGTCCCGAGATATGTAATATATAAAATAATAATAATAATAATGTACGGTCATCGGTAATGAGACTTTATATCCCGCGAAAGTGTGGAGGTCGAGGCTTTTTAAACGCTAAGACCCTCCACAATCGGGAGATATGCAGTCTCAGGGAATATTTCCTAGAAGCCGACGTGGGAATGCATCGAGATGTGGTCGCGGTGGACAAGGGCCTCACCCCGCTCTCCTTGGCGAAAGAGAACTGGCGCAAGCCTGTAGTGCTTGACACTAACGATCGCAAGGAGGTATGGCAGAGTAAGGAGCTTCACGGACGCTTTTTCCGGGCCCTGCATGGACCCGATGTAGATTTACTAGCGTCCGTAGCCTGGCTGCGTTTCGGTGACCTCTTTGGGGAAACCGAAGGTTTTGTCTGTGCAATTATGGACGAAGTTATCATGACGAACAATTACCGGAGATTTATTGTGAAGGACGGCACGGTTGACATCTGTCGGGCATGCCACCGACCAGGAGAATCAATCCGTCACATTATCTCCGGATGTTCTCATCTAGCTAACGGAGAGTTCTTGCATAGACACAACCTTGTAGCCAGGATTATCCATCAGCAACTTGTTCTGAAATACAGCCTAGTGGAATCGGAAGTGCCGTACTACAGGTACGTGCCCGACCCAGTTCTCGAAAATGGAAATATCACATTGTACTGGGATCGATCCATCATCACTGACAGGACTATTGTTGCCAATAAGCCTGATATAGTGGTGGTGGATCGAACAAAGCGGCGCGCAATGATCATTGACATAACGGCATGACGGGAACCTCGTGAAGGCCGAGAAAGATAAACAAATCAAGTATCTTGACTTGGCTCACGAGGTTGTCGACATGTGGGATGTGGACTCTGCGATCATTGTGCCGATAGTCGTATCAGCCAATGGCTTAATTGCCAAGAGTCTTGACCAACACCTAAGGTGGCTCTCGTTGGGCAGCTGGATTAAGGGCTTGATTCAGAAAGCTGTACTCCTGGACACGGCTCGCATTGTTAGGAGGTTCCTCTCTCTGGAGCCCTGACCGCCGGTAGCTTGGACCCTGTTCCCGATACCGGTGGGCTACTATTTTTTATATTTTTAAATGTTTTATATAATTTTTTATTCTAATATTTAAAATATAATTTATAAGTATGAAAAATGAAATAAAGAAATAATAATAATAATAAACCCATTTATTTCCAACAGCCTTACAAAACAAATTTTACTTAAAATCTAGTTATTTTTTTTCTAATTACATGCAAACTTAATTAAATATTAATTTATTCGTTAACTGTTGCTGGAACCCCAGTCTGGGTATAGGTCTCCTCCAGTTTACTCCAGATCTCTCTGTCCCTAGCTTTTGTGTGCCATTATTTTCCTGCTATGGCTATTATGTCGTTAATCCATTTGTTTTTTGGACGTCCTCTCCTTCTTTTACCAAATGGTCCTTCCCACGTTGTTGTTTCTAGTGTCCCATCTTTTGTCTCTGTATCTTGCAAGGTGACCTGCCCAACGCCACTTTAGTGTTAAAGCGTAATGCAGAACATCTATAAGCTTTGTCTTTCTTCTTATATGTTCGCTTCTTATTCTTTGTATTCTCCTTATTTTCAATATACTTCTTTCCATAGCTTTCTGACAAATCGCTAGTTTGGTTTTTATTTTGATGTTCTATGTCCAAGTTTGGCAACCGTATGTGAGAGTCGTCAGAATGCAGGTGTCCATTACGATCTTTTTGAGGTGAAGGGGGAAAGCGCCTTTTAAAATTTCTTTTAGGGACCAAAATTTTTGCCAACTCATGTTCACTCGGCGTTCCACTTCTTCTTCTACACTGCTGTCTCTAAATGTTATTTGTTTCCCTAGGTATATGTAGTTGTTTACGTACTCCAACGGCTTACCATGCAGGCTTATTGTATTAGTGTTGCTGTTTGTCATTACTTTCGTTTTCTCTTGGTTCATTTTGAGACCTACTTTTTCGCTTTCTTCACTCAGTGAGCATATCATTTTTTCGAGTTCCATACTTGTTTCAGCGAAGAGGACAATGCTCCTATCTAAATGCTGTCAGTATAAATTGGTCTGATATACTATTATTTGATTTGTAAGTAGAAAGAAAGAAGACATTATGAGGGTGACAGAGATTCATATAACATTAAAAACAAGGTAACGAACATACACCAGCCGTGTATTTACCCGACTGCCCTAGGAGGGTAATGTTTTGCGAGAGTATGTATGTATGTATGTCTATTTCTTTGGCACGCTCTGTAGCCTAAACGGCTTGATGGATTACGACGTGTCGATAGGTTCGTCTTAATTGTGGGAGTGACATAGGCTATAATGTTTATATATATTTCATCTGCAAACAAAAAAAAAGGGAGGGGAAGGTTTTTTTTAAAATAAATTACCTACAATATTGGTATCAAATAAAAGCTAGTAATGAGTGAATTCCAAATTAATAAAACTAAAAAGCTTGAAATAAAACAAATTATTTAAAAAACAAAAACCCACCTTCGAAAACGCATAACTTAAAAGAGAAAAACAAGCATTATAATCTGTAGAATTTTGGTATTACAGACGGGGAACAAACCAATAACCTGAAATGTGGTGTAACTTTTGTTTCACCATATGATTATGAATTTCGTTAGTTTATAATGTATCGGTTTTATTTCCATTAGATTATAAACTGTCGAAAAATTGTGAACTGCAACAAACCACTTGCAATTTAACGCATTATTTTTCGATAGTTTATAATTTATCCATGGGAAACCAACAAATTGTGAATTGGTATCAAACATACTTGCGATGTAACGCACCTTGTGTTAAAACTAAATAGCCTGTCTAGCTCCGAGCAACTTGTATGTAGGGGTTGTCATGGTTCTAACCTAACCTAACCCATTTCACCCAGATAACAATTTTTCGACAGTTTATAATCTAACGGAAATAATACCTATAGATTATAAACTAACGGTTCTCATAATCTTACAATGACACTTAAACTTTTCAAATGTTTGTATTAGAGATGCGCCGAATGTAAGTTCAACCGAATACCGAATATTCGGTCCAAAATGAACCGAACCGAATATTCGGCCGAATCATTCGGTTCAATTCTGCGCGGTGAACAGGTTTGTACACATCGGTACGGCGCTCTGCAAGAGCCGGGCGGCGATTGCCTCTGCCCCGCGCGCAACCCGCGGCCCCTCGCGCTAGCACGGCTCGCTCAGTCGATGCATCGCTCTTTCGGTTACATATTGCAGTTGTCACATAATATTGTTTAAAAATTATCTCGGACATACCTACTTTGATTGAAGTTCTTATACTACGTCGATGAACGTTTTTGATTTCTGAAAAAAGTTGTTACTCAAAGCAGTGTTCTTATAATTGTTAATTTCATAGAAAATTTTAATTTTAAATTCATTAGTGAATAAAACAGAAGTTTATTTGATTAAAATTTTATTTAAATTGATTGTTAAAGTTAATCTTTTTTATTTTATCAATAAATAATTGTTACAAAAAGTAGTGTCTCTTTCATTTACAAAAAACTATGTACACCTTTCGGAATAAACCACACTTTTTTAGTAATTACTTAACTTTAGAGCGTTAGCGCACGGAAAATTTTAAACGCGCAGACGACGCGCGTTTCAAGAACGCGCGTTTTCTGCGCCGTAGATGCCGATTTTTGCAATTTTATAGATTCAAACGCGCGTGAAACGTGATACAAATGTGCGTGTGAAGCGCGTTCGAAACTCGTTTGAAATGACATTGTTCATTCTGTAAATAGGATATTGGAATCACTTTTACACGTCATATTAAAAAGTTGTAAAAATAAGCTAGATGAGGTCGGCGTTTCCTGCTTTCGAATACTCTGAGAAGAAAGGCTGAAACAAACTCAGAACTCAGTTTGAAGCGCGTACAAAGGGTCGGAGGTGGGGTACTGAAGGGGCGTGCGCGCACGCCACCGCACGGCCCGCAATATTGCTATCATAGATTCCTACAAAAACAAATAAATTTATTGTAATGGTAGCATTATTTGCCCGTCCCCTTGCCGCATGATTGGCGAACAAAGTTGACGGACCCTGATTGTACAACTGACGAGGAGTCTCTGACCAAAACACGGAAGCTACGAGCGACTACAGCGCGTCTGTATCGCTGTATCTGCGTGTATATGCGCAGTAGACGCGCGTTTCACGATCGCCCCGTGTGCTTAGGTTACAAGGTTGCGTTCAAATCTCGTTTGAAGCGCGTTTACGCGCGAAATCTGCGCGTCGTCTGCGCGTTTAAAATACGCCGTGTGTTAGGGCCCTTACTGTTTAATAAAATGTTATTTTTTTTAATATTTACAATAATTTAAACATTCGGTAATTATTCGGCAAATCAACCGAATATTCGGCCGAATACGAATATTCGGCCGAACTTTCGGTGCATCTTTAGTTTGTATAGTTTTGTGAAGGGGCGGCGTGCAGTTTTATAGTAAACGATCTCTACCCATGTACCTATTACTGAAAATATTGATTTATTATTTTCATATATTGTTGAAACTAGACTAAAGTTTCATAGCTCTATGGCACTCCTGCGCTGTCACACCCTTTACGGAGCGTGCATTAGGAACAAATTTGTCCGTCTGGATGTGCAACACTTTAGAGTTCACGGTATTGGTAAAAGAGTTCACTGCCGTTAAATCTGCCATAAACAATAAAATTTGCATTTATTGGTCGTCGTCAGTGCCATAAATTTACAGCGAGCGAGCTGCCAACGACATTTTGAGTGAATATCTGGTGCCATTATACCAGGAATAGTGGCATTTCGTGAACTCACCGATGTGTATTAATTGAAATCACCAGTCAATTAAAGTCAGAGCCGGCAGTGAGCGCCGCGATGTCGTTGCTCTCTGCACGCCAATTATTGTCATTTGTTCAGGCATCCACTCGTGTACACCCTTCGGTCACGCGGCACGATACGTCACACAACACATGTAGGCATCTAACTGCCTGTCCACGCTGATCAATTTGTCACCATGGAAAATCAAAACGTTTGTTTGTAAAAATATTTATATTAACACCCACGGCATGCTACGCGACAACTAAAATAACAACGACGAAATTTCATGCAAACAAGAAACAAAACTTTGCACTCTCGACGGCATGTAAGTAGGTGTGTAAGTCCAATAATTCAAGGGAAACGGGTGGTCGTAATGTTGGAAATTTCCAGGGCACTCCGAAAAGTTGGGATCTTCCGGGTCCAGTGAACTAGTGACGCTCACTGAATCCTTATCTTTATGTTCGTAAGTGCTTTAAATTATACACCTTAATTAAGACACATTTTAAGCAAAAGGAACCTTTTAGGATCGTCTCAGATGGCGTTCAGTAGTTTCTGCCTACCTTCATGGGAAAAAGGCGTGAGTTTATGTATATAATATACACTCACGTTTATAACAAAACTGGATAGGTATAGAGTTTGGAAGTTCAGAAATATTTTACAGATGTTATCACTCAAATTATCATTAACTATTATGAGAAGGCTATCGCTCGTGAAGTATCTTGCAACTTTACAGCATTTAATTTTTTGCAAGATTAGTTACCAAAATGTAATTTTAATTCTATTTTAACGCGAGGCTAGAGGTATGGTAGGTATCCTGTAAAAGTATTTTAAAAGAAATTCAAACCAAAACCATCAGTATTTCTCTACTTTTCCTTTTGTAAACAATTCTTGCAGAAAGAATTGATTGAATGAATGTACGCCAGTCTGTTTTCCCACAGTTTGTGAAACGCTGCGATGATTGTGCAACGTACGAGTATGTTGTAAATGACAGTTACAATGATTGACATACTCGAATGTCTCCCGTATTCAACAGTTCTGGGAGACTAAAAAACGTACATAGTAGGTAAAACGGGCTGGTATCCGCAACTCCACGTCAAAGCGCGTATTTTGCGTACGAACGTACATAGTAACGTAACGACGTAAATTGTACATCACTACTGTGCACATAAATTGATTTACAACATATTATATTATCATAGATGGATGGATAGTGGAAGGTCGTGAATTTATTTATTAGGTATGTTTGCCATAATATTACAATCGTAATGAAACAAGATATTTCGCCACTTTATGTATTTTTTCAGGGATAAAAAGATGCTCTTTATATTAAAGAGATAAATATTAACCTATTCACAATTTTTCAGTAAAACCTATGTTTCCTTAAAAAAAAGTCGGGGTTTGACTTGACTAACAAATGTCTACTTGTGACTGGCGATGCAAACTGCGCCAAGGCTTACTTTATTGGAGGTTGGAGTTCTGACTGATCTTTTATTCAACCATCAGTTTTTTTTAAACTACTTTTTATGTTTATAGCTACACAAACTAGATCATGATGGTATGCCCAAGTAAATACCCAAGTGCACCGTGCGCTGGTGTCTATTCGGTATTGTATGAAAGCAAGTATCGGTTAAACGGATAATGTAATAAGTTTAGGTGGTCGGGCGCTAGGTAGCTCACAGTGGAGCGGCGCAGATACAATGGGAGCGATGGCGCGACGACGACGGAACCGGATAGCGCCTATTGCCGGCGCACTCGGTGCCGATAAGAGCCGCCGAGGCGGTCGCGCCCGCGCCGCGCCGTGCCGCTGCCGACGCCTGTCCCTGATTTATGTACGACGTGTCTCCTTTTTAATGAGTCCGTAAGAAGATATCTCCCTGAACACCACAATAAATTTCCGAGCTGTGACTTGCCAAAATGTTTCAACGTCGATATCTGCAAACAAACCCAGTCCCATTCCGTTAATCTGCCGAAGCGAAGAACGTATCGCGTATATAAGTCGTGCTTATCTCGGGTAATGGCCGCCTATCTAGTTGATCTGCCAGTTTTATTTATAGCCATGTTTTCCTTTACGCGCTCCTTCCAATTTGTGGAGAGTGAAAGGGATTGTTATGAGGCTGCCATGTTTCATAGCAATAAACATGTGTATCCAAAATAACGACATTAACTATTTTTCTTTTAGGTGCTTTTGTTACAAAATTCTTGTGACGATTGTTTCCCTTCCCTATTGTTTGCGTTATTTTCGCTTCTCCTAAAGTGATTTGTAACAGCAAGTACCAAGGAACGGAGCGCAGAAAAAAGCTACCCTAAATAATTTGTAGATATATTAAGCGTTTTTTTGTCTTAAAAGATATGATGCTACTAATTCAAACTCATTTACATCCTTGAAAATCTACATAATTTAATGGACAATCTACTGTTTCAATAAAAATCAATAAAGGGCTACAGGTTGCGATGCATGTCCCACAACTGAACAAACGGTACTCAAGTGTATAACGTTACCAGACATTGTGTATGTTTTGATTTAAAGAATTACACGATGCCTACTCCTACTTTTTATTTCAAAATTATTAATTAAACTTAAATAAACAGGATAATATTTTAATTCTACTGCTTTTTTCTAGTTAGCTTGTAAAGCCATTCGCTCGATAGGATTTCAGCAACTTCTCTAACTAACTTTTAATAATAAACAGAAATTTTAATAACAACGACCACGTTTCTTTCAACTTTAAAACGAAAATTACGAACTTCCATACAGTTTCCAAAAAACGATAAGTAATACAACTGACTTTTACCTAAAAATGTACCAACTTCCACGCTGTTCACCAGAGTACCTTTTGGGTTATCATATAGGTTTCAGTAATCTGATTTCAACAATTGGATACGAACTGGGGCTATCTGTCTACCCCATATGATCGTTTCTTGCATTTCAGAAACTTTTAATTGCATAAAGTGGTCACCTTTTAAAAGCCTGGTGCCTCACGAAATAATTTCGTAAATACTAGCGAAGCGCAAACACACACACACAAAATATAATGTCACATGTGATGTTACTATGTGACCTATCAATATTTAACCATGATATTCATAGGAAAGTTTGTACATAGTAAAATTCCGTAGGTCATTAATAAAATGGTTTAAAATAAAAATGTCCTGGGAAGCCTGAAAAACGAAGGGCGGGGCGGGTTAAAACACAGAGCGGTGGTTGCGTGCCCCCTCGTTACGGGCACCGGCGGCGCGGCGTCCGCGCTCGTTCTGTGTAAGTAGTGCGTTCATCCTGTTAAATTTATTGCCGCTTTTATATCAGCCGTTACAGAGAGGTCCCCTTTCGTCCGTATCGGGCCGCGCGGAGCCCAGCTTAGTGAAGTCGCAATTACGTTTTACCGGCTTTGAGTCCAACGGAGGCGACTTTTGCCGTCCATCGAATCGTAATGGAATTAGCGTTTCAGTGCTCTTTTAATTTGTCTTCTATCCTTGTACTAAACGAATCTTCTACCTGAACTGTTTTCTCTCGTCGTAACACATTTCTGATGAACAAGGTATTTATCTAATAGGTCGTAATCTATTTGTGTTTATTTTACACTATAGATGTGCTTGTATGCGTATAGAGTACCAATTGTATCTCATTGGTATTCAAGTCATTCTCATTCGTCTGCTGATAATGCGTATGATGTTATTTTGAAACAACCCTTATCCTCTCTCAGCTAACGATGTAACGTAATATAACAATCGTATACTGCTACTATTCCAACAAAGACGTCGCATTTCGGAATAACAATTAAATTAAATTATTTATTTAAACCTTTCAGTGCGTTTGGGTTAAACTGCCTTGCGTAGCAGGCGCGTAGCAATAGTGCTACGAGCGTAGCACGCAGTGCGTTTTGCAATTTTTATTTTTTTCTTTTGCCATTGAATAGCTTTTTAAAGTAATTGAACTTATAATATGTGAATACTGTGTGAATATATTATTGTAATTTATATATATTTGCTCGCACAAGTTGCATACATTACCTACACATACAACTTAAAAAAAAAACATTATTTGACAATTTCCAGGTCGTGTACCTACAAGGTGAAATTTCAGACAGCGCTTCGGAAGTTCTTCTTTATAAACGAGTTCTTGAGTCTCAACAAATTGCAATAGATGTTGTGCATTAAAAATAAGTCGGACGTCACCTGTAGAGAGAGCACGGCGCGCGGCTCATCTAACTTGCATGTGCCGGCACCCGGCGCCACCCGCGTCACGCCGCGCATCTCATTACCGCATGACACCTAGCTACATCGCACTATACCACACCACACGTACTGATTCACTGCACTTTTTTGACATACCTTAATACGAATAAGACTATAACGTCTCTTCTATCTGTCTTGGTCATTCATTATAAATTGCACATAAAATGAATACGGTAACTTATTTTCAAAGTGATTTAATTACATAATATTTCGTACCAAGTAGTAATAAGATGTGTCTTTGAAGCATATATTGTAGAGAACGAGTATCGAGGTAAAAGATTATCTCAGGGCGAACGACGAAACCTCGAATAAGGATATTACCCTTAAAATTTGAACGCCGATATATTGTTACCTCGCCTAAAATGTAATATTGACGTGTGCATTGTTAACAACAAGCAGCCGGGACGACGGGCGAGGTCGGAACTCGCTTTGGATGAGGCAATTTTATGGGTTTATTGAAAGATAGTCGTCTTCAGCGTACAACCCTAAGTGATGAGATCCGGCCGAACCCCGGCCTTCATAACGTTTGTAATACCATTTTACGACCAGCTTAGGACGTAACTTATACATATTTTGAATAACTTTACGCGCTGCTTAGAAAAGAATTACTACAACCCGCCCACCGAGATAGGCTTATATATTATACAACATGTATGTACTTTACGACATAGGTGTTTTCTGACTATGATGATGTTCATTTGCATTCGAATACAAATAACTATGGCCTATAAAAAGAAAAAATTACCAGTACAAAAAAAGTATCTTAGTAACTTAATGATTTTGTATCATACTCGTATTTAGATACTTTGTTTCACAAACAAAACTCAATTATAATAAGGCCTGTAATAAAATAAATTAAATATCAAAAGCACCAATATTCACTGAGCACACCCAGTTGCGTCACTTTCAGATTTTATCTTAACAAAATAACCCCAAGGTGGGACCGCTACGCACAAACGTCGCACTTACCAGCAAAACGACCTCAACTCTAATACACGTTTCGCGTGTTCCCCTCCCGGTGTGTATAATAAAAGTAACATTTTTGTTACTGTTCCATTTTAGCCAAACTATGTTTGTACGTATTGAGTTGAAATCGTACGGGTCAGCACACGTGTTCCGCACATACAATCAGCCGTTAGGACACACCCTGACACCCCTAAAACGATTTGATTAAACTCATAAAACTCGAGGTAGCTTCCTACCGCCGTGGACGGGCCGCGGCCCACGATAGAAAAGTTGAAGTTATATGAGCCCTTCCCCAAGAGCCGCCTGCCTGAACCTCCGCTCCACCAACCACTTTTTAATAACACAGTCGAGTGCTTTCACCACCACGATTAAGATGACTGTGAATAATTACATTTGCAACTCTTTTTGTTTTTTTACCTGGAGCAAGCAAACCATGCTAAGGTATTAATATTAAGATGATGGAATAGCATTCTACAGGCTTCTATTAAATGAGAGAAAAACAGTGATTTAAAAGATTGGGTGCTATTCTTTGTTATTCTATTACACAATGCTACACCGACATTACACCGGGCCTACCAGTACAACTTACGTACTACTTGGGTACTTGTAATATTACTTTGTCGAACCGAAGTCAGGCCAATTCTACCAACTTTTCATATCACTAGGTTTGTGCATTATGTGCTGTGTTGTGCTGTAACATAGTTAAATAAAAAACACTATCAATTATGTTGTGTTCACTAAACAGAAAGAGAAGTCTTTTATTAATCATCTGCCTAGCCTTTCCAACTATGTTGGGGTCGGCTTCCAGTCTAACCGGATGCAGCTGAATACCAGTATTTTACAGTGAGCCACTGCCTATCTGACCTCCACAAACCAGTAACTGGGTAATACGATACCCCTTGGTAAGACTGGTTGTCAGACATTCAGAAGTCTTTTATTAAATAAGCAACTTTAATAATGACGCCAGTTTATTGCTGGCCCTAGTGACTGCATATTATACTTCATAATCTTTCTTTCAAGACGTACACATACGGGCCGAAGAACTTCGATCTGATAACGTTCCCAAAACCTTAAGAAATAAAGTCCTCGTTGCTTTAGCTGCAACGTTTTACGTAAACACATGCGTGCCCTGCCTCTTTATTGGATGTTGTTACCAAGTATCGAATCCCAGAGCTTACGGTGCTGGCGCGTGCACGTCAAACTTCGCTAACCGCCCTTAAGAAAGTTGGTAAAGTTGCCTCCGTCGGAGATGTGCTATGCCGTACCGCCCTCGCGACGTTGCCGACCTCGTGTAAACTGTAATCCCTCAGATGATGCTAGGATTTAGCAGCTTTATATTACCTCCGCTGGAAGTTGTTTGATAAATGTTGTCTTTAACAACCACAGATACAGATCAGACATGTATCACTTCTTTAATCTCCAAATAAAAATATTCTTCTGTACCTAACTCCTTTATTATATTCGATGTGCTCAAAAACATTGGGATTACCTACCTATTTCATTTGTATCGTATGAGTTAAGTTCGGCGAAGTAAAAGCCGCGGATAGCTCAAGGATTCGCGTCCTCGCACTCCACTGCGCGTGAATGGCGCTCGCGTCGTATTATCAACCGTCACTTCGCTCGACAGGTGTCGCCTTCAGCCAACTCGAGAGTAAATTACTAGCTTCGAAGTCGCTGAATCAACCCGACTCCTTAATCGATTTTCGAACCACTCGCCTAAGAGCTTGAGACACAAATGAGTATAAATGACTACCGCAAAATTGAAGACCACATCGATGCAGTTCTACATTATTATTCTTGGCTTACGTTAAATTCAATCTAATGAACAAGAGTAGCAATCATATACATACTAAGATCTCGCATAGAATTAGCTGAATGTATTTAAATATCTCTATGTATGTTCGTGTAGCAGTTGAATAGCAACATCTTGCATGCTAAGCGCGAGCTACGAGCTCGTTTTCGTATTTAAATAGGGAAATGGGAAACAGACGCGGTGAGTCGACGAAGCACTGGTGCCGTGGTATTGTTTTAATTAAAGTAATTGGAGGAGGCACGTTGAGAGCCGCCGCTCGGTTGGCATGATCTGTGCCTTGAGGATTTACACCAATTTAAGACCGAACCCAGCCAGGCGTCAATTAACGGTACGAGTCCTAGTCAATCGTATAACTGTATACGATTTATCTTCGTACGTATTATTATAAAAACGTAAGCAAATATTTAATTCATTGGAAATCACTCATTTACAAGTTAATTAAACTGCTACTACAGAAATATGGTGACTGATAATTAGTGATCTCATACTCATCATTATATACAACTTTTGCTATGGGACCAAACCTGAAATCGCGAAAAAAATATCAGCTGTTCCATACATTATTTTATGTTTGCGATTTCAGGTTTGGTCCCATATTAAAAGTTGTTCATAATCATGAGTAAAGTCACGTGTTTAAGTATCGGTTATCACTTATTACCAGTCACCCTAAAGATACCTACCTACATGTTACAAAAAGCTCCCAGTGTTTTAAAGACATATTGTGTATCTATATTTATTTGCACAACACTGGCTTTCTTTAGTTTCTTTCTGTACGACAAATGTAGCGGTGGAATATGAGAAACGAAACGAAAGAAACTGACACTAACAAAAAAGCAACCAAAGATAAACGGAAACAGACTCGCTCATAGAGAAAAGTAGATGGTAGACGGTCTGTGCTACAGAAAACTTTGTGGGGAGTCACTCCTTGGCTATCTGTAAAGTAAGTAAATCTTTGTTAACAAATAACGCTCATTTTATATGGGTAAATATTAACTTTGTTCCATAACGCACAAAAGTGCGTTATGGAACAAAAGTAACTACAAGTAGTAGTTACAAAAGTAACTTAAGGGGGATGCGCTAGGGTGGCCCGCGAAATTCAAATTTTCTTACGTTTTTTGCAATTTGCAGGTCAGTATCAGGTTGTATGTTGATCTAAATATTATTAGCGCTCGTAACAAATATGGATTTACAGAATTATAAACATTAAAGTCAGTAATACAACTCTCTAAGATCATGAAAGTGTATTGAATGACAATTTCATGAACTCATGACATTTGGCACTTGAACTTGACATGAACTTAGAGAGTTGTATTGCTGATTCTAATGTTTATAATTCTGTAAATTCAAATTTGTTACGAGCGCTAATAATACGCGGGCTACCCTAGCGCATCAACCTTAAACGAAAATCAACGTAGAGCAATGATTTTCTAACATCACGTCTATGTTTTTCTAAGAGGAACCTTTCAAGAACGTCGCCACCTTTTGTCTGTAATCAGGCAAATGCTCTATTTTCGTATCAAAGCTCGGATTAACCCTTCGCCGAGAGCGCGTTTGTACAAGTTTCCTTAAAGTAATTAAAGGTACAAGCAATTTGAACTCTGAAATGAAAATTCATAATCTATTTATCTGCAAGGGCATCTGTAAAATAATTTTGTATTCTAAGTCATACAGATAAAAAGAAAAAATACATTTTAAAAATGTTTGATTAGTTTAACAAGCGCAATGAGAACTACAAACGTACAGACAGACACATGAATTTTTGTAAAGCTAACATGTGTTTTCCCAACCGCACCGGTGGGAGAGCGCGCATCGCCGAAAACAGTGAATAATGCAAAGGCCTTACGAATCGGATCATATTTTTTCAGAGAAATGTGGAATCGCGAAGTGGCAAAACAGAATTTAATATTCGTAAAAGGGTTGACGTCGGGATAGGGGCAGCGCGGCAGTTGACGCGTGCCTGCTCTAGGAGTTTTTTTGGCTACTTTCCAAAATCAATATCTTCGGATACACAGGCCGTCGCGTATTTTGCACTAATCTTACCGAAAAGACGCCGTGACTTTGTAGATATGTAGCTGTCAATGATATTTTTCATAAATCAACCTTGTTTGATTTTCTTTTATAGTAGTGTGTCTATACAAATTTTTCAATGTTTCAAAATGTTTAAGCACCCCGCTTATCTCCGAAGTTTTCACAGAATTAGATAGGTAATTAGAGTTAAAGATTTTTGCAAAGAAGATAACCTACACCTATTTAGTATCCTAAAAAAATTTAGTATACTGAATTTATTATACTGAATTTATTTATAACTTTAAAGTATATCACAGGTTTATGGCAAATATCATTATCGTACGACCAAAATATCACGTCGAAATGAAAACGCTCGGCGACACGTGAATGAATAATACATGAAAAATAAATCTTTCCGAAGACATTTCTTTTTCTGAGTGGAATTTACAGTACGTAAATATTATCTGCCATAAGATCAACACAATAGGAACAGCCTTACTGCCGGCGATCAGCATCTGTCCTTACCTGGGACATTCCATCCTGGAACCAGCTTAGGTATCTTAAGATTTCATACCTGTACAAAGATAATTATACCCGACAATAAGTATATAATTTTTTTACGTCAAACTCCATTTTGTTTTTTAAATTAATTGATTTATGATTGACATGCCATCATAATCACGGGTAATAAGCGAAGATACCCTTTTAAAATGAAATTAACACAGTTAGTGTGGAAATGGGTAGGCGGCGGAGTGGGCGCAGTCGGGTGCGAAGCGATGCGCCGTGCTCGAGAGCTCGGTTCATTTAAAGGCACTTGTCTGTAATTGCAGAGCGACTAAGACTTTACCCTGACTGAACGGCAGGCGTTATCGAATAAAAAAAGTTTTAATGGTATGCCTTTGTCGAACCTTTATGGGCTTCGCAAAACTTATCTCGACCTACTTTCATCTTCACAGTTTTATAACCCTCAAGTCCTAACACGCAATGTATCTCTGCTATGAATTTGTTTACGTAACCTTACTTCACTACCAATTAGGCGCTCGCACTTGAATTGGAAACTTAATAATCACATCAAATGTTTTTAGGTGAATGTGTCTTGAAGAAATGCACTTCGGAAGGATACTTTAAATAAAAAATACCAGATAGCGGTTGCAATTTCGTCGGAAACGCAATAAATAGCTCGGGCGGCGCCGCTTGACCCACTTCCTGTTACATGCCGAAACGCCTGCGATTTAATCGCACCCTGCCTCACTCCATCCTTCCGTCGAGACCCCACACGCTTCGCTTCTTTGCCCCATAATTATTAAATCCATTCCAAGCTCGCCAAGAAAGGGGCACACCCAAATAAAAAGCTCTACCGGACCTAGTGAACTATGCACATTAACATCAATAGCTTGTGGGAAATGTATTTTAGGGTAAGTTTATATACAACATTCTTAAGACTTTCAACTTTCATGCAAAACCAATCCACATACCTGTCGCATATCATACGTAGACGTCGAATGGCATAAATAATCTTATGAATTAAAGTTATTTCCTTCATCAGAAGGCGCTATGACATTTTTTTTATCCACAGCCATAAACTGAAAGTTATATACGTTTGAAAGCACATGGCATCTTTTAAAAATTGTTCAAATTGTATCATGTCGTTCAGATTCGCAGTATCAACGCTTTTTTATTCAGTGGAGAATGCAACATCGTGTAGCCACCACCCTGATTCACGTTTTCGGTTGAGTTCACATGGTGGCAAGTGCGGGAGGCACGGGCCGGCGCGAGCGTCGCATCTGATAGCGAAGCGGAAATTGCGCGGCGCGTCGCGTGCGCCGCCCGCCGCGTGTCCGTGACGTGCACTCTATTCACTTGCTATTTTATTTATTTCGCTTTGCTACTCTCCTCGTACGCCTCCAAAATCTTTTACACTGCTGGATTCCAAGCACTCCTTTTCACAGGATACATTTTACTTTGAGTTTCTATCGAAATAATTTGTGTCACACACAGAAATTACTTACAAGTAACCGTTTAAGTGTAGTGCAAGTTTTTTGAATTGTAAGTTTCGAGTCGATCATTTGTGTAGAATTCTTTTGAGACCTGATGAAGTATTTTGAATATTAGGGCAAAACCTGCTTACGCTCAGCCGTGATGCTTTAAAAAATCTACAACGATGTATAGGTACTTACTTCAACTTAATACGACTGAGGACAACGAGAAGCATCTTATAAGTCACTTTTCATGAGAATATTCCTACACAAAGACATCATAAGTAGGAAGCGAGCTTGTCTCAATATGAAGTTGATACGGGCTCGTGTGTGTTTTGTCGCGCTCATAACAAAGCAGACGGGAGAACGCTCAAATATTTTTGTGAAACTTTCATGAATATATTAGCCATAAATGTGACTAAAGGAATCTATTTCCTTTACTGAACCGTGCGCAATGCCGCCCGCAATGTACAATTTCCAACAAATAAACACCTTGAGGTGAGGTTCTATAACGCTAAAACTACATCGATATCAAAAATACTACCCCGCCCCGTCTTCACAAATAACATGCTCTCAAATGATCACAAGAATAATTGCTATATTTTGCTGAAGGTCGCAAAAGAACAGAAATAAATGTTAAAGAGCCGAAAACCTAATTATTATTCAAGTATTCCAGCAACACGCTCACACGCTAACTCCCATTTTCGTCATCGGGACTTCTAGCGCTCGTAAAACACAAGTTACACCATTATATTTTTACGACGGCAACGAATGTCAAGTTTTCAAAAACACGCCTGTCGCCTTCCCCCGTAGCATTTGTTCGTTATCTCAGCTGGAAAACAAGTGATACTCCACTGTGTGCTGGTGAAACACCAGTAAGTACAATACGTTCAATTTTGTTTCGTTAATTACTGTCATGCTAAATATTGCCTATCGATTTTTATTTACATAGCAAAGCTTACGCATTAAGAAAAATAAAAGTTATAAAACTAAAACCCAATTACGACAAAAAAAGTCAACTAAAAGGGAATAAACAAGACATTACAGACAGACAAATTAAAAATCCGGAGTCATACGTGTAAATCTAACAAATTACGTATGACTCCGGATTTTTAATTTGTCTGTTTAGGGTTTTGTTAAAAAAAAAACCCCTTTTTAAGTATTTTTTATTATATTCTACCCCAAAAGGGTGAAAATAGGGGATGACAGTTTGTGTGGGGAAGCTCGAAACTAACGCGGACGGAGTCGTAGGCCAGTTATATAGTCACTAATATAGGGAAATCCCAACCTAATAATAAAAAGGCTTATTTAGTAGTTAATACTTCAAACGACTATAGCATGGTCTGGAAGCAGACAATACTTTTGCTGCAGTGCATTGTAAGAATGAGAACATCGAGACCTATTTAAGACAAGCCAACACTCAGTTTATTATCTCATAACAAAAATTCAATTCTTATCTCCCTGCAATTCTCTTGAACGTAAGACAAGCTATGGTAAACAAAGATTACAATTTACAAATTAACTGACCTAATTCGGTTAGGTTATGTTTTTTTTTTGGTGAGCTTTTACCTTTATGGTCGTGCAATGTGTACATTTCTGGTAAGCGTTTACGAAGCAGCCGTAAATAAACACCTTCGGTTTGAAAGAGCAGTGAGAATTAACAGCTGGCAAGCTTGCTTCAGACGCCCTTTAACCTGATCGGGCGACGTTCTTGTTTTACCTATGTTGTCCAAGTCTCGTCTCAGCTCTGAATAAATATGCATACCTATAGTAATACTACTTTCTTGTATAAGCTTAGGAGGGAATGGTGCCTTGATACCTTGCATAACAACAACAACATACCTTGTCACATTTCATTTGATGTCGTTAGTTCCACTTTCAACCAACACACGGTAATTGGTGAATACACTTCAAATAGCACTAATTTTTACAGTTCTACAACATTCATTGCTATATAATATATTGAGCAGACAAATATTTTAAACATATGAAATTCCTAACCCATTGCGGGTTAGGAATTTCCTTCAAAATCCTTCGGATTGTGATTGAAAGTGTGTTAGATGCTTTTTAAGTTCTTCATAACAAAAAATTGATACAATTTCGACTGTTGTACCTCAATATCCTAACTAATTTATCTCCAACAAAATCCTTTACAGCTTTAAATTAAAGACATCGTAAATTAATCGACAATAGACTTAATTGAAATAAAATCTGTCTAGCGAATAATTAATAATATTTCATCGAATATAATACGAGTATATTAGACATAAATATTTAATCAGAATTCGAAATGAAATGCTCAACGTTAAGTTCCATCATTTAGAAGCAGAAGCCACCTTAGTGATAGAAATCATGTATATCGAATAGGTGCTCTCCAGTTTTAAGCGCACTAACGGATAGCTAGACAAAGAGACGGTGCTTATTATGATACCTATGTAAGTATACGTTAATTATTTCCGAAATGCCCTACTATTTAATACTGATATCGAGTCATATTTACAAGAGGTGCTAAACTTATGTTTGATCAGTAGTTATGGTTCCGTACTGAACTGCTTTAGACACGGATAAAAAATACCTAGAAACCATTTCGATTTTAAGTAAAATTGTAACTAACGATATGTATTGTTTATTAATATATTTATTTAGTGCATAGTTAAGTTGCAAAGCAAAGGATCGATTAGTTAGTATGGGGGCGCGGTCGCGTGCACGAGGGCCATAGCGGCCGGGCGGCGGGCGGCTCGGCGCGGCGTTGCCTTCCGGCGAAACGCGAGGAATGTTGCCGATAGATTAACTTCTGATCTCTTTTCCGATATTATAGCAGAGCGCTTATGTAAGGAATTCTAAGCGCTTCAATCTGGTTTAAGGCCAACTAAGGCTTTCCGAGAAATCTGCTCGGTATCTCCCGACATAGATATATTATTCAACGTCTTACTAATACCCAAAGCTATGCGACTCGAGTAGCGCCGCACGTACTACATCCCTCGTGTTTATATATTTAGAAGTACATATGACTTTCTAAATCGAGACTCGCACTCGCTACTCTGCGCTTAACATTTAGGTTTTACGTTGAATTTTTAAACAAACATTATTTAAGTTAGAATGGGACATGTGCATAATAAATTAAAATGTATGTATTCTTTCCTGCTAGCTAACTTTATACCAGGCTCGTGTCTTTCGCTTTAACATTTTTATGGCACTACATTACTGTCCCTATGTAAGTACTTATATAAGTTTGAAATATTACACACATAGAGTCTCTTTCGTCTTTGCGACACCACATAATATAACGACATTATAGTGAAATATGAAAGGACATCAGCCGTTGCCGAATATTTTCTCTTACGAGCTTTTCCTCTATTTGTCTTTTTCATGTGACTACTTGTACATAACTTAATAATATATATTTTGTTTCAGGTACGAATTTTATATACCTACAGTATCATGAAAATGTACGCATAAAGACTGTACCTCACTGGCTGGTGAGTAAATACCACATAATAATCTTCCACTTAAAATAGTGTTCCGTTTTAGAATTGGAGCTCTGTGTCAATTTACAAGTCAGCCTATTTCGAAAAGCGTGCACAGACCTGCCATCTGCATCGATGCTAACTGAACAAAATACTATGAACTTCATTGGTTTCGTAAAACTTTTAAAACAACAAATGCATAATGGATTCCCATGTTATTTGTGTGTAATCACACATTAAAGGTAACGCATGTAATGTAATAAAACGGCGAGGTAATGCAGCCAGTGAGCCCGTCGGATACTTACGTCTGCCCCGCTCAGGTGGGGCGAGGGCGTTCTGCGGCTTGTTTGCGTACAAGTGAATTCCATTAGAGCCAGCGTGTGTACCGCCGCCGCAACTTCCACGCCCGCTTCATTCATATGCCATTAGCTGATCGATTTACAAGTACAATATGTGTTCATTTACTTATATCTATCTACTCGCTTCTGCCCGCGACTTCGCCCGCGTAAAATTTCTTGGTCCCGCGACACATCGATCCGGCGTCGCATCGCATCGCCCGCCCTCGCTATTACTTCGTTTTCTGACTATTTTTCGTTTTCCTCGGCTCCTAAAGTAGCGTGATTATAAATACCCTATATAGTTCCCCTAGAATTGCGTTATCAAATACAAAAATATTTTTTCAAATCCGATTCATAGTTCCAGAGATTACCGCGTTCAAACAAACAAACTTATAGCGCGTACAAACAAGCTTAGCTTATTAGTATTAATTAGCATATTATAAGTTCATGATAACTACTTTAGAGCGTAAGATATTTATAGGTATTTAGGTACTGTTAGTCGGTGCAGACAAGCAACAGATACAACGTTACAACAAAACTACAGATTACAAAAGTATGATACGTATCAGTCATTCCTTTTAGCTACGTAAAAAATATTTCGGCAGCCTCATAGCGGACTGTTACTCTTCATGTAATTATAATAACTCAACATGAAAACTCGTTTAATGTCACAGAAATGTGCTTCACCATTTAAAAGTGTGTTCAACTGTGGCGCTGTAGTCGTGGAACAATAATTAAATTTTCCCTCGGCGCTGAGTGCGGAGTATGTCGTTTCATCAACCTCGGCACTAACTCGCGAGAACGGCGCACCACCTGAAATATTTAATTCAGACCAGCCATTGTGCTTTAATTCACCGGAAATGAAAATTCATGGCACTTTCTATACTATTCAAATTTCATCATATAACTCACCACCGTCATAACTTCCACTTCTAAGTAAATTATAATCTACAAATAATTTTAACTTATCATTAAGTTGGATTGGATGAATTTGTGTTTATTTATGACTGCAACGATTATTTTTTTGCTAAGAAGCTATGGAATTGTGACTCTATTTTTACCCCTACAGTCTACCGGTCCCCTAATGATTCGGGAAAGCTGTATACAGTCCTCTCGAGGGCAAGAGTCCCTATGCGCATACCTGTTGTAACTATTTCTATTTGCAAATCCGCCCCTGATTCATATGAATAAAATATTCACGTAGTGTTAGAGTGTGGCCTTACAAATATCATTCAGCATGAAAGATTAGGCGCCGTATTAAGAACTCTTTAGACAAACATGCTTTCCATTATGAATGTCTTTGTTATAGCTGAGCTTAACAGGCTGCATTCTGAAAATTATGAAATGTCGCTGTATAGAAAACTAAAATATAATTATGTATGCAATAATTAATATACACTGAATATTTAGTTTACAAAAATGCTTTTTGTACGCCTAAAACTGTTACAATATCTAAAGTGCTATTATTGCAATGCATAATCAATATTTTAGTGCACTACAGAACGATAAGAGTAATATTGACAAATTAATCTAAACAGCAAAATATTTGACAGCTATTTCCGACGTTGCCAACTTTCAGAACACACCCTTTTAAAATTAATCAATCTCATCTTCGGAGTTTCAGTCAGTAGGTATTAAAAAAACGTTTATCTACATTCATATCGTAAAATTCACATTTTTTAATCAAAAAAGTAGGTACTTTTATGACAAACTTTACCCACGTGGAATTGAAAAGTTTTAATAAAACACACTTTCCCCAACCATTTTGCAGTTTGCAACTTTGCTCAATTGCATCTTAATTAACTGTACTATTACTATAAATCATGGTCTAATGACAAGAGGCCTTTCCCTCCAGTGGTAAAACAACAGGCTTAAAATAATACTTTTCATTTTTATGTGAAAGTATTACAGATAAGTATTTACTTAACACTACCACACAATAGGCATAACGGACAGTCCTCTATGCAGCATTCAGACTCCAGCTGAGAAAACTGTTGCGCATGTGCTCTTTGAATATGTTGTGCTATTAGAACAGAAACCCTCGAGTCACCCAGATCCTTTACAGATGCTCTGAGAGAGATGATGAAACGGGGTTGGATGGTTGGCATAACCACAGACGGCCGCCATGGCGCACGCATAATGGTCCACCTGAAGGACAAACAGCCAGTTGCAGAAACGAACTTTAACTTTTTAAGCTGTCATTAACTACTAATCTTCCATTTAAGAAAGCAACATTAGACTCGATTTTAATAGTTCTTTGATGAAATTAATGGTAATGATCCATTACGTTATTTGTGTAATATAATGTCCATTAATAATATTTGTCTTTGTGCAACTGGGAGTAAGTGCGGAAACCAAACCCTATAGAACATCTATTTGTTAAATATTAAACTTTTCAACGAAAATAATGAATATGATAAGTGAAGTAAATGTGAACAAAGTTGCTCTGCATGTTTTATTGAATATGAATTGCTAATTAGTAATCATTGAACAATCTCACAGCTTTCCATCATAACCTAATAGGAAAGTTCAAATATAATCTCTAGAAAATTCAGACAACTAGATGCACAACCCGAAGAAAATAGAGGAAAAAGCAAAACTTGTTATAGTGTAGCTTCTCGCGGAGGACACTCGACGCGGGGGCAGTAGGGCGCGCTGCCTTTTCTGCCATACCATTATAATTTTATTTGCCATGACAAACATCGAACCACGCGCCGAGTATTCCATGAATTTTAAATGAACTGGTAATGCAGCTACTTTAAAATAAGTCTTCAGTACTTATCTTTTACCGACTGAAATAAAGCTTTATACTTCGAGTGCTCTTAAACTCTTAAGTCCCAGAAACTTTAGTCTTGTTTAGGAGTTTAAAGAAAACAATTATAGCATGATATACCTATATTCTAAATGACACGTTACTGAAAACTGAGCAAAATAATAACTGTAGTACTACACCCTGTGTGTGTGTACTGTGTGTAGCTATTATATCTAGACATAGTACTGTGATGTTAGAAGTCGCCGTAAATATTTAGTTAAGACATTTATTTCAATTCTTGGGATATAGGTACCTAGTGACTTTTTAAAGCGACCTGAAAGCCAAAGTGAATTTACTTTATACTTATCGAAGTATGTACATTGGCGGTGTCAAGTTGCGAACGGCAATGATTGGCCCGGTTTCTTGCCACCGCCTTATTTCCATCTTATTACCGGCAGCGCGGCGATATTAAAGCGGGCGCTACGCCGCCACCCGCGTCTCCGCCCTGTCTTTGCGTCCGTGAATTAGGTTAATGGCCTGCCAGGTGATTTCCTTCTAAGCCGTATTTCGAGTAAAGCGCCACCACCTTAACACGCCAATGTCGCTGGAACAACTCTAAATGTTTAACTTTTTCCTATACCCATAATCGTTTTATATACACACATAGGTGCTTACGCTTAGTTTAGCGATAACTAAATAAAAAATAAAAAAAATATGTAAATTCTACTACAAAATTACTATTAATTTTAAATCGTTAGACTTGTCCTCGCCGTACCTACTTAGGTCGCGCGAGAAGTGACAGTACTGACATAATATGTGAGCTCACACATTCGTATCACCCGCTCATAGAAAACAGTGCGCCAGTGTGCCGAAACACACGCCAGAGAAACTTCATTGCTTTCAGTAAATCGAACACAAACGGCTATTAAAATGCCCTCTTCTGCCTTCAGGAAGTGGTCTAACAACTCAAGAAATTCTAAAAGAGTGACTTTTCATAGGTAAAAGTTTTGCGTTTCCATGAAAGTCAATTCACTTGTGTCATAACGAAACAGGATCGTGCCCCTACCCATCTTTTGACGAGAGAGGCGAATCTATAAAGTTCGAATATTAGACAGACTGTAGGTATGTGTCATCTGTTTTTTTTTTACTTCATACTTTGCTAAACTAGGAAATGACTTCCTATCTGTATTGTATGCTTATCAAGGTACCTATTTCACAAGATTTAAACAAACAACAATCTTTTTGATACCTATTAACCCGACTACTTAAAATTCCTTTGTATTTTCATCAGTGATAGAGTGTTTTATACATACTTACATTATACGATGGGAGGGTTCCCGCGGGTGCTTTTGATTTATGGCACAAAGTCGCACCGCAGAGCGCCGCGACGCCCGCCGGCGCGGCTGCAGCCACTGCCTCCGGGTTTTTGCGACCCCACCACCCTCTCAGCAGTCACACTTTCCTGCCCAACAAAAACTAATCATGTAGAGCAGTTAGGAATGTTATTGAAATTTCAAGAAGTTTAGCTTCGTTTGAATAGTTTATTTTCTTAAACGAAGCTTAACTTTAATTTAAATTGCAATGTTGAGTAAATTAACGTAACGCAAATATATGCAGCACACCTAAATAAACGTGGATAAATAACTCGCTATAAATGTACATAAACTCAAAGAGAAATACATCAAAGTATAAATTAAAAATACAATTGGCAGCCTTATCGCACTCAGCGATCTTCGCGGGCCAGACAACCATGGTACCTATAATGCACAACGGAAAATATGTTTGAAAGGAACACAGATACTCCACGGTGTAACAACCTATCAATCGTACCTAGCGAACAATTAGCGTGAAAATACACCTTTTCACGACTATGCCGTGGGTAATACCTTTTTGAAAATATTTTTAACAAGCTGTTGCACGCGACTTCGTCTGCGATCCAGGATGAAACGCAGCCTATGTCCTTCTCCAGGTCATGGCCTACCCCTGTACCAAATTTCATCCTAATCCTTTCAGCCCTTTTAGCGTGAAAGCGTAATAAACAACCAAACTACTATTGCATTTATACTATTAGGTAGTATTAGGATACTTAAAACGAATAGGTAGGAAAAACGGTAACAGTGTAGTTAAATCGTTTCAAGTTAATAAAGCACACAGCATGCGATTATGTTGCTTTTAAAGCTCCAGAACGATTTTTAAACCCGTAACAATATTACGTTGTAAAACACCACAGTAAAATGATTGAAAACACTGGCGCACTCGGCACTGACGGTTTTTTATGGAATAATAATGATGTTTTACTTAGTAATTACTAAAGTATGGCCCTTAAGTTGACTAGTTTTCAAAACAACCTGCAATCTAAATTTTGGCATTGAAATGCCTTACAGGTATTATACATGGAAAATTTCGCAAAACAGTGTATTCGATTATATTTATAACGTTTTTAACATAAAACTCAATTAAAGAATGATAAGTAAATAGGTCCATTATAATTTTAGTTACTAAAGTTAACTCATGCATTTATATTACATTCATTAAAATTGTGTAATTTTTAATAAAACTGTTGCCAACTGTAAAATCTTGCTGACTGATTAAAATTTTCATCTAGACTCATATTCGCGGATTGGTAATCAAATAAATTTAATTCACTCATGCTGCAAAATAAATTTAATCAGTGTGTAAACAGTAAGTAATGAAATTAAAGTATGAATGTTATGTTAACAAAAGATCGAACCATTGCCTGTAGATACAAAATGTCGGATTTAATTTCAACACCGAAACGTTGTCGATTTTAATTACTTATTTAACTTTACATTACAATTCAATTTATTTGCATCAAATACAAACGTATACGTATTCTTTACGTTTATGCATTATACAGTCCGTCTAGATTAAATAAACTCTTCTTCTGAATTATAATACTACACCGAAATATTACACGACACAATTATATTATTATTGCTGTAGTTTCGAAGTTAATGTGTAAATAGGTACGACATGTTATTTATGCGGTATGTGCTCAAAGTGGCAACCCGTTAGTGGTTCCTCGAATAATCTCGTTATAATATCAAAGTGCGTTGCGCGTTATGATTCTCCCTCGCGTGCGAACTCCGAAAACCTTACTGCCTTCAATCAATATCATGACCGCACAGGCACAAACGACTTTATCCACTACCTTCTGAAAGCCTGTTTTCCCAAAGGTACCCCTTGATAAAAAATCTGCAAAAGCTATCAAACCGTCCGCACTAAATTCAGGTACGGCTCACGACTCGCGAGACGCATAGTTACATTACCTTTTAAAAGCCATCTTTTTATTCTTTTTTTGCTACTCCGATATTATTTTTAGATCCCTTGCCTTTTATGTTAGATTCTTTTTATGATTGTATTGTTTTGTAATACTTTTACGTGTAACCGTATAAAATAAGGATGAGATTAAAGCCATATCTTACAGCTTTGTAGTGAAATGACACTTCTTTAGGTTCTATTATGTAAAATGATAATGATGATGTTATTGTTGGTTCCATATCATCTTTTGTATGAACTCCTCTAGAAGTGGCGTGTTAGACCTATTCCTTGTTACAAATAACCATAACAAGCGTGAATTAGGAAAATCATAAAAATATATGAACAACAAAATAAGATATATTTGTTATTAATGATCCAGGTAGGCACGTACCTACTACAAATTCATGTGTTTGATAAAATCTAATAGTTTGATTATCACATATACTTTTAATTATTAAATTATGTTTGTAATAATAATGGCAAGAGAAAATTGGTTGTAAAATGAATAAGATGGCGCTAGTTAATAGGCTGCTGACCGACAATACAGATTGAGGTACTTCATGATACCATCCAGTTATCCAGCGGCAAGTTGAACCCTAACTCCGCTGCTACTGAGCAACTATTTTTATTAAGTTCACAATATTTATTTTAGTTTTCTCCAAGAAATAATAAAAAGCTATAATATAAACATAATAGTCGTAAAAATAAATAAGTAGGTATATAAAAGATACTACGTAAGTTTCCCGTCGGAACATATTCGCGTGCGTATTCAGTGCGTATGCGACCATTACACAACAATAACACATCTCATTAGCCGTTGTTTTCCACTAAGTAATGCATGTTTCCTCGTGTCGCATCGGGCGGGTGAGACAAAATGTAATTAATTAATTACGCTTACGGGTCCACTGTTTGTACAATTTACATTTATATGTATATGACTATATTCTGGTCCAAAAAATTTAATGTCTTAAAAAGTAGTTTGCAATTAAATGCGTGTGTTAACTGCTAAATCTTAATTTTAAAACTTTTATCTTAAACCTTCTACAATACATAAAATTAAATTATTGTAAATATTTAAAACAATGGAGTACCTACAAAAGAAACAGGTTATACAGTTATAATAAAGATTTTTTTCAGTTTTGGGGGTTTGGTTTGCTTCTAACTATTGCAGCTCATCTTCGAGAAGTGCGGTAAGAAAGCGAAACAGATGTCAACTACAGCTGGTTGAAGGGGACCAAATGATATCAAAATTACAATTTGACCCGAAGTCAACCAGCTAAAGCGAACAACGCTTACGCTTTCACGCACGACGGCGACCCCGCGGCCTCTTCAACAATCTTCACAAGTTTCACGTCTCTCAAATTCTTCGCTTGTTATTAAAGTATATTCATCGACGTACATCTTCATCTCGGCTCTTGAAATATAATATTAAGCGAGTAATAAACGTAACATGTGTGGGCTACAGGGAATACTAATTTCGGTTTCATAAAGCTTTGTATCATCAGATTGCTTAGTTTATGTATATTTAGAAAGGTGTAAAATTTAGCGTATACAGTGGAACAGATGACTCCAGGAATAGCTAATAGTGCGAGGTGCGAGGGCGTGCGGGCGGCGGCGGCGGCGGCGGCGGCGGCGGTGGCCCGCGGCGCCTCCACATATAGGGCTGGCCTCAGCCCGCTCTGCAATCAGACGCAGTGTAAGCTTACCCGCCGAGAGCCGCCGGAGCACGCGATGCCGGCGCGCCGACATTGACGCGCCGCATGTAACCGTACACGCCGCCTCGCTATTTTAGTCTCGTCCGGTGCACTAATTCGGGCAGGGTTAACGCGGTGGCCTCCCGATCGCCGCCAGTCGTAACACACTTCCGTCTTCGTTCTTCACGTCGACACTCAATTTTTTTTTCTTCCGGTTCGTTACTTTATCTTACGAGAGCACAACACAGTACAGTTTCAATTCAGACATTGGTAACATTAGTAGTTGGTGCTGCGATAATATTAAAAGTTTTGGAATGTCAACCTAAACGTCATCGACCTGACGTAGGCACCGGACGAGGGGTTCATTGACACCTAGCAGGCTTGACCTTGCATCTCGTCATGTTTGACCCAAAAATAATTCTATGCTCGAAGGTTGCAGCCGGGAAAAAAATCCGAAAGGGAGCGAAATTTTTAAGTGAAGTTTCATTAATAAAAGAGGTGACCGACCCCGAGTGGCCAGGTGAGAACCGCGGCGGCACCTCAGGTCGCCGCTCTACGTTCGCGAATGCATTCCGACCGACGACGACGCGACATCGCGAACCTACTAACCCCGCGTCGCGAGGGGCCCTGCGCCCCGCGACCCTCCGAATCCGTCGACCCTCCCGCCCCCAATCCGGTCCATCCAAAAGCTTCGAAAATACTCGACAACTATACGCGCGTGAAAACCCAAATGTTGAGGAGATAATTCTTAAAATTTTGGCGAATGTGATAATTCATTAAGTACACATGCGAATCCGGCATAGGGATGTAATTAACGATCGTAGGTAGAGCGAATCGTGGAGAGCGACGCGTGACGAGCGCGCGGGGCGGGCGGGCGGCAGCACGGGCGGCTAGGGCGGGCGGGCCTCGCGTCTCGACTGAGAGGCGCGCAGCATCGCGCCGCCGCGCCGCCCCCGCGCCCCGCGCCCCCGCGCCCCTGGCGCCGCCGCCGCCGAGCCGCACTGTCTGCCGCGTCGGCAGCCGCGCCGGCCCGCGCTGCCTCCTGCCGCGCATGCTAGCCCAAAGGCCCACACACCCGCTGCACAGTCACATCTACCTGCCTCATCTGAAACTTTACTTCACATCTTTGCAACGCCAGACAAGTTCATCCTGTTTGCGTCCTGTCTTTTTTCCCGACTGCGGCGAAGCCAAAAAGGAGAGTTATGTGTTTTTTTTTTCATATTTTAGATTCCCCCGAGGCGTTTTGATGCTTTTTTTAAAACCCCATTAGGATTCCCTTAGGTTTTCAACACTTTAAGCACATTAACCTCTTAACGCGACCGCACGGTGCACAGCCACAAGAAGAGAGCTTAATGTTAAATGCTGTTGTAGGTATATATTTTAAAAAGCTTGAGAAATTACTGTTTTGACCTGCATTATGCCAAAAATCTAATTAAGATGATGTAAATTCATCGCAAATAGTCACAAGTATTGATTTTCTACCAAACAAATAGATAAATGAAACAAACACTTAATTGTATGTATAAACAAGTCCTTAATTAGCAGAATGACCAAATATGTTATAATTTTGCGCACCCTCAGATAGTATAGCAAAATACGAAACATAGGCGCTACAGTAAATCTCTCTTTGGAAACGTGCATTGTACGCGTAGCAAAGTAGCAGTAACAGCGTACCCATGTTTTATTTATCAATATTTGGGTTTTGAGTCCTACGAAATGGATTAAAAGTCTGTTGATACTTCGGTCTATCTAAGTTAAACGTTAATTTATTCAAGTTTTTCTTATATTAAACTGTAGCCTCATACAACTGCAAGGGAGCTCGTAGCCGGCTAAGTGTGGCAACCAAGCGCATCTACTGACAAAGCTATAAAATCAATACTCATTCAATATGTTTCAAAGACTCATTCTGAACAATCGACAAGCACCTTCATTAGATAGTAAATGTTGTTGTTTTTATTTATTCTTGCGAGATGCTCTTCCTGCGTAAACTTCGCGCGATTAAAAAACGCAAGAAACTACGTACTACATTGACTCGTGCTTGTTGGTTGACTTCTCATAGCAAACTTTGACACTTCAAACCACTTTGTAATTTTGAAGTAACGGACTTTATTTTCTGAGCCTCAACCCTGCTCCATACATAAACAATTTCTTAATACATTTATAATATAATGTTTTCTGCCCAATATTAGACACCTACCAGTTCCGGTTGTGACACAAGCATTTTCTATTTCCCCCTTATTCCTGTCCAAAGCTGTTCCTCGACAACCTATGGGCAGATCATCCTCCCACCTTTTCACCTGTCTTCCTCGAGGTCGTTTTCCATTCCTCGGGTACTCTGAGACTTTTCTGGTCCATTTTTTCCCAATTTCTTATCGATGATCAAAAAAAATATTTCTCTTTTTGTTTACGCGCAACATTGTGGACGGAATGTATGAACCACTAGTAGCTCACAATCGCGCGATTGTCTACGCGCGAGTCAACTCGCTCGTATAACGCCTCATCTGGACAAGCTCTTACCATAGATATTTATTTTTATTGTAACCAAAGATTTTAAGGACAGTCTGCTAAGACCGTTAACTTGTAGCGACCGCCACGGTTATGGTACCTACCCATATTGCTCCATCTCAAAAATCCACCCTGTATGTATATGTCATGATTGACTGCTTAGTTCCATAAAGGTATAGCGTGATGATAATCATTTAAAAGGTTGAATCTGTAACTATGCGCAATATTCTAACCTTTAGGTTCGTCTTTTTACAATCAAATGCAATATTGCAATATTGCTCATCCTCCATAGCAAACAGCATGATACTTTATAGACTGACCAGACTTATAGGGAATATGTATGGAAAAATTTGAACATTCCCAGACCTATTAGGTACTTTTTTTTAATTCGCTACAATTTTAATAAGGATATGTATATCGATA
Source organism: Lithophane semibrunnea (assembly GCA_947363905.1). Classification (NCBI taxonomy): domain Eukaryota; kingdom Metazoa; phylum Arthropoda; class Insecta; order Lepidoptera; family Noctuidae; genus Lithophane; species Lithophane semibrunnea. Next base: position 12,302,195 of record OX376189.1, on the reverse strand, counting down.
GAGATCACGACCAACTAAGTTAAAAAATGTCAAAAGTAATTCATGATCCCGACAATAACTTTTTCTATCAATTATAAAACAGTATTAAATACTCCGACGGAAAACGAAAATGTTACGTTATTCGTCCGAGCAAATTGGAACTTTTCATACAATTCCACCAAATAAAACCCACTATTCAAATATCAGAAAAAGCGATGTCCGCATAAAATGTCTATCGACTAACAATAAAGTGAGAGCTTTGAGCTTTTAGGCTATGTCACAGATATCCATTCGCTGAGTCGACGCTTTTGTTCATCTACGAATTTATCGGAAGATTAATGAAAGTAATTGTGTTGCGTCTGTATAATATTATAGCTTTCGTATAATTAGTTATGTTTCCGTAAATGTTATATCTTGTTCGACTATAATAATGTTACTTCCTAAACCCGGTGTTGTAGCAGCCTGACCGGGTTGTCACTTCAACTGAAACGTGATTTAAATTGTTACGGCGACCTGTGGATGCAGCGTTTACACGGCTATCATACCAGTTCTGTTTTTGTACCTGCTGTAACAACAATTCATTTGTTTTGTTTTAACGTTTCCACCGCGTCAGGTTTTTTTTTTGTGTATGCAGGTGTATTAACAACGTAAACATAGACACAAAACTCATCTGACTATCTAACAATTTGACTTAATATTGTTGATCTAGAAACAATGTTATGTTGAGGCAATTTATCAAAAATTCTCCCTATTATGTAACATTTTGTAAGTACCTATTTATATTGGTCGTCCTCGTCTCACTCGCTAGTTTTATTTAGTTATTTTATTTCATTTTTTATTTCGTTTGCATGATCATGTTCTCTCTTCCCCTTAAATTAATCCAATCAAAACATAAATGTGAAAATGGGAGCCAAATTCAATATTAAGATTAAGCGTGGTTGTCGACTTCGCCGACAAAAGAATTGAGATCTAAATGGGTGCCAAGTTCTATAGATAATCCTGAAACATACAACATTCTAACATAAATTTAAAACAAAATTTTCTTGTTGTTTCTGCTATCACAATATTTGCTATTTAACAATATAACTTCATTGAATAGTCGAATTATTTACACAAAGCACTTAGGATGAATTGAAGCTGATTGGCTAATTTTTACATACAAGTATTCTTATATTTGGCTAATCAACTTATATCCATACTAATATTATAAATTCGAAAGTAACTCTGTTACCTTTTCACGCCTAAACCACTGAACGAATTTCGACAAAATTTGGCAAAGACATCCTGGGCATCCATGGCATCCTGGGGAAGGACATAGGCTACTTTTTATCGACATACTAGGCGGGCGAAGCCGCGGGTGGAAGCTAGTCTTCTTTATCTTTGATAATTTCTATGTCTATAGTATCGCGCTGCAAAAGAACTAAAACAAACAGGGCAATTTGTTATGCTGGTGTGCGTGACAGCTACATCTTACACTCGTGCCACGTCATTGTGATTTACTAGTATGCGTGCATTTAGCGGCTAACAGTTGGACGCTATTTTATTTTCGACGAATTTGCAGCTTTTACTGTCTATTTAGGCATATTTATATCTTTATTCTTTATGTTATGCGCAAGTTACCGTTTCTTTATTGTAAGGCCAACATATCTTACTCCTCTAAAATGTTGGACCATGACCAAGGTCCTATACATGCATACCTTTACTAAAACGATCACGTTACTAAGCTGCACATGGTGAATTTAAAAGCACTTTTTGACCTACATTTTGAAAGAATTCCTCCTGTTTCAGATAAACTAGCAGTTTCTTGTATATTCGGTAACAAAAAAAATATTTTTCCTGGCATTTTTGATCCGTTACACTTAAAAAAACTATTGATTGCGAATCATTTTGTGTCAGGCGTTTTTATACATAATTTGTTCAGTAACGAATTTCGATTTAAGTAACAATTGGCTTAAGGTGAAGTGGTTCCAAAGCAGATGTTTTGATGCGTTTCGACTTCACGCAATATCAATTTTTCTCAACGTATTTGCGTATTTTTTTTTATGATTACGAAAATTGAAGAGTGTTTTTAGTGAAGTATGAGGCCCGAAACGCGATTAACAAAACTTTCGATACAAAAAAACCGCAAAGTTTCCTTAAAATCTGCTTTTTAAAGAGAAAAACCTATTCCATTCGATTGTTATCAAAGCAATAGGGAATATGCATTCAAATATGGGTCAAATTTTTTTTTTATAAACTATATTACTTCAGAATTATGCCTCCATCAATATTTTTGAATAAAATTTCTTTTTGAGCGAGAAATTAATTTTTCAAAAGTCCCAAAAACTGTGGGTAATTCAAATACTTGAAAAGGCTAAGAGCGGATGTGACGTAACAATCCGGGATAACAATCAAAATGTCAATGTCAAGTCAATCAACAAGTGTCAAGTCAATGTCAAACGCTCATAGAAAAAGCAGTGTTTGACGTTGACTTGACAGTTGCTTGTCTGTTTTCACGGACGGTGACGTCACCACACCAAGCGCGCCAAATGGAGGGCGTTTAAATAGCCCGGATCGGTTGGAAATTTTAGAATTTTTTTTTAAGTACTTGAAATTGGTTTTTTTGCCGTCGAATATTTGTTTTACTATTATTTGACGATGTAAACTATCGAAAAAAAATATTAAAAAAATACATGCATATTCCCTATTGTAATAAAATTTTGTCTACGTGTTCACTATTAAACACTTTAAGGGATCATAGCCTTATTTTTCTATATAAACACAAATAAAATTTTAAAATTAAATATTTGTAAACTTAGTTGCGCGCGGGCGGGGACATACCACCCCCCTCGGCTCCCGTCAGTCCCACTTCGCCTTAACCTAGTAGGGCTTGACTAGATTGAGCAACATAAATAACAACATTATGTGGCATAACTCGCTACTAGGTTCGGCAGCGGCTGGGACCAGCTTAAAATGTACCAAGACTGGGAGAGGCAGAATGAAATCAAACTATGCTATGAAAATCAAACGATCCTATTAGATACACCTCTATCGCTAGGCACGTCTCTGGTGGAGAGTCTGACTTAGAATAGCTAAAAACATCTGGAGTGGGTCTACCAGATGCTTGTAACTTATCGAATAATTCCACATACTAGTAAGGCGATCAGTGTAAAGGAAAGTAAAACAAATCTCTCACAGACAGCGTAGGTACGCCTTTTTTATTCAATCTTTAAGCATTTATTTAAAAAACCTAAATAATTATAAGCCATGGCAGTGAAGAGATGGGTAGTCCCACATACGAAGTAGTATTGGCAGTCTCAACAAAATGCGTGGATCAGCAGATCTCATGTTGTTTTCCATCAAGATGCTTTGTAGTTGCGCGGATAATTCACTGAATGCACGTTTCTAAATACGTTGCATGCGTAAAACACATTTGATTCACCGAAACAATGATGTACGATTTCAATCATCAGAGCACCGCAATATCGTATCCAATTACCGATAAACTGGCACGTATCGTAGGTCCAGCAGGCGTATCATGGCGCTTTCTATCTCTACGAAGAATAGACATAGCTTTTTCTATACAAATTGACAGTTCGTTTCTTCATTTTTGACATCCACCGTAGAAATATTTCTAAAATCTGTCATTTTGTCTTTCATTTCTAACGATCTTTGTCTAGGTATTTTTATACGTAGACTATTTTGGAAGAAAGTTTTCTATCCTTACTGTCAAAATCACATTGACAACCGATAAATCCTATGACAAAACAAAGAATTCTGAGTCGAATTATGGAAAAGAGTGAATTTCGTAAAAAAGTGCAGTTGACTCTTTCTATTTTGCTGCCGTCTCGTACTGTCTACTATCTACAAGAAACGTCATTTTTGTCTACTCTTCCGTCGACAAAACGGTGCTCATGCTACGCCTGCAGTAAGAAAACCAAAATCGTCAATGAGATATCGCTTTCAAGAATGTGTATATCGAGCTTAAAGTGCAAAAAATGTGCGGCTAAGTGTAGCTAGTATAAACGGCTAGTATAAACAATAAATAAACAAACAAACAATAACACACCAAAGAGCTCAACGTTTGAACGTAACAGTAGGTTTCTATGGCGACGAGTGACATAAGTGAGTGACAACTAATATCGTGTTTTCAGACAGATAATTATTTTTACCCACAAATCAAGAATCACAACAAGAATCTGCTTCGGAAAAAATACTATACCTACAAAAGAACATATTAATCTATACTATAACACTAATAATATGTTGCATGTTGTTCTATAGAGTGCTGTGCACTTCTGTATGTGACGAATTCACAATACCTTAAACTGTATGTGATTTTTATTTGTTTTAGTGCGTTGGTTGAAGTGCCATATCAATAAATAAATAAATAATATGGTGGCCTCCATGGTTATCTCCTGTACCTCAAAAATAAGGAATACTCCTACCACTAATCTGATCACATTAACCGAATGAACGAAATGAACTGTAATCTGTCACTTATCGTCGCCATTAAATCGAAAATGTAACCGGAACTACAAATAATATTTATTTTTATTCAATTTTAAACATAGACTACGATTGACTTCAGACTATTACCTTAAATCTAGTTTGAATAAATGAAGGATACTTTAAAATATGAATTGGCTGTAATCGATTAGGGCATAAATGGACATCGTCATCGACGTAAACGTTAGTATTATTAGACCTAACTGCTCTATTCCTATCCATAATTAAAATGTTATTTTCTGTCACGAAACAAAAAGGAAATTGATTATAAATACATTTTAAATAGCCTTAATTAAAAATATGCATTCAAATATTAGCCAGCCGCAGAACCATAGGTACAGATTTAAGAAACAATGATTCAGATTTAATACAGCGGTCACTTTAAAAAATCTGCGGAAACTGCATCCCACAGTACGATATTGGATGGGATAGGTGTCATACCTACAACAGTAAAGGACGGAACACTGATGAAAGTCAAGCCAAGCTTAACTACTGCGCTATGAGCTGATAACAGGTAGGTATTAGTTATTTTTATCCGGCCTATCATACCTACTACCTCTCTACTTCCACATTCCTACGAGCTTACCTTCCATGACGAGGAAGCCTTCGATGTTCTCGAACGGTCACCCACCAAAGACTTAACCGCAACAAGGTTGCTTCTCTCACGTCGATATCGTTAAAAATTTGATTACCCAGTGGCCCAATTCATTATATAAAAGACTTTATTCGGGTAGGTATAATATCTTCATTCTTATCTTTTTCTTTTATTTTCGTATTACTATTGAGTGGAGTTAGAGGCCGTTACGGTTCCCGGTTCCTAGCCAAAGCAATTACATTTTATATCGTCAGATCTTTTAAAGCCTTTCTTTTTATTTCCATTTAGTCTTGAATGAACCGTAGAGGTAAACTTAAATTGACGAATTTTATGGTTTCTTTAAGTTTTCTTTCTATACTTCTCTTTTTCTACTATTTCTGGCACTTACAACTGTGATAAATATATACTTATTTTTACACTAATTTCGGATTCCGTCCGATAATTAATTCCGCGTCTGTGCTTCAGTGTTCTGCTAAATATGCTTAATCAGTAAGTACCGATACACATAGTACACTCTGTCACAGTTTCCGTGATTATTTCAACACGAACGCAATTAGAGAGGAGTGGCAAGCCTCCTCCTGTTTGTTTTAATTACGTCGAAATATCCGTCGCTGTGTCCGCGAGCCGCACCGCATCGCATCACGCCGCACACTCCACACCGCACCACGCCACACCGTACCGAGCCTCGATCCACTTTTTATTGCAAATTGCAAACCCCATTATTGATAAAAACAAACTGATTCCACGATTTCGAATTACAAATCTATGTTAAGCTAAAAGGCTCTTACATACTGGCGCGATTCGCCGCGCGACGCGAATTTTAACAAAACAATTTCGGAGAAAACTTCACGGCGAACAATGCGTTGGCGTCGCGTCGCGCGGCGAATCGCGCGAGTGTGTAAGAGCCTTAACAGTAATCCATTACCGCCCATTCTAATACTTATTCCTTTTTAGTATGAATTTATGAAACAAAGTTTCTTTTGCCTAATGTGAGTATAAACAAGTTGGGAATACTATGGCTTATTTGAGTACACTATAAAATGTACTCTACTTATGCTCGAAGTTTGAAATCTTTTATCAACTTAAATCGAATCGATAGTAGGATTATTTTATCGCTGTGGCTACATATGTTATTGTCAATCGCTACACGCTACAGTCCTCCTGTATCAGTTTTGAGGATAATATCATTTATCGTGTTGCCCTGTCCACAACACTCGGTCCGCAGAGTTATCCGCTTTTTATATTTCAAAGCTTAGCTCCTTTCGGGATAGTACCTATACAGGAAAATCTCTATTATAGTGAAAGATTTATGAAATGCTACAAAGTATTACAAAGATGTATGTGTTAAAAATCAACGCAGATATTTAATGGAGAATGTCATCGGGCGGAGTGTTTGGCACTCGAAATGTTAATTGCGCACCCCGTTAATTTATGTGTATGTTATAACCGGCGCCATCTATTGGCGTTCTTGGAGCGTTATATTTCAAGGTTATCAATACACGACCTTTCATTTAATATCCAATGGGGCAATTCCCTTATGTTTAGGAACGTTCGCATTCCAATCTGTCTCTTTCTGTCAAAAGTACTTCTAATTTATCTACATTGTTGACAAGTTTTTGACATTGCTTGTCGCTGAGATGACATTGCGATCAGCCGGTCTATTCCGTAATTAACCCACCATACAAACATAGGTTTAGAGAAGCTTAAAATGAGATTTTTACTAGACGGTAAAGTTTTTCACTACGTTTTTTTTTTAATTTCCGTTTTACAACCTACAATTCTCGTATTATACCCTTTTTACCCGACTACGGCGAAGAAAAAAGGAGGGTTATGATTTTGACCGGTATGTATGTATGTATGTATGTATGTATGTTCATCTGTTCCCTCCTATCTTCCAAACCACTTATCACAATTTGACAAATGAGGTATCGTTAGAAGCGTCGTGATTGTCCGCTGATTATAGGCTATGTGAAGTCACTTTAAATTAAAAATGGCGCCCTCTAGAGGACATAAAGTGAGTAACTTAAAAAAAAAAATGGTTTAATCGTACCATGTTGGGTATCAAATGAAAGGGCTAAATGAGCACATTTCAAAAATATATATATTATAACCATAAAAGAATTTTAAAAAAAATCAAGTAATAAAAACTAAAACCCAACTACGACTTAAAAGGTATAAACAAGACACCACAGACAGACAAATTAAAAATCCGGAGTCACACGTGTTAGGGCATAAATCGAACAGATTACGTGTGACTCCGGATTTTTAATTTGTCTGTCTGTGGTGTCTTGTTTATACCTTTTAAGTCGTAGTTGGGTTTTAGTTTTTATTACTTGATTTTTTTCTCAATACTCAATATAATTCAATTCTCCCTTAGCCTTTTGGTTTTAAAATGTTCTTACTAGTTCGAATTAGGTTCCTACAGATATAAAAATTTCCCGGAAAATTTTCGGGAATAACTGAACGTTTTTTTTTTCTTTGTATGAATTATTAAAATTTAGCAGGGAGACGTTTGTCGGGTCAGTTAGTAACATAATAAAATATCAATATAGGGCTAATGTTTATATGTTAATTTTAAATCGGAATGTATGGATCTAGTTATCTGATTTTTTTTTTTTTTTTTTTTTTTTATGCACATTGTGCAGTAATGCTCTGTTAGAAAAGTCTTTATTCGATTCTATTCTGGCACAGGGGAGAAGAAAGAAAGAAAGAAAGAAAATTGTTTATTCTGCACAAACAAAACGCACATTACAGGGGGCAACTTTAGCTCGTAACTATCTGACGAACTCATTGACACAATACCTTAATACCAGTTGGCCTGCTGTTTTTGGGTTCTTTACCCACACAGAATAAATATTTGAATGGCTTACGGATATTTATGTTCAACGTTGTTTATAATCAAAGCGTCAGCTGATGTTGGCTAGTTCTATATCGTTTATTTCTGAAATGTTAACTTTTTCCTCGCTGTGTTTATTTAAGGGCCGACTGTCAATGTTGACTAGCGAGCGACCCGCCCCTGATTCACACGGTTGCAATCTACTGATTTGGCGACATGTCAACATATCGAGATATCTGTGCTATATAATCTAAGTTAAAATATTAATGTAATACCTACACATAAACCTTCCATATATCATCTAAATGATAGTGAAAACCTCATCAAAATCTATAGTTTAGAATAACTAAGCGGAGCGACTTACTATACTAGCTTCTGCCCGCGGCTTCGCCCGCGTGTAATGTGGATAAAAAGGAGCCTATGTCTTTTTCCAGGTCATGGTCTACCCATGTGCATTTCATCCGTATCCGTTCAGCTGCTATACCGTGATAGCGTAACAAACAAACTCACTTTCGCATTTATAATATTACTAAGCATTTATAGAAATAACACCTGTAAAACGCACCGAACGGACGTAGCATTTAGTACGTGGTTTAAAAATCTTTAAAAATTTTAATACATACATTCCATGTGAAGATAAATCGAATCACACATCGTTTATCAAAGTCAGTTCAGTTCCTTGCAGGAAAATTACAAAACAATGCAACAAATACCATATCCATACGAATGTACGGCTACGTTACGTGAAAACGAATTGTAGAGTTTTCATTTCAACATATTATTCTACCTCGACTATATAGTTGAAATGTCTATATTTGTTCTTAAACTTAATGATATGTTGAGATGATTAAGATGTATCAATTTAAATCTCGTAGCAATAACATGTATCGATCAGACTGAGGCGAGCGCGTAGCTAACCCCGTTAGCTGGGAGCGCGCCCGGCCGCCCGGCCGCGCCGCCGCCGTCCGTCCGCGTCATTGCCATTCGCCGAGGAAACACGTTTCCTGCTTCATTGTTTCCTAATTTTTCTAACTTCTTTCTACTCCTCGCTCATTGGAGCTTCTTTTGTTTCGTCCTTTCCTTCCGGAGATGTTCCGGTTAAATTGTCACTTTTATTATCCGTTGAGCAGGGTTGCTCTTTGGTAGAGGTTAGGGAAATAATTCACCGATTCATTTTATATACTGCATTTATACTTATCGCTTTGACGTCGTTTTATTATTTGATTAATAATAATTAGTTTTAATCATTATTTTTATATTAATTTAAAGTAAGAATATGTACTGAATACTCATGAACAGATAAAAGGAATTCAATATGTATTACCTCTACCTATTAAATGCATCCGCTATTGCGGAATAAGTTTCAGGAAAACTTAACGGTAAAAATATGGCTCCAACTAATCGGCTAACTTTCCTACCTAACCTGCTGTTGGAACATGTACAGATATCGTTGGTTTAAGAGATGGTAGCTGGTTGAGTGAGGGGCGTTTAACGGGCTAATTATCAAACGGCTAATGAAGTTTGTATTCAGCGGGCGGCGGCGGGAGCGTGGGGCCCGGGCCGCTACGTGCTGCGACTCGCAAAGCGCCCCACCTGATAACTCCCCGCCCCCCACAGAAAAATTGCAGAGAAAAAGTTTCATCGCAAGGGAACGTGAATGAAATGAAGAATTTCGGCCGCTTTCGAGATTATTCCCAACATAAAATTCCTTGAGAACCGTTTCGATCTGTTTCAATTCATCAAGACTCGTCTTTATATAGATAACCATTCGAATTCGTAATAATAGGTACGTCTACTAAATAAATATTAGTTTATATCTTCGTACTAAAACATAATACGTTTCCTCCACGGGACGTCTTGAGATTTCTTGACAAGTTAACTCAAATCTTTTTTTTTTTTTTGTAACAATCGAAACAATTTTTTTAATATATTATATTACACACTTGCCCCTCTCCTAAATAAAGACAAAATAACTTTTTTTTATGATTGTAGTTATCTATTATTTTCCTTTGGAGCTCAATACCTGTCTGGCCATCAGATCATAAGTTTATCCCCTACCAAAAACCCATAAACCCGCTCAATGTGCCTAAAGAAGTTTTCTCTTCAAAAATAAGTAAGATAAAAAAAAACCACCACCGTAAAGTAGGCGACCACAAGCTTTAGTTTTACCAGAAGATATAAACTGAATATCCACTTTCCATGGACGTTTCAAATCGATACTAGTTCATCACAAAGAAGCAGTAAGAAGACTTGGAATGGAAAACTTAGCAATCAACGAAATTCAGACTGTTCATGAAAATGCTCTAACAGAATTACCATCACTTCTTTTGCAATGCTCTGTACTTCACCATCAAACAAATAAGTAACGAGGCATTTTTTTGTTTAAAAAATTGTAGCAACTTTTCCGAGTTTTTCCTTTTATCCTTAGCTAGTATAGCACAAAGAAAACATTCGTTTTCTTTTGTAACAGGAAAATATATAAAAGAAATATCTTCCTTCTAATTTGATTAATAACTAGTCTGGCCATAATCCTGTAACCACAGATATTATAATACTACGTACAGATACCCAATCCCATACAAAGAAATGACACCACCCTAAATCTGGCAATTGAGCTGGCTATTTTTCTTCCTCCATTTTTTTAACAGATGGCAGCAATAGCGACTCACTAATTGCCAGAGCCTGTAGTTTTACAACGCCATCTAGGAGTCTTGCCTAGATACTACGCAAGACTCCTAGATGTTTTTCTTCCTTTTTTACGTTTTTTTCTTCCTAGGTGTTCAATTTTTATATTTCTACGTAAAGTACTAGATTAAAAAAAAATGTTGTTTGATTTTCCTTAATGAAACGACTTAAACGCAAGTTTAAATTGACACTGTCATCACTAGAGTAAAACGCCATCTATTGCAAAGAGCTCTTAACAAAATGATTAACAGATGTCTACTTGATCATTCTAAGGGTTCAAATTGAAGTAAACTTCTTAATTTAAGTTTTTTGTTGAAAATACGAGATTTATGAGTGAAAATATATAAATCAGCATTAAGCAAAGATGTTTTGATTTATACTAATATTACCTCAGCCAAAATTTGCCGTATAACGCTTTTTAGTGATTGCTAATTACATAAATTGTTACTTATGCTGCCATCTATGATTTTTTTTCAAGACTAATTATAATTTGTTCGAGTTGAGACCCCATGCATGTAACAAATTAAATACCTACATATTTTTATGTAACAGGATGTCAGGGACTTTATATTACTACGCGATCATTTATAAAACTGAGTATTACCTATACGATTTGGAAACTTCCGAATATTTATTTTCATCTACTTAGATAAGTACCTACTTACGTAATAAGTTTTTGTATGCAGTTTAGGTGTAAACGTAATAGAAAATAAAAACCAAGGGAGATAGGTACTAAGATGAGTTTATAAAATAGTTTACCATATTATATTAGTATTTAGTACTGGGCTGGCGCATGCGCAGCCCATCAATTAAGATTTTAATGAAAATGTTTATAATTATTGCTCGGATTGATAAATAGAGATGAAAACCAAACTAATGTTAATAATTTCAATTTAAAAATTAATTATTTATATAATTATTCAGACTACAAAAAAAAACAGTTATTCCATAGTTTTAAGTTTTTACTTCTGGCGGATATCTTGTATTCTGTAGCGCATATAGAAACATGTTCTTCGTTGTAACCTTTCAATACAAAGTCTGGCAGATATAAGGCAAATACAATAGCCGTCTACTTGCAATGTTTTGAAAGCATTTAGTTGTACTCCCGTGTGCACTGTTGCAGTACATCCAAGTCATTTCGCGCAATTGCTCGCGCCCCGGGTCTCTTTGGGAAGGCCACTTCCTTGTAACGACTGCTATCATCTACCAAGGAAAATATAAAGAGGTCTATTTGTTTTATGGCCACCTCGTAACTAGACTTCGTTTTTGAAACTAACTTGAACAGTTTAAGTTTAAAAAAAAACAAATTACTGAATTTACTTTTAATGTAAATAAGTGCTGGAAAACTGGTACAGTGAGAGTGAAATTCTTTCAACGGGGCGCTTATATTGGGCCTCTTAACATATACATGAATCCGCATCGTAATGTACCTACGTTTTTTTTTATTTTTTCACATAAAGTTTTACTCATAATACGTAATGCAATTTAATTTAAATAAAATAAGAGTAAAAATCTTTTTAAAAACAAGCTTTTAATGAACTAAAAAGTGCTAAATAAAACTTACGTAAATATAGAACTATAATATTTTCTTAAAAGCTTGAGGCTTATCTCTAAGTGTAAGAAGTATATTTACGCCACAAGCTTTTAAGAAAATATTATAGTTCTATATTTACGTAAGTTTTATTTAGCACTTTTTAGTTCATTAAAAGCTTGTTTTTAAAAAGATTTTTACTTTTATTTTATTTTGTACTTTGTAGCATTAGAATTTGGTTAAATATCTGTTCTATCAACTTCACAAATCGAACCCAACACTGCGGGGCTATATTTTAAGGTCGAGGAGTCTCTATGGCTGCCTCCTGTCTTCATCATCAGACCCTGGATACTACCTTGGGCTATAGTCCTTGTCAAGACAAAGCAAACGAGTCCAAATACGATAATGCTATCTTATTTGGTTGAGAAGTGCCCGTGACTACCTTCCGGATCCATCATCAGTCCCTGATCACCAGCTAGTTTAACAGCACTTGTCTATTCATATCCAAGGAGTCCAGCACGATGATGCTATCTTATTTGGTTAAGGAGTGCTCGTGATTACCTTCCGGCTCCATCATCAGGCCCTGAACATCACCTAGTGTCAAAACACTTGTTAATTCATGGCCAATGAGTCCAAACACGATGGTGCTGTCTTTTTTGATTGAGGAGTTCCTATGGCCACCTTCCAGCTCCATCATCAGACCCTAAACACCACCTAGTGTCAAAGCACTTATTAATACGTAACCAATGAGTCCAAACACGATGGTGCTGTCTTGTTTGATTGAGGAGTTCCCGTGGCCACCTTCCGGCTCCATCATCAGACCCTGAGCACCACCTAGTGTCAAAGCACTTGTTAATACATAACCAATGAGTCCAAACACGATGGTGCTATCTTGTTTGATTGAGGAGTTCTTATGGCCAACTTCCGGCTCCATCATCAGATCAGCCACATGGTATCATTTTATCAAAATGTCTCGGTTGATGTATATATATGCCAAGTTACAGCACAATCAGATGCTAGGAAGTGCATGAAAAATGGATAACAATTGGAGTAACTAGAAACACATATGGCCACCTTCCGGCTCCATCATCAGACCTTGCACACCACCCAGTGTCAAAGCACTTGTTAATACGTAACCAATGAGTCCAAACATGATGGTGCTATCTTGTTTGATTGAGGAGTTCCTGTGGCCAACTTCCGGCTCCATCATCAAACCAGCTCCATGATATCAACGTTTCAAAATGTCTCGGTAGTTGTTTAGGATTGCCAAGTTTCAGCTCAATTGTATTCCAGGAAGTGCTTGAAAAATGGAGTACAATATTAGTAACCGGAAAGACATACTCGTACGAACAGAGCAAGCTAATATAAAGCTTGTAAAAACGAACAAAATAGTTCTGTGTTACTCGTAATGTAATCGAACCAGAATACCCGAGAAATGTCGCGGTTTTCTTTTAACAGATTTTTAATTCATATTCCTTATCGCAGCTCTTTAGGTCATGACTCATGACTATCCGAATATCAAAAAATATTTGGCCTAGGTCTTAAAAGGGAAGCGTGAAAATTCATTCGCTGTTACAATATATATGTCGCCATATTGTATAAAACGCCGTATTACAAATAGGCGCGCCCGATTGAAAAACGTTGCTGTTTTGAAATGCAGCTACCTTTCGTTCAGCCAGATCGTGGTGGCGATACATTCTACAAAGCGGCGTTCAACGTTTAGCTTTATTGTCAGCAAGAGGGTGGCTATACATTATGAACAACAGATCCAAATAAGTATTTACTTTTTAAATCTCAAATTTTTTATAAAAAGTCTAGTAATTATATTTAATTAAAGTATCTAATTTTCATATAATTTTTTATATATTTACTAGACTTTTTATTTTGTATGTTAAAATGCTTACAAGTACCTATGTAATAATTTGTTAGAATATCTACTGGTCATTTAATACTATGCTAGCAAAAATAGGTTCTGAATGTTTAATAGAAACATTCAGAACCTATATTTTCATCTTTAAAACTTGTTTTTATCTTTTAAGTATTTAAAATATGTATTTATTTATTAATCTTAACAAAATAGGAACAAAACAAAATTTTAAATTCAATATTGTTATGATCATGCGGCGCGTGTCAGATTTCAAAGCGGCGTATCGAAGATGCGCCCGTTTGTATGTGAGCGCCACATTACTAAGCCCCTTTGACGATCGCGAATTGCTCATACAATGCGGCGTACTTTATTTCAGCCGAATTGAAATCCGGCGGCACGAATGGTAGCCGCATTTCAAAACAGCGAACATTTTCATCTGGGCGCGCCTATTTGTAATACGGCGTGTTATACGATAAGGCTGCGACATATACATAGTATACGGTTTTTATTTTGACCCATTGTGATAAAATTCACACTCATTTTGAGAAGTGCTCATTTTGAGAATTGCACATTTTGCGAAGTGCACATTCTGCGTCAAACCCTAGTAGATAGAAATTATAAGAAGATCAAGGACCAACCGTACGAATAAATTCAGTAATTCAGTGGTATTTCGTTTTAAACAGGCCCATCATATCGGATAGCTCCTTAGCAAGGGAAATATCTATCACTGTAGAGTTAATTGACAGGTTTGATTATAAATATGATTTTTATCATTGTTCTCTTTTCATCCTCAGCCACAGAACTTGAACGGATGCTCCATGAACTTAGCAATGCAAGCCTTGAGGTTGGACTGAAGATGAATATGTCAAAGACCAAAGTTATGTGCAACGAAACACCTGGAAGCATTAAAGTAGACGGGGAGACAATACAACTTGTCCAGGAATACCTTTCCTTGGGCCAAGTAGTCTCTTTCCAAGCGAGGCAAGATAAAGAAATCACAAGACGAACGGAGAACGCCTGGAAGAGCTACTGGTCCATGAAGGAACTATTTAAGGGTGAGTTGCCTACGGCACTGAAACGCAGGCTTATGGACATGTGTATTCTTCCCGTCTTAACCTATGGCGCACAGACTTGGTCTTTGACTAACATACAGAAGTCCAAACTCAAGGTCTGCCAACGAGAAATGGAGCACAGTATACTAGACGTTAAATTAACGGATCGTGTTCGTAACACAATACTGCGCTCCAAAACAAAGATAGCTGACGTGGCTCAAAAGGCTGCCCAACTTAAATGGGACTGGGCAGGACATGTCTGCCGCATGCCGACTGGTGCCCTGAGACAGTGAGACGGGGTCGCGGCAGACCACGTAGAAGATGGTGGGACGAGCTGGAAAGGTTCCATCAAAAAAAGAGGACGCGCGGGCTCGCGAAAGATGGAAGGAGTGGAGGAAGGCCTTTGCCTAGGAGTGGGACAGCGCAGGGTAGGAAAAAAAAAAAAAGCATGGGATCCTGGGTCAACGATGACGGGAAAAAAAATCTCTTAATTCATTTATCGTAGAGCAATGTTTGAAATGTCATAGGTAGACGTCTATTCATATGGGAAATTATTAACTACTAGCTTTTGCTCGCGACTTCATCTGCGTGTATTTTGCGTTTTATAATTTTTTTATACAAATTTCCTAGATGAAAAGAAACTTATCCAGGTCTCAGTTTACCTATATGTAAAATTTCATAATGATCGGTTCAGAGGTTTAGACGTAGAAAGGTAACAGACATTTATAGTACTAAGTAGGCATATAACTTAAACTGCTAAGTATCTAATCCTTGTATAACTAACTATAACTAAACTGTGGTGGACATGAAGTGACGTTATTATCTACGATACCTACTACTTTGTTTACATATCTTTTTAGCCCTAAATGATATAAATTAAAATATCTTTAATGCTTTATTCAAGCAGAAATCACACTTAACTTGGTGAGATTTCCAGCAGTTTGCTAAGAATAGGTGTTTATTCACATGGCTCTTTACGTCACTTCCGTCAGTGTCGAAGACGACGCGTTTTGAGTTGGCGTTCCGTTCCACCATTGAAAAACGCAACATAAAATAAAATTGTAATGCATTGAAAAAATTAATAAAAATTGCATTTTTTTTTCTAGACTTACAATGTATATTTATATAATGAATAAGTTTTGAACTACTTGCATATTCCCTATTATGAACATAAAAATCACACCTGCTCTCTAATTGCGTAACATATTTTCGTAACCGATTAATACTTATTTGTTTCATTTTGACAGTTCAACAACATTCATTGCGCTATTTACGTTGTATTTTTTTTCGAATTTATGAAGCTATGGATTAGACATTTGTTTCAAACCGATTCCAATTCTGCTGTATCGTGTATTACGCAATTAGGGTGCTAGGGGGCAATTTCCGTAATTTATAAGAACGTTCGTATTCGCTTAACATTCGCAATCTGTCAAAAATATACAATATAAAAATATACATGCAATTTACTAGAGATGCGCCGAATGTTCGGCCGAATATTCGTATTCGGTACATTCGGCATGTCTTTTCATTGTTCGTATTCGGCCGAATATTCGGTTGATTTGCCGAATAATTACCGAATGTTTAAATTATTGTTAATATTTTAATAAATAACATTTTATTAAACAGTAAGGGCCCTGACACATGGCGTATTTTAAACGGGCAGACGACGCGCAGACGACGCGCGTAAACGCGTTTCAAACGAGATTTGAACGCAACCTTGTAATAAATTTATTTGATTTTATAGGAATCTATGATAGTAATATTGCGGGCGGTGCGGTGGCGTGAGCGCACGCCCCTTCTGTACCCCACCTCCGACCCTTTGTACGCGCTTCAAACGAGTTTCGAACGCGCTTCACACGCGTATTTGTATCACGTTTCACGCGCGTTTGAATCTATAAAATCGGCATTTACGGCGCAGAAAAAACGCGTTCTTGAAACGCGGGTCGTCTGCGCATTTAAAATACGCCGTGTACTACCGCTCTAAAATTGAGTATTTACTAAAAAAGTGTGGTTTATTCCGAAAGTTGTACATACTTTTTTGTAAATGAAAGAGACACTACTTTTTGTACCAATTATTTATTGATAAAATAAAAAAGATTAACTTTAACAATCAATTTCAATAAAATTTTAATAAAATAAATTTTGCATTTTTTTTACTAATGATAAAAAGCTAAATAAATTTTCTATGAAATTAACCATTTTAAGAACACTGCTTTGAGTAACGACTTTTTTCAGAAATCAAAAACGTTCATCGACGTAATATAATAAACTTCAATCAAAGTATGCAATTCCGAGATAATTTTTAAACAATATTATGTGAGAACTGCAATATGTAGCCGAAAGGGCGATGCATTGACTGAGCGAGCCGTGCTAGCGCGACGGGCTGCGGGTTGCGCGCGGGGCAGAGACAAACACTCTTGCAGAGCGCCGTACCGACGTGTACAAACCTGTGCACAGAATTGAACCGAATGATTCGGCCGAATATTCAGTTCGGTTCATTTTGGACCGAATATTCGGCCGAATATTCGTATTCGGTTGAACCTACATTCGGCGCATCTCTACAATTTACCGACATTTTTGACAATAAAACACAAATAAACGAACTAAGAAATGTAAACTTCTATAACAAAAATATCCTGGGGAAACCGCTACTGGGTTTGTATTTGTAATGGTCATTAGTCACGAAAAGATAACAGAATGACAAACGAAACCGACCTCGTAGGTAAATGAATGCCATATTTTTGGTAAACGTCATGTAAAGCATTGCCGAGTGTACCTAATTTTGTAAAGGTAAAGACCGTCCAGTGAAAGTGAGTGAGTTTTTGGAACGAAGTTCTTTTACGCGGCTTGTAAACTCGCAGAAAATGTAACGAAGTATAAAACACTTTTAGCGTTACATTTTCTGCGATAGTCTTCTTCTAATTCAAAGAGAAAGAAAGCGAAAGAACGCCGGCAGAAAAATACAAAAGAAAAGAGGAAAGTGATTACAGTGTCGTGGGATAAAATTTTACATATCGGCCCGAGTAGGTACTGCATGCCGGAGAGAAAGTGTAAATTTGGTCAAAATGAAAATCCAAGATGGTGGCTACGAATATATTCAATTTTGTCGTCATTGGTGTCGTTTCCATAGTTTTCGTGGGTACTAAAGCTGATAGTGAGTTCAAAATGTAAATCCAAGATGGCTGCTCGGAAAATTTCTAAATATTTCATCATGGGTATCTATTACATGATTTTCGAGGGTGTATTTCGTGAAAATATGACGATTTGCAGGAAATGAAAATTGTAGAGAGCTATATTGATGTTATAACTGATTATAATTGAATTATTATTTTATCATAATTTCCATGCAATGAATTTTGATCAATATACAACGTAAAAAAGAGACTAGTCCGTGCCTCGGAAAGCACGTTAAGCCGTTGGTCCCTGCTGTCATTCGTGGATCTTTGACAGTCGTTACGGGTCGTCAGAAGCCCGAAAGTCTGACAGCCAGTCTTACCAAGGGGTATCGTATTACCCAGTTACTGGGTTGTGGAGGTCAGATAAGCAGTTGCTCCATGTAAAATACTGGTATTCAGCTACTGGAAGCCGACCCCAGCATAGTTGGGAAAAGGGTAGGCAGATTGATTTATTTAGAACCCCTTAACAAATCCCTTGGCAAATGGCGATTTTTTTTTATGGTGCTGAATTCCATTGTTGTTGTACCTTCACAAATAAAGCCGAGCACCCACGGCCAATTGAAGTAGCCGCTGAAAGTACCCTCAACAAAAATATTAGTGAAAAAGTATTATTATTTGCCAAACCAAAACAGACAGTTAGGTACTGGCAGACTCGTTTGCGTTGTTGTAATCTAAATACGGTTAACGTTATTATTCATATCTTTAAAAAACGTTGGTTTAATTACAGCTTGTTTAATTACGCCGATATTTCTGCGGGGCGAACATTTTGCTGGGCAATAAGTCTTAGCTAATTGTTTGAAAAGATAATTTGGTGGCGGTTTATTGTGGGCGCCGGCCGGGACGGGCGCGTTAGTGATGGCGCCCAGGGTCGCCCAGCCGCCCAGCCGCCCGACCCCACACGCACATATGCCACTAATTACTTATTCACTTGTTTAAGATACGCTCGCTAAAAGTTAAGTAAATAATAGCTGTAATGACTGTTTGAACAAGGAAGTCTCATAATGGGAGATGTCTGTTTATCCTCAAATGACTAGCGAAGCTTCTACGCTCCGAAGTGTCGCAATTGTATTTCTATAGTCAAGATCTATCTATGTATCTTTTCTTACACTCAAACAAATCAATATGATTTTGTGACATCATTTCTGGGAGTGCATCTCAATACAGACGATGATACCTAATGTTACAAATCATACATTACATATATTTAGAAGACAAAAATGCATGGGATTGAGCTGCTCGCTCTGCTAAGCATTGTGACATTTTGAATATTATGGAAAGCCATAAAAATATACCTACCAGTTATATACAAATTGTCATTATTGAATATTACATACAAAATGACATGATGATTACTTGTATTTATTTTTCGTTCTGTTAGTTTTAGCGAAGGTCTGGCAATTTGAGAACTTTATGCGACCTACCCAAATGTCCTTTCTTTGGTATTGTTCGTCGAGTCGTTGAGCTCCTTAAGTTCTGAGTTGAGCTCTACTATTACTGACAAATGCTTGCACTGACTGGACAGGTCCACTCAAATCTGTGTGGTTCTTTCCTCAAAATACCATTTCAGACTCTAATCTACATGGTCCTCATATGGCCTGATCAAGATTATGTCTGGACTTTAAAGGAGACGGTGACCTCTGAGTTTGTTTCGGCCTTTCTTCTCAGAGTAGTCAGATAGGAAACGCCGACCTCATCTAGCTTATTTTTACAACTTTTTAATATGACGTGTAAAAGTGATTCCAATATCCTATTTACAGAATAAACAATTTCATTTCATTTCATATTGATTTAGTGACTTATTGATGTATTCGTGGAACTAAACAATTTAAAATTTAATTGGAAAGGTAAATTGTCAATATCCTTTCCTTTCCTTAGCCTTCAGCCGTAAACCTATTGGTAAGTCATTTTCTTGGTTCTGACGCAGAACGTAGGATTCGCAAAACGTCTAGTGGAGATAAATAGTTCGATTCGGGTACCCGAAGAAATTTTGGAAGTCAAAAATGGAAAATTCTTGTTTATGGGAAATTCGGTAGGGACACTTCGATGAGCAATAAACAATAAAAACATATTATATATGGACTGTATTTATTTATTAAATACTTAATAGTATAGTTGTATTTTTTGTTTCAATTTTCGAAATTTGGCTATGAGGATATAGACGTTCCAGGCATATCCACGGACCAACAGGTTTCAAAGTAATCCTATTAGACACTAGTTTGTTTTATTTTCAGATTAAAAAAAACTCATAAGAATCAACAAACTAAACTAAGTTACGAAACAATTCTTTATATAATCGTGTGAAATCTTCACAAATATTCGTTATGTATTATACTGTCATACATAAACATTATACATCTAAAGGTAATATACACATTGACACATTGTTAGTAGCAAAACGCGGCGACCGTTTATAAGACCACTAAAGTGCCAGAACAAATTGTTTCGTAAAGTGCTTTATAATTCGTACTGATTGAACTAGAAGAGAAAACAAACATGGAGCAAGAAAATAAAGACAGAAATAATACTGGTAATGCTGTGATCTTATTAACAAGTTTCAAACTCATTGTATACGTTTCAGTATCGTTTATTATAAGATTGAAAGTTAATTAGTTCTTAACGATTAAGTATTTGATTTTACGCCGTGAGCTCACTATACACTTTTATGGGATTTCTGGTGTCGGTTTTGCAACATGCTTCTACAAAATTAGCTAATAATATTTCATCACATACTTAATCCATGGTGTGTAGGTTTTAAATAGTGCATCCAAACTGCAGCGGTTTTTTGATTTGCTGCGATTATTTTGTCAATTTGAAAAACAGTTGGTTTTGGCTAAAATTCAATACCTAATCATTGTGCATTACTTGAATATATCAAAAATTTATTATGAATCCACGTGTAGAATACAAATCTTGCTAAATGGAGACTTACACTTTATATTATTTGTAATTATTATTACGTCTATATCGTAGTTTATATGTGTGTGTGATTCATTATAAACTCCTAATATAAAGCGCACATGTGTCGCCATCTAGTGTACGTAGCTGAAACCTTGACGATAGTTCACGATCTATGGAAATAATAATATTATTGTGGTAAATCGTTTACTATCGAAAATGAAATCCCTGAATGAATGACCTTTTCTTATTTTTTTCTTTGTTTGTTTTCTTTTTTTTGCGTCATGTTTACCGCAAATAAAGATATTTTCTTTCTTTCTTTCTTTCTTTAAATGCGATATTGATATTATTAATATTAAATTTCATTTTTCATGAGAGTAAAGTGAGCTGTAGGTACATATTTTGTTGCCTGTATTGAATAATAATCTTTTGCTGTTTATTTTATTTTATAAAAGTACCTACTGAATAATTTGCAAACTTACTCGCAAAATTATGATTACTATGATTTATTTCTTATATGTAATTCCGCAAAGAAAATATCAAAGAAACGAAGCAACGAAAAGTTTATAGTTAAGTGTTTTTATTTTAAAACTGTCAAATACTATTATAATTTATTATTGAAATATTTTGGCGATGGTTATATCATTCAGAGTTTCAGAGCTTTTATAGAAAAAATAGAGCTACAACATTTATTCCTATATCTTCTAACGCTTACACAATTATTAAAACAACAATCATTAAATGGTTTCTTTATTCATTCATTTCTGTAATCATAACTATCGAAACAACTTACCTATACTGGTTTTTAACACAGCAGTATTGTAAGTTTGTGCACACTATATCTATAACACAGCTAGGTGTGATTAACTCATTTGTAATTTATAATGAGTTTTATTTGTATCTACGCATAATATATGGAAATATATGTAGAGTGAGGCACGGCGTCGGAGACTTTCAGTGGCCTCTGGAGCGCTGCCAACGATTCGTCTGGTGGTTATTTTCGCACGTCATCCACAAATAACAAGACTTCTACCGATTCGGTCTTGTATCTATAGTCTATGAAAAAACTACATCGTGTATAAAAAATGGTTTACACCAAGGTTTGTGACGCACATGTTATCATTCATACAGCACGTTTCTATTATATTCTTACAAGCCCGTTCTTACATTCAACTTCAATAAAATCACTAAACCGTATTGCACGCAAGTAACTCTATTAAAATGCCTTTTGTCTAGTATTCATTATCCCCCTGTCTAGTTTTAAATTCTTTTGTTGATCGTAGTCGTTGCATGGATGCATGAATAAATTGTTTTTGAGAGTCGAACGTACCGAACAAACTGGTAGGTCAAGATCCCTTTCTCATAGAACACTCTTTTGTGCGATAGTAAAAGGCGTTCGTTATTAAAGGGCGCGGATCGGGTAGAATGTTGATTTGTGGGTAATTATTATTTAATCTATGACAGTGAGTAAAGCTTGGTTCACGTTCTCGAAGGGATGAAGAGTGTCGTGTTGGTCTCTTGGTGCATCGAGTTGGTCGCTGGCCGCGCCTGCTCACTTATGTGTGTGTGATCCTGATCGTAATGCGTGCGCGCTGTCATTGCCCTAGTCCCGCCGCTGCCCCCTCGCCTCTTGAAACAATGAACGGAACCTGGTTAATGATCGCCCTGTTTTCGGCGTTATTTTAAAATTTACCTTTTGATGATTGAATATTCAATAAGAATTTGAAAAACATATATTCCATCCAATAGAGTTCCATATAAAACGATGCTAACAAATGCGGAATCAAATATTAGTCTAAACTATCTGGTATAGCGTCTTATATGAAGATGACGATCTCACCCAGTCGTTCCTTACATAAAAACTATGCTTAACTTTTACAGCGTTTTTTTTATTATTTCTTTAGCTAGCTTCCGACTACACCCAGAACTAGTCAGCAGGCAATATTATTACCTACGATATTTTAGGTTTTTGTTAAACACACAAATATTTTAATTTGGCAACAAGCTAATTAAGGCTAAAAAAATTAACTTAAATACTTGAAACACGACATGCTTATAATTTTTTTAAATATTTTTTCACCAATTCAGTAACACAGTCGTACCTTTTTGAGTCTGACTCAAAACTATTATCGACGGATGATTAATAGGACTAGGTATTTGAATGGATGAATCTGTAAAATTTTGTAGCTCATAAAATACGTTATAATGAGTAATACTTTCTATATTAGTGAATTACGTACCTACGCATACTACCGAGGTATTATGAATAACATTACTCATTTCTATCCTTCCTTATAAGTTCAGAATCGTTTACTGACATGAAATCGTTTCTAGATGTAAAAATACAGTAATTTGCTAATCAGTCCCTTCAGATGAAGAGACTGATTAGCAAATTACTGTATTTTATTATATTGTAATCGCGATCGGCTGTCATGGAAATCAAAATATGTACACGAAAAGCACACTCATTACAAGTCACAAGTCGGAACTGACTAACAATATAGCTGTATAAAAGCAAGAAACAATGTAATGTCCAAATAATATAGTTATATTAGGAGCATTGTTCGGCGAGGGCACGGGCTCGGGCGTCCATTCAGCCGCGACCGATCCGCATAATGAGATGCAGTGCTCCTCCAGATGTGGCGCAGGCGCGGCCCCAACGCGCTGCCGTTTTTTGTTTCCCCGTTTTTGCCATCCACTCACCAGATAAACGGTTTAGCAATGTTATTTACTTACACATAACATCGACATCTTAGATTCTGAGTAGTCTTGAAGATAGGTAGCTATAACAGAATATTTATTCACAAAAATGTTAAAAACCCTGGAAATAGTACGTAATGAAATTACAATAAACATATTCATTCATTAAACTACATTTGAGTTTACCGCTCTATCTATTAATAATGTTATACTTTACATATTCCTACATATAAAGGTATAAAGGCCTATAAGCGATTAACTGTAAATGGTTTGAACACCCGAATGATTATAATTGTATTTAAAAGTGTATTAACTAAACATTAAACCTTCCTTAAATTATTAAAATATTTAGATTAGGTTATTAAAAACGTATTGGCTGCTATTATTATTTGCTTACATATGATGAATTGATGATAAATAGGTCATTAAGAAATTAAGATTAATGTATTTCGAAGAAACATAAAGTAATTTCAACTATTCAATAACAATTATAACTATGTTATAATTATTTAGATAATTTTGAATGAAAATCTACAGTCATTTTCCTTAGCTAATTCCCACAACTCTCACATAATTTAAAGTTAGGAATGGAGTTGTAAGCTCCGGGCTGCGTTAGCCTCGCGTTTATTTATGTTGCCTTAGTCAGAACTGTTACCTACGCCAGATGTTATTTTACGACAGTTCACCACCGAATAAACAATCTCTCCTTTTCTCTTACTTTTATTACCCGAAGAACTGAAACTGCAAACGTTCCCTATGTCTTGATTTTAAACGTAACAAAACACCAAGATATTAAAATAGTTTTTAAACACGCGTCACTATAGATTAAGTTTCAAAATTTAATTCATAGATTAATAATCGGTTTTAATATTTACCACTGCGCGTCCTACGAGTAGCATTATTCATTTCTGACAAGTTAAGTTATTATTCCGTTTCACAGACTGAAATACAAGAAATCCATGGCAAGTCTATGTAACACGTCGCTTCTGAACTATAAACAGATATCACACAATTTAATTAAAATGAAACACTGTTAAACCGTGATCACAAATAACAAGACAAAGCTTCTGTCACACATGTGAACCAGGATGATGCGATTTCCGGACCCGCGGGCACGCCCGCGCTGCTCCATACTTCTTTACATTCCATACGATTATAAGTACTATGGGAAGTAAGGAAGCACGGAACTCGCGCAAGGCTTTTTGTCTTCATTCTTGAGTGTACTGCAATCCTGTGCAGTTGCAATTAGCAACTACCTGTTACACATGAATAATATGCAGCGATAGTAGGGTGCGTGACGCCATCTCTTGGTCGATGGTGATGGAAGCACAACGCGACAGTGGGCGACAACGTGGGGGTGGCGAGCGACGCGGCGTGGTGGCAGCTCGCTGAGCACTGGCAGCGCGCTCGCTGCGCACGCGCAGACCAGCTCTAAAAATGGAGTCAACCGCCGGAGTTCGCTTACGACTCGGGAGTACCATCCATTCCAAATTTGTATTTTCCCGAAATAGAACCGGCGGCGTGCGTCCATCGGATCGGTTACCCGACCGTGCAGCGACCTGCAGCGCGCGAGGACCGAGGACTGGTCGAAGTGCACGTCTGAACCTCGGCGCGGACTCGCCGGAGGCCGCCGGCTGCCGGGCCGCTCTTATGTAAGGAACACCGTGAACCGCGCCGCGTGACGACCGCTTCGAAAATAAACGTGCACGCCGAGTCCGACGCCGACGGGCGCCACATGTGCGCGCTCCCGTCAGCGTTCCAATGATCGCGCGCTGGAGGGGAGGCTATTATTAGTTGTACACCATCCACCACTGTCACCTCCCGCAGGGTAGTCGAGCTATACATAGTTCCGATCACGGGATCTGGCAATCCTCAGCGTTCACTGACCTCCCCTGAAACAACATCAAATATTATGTACCTGATCAATATTCCAGAATACCTAAAAATATAATAAATAAACCAATTGGTTTTGTTGCGATTTTAAAGCTCTGTTAATTTGTGCTGTAGGCGTCATCGTAGATATATCAAGGAGATATTCATTAATGCAATATTGAACAAGTAATTTATTATTGCTACCAGATTCGCGTCTATCTAATCTATGTATCCTAGTAGGTAGGTGTGTGTTGTATGAGAGAACGCGGCAGCCGCATCGCGGTAGAGAATTCCCGCTGCCGCCCGTAAAGCTCGCCTCTCCGTACTCTCAGTCAATAAAAGAATTTTGGCAAACTTTCGTAGACAAACAAGTGGGACGACAGCCAACTCATCTTTTGTCTGCTTGAAAGCAACATGGTTCTGTTAGCATTTCGATACCACAATGTTTCAACGAATACTTTTTTGAAACATTCACTCCTTAGTATTTTCTTCGTGAAAATAATATATTTCATTTGGTTTTTGTTTGCTTTCTTTGGTTTTCATAAACAACAGCTTATAGGTATGTATTGTAAACCAATTAACATGTAGGCAATAAGTTAATATCCTTAATTAAATCTTGATGAAAACTGGCTTAGGTATTGATATTTATTACTAGCTGAAGTCTTAATGAACATGTTCATTATATCTGAAATTGAGCGACCAATGTAGTTTATTCCCACTATGATAAATTGATGATGGTAGAAAGTTGCATATTTAAATACGTATCTTTAATGTTAATGGCGGGACACATTTAAGTTTAAAAAAAAAACATTTCCAAATAAAAAAAATATTAAGCTCAAAGCTGTTTCTACTTTCGAGGCCACTTTTTTGTTTAAAAAAATATTTACATAGGTGCATGCATATAAAAACGATGCTACGCTTTAAAATGATGATGCCAAAAAAAAAAAGAAATGGCCCAAATGCTTTTTAAGTATGTACTTAGTTGTACTAATAGTAGCGGGGCTAAATTTAATTTTCAGGATCATTTCATAGGTAATTAATGCACCCTGTAACTATTATAGTGAGTACGTAGTTATCTAATGTAATTTTATAAGATGAGCTACGAGGACCATCTCTTGAGTAAAGAAAGGCGGCGATGCTGTCCGCAGAGCAGCCGTCCGTCCAAAGAGCGCCTGTTGAATATTAATGCGACATTGTTATTGGCCACTAGTGCCCGCTGCTGCCCCAATCGCACATTTCCATAACTTACTATTCTGGATCCGCGGGGAATCAGCTCACTATGTAGGAATATGATCACTTGGGCCACTCATATTTGCCCTGTAAATTGTGTTCCGTCGCGACAATACATTACATTATTCATTACGGAATCTATAAGTGGACGGCAACTTTAGCCTGCCTTCTCGAATACTCCGTACGATGCTAAGTTCTGTGACAACGCGGCAACGCAATGATTCACGGCCCGATTGCTTCACATCATGTTACTAAATGTCATGTACGTACGCTCCACTAGTTATTAAATTCTTCGTTGATTGTAAACAACCAGTGAATTAAATGCGTCCAATGTTAATCGTTAACGGGAACTGCACCGACGACGATAAAATTTAAAAATGCATGCTCACTTTATATTTATTTATCCACTGAGATAAACCTACTTCTCCATTCAAAATTCTAAGCAGCTCTCCGCTGCTTTGTTTTCGGTGGATTTACTTAAGTTGAATCAAAGTCGTTTCATGTTAAAAGGTCCCTCCTTCCATTACCATAATAGTAATGTATGTTTACTTTATTATATGTATGCTTGTATTTTTTATAAGGACAGCACATTTTATAGGGATCGCTGTAGACTAACTTTATGCAACTGAAAAATTACCATACTTTCTGGATTTTTTACACGATTCAAATCGCATTCATTTAAAATTTCGAACACATTTCAAGATTTCAAGTAGCCACCACACAGTAAAATTAATTCATTAATTGTTATTATTATACAGAGCAATTATTAAGTAATTGACTGACCTAACTCTATGTAATACCTATCATAACTAGAGTTTCGCTTGGAGATATTAGTTAATAGCAAGATGGTCATGTTTATTTATTGTAATTCTCAACTAACATCGGTAATATAGTAGTTATAACAGAATATGCCAAGAATGAAAATCTGGATAGCAGCTAGATAGGTAAATGAGTCATATTTTTCCAGTAACAAATGAATCAGAAATAAAAAAAAAGAATTGAAACTTGACCGGATATACACAAGTATTCAGAAGTTGAAGTTGTGGTAAAGATCATTGATTATCTTCTATCTATATCTTCTATAAATAAAAAAGAAATGCTGTTCGTTAGTAAGCGCATCACTTGAGAACGGCTCGACCGATTTGGCAATTTTTTATTTGAATGTGTTCGTTGTTCGTAATAGTCCGACGTAGGTTTTTATTGAAAGATTTTTTTTTAAAGTTGCCTTGTTTGGAAAATTCGGGAAAAGCAGAACTCAAGACCAGAATGAATTTTTGACAGAACGTAGACTCCGGGGTTACTTAGCTAGTAACAAAATAAATTATAAAAATATAAAGTGCATGGGAGCAAGCATGAAATCGCGAAAAAAAAATCAGTTGTTCCCTACACATATGTTCGCATAACTCGTCAAATTTAGGGAACAGCTGTTTTTTTTTTTTCGCGTAAAATTCTTTCATAATGATAAGTACAATGACCTCTTAAGAGGATTTAAACGACTTAAATTTAACCCTGTATATACTACATAATTGGCCTATGTTTAACAAAATTTTTGTAACATGCAGCAAAAAGTATCATATTTCTTAAGTTCTATACTTACAGGTAAACCGCGGACTCTAC
Source organism: Lithophane semibrunnea (assembly GCA_947363905.1). Taxonomy (NCBI): domain Eukaryota; kingdom Metazoa; phylum Arthropoda; class Insecta; order Lepidoptera; family Noctuidae; genus Lithophane; species Lithophane semibrunnea. The sequence goes on along the minus strand of OX376189.1, from coordinate 12,273,672 downwards.
CGGCTCGACCGCGCGGTCTGGCGGTGTACGTGTGTTAGGCATCAACGGATTTAATAAAAGCCAATGCGACATGAAACCGCGTACCGCGGCGGTGCGCGATACCGTGTGTTCCCCGTTCGATTATTTAACTCACCAAAATCACTTTAAGGCTAATCGCCTTAAAGTAATTTTCCTGGGTTAAATAATCGAACGGGTCATAAATTAATTACCTAATGGCAAGTCAACCATGCAAAAATGTCCGTTTAGGACATGAAAACCGAGCATCAACTTTTTTAAAGTAAACTCCGGGGTTTTTGAAATTTTACTCTATTACTAAATGAAACGCGTCGTAGCTTGTAAACTCGTAACGGACGTCTAACTAATTAAAACGGATTACTCGTAGGAGACTAGCTAACAATGCACCATTATTGTCCTATATTATATTATCCTTAAGCCCAACACGTTCCACGACACGCTTCAAACTTCGGTAATTATTGGAGCTCTACTTACTTATCTTGAAGCTATCACTTAAGAGACACCAGTAATAAGTTGAGACAGCAGTTATAAATCGAGTTTAAGACGTCGCCTTCGGCTCATCTCGATGCTTAATGAACATGTTTCTACAAAACGACTGATAATATTGTTTATATTACAAATACATACTCCATTTTGAAATAACGTATGATATTATGTTATGTGTTGTCAATTATTACCAGTATTTAAATATTGAGTAAGTGTTCAATTATGCAGCTGAACATTATCAGGACTGGTGTTTGCGCTCGCTTCCTCCACTTAAGCCGCGCCGCGCGTGTTCACTAAATGATGAGGTCCCCCCGGGACTCCTGGAATGGAAATCAGTGTTACTTGTAAATGGGTAGTACTCAGCACGCGATATTTCGAGATTGCCACAAGAATTCCATAATCGTTAATATACCTGTTATTTAACATATTCTTTGTATTGCACATAACCTTACCTAACGTTACCATTCTTAGTTTTCTAACTCATCCGCACACTTGTGTGATCACCTACTGTAGGTAGATACTCAATATACTTTAACAAAAAGAAAAGTAACTAAACGACACAAATAACTAACTATTAAAAACATTCAAGAGCAAATCGGACTTACACTATCATTCATAACATTCTGTATGTAGGTACCACAACTTTATCAACAAACACTTGATCAAATCTCACAGTGACAGTAGGTAACTGTGGTAGTCTTTCCCCAAACTGACTGAAATAATGCGGTAGGTACTTTTCCTATTCCCTTCATTCACATGTTTCATGATATGAAACTTGAACATGAATCTTGTTTAATTACTTTTACTCTTTTTTTTTTCTATGAGCTATGACATCGAACAGTTTAAAATGGGCAGTTTTTTCGGGCAGAAACCTTCTTTAAAGGCACTCGGACTTTGGGCATAAGACCGGGGAGTCTGGGATTCTTGACTCACTAAATCTACCCCGAAGACACCATCAGCAAATGGAAAGGAGCACCGCGTCCAATTGAGCTAATACCTACCCAGCAAACTAATGTACTGATACGGACCCTGGTAGCATCGAAAATTAAGTTTTATCAGATAAAATATTTAAGAATATATTTTGTAATTGGGTTGTGGAGGTCCGATAGGCAGTCGCTTCATCTTAAACTACTGGTATTCAGCTGGATCTGGTTAGTCTGGAAGCCGACCCCAACATAGATGGTAAAAGGCTAGGCAGGTAATGAGATAAAATATTTAGAAACTTGACGAAATAAAGAAAAGTATTTATTTAAAAGTATGTATCCGACGCCTACTACTACTACCAATACAAAATATGATAATTTTTGAAAGAGCTAACTCACACCTTATAAAATATAAGTGCTTCATAATAAATATACCTACATCCTGGCACATTTTAAATTCCTTCGTCACATTATATACGAGAAAATCGGCTATGATGTATGACAGATAGTGAGACGCTACAACATTTTTTATATTTTGGTACTTAAAAAGTACCTTATTTCCTTTTTTGCTTACATTTAGTTTCACTTGTTAATAATTAATGAATTCTTGCAAACTCATTTTTTGAACAACTTCCTTTTGGCTATCAAGTCGAAACTTTGTATAAGTTTATTTAGTAGAGATGGCTCGATGTTGTAGCCGGGATCGTCCCTACGCGAGGAAACTTTGTAAAGGTTTCTTTTTTCTTTTCTTTTTTTTAACCATAACGGGGAACCTCTTGCCTTTATCTCACCTGATGGTAAGTGATGATCAGGCCGGAGATGGAAGCGAGCTTCACCCGGAATCCTCAACCACAGAGGAATTGGCTCTCTTACCTCTAACCGCCGAAACACAACAACCGCATCGTTGTTATGGTGACAGATATGGATTAGATGGTGGTAGCTAGCAAGCGGATGTAGAACAAGCCTTACCACCAACCAAACCGATTAGAAAATTTTGCCCCCACTGGAAATCGAACACATTCCGTGTTCGATTCCCATTCGTGTTCTGGGTCTGAGACAAGTGGTCTAACCACTAGACCACAGAGGCGGTTACTGATATTGTCTTGAAATTTTGGCATCACGTTGACATTGGATGTTAAACTTTATCAAAGCGGTGATTTGTAGCATTTTAGTAAGAGACCATTTTGAAATCTCTACTATCAAGTAGGTCCAAAATCCAAAATCAAGTAATATGCTAAAATAAAAAAAGCCTTCTATGTAGTTTGTACAGTTACCTAAATTATATCATTTTCAACGTCCGTGTAAAAAATCCCGTGAGATTTATTATAATTACCTACTTATTAGTTAGTATAAAAGTGTGTAGTACTACAACCAATGACAAACTAGTGGCAAAAACTAGTTTTAATTTACATTTAAACTAGTTTTTGCCACGCATGCCTGTAAGTGTACGACACATAAAGTATTATGATGTTTTTTGAGTCCATGTGCTATCACCCTTACGATTAGATTTTCACTCACCCACGAACTGCACTTCTGTATCGAATATTTATACTAGGAAAAGATTCATCCTGATCATAATCTTTTTTTAAAGTCAGGTAGTGATCGAAGATAGAATTCAATTGGTTGTTGATGATTGATAATTAATCTGTTTGAAATTATGTTACTATATACTTAAAGGGTGTTAAAAGACCTTATATACAAAGCAGGCAATTGGCTTAGATACACCTAAGCTCCTAATTATCCTTATACATGTATGAAGTATATACCTTATCCTAGAATACGGGATGACCGCTTCATGATTGTTATTTTTTTCACCCTGTATAGGTTTTAAAAAATGTACATAGAAACTCAGTGACGTGTTACTTGATCTGTTTACACAAGTAATGCTGAACTCGTCGCTTATTATTAAACGTATTATAACGTCGTATTGTATTAATTAAATCCACATAGCCTTATACTTACATAAATTCTGTAAGTATATGTTATAGTTTCTGTTCGTTAAAACTAATCTGAAGATTCAACACTGTTCCATGCTTCGAAAATCCGCTGGCTTTACGTAAATATAATTTAATATCTTAAACAGTTTATTTACGGGTCGTCCGAAGCCTGAAAGTCTGTCAACCAGTCTTACCAAGGGGTATCGTATTACCCAGTTACTGGGTTGTGGAGGTCAGATAGGCAGTCGCTCCATGTAAAATACTGGTATTCAGCTGCATCCGGTTAGACTGGAAGTCAACCCCAACAATGTTGGGAAAAGCTAGCCTTTTCCCAACATTGTTGGGGTTGACTTCCAGCAGATGATGAAGCAGTTTGTTTACAAGACGTTTAAAATATTATGACGGGTTGTTGTTTGTTGTATTCCACTCAATACTCAAAAGTGATTTAAGCAGTTTCTAATACACTTATAGACCTAGGTACGTACTTACAAATATTTTTGTTGGTACATACATAATACCTAAACGGGTCAATACAGACTTGTAATGGCATTGAACTGAAACCGAAATATTTAAACTTACCACTTACTATACACTCCTTTAGGTACGCCAAACCAAGAGACATTCTTGAACTAATAGTCGGTATCGTTATAGCACTGTCTTCGTGATTCAGTCACTTTGTGTACAAGTTAACGAGAACTGCTTGATTAGTGCATAAATGTATCACTGATGATGCGACACAGTGACAGATGAGCGGGGCGAGGCGTGCGACGCGCTGACGCGGACTGCTGGCGCGTAGGACGAGCGCTGTGCGTGCGCGCAGGCGAGAGCCCGCGCCGCCGCGCCGCGCCGCCGCCGCCGCCGCGCCCGCCGCTGTCGACGTTTGACCTTATTTAATTAGTTCGTTCGTTTTTACTCTTTGAATGTAACGTAGCATATTAAAATGTGTAACTGTCTAATTCATTGTTGCCATCCACTCGGTTAATATTGTCAACTGTTAACTCTACTATCATAACCATCACGGTCACTAAATTGCACTAGAGTGTATGTAGTTCTAGTTATTCTATAATTTACATTATCATTAAAGCGATCCATAAGATTATATTTAGCGTTTTATAATACGCTAAATATAATCTTTCTCGTTCTTTTTGAAGCGATCGTTATTTTTTCTTGTGGAGTAAACCTTGTATCTGGATGTAGCAACATAACTCTTGCGCTATTTCTGTTTGGAGTTCACCCACCTCGACATCGTCGTTGATTTCTGCATCTGAGATTACATATATTATTTGCCTTCTTACTGAACATTTACTCGCACTACTCGCACTAAATTCTAATAAAGATATCTGTATTTATGTGGCATACAAATAAAAAATACACTCACTGTGTTCTCGTTACCTACTTGGCTTGAGTTTGGGGTTTCAAAACTTGTAATTTTACGCCTTCATTTAATGTAACAAAGTAGGTATAAAAGAAGTGACATCTACCACCCGCACTGGGCCCGCGTGATAGATTACAGCCCACTCCCTCTTGAAGAGAAGAGGCCTATGTCCCAGCAGTCGGAAAATTAAGTATAGGCTGATTATGCTTATACGCACTTACCTATTCTACGGTGCCAAGCTGATCTTTATACTATTATTAATGTATTATGTTATCAGCTTATAGATAAATTACAAATGATATAACTACCATCATCATGCTATCCTTTTCCCAGTTTTCGGGTTCTGATCAGTACCAGCATACTAAGCATGTGGCTGATTCTACAAAGTTTATAAGACCATATCTATTTGCTTTCAAAAACTTTAAAGGCTCCCGCAGATAGACGTGTCGCGACACCGCACCGCTGCCGCCATAGGTAGAACAATTTCTGTGAAGTTTTCATAGAAATTGTCCCACCAGAGTCGCGTCGCGCCTGACTGTGGGAGCCTTAACTCTATCTCAAGCCCAAGACTTCCAGGAAGAGATCCAAGAAGGTCCAGAATTCATTTACGTTCGTACGTATTTTATTTTCCAAAAAAAATATATATACTTCATAATTACGCAATTTTAAAACGACATACCTAATTCATGAATCCGTCATACGAGTTAATAATAGTGAGGCTCAGCGGGGGATGCGTTACTTCCACTTTTTTCTTAAACAGTCTATGAATATCCCAGGGAATATCGCCTGCTATACGCGGGGGTGTACATTTCATTTTTTTTTTTAGTTTTTTTTGTCACAGGCTGGCGTTGTGGGCTACGGCTTTTGAATACAGCGTTCTATTTACATAAATTTGCATATGCATATGTACTTAGAATAAAACCAACATAAATATTTCCGGGATTTTCAGATTTTCAGCAGCAGCCTATACAACCTGCGCAAGGTTGTATTGACTGGTGAAAAGGATAATTATAGCTAACGCCAAATAGAATTATGTTGAATAGATATTAAAATTAATAATAGATAAATAAATACGAACAAAATTACAGACTCAGGTTGCGGGCACGAAAACAGCGGCGAGGATCGATGGCCGAGCGGGGCTGCCCGCTACCTAAGTCTGTATTAATTATATTGACATAACACATAACATCACGCCTGTAGTATTTTCCGAAGGGGTGTATGGTAGGTTCACCCACATTTTGCGTTAAAAGAAAGAACAAATCCAAAATCCGTCTGAGAAATCTTAATGGAAAATTCAATAACACATGTTCGACCCAACCACGGAACCCTTGAATACCTTCCCTACGTTCGACAGTCACGGTAGCGTCCACTATAACCTAGAGATCGTTCCTCCTCTCTGTCCATCTGAACCAAGGTTCATTAATCTTAGTCAAAGAAAACACAGAAGTATAGAACTCTTCTTGATTAACACAAATATCTATAATACTGGGTAGAGTGCATTGTTGTATTATTTTCTTGATTGAAAAAAATTCATTATATTATAGTTTCATTCAAATTAAATCATTTTTTTCTTTAAAAATATGTTTCTCGGTAAGCTGTCTCTTACCTATCTAAGTAGCTAGTAGGTACTGCGAAAGTTATCCGAGAAAAGAGGTCACTGTAGTAGTCTCTACGAAGTTGCTCTAACATCGCAATCTACACTATCGAATTACGTTGTTTGCGACTGTATCAAAGCAACTTGTATTGGTACAAACACGATATGCTCCGGGGTAAACTATGAACTTTTATTGCCAACCAGTTTAAAAGCTGCTAATAAACTGCAACGCTAATTAAATTTGTGCTATGTACATTCGCCCAATTCCCGTAAAGAAAAAAATTCAAAATTCTAGCGACCATCAATGTCAAAATACTTACTTGTCAAAATGTGTTTATTTTAAGTATTTTTAACAGATTGAGACTGAGATCAGACTGTGAACGTTTTTAAAATCACGGGAATTACCCCTCTGATTTCATAATTCATTAATTAATATAGGTATATCTGTTCTGAAGAAGACAGCATTTGGATATCTGCGGGGTAAATGTTTACTTACAATAGCGATGCCTCTCAGTTTGGCAGTTAACGACATTCATTGCGTTATATACATTGTTGTGCAGACGATTTTTTTCAAACATATGAAGCAATGGATTAGAATTTCCTTCAAAATCTTTCGGATTGGGATTAGATGTGATACGAGTGTGCTCTATTGGATATTACAGCCGAGGCGGTATTTTCGCGTGAGCCGAAGGCGAAGGCGAAGGCGATAAGGTAGCCGAGAGTGTAATAATAAATGCACACGCGTTTCATACGACGTTTTTCAACACACTTGCGAGGAAAAAAACAGACTTGTTGTAAGAACTTATGTTACAATAACGTACCTAACTATAGAGATGATAGATTTATAAATTTTAACTGACCTTTGTTGCCAGGTACTGACAATCCGGAGATTTTTTTTTAAACTTCTATGTCGATTGGTGGCAATACTTTAGATTTTGTATTTTTGATAGGTAAAATACACACAACGAAACGATAGTAAATAAATATTTATGGAAAATGGCGCGCTGGCCGCTGGCTGGTTTTGTTTTTCCATAGGTGTAAATAAAGGCACTGGCAAAACCGTTAGACAGCCTATACAAAAAAAAATGATTTGAAAGAAAAAAAATATATTATCACTAAACGTACCATGGCGGAGTCAAATCTATTTATTATTATTTACGCTCTTCTCCCCTACGTGAAATCGACATTTTTAATAATGATTACAAAAATGTTAACAAATATTTATTATAATTTATTAATATTTGGCGGCTGGTTTTGTTTTTTCCGCAAGCGATGCGCGCGCGGGTGTAAATAAAGGCACTGGTAATACCGCTGAACAGCCTATATAAAAATATAATAATGTTAATAATACATAATACGCAAATGGGGTTAGGGTAGTGAACAATAGAGACTGAAATTGCCACAGATGATATAAACTCTTATTTAATAGTACAGATAGAGTTTTATTCCGCGCGAACGCGGTGGCACACGGGCAGGCCAGCGCGATTCGTCTAGGCGGGTCAAGTGGACAGCGCGCGTGCCACCCGCGGTCTTACCGAAAAAAAACGCAAGTCTCTGCTCGGGTGTAAATAGAGAATGCTCATTTATTAGTAGGATAGTTCATACTAATTAATGTATAGTAAGTATCCCACTGACGTTTAGTTATGGTAAAAAAACTCCCATGGTTATGGGTTTTTTTTTTACCATAACTAAACGTCACTGGTTTGCTTATGGTTCTTTTTTTTAAATAAAAACTTGCTTTTGAGCGCTTGTCTTTGGGAAAAAGCTTCACCAAAACCAATTTCTATTGGATACAAATTCCATGCTGCCATGATAGTACTTACTAATTCCATACTGCCATGTCATTACTCCAACTAGTAAATAGTTATCTGTGGCGCACATTACCGCATTAGTGCGGTAATGTAAAGTAAAAAGCACGCTTCCATAATACACTGCATTATGAACCTAAAAGTGGTTCAATAAGAGCCACTTTACGAGCAAGTGTGTTGAAAAGTGTGTTACGCAATTAGGGTGCGGGTACCATACACTAAACGTCAAAGTTAATTTATAAGAAGTTCAAAAATTAAAACATAAGAATTTCTAAACCTGAAAAAGGCGGAAAGAATATTTATAATGACATAAGTTTCATACCTTTTATTTTCGGTAAAACGAAGAAGGTAGCTGGCTTACTCGAAACCAAACTTCTAGGAAGCACAATATTTGTACTAAATCATAAATTGGTCTGCAAAGCTATTCTTCTTCTTAGTGTCTCTGGCACGACAGGTCTCACTGACACCTAGGGTCAAGAGACGTACGTACAGTATTTGGTAAATAGTGTCTTGGCAAAGCAAACACTTGCGTTTAAGACGGATCCACCAGAGACGGATCCCCTAAAACGGATCTGTACCAAACATAAAACTTTGTATTGCCTTTAATAAAACAATAATTATTTTCTTTTAGATCTTGGCTGCTTTCATTGTGTTTACGCGCTATTCTTATAAAAGTCCTTGCATTGATTACAGTGCAATGAAAATAATGCTGGGCAAGCTGCCGCGGCCGTGGATCGTTGACGACGCGAAGGACGACGGCTACACAGCGTTGCACTTGGCTGCGCTGAACAACCACGCGGAGGTCGCCGAGCTGCTGGTACGCGGAGGCGCGCGCCCCGACCTCCAGAACGCAAATCTGCAAACAGCCCTACACCTCGCCGTAGAACGGCAACACACGCAAATCGTCCGTCTACTCGTCGCGCATGGAGCGAATCTCAATATTTGTGACAAGGTGGCTTTTAAGACTAATCCTTAATAAATCTGCGCCTTTTGGGACACTAAAATATTTATAAACTAGCGCCATTTTGGCTTAGTAATATCCTCCCATGATATGTACATATTAATCTACTTAATATAAATCTTAAATACATTCATTCAATAGCAGACAACACACAGCCTAAATTGCTGGGTCCAAGCATGAAATTTTGCACAAGAGTTGCTTTTATAGCGAAAGTGAGCACTAAGAAAAGATTTTTGAAAATTCACCCAATATGGTTGTTAAATAGGGGATGAAAGTTTGTTTCGTTCGTAATTTTTCTCGATGGAAAATCCCATCGGGAGCACACGGCTTGTACTCAATAACACAAAAACTCTTCATCAGGACGGCGATACTCCGCTGCACGAGGCGCTACGCCACCACACGCTGCAGCAGCTGCGGCGCCTGCAAGACGCGCGCGACGCGGCACTGCTCACGGGCCTTGCGCATGCGCACGACAAAAAGTCCTCCGCCTCTATCGCATGCTTCCTCGCCGCGCATGGCGCTGATCTCACCATTAAGAATAAAAAAGGTACAAGAATCGTATATACATAATTATATATATCGTAAGTGTCAGGTATGAGGTTTGAATAATAAATAAAAATAATTATTATTTTGTCACATAAATACGTGCATATAAAAAAGAGCACACATACAAACAGCAACTTCTTTAATCAATGTTAAAAATATTACTAACAAAATATGGCACTTCCCGTAAATACTACATGATCCGGGAGCTCGAAAATGCACAAAAACCGGGGTGTTGTGTAAGACTCAGTTTGAGACTGGATTTTTACCGTAAGATAATGAAGGATGAAATAATACCTACCATTATTTTTGAGAGAGTGATTTGTTATTGTTTGAATTGATTTACCTTAGTACCATTTTAAATTGAGATAAATTCAATTGAGATTGAAACAAAAATTTCAGTTTGTACAATATCGATATAGGGATACCAGCTATTGGTCTATTTATGAACATTTCTTAAATAGTGATATATTTTCACGATGAAGTGAACATTAGCTTTGTCGCGACACGTCTGGAATGAGCAATTCGTCACATCGCGGATCATTCAGGCAAACTCGAAGGAATGCATAAACTGCCAAGTTTATTAACAATGTGGCCAGCATAGTTCGTCGTAGAGCGAACACGAAGTTTTTATTGCGACAACGCGACACGAATCTTTACACGACGATGTAGCCGTAACATAAACAAAATGACTGCGGAACTAAGAGGAAAGGAAATGTCCGTAGAGTCCTTGAATCTTACTTATTTGATGGGAGCAGACAACACAAATAATATCTAAATAATGCACTCAAACAAACACAGAAAAGATATATATAACTCGAAGATCAGAACAGATAATATATGGTGGTACCCCAAGGCAAGGCAATGTATTGGGACCATTACTATTTTATCGTACTTTCAATGACTTACCAGCTAACTTTAACGAATTAATTACTCTTTTTGCAGACATCATTAGAAATACCTATTAACAGCTATTAAATTTGGCGTCTATTATCCAATGGCTGGCATCAAATAATCTCAAATTTTCAAGATAAAACCAAATATACTTTAAATTTTACACTTTAAATTTCTATCTTTCGCTGTATTTCTTAGTTATTGTACATAGTTTAGTTTGACTCATGTTAGAATATTTTTTTATATTTTTATTTTCTTATTACTGTACTTTACAGTAGCCCTAAAGGTATGTTGTAGAAGGTACATATTAACCACATACTATAAATAAACAATATTCTATTCTGAAATGATTTCATTTTCTAGGTCAGACACCACTGGATTTATGCCCGGATCCGAATCTATGCAAGACTTTGACGTCTTGTCGCAAAGAAGGAGCAAGTTTGGGAGGCGAAGGCACACCAGAGAACGAGCCAAGCTCGTTGAGCGCTGCGGCTGTGGCCGGAGGGAGCGCGTCGCCGGCGCCGGGTGTGGAGCCCGCGCCCGCGCCCGCGCCCGCGCCCGCGCCTGCGCCCGCGCATGCACCCGCGCCTGCGCCCGCGCCGCCTGCGCCCGCGCTCGCGGCGCCCCCAGCGCACGACCCCACCGCGGACGAGTGCCTCGTTTGCTCCGATGCCAAGCGAGACACACTCTTCCGCCCCTGCGGACACATCTGCTGCTGTAACGTCTGCGCAGCGAGGGTAACAACTTTCCACTTTATATCTTTCTCGCTGCTTCTCAAGAATAAGGGTCGCAGGCTGACTAAATCTGAATCTGAAACGCCCCGTTTTATAGGAAGCGACTGTCAAGATAAATCAATCCTCATCGTCGGCCCTTATCCCTACTTTTATCGCAATTTATTGGGGTCGGCGCAGCATGTTTGCTTCTTCCATAAAAACCCAATTTGGGAGATAAACTGAATTTAGTGCAACGAAATGTATGTACAATTTCAAAAGTTAGCCATTACACACAAAATACCTTTACCATAATGGTATTTTAACGTGTCCGCGCTGTACACGTATATATACGTTCACAGCCAAGATAGGTTACATTAGCCACATCAGAGCGCACCCTCGTAACATAGAGTCGCCAAAAACAAACCATAAATAGTCACCGTAGCCGAAATCTGCATGAGAGATATTATTTTGTTTGCAGGTCAAGAAGTGCCTGATCTGCCGCGCGTGCGTGACGTCGCGGGCGCGCGTGGGCGAGTGCGTGGTGTGCTCGGAGGCGCCCGCCACCGTGGTGTTCCGGCCGTGCGGCGACGTGTGCGCGTGCGCCGCCTGCGCGCCGCTCATGCGCAAGTGCGTGGAGTGCCGCACGCCGCTCGCGCCGCCCGCGCCCGCCGCGCAGGCGCAGGCCCCGCCGCACAAGATCGATTGTAACTATCTTTCAAAAATATTTGCCAAGCGTTGACATAGGACGAATCCCCTTGGGTTCGGTCCGCTTCTACAGGTTTCATTAGTGTCCGCCTGCTGTGTTATTCAAAATTTTAGATTATTTAACTACATGTTGATGAAGATATGACTTTTTGCGTATCCGCAGTGGAGAAGGAGAGCGGCAGCAACCTGGCGCAGGTGCAGGTGAACAAGGGGCAGCCGGTGCCGGCGCAGTCTGCGCCGCACTACATGAACAACGGCTCGCGGTTCGCGGCCGCGCCCGCCGGCCCCGCCGCGCCCGCGGCCGGCCCCGCCGCCCCCGCCGCCCCCGCCGGCCCCGCCGCCCCCGCCGGCCCCGCGAACCCCACGGCCCCTGCGCCCGCCGTGGCTGACGTGCAGAAGCTACAGCAACAGCTCCAGGACATCAAGGAACAGGTCAGAACATCCATCTTTCTGTCTTTCTTATTCTTGGTGACATTATACAGCTCCTGGCTCGGAGATCATTAATACACCGACATGAAAAAGAAATTCCCCATGATAAACGGCATCCACAAGAACGCGATGCGCATTTGAGTGCTGACCACGGAACCATGCACTGCACGTGGAATTAGTCGGACACGCACTTGGCCTGCCCTTGTAATAATATTGCCCTGACTGCTGCCGGTCTTGACATACTTAATTGACAAGCAGGGTAACCCGGTGCACCCGGTAACGAGAAAACAACTCATGTCACGAAATGATACATTTTGAATACGTATGTTACAGACCATGTGTCCAATCTGCTTGGACCGGTTGAAGAACATGATCTTCCTGTGCGGGCACGGCATGTGTCAGATGTGCGGCGACCGCATCACCGTGTGCCCAATCTGTCGCAAGCAGGTCGAGAAGCGAATCCTGCTCTATTGAACATCGAGGCAGCTATTTATGATGATACAGATATGATATTTGAAACAGAAGCCCGCCTTTTGCTTTAGGCTTCAATACTATAAGGCTGATTTTCTTTATAATGGCTTAGTTAAGTACCCAACGTTATTTATTAGAGAACACTTGTATTATAAGCAAGTACAGTACCTATTTTGTTTCCTGATCCTTGATATTTTGTTTCCTCGAGTCAACGTATTAGCTGCGAGTTGTGAATTGAATTGAATTAACCGAGTTGTCTTAAAACACAAAAACATTGCGGCTGTTTGTGGGTTTAAAGTACGAGAATAATCTTTAAGAAGCTTGTTATAACATTTACACAGTAAGGCTGATATAGAGATGTCGCAGTAAGATGGTTGAAGCCGTGATAAATAGTTATTACCTAGGGATATAGCTATATACCGTTATATAGTTATATGAAAGCGGTTCATAACTGTCAATGTGCCCTAATTTTGTTACTGCGACCAATTTTGGAGTAGCGCTCACCAGCGGCTGCCGCGACACCGCTCGCTTCGGTCGCTCGGCTCGCGCGTAGTTAATCACAGTTCTAACATAACCTAACCTTAGTTAATTGATTCCGCTTGTCTATGCGGAAATCCATTATAAAATACAATAGACGTAGATATATTTAGTAACCTATTCCGCTTAACTATTCTAGGTTATTAAATATTATTTATATATAATTGGTATTCATAGGTTACTAAAGATATCTACCTCTGTTGTATTTTCTAACCTAACCTAATTGGTAGGAGTGCCCTAATAGTTATATTACTACATCGTGGTCGTATCATGGTTATATTCCTAGTAAGTTATAAACCACTTTCATATACCTAACTATATTATAACCATAAACTAAACTATACTATATAAATATATTATCCCTAGGAATATAGCTATGGCTTCAACCATCTTACTGCGACAGAGACATCATTAGATGAAACCCCCAACAAATTGTGTGCGTTACCCCAGCAAGAAAATGTATTCTAGAAGGAATTGAGTTATACCAATAATTAGCGAAAGGTCTGGGGCAACATTTAAAGGTTCCGTCCGCAAAATACTCAACAACTGTATCAAGCGAAATCGCACACAAAAGACGTAAGGTCCAAATTGAGAATGATAATTATATACGAAAAATTCAGCAACAAATGATTTCAGGTGATATTACTGTAGGTCATGCTTTAGATTCAATGTTGTAAAACATTGAAAAAAATAAAGTTTAAAAATTAGTCACCCGACTTTAATTTTGTTATTTTACTGCAAAGAGCATACATACATAAAGATGCAGTTGATGTTTTTAGAGTTGGCAAGTTATTTTTTAAATGAATTGGACCACGGAACTCTCAAAAGGTCTGTGGTCCAACTATTTTTAAAGTTGGACAACTGCCCCTAGTAAAGACCCATGGTCCAACTAGTTGGACAGAACAGTTGGACCACTGCCCCAGACTGAAAATTAGTGCGTGCTGCCGTTTTGGAGAAATAACGAAAAAACGAATTCTGCTGGGGTAACGTTTTTCCAGCAAGAAAATTTTAAACAAATGACCGGAGAGAGAAACAAAGTACATGGGCGGGTAGCTTCAATTTGTGCATAAATGTGCGCTGAAAATGAAATTTGTGCGTCTTATGGTTTTCGAGATATTCAATTTCCTGCTGGGGTAACGTTTTGCAGAATCTTATTTCTCGGAAACCTCTTAATTTGTGCGTATTTGTGCATTAATTAGGTTTTCAAAAATATTTACCGTTTTAAAGTTATCAAGCATTTACGAAAACATAAAAATATATTCTAGCGCTTAAATAAACAAACATATAAACTCACTGAAAGCGGTATTCGGTTCTTCTTGTTATTCTTGACATGCATAAAATGTTTCAAGCCTAAGTATACACGCGTTTTTGAATAATATCACTTCAAGTCAACACCAGACCAACCCAATTTTGACGTCGAAATGCAAGAAACAGAATCAACCAAAGATGTTTGGGTTTAAACAAAAAACTAGAGCGTTTAATGAAATATACATCCTGAAAATTACAGCTTCAGATGTCTCGTATAAAATTAGATATAGACCAAAAACTAAAATAATACCTAGACCTAGATAATCCGACCAAATTAGAATGACCACAAAAAAGCGACCGATTCATACATTTTGATGACCTTCGTAACTTTGCTCACAAACACATTGACACATTGTCTGTCTAGGTAAACTGAACTCCAAAACTGGAAGCTACTTAAACTTAAACTCAAAGCATTTATTTAAATTTAACCATTTACAGGCACTTTTGAATTGTCAAGTAATCGGCTAGTCAGAAATATGAAGCCCATTCCAAAGCGTAGTAGGTACCTATGGTGAAGCACGGGAAAGAAACTCCATGGTCACTCTTAAATAAAATCTTGTTACAAAATATTGGTTACATTATTCATGTTGAAATTATATATGCTGGAACAATGTAGAAAGCACGTTAAAAGCGACGGTGATAAAAAGATAAAAAAACAAAAAAACAATTCAAAAATTAAAATAAGCCACGGCAGCCAAGAGATGACTAGTCCCAACTGACGGCGCCCGTTCACGAACATGACGCATGGATCAGCACCATTCAGCTCAACCATTTTGAAGGGAGCTAAATGATCCAACACACGCGCCACCATCAGCGAGACATCTGAGTGAGCATGACATACTCACAGCCGCCAGGGCACATTCAAGTCAATGAAAGACATATTATCCGGTAAATGGTAGCTCTATTGTACATAGTACTCACAGCTGTGCTATGCAATTATATAATAAAAAGAAGATTGAGTTTATAAAATCAAAGATAGTCTTACAATCTTCAGCAGCTCACAACAATTCAAAAGCTCACAGCAGTTCAAATGTTAATTAACTAAATAGTTGTGGTTGTGGAGCAGGACCAGCATTAAACCAAGCATTTTTATCAGCGATGTAATCCCCCAACTTAGAATATAACAGATAAAGGAGAATGACCAGAAATGTAGGGCACCCTGTACCAAGCGAAAAGTCCGCCTGTCACAACCAAACCTAGTGTATTTAGAGGAGAATTAAATGCTCTTTTTATATTGTTAACTTTTTTTTACATGGATTCCCGCAATTCGTATTTATTAACCATTTATCTACTTCATATTTTGAGGTTAAGTTCGAGAAAGTGACAGGCTCGAAATGGGGAAGTTGATGACAAATGAAGCGGTAACTAATATCGGTTGCTTTTTATTCTTCATTTGGCGCTTGTTTCCTGATGAATGATTATACAATACATCACTGATAGTCAATAATAATTCTTGGTGTCAGGTTTTATATATAATGATAATGGATATCAATAATCATGTAGGTAGGTACTCATAGTATGTGCAGCTGGTAGTCTGAATAAGTAATCAATTTAGTACTGTGTTTACTGATTCCTAATATCTTGAAATCTTAACATAAAAGCAGGCCTGTTTTCCCAGAAGAGTTAGGCAGAGTTGTATTTACTATATAGTACACCCACTTCTCGAACTTCACATGTTAGTAAATAATAATAAGGTGATAATGTTGTTAGTACCTAATAAGGCAAATATATCAAAAATAAAAAACGCAGTTAAGATATATTCATATTTACATAACGTATATGACCTCGACCGCTACCAGAGAAAAGAAATATACAAATAAAACAATAGGTAGGACAATTGGGTTGCGCTCGGGAACGCCTTGCAACTGTTGCAATACGTAGCATGGACTGTCCACATCCAAAGCACACATCACTCCACATTGTGACCAAGTGTTAGTTCAGGTATCAGTTCGGAATCTCAGGGAGTTTTCTTGTATCAATGCGAAACATTTGTAACATTATGAATAGGAACTACCAGGATTGATCTGAAAGCATAAAAACTGTTTTTTAATCCTTAAATTGAATAAATAGTCCCGGAAGTAGGTAGGTACTTTAGAAGCTAACTATAATATACATGCTTCTACTAGGTGAGGTAATACTTACGGGCGTCGCGTCGGTACAATCTATGATGTTAAAACACGATCATATCCACGGATATATTTTCTATGTAATATATTCTAAATTATTATTCTAACAATACTAGTGAACGGTTTAGGATACGTCGGCGACGCTGACTTGCTGGCCGATGTCTTACTCTAGTTGAGGGCATCGCTAAGGATTATCACACAAAGACTACGTTATGAAAACGCACCTGAGCCCCCGTTTTTGTTAATAAGTATTACAAATTATTATTCAAATAGTTCAGATGAAACCAGTATTGAAAGTAACGTCATCCATGACGGCGCCACAGAATAATTATTGCAATACGTCACAGTACAAATAGACATTTTACTTTTTTGAATAGGTCCTCTTTTCATTAAATGCATTTATTTGCAATGTATTCCAAAAAAATAATAATAAATTATTACGATGTAACGCGTGACCTAAAGATGTTTTTTGACACACATAAAAATATATTGTATCCTAATATAAAATGGCAAATTGGTACAATTATCTTCTTCATTTTTTAATGTTCGTTGACAGGTAGGTACCTATATTTTTAACATAGTAGCAACATTCGGAAATGAAGTGCAATGTCAGTGACATAAGCGGAAAATACGTACCACAAAAGTAAAAAAAGACTTTTATTTTTGGTGTCCGAAAGCCGGGAATTGTTTTCATAACAAAATCGTATATCTGATTTAAAAAATAGGAGTAATTTTATGAACTACATTTGGTTGTGACACTCTAGCTCCTTTGTTGGTACGACAATATGGCATTCTCCTTTACTAGTCGGAGTAATGACGGCAGTATGGAGTTAGTACTATCATGGCAACATGGAATTTGTATTGAATAGAAATTGACTTTGGTGAAGCTTTTTACCAAAAGCAAGCGCTCGAAAGCAAGTTTTTGTAAAAAATAATACCACAGGCAAAACAGTGGTGTTTAGTTATAGTCAAAAAAATCCCTTGGGCAGGTCAGTGGGATACTATACATGGAATTAGTATGAACTATCCTATACTATTAAATGAGCATTCTCTAGTTTCACCCGAGCAGAGATTTGCGCTTTTGGGCACTAACTAAATGTAGATAGAAAAGAGAACTTAGAGTTAGAAGAAGTGCGGGGCCAGTGGCGAGGAGGGCGCGTGCTGCCTGCGCCACTCGCCACAGATACAGATCGGACTAACTTACCTAGTGACGTCCGATCAAAGTACACTCCTACCAACTTATCTGTGAAATGGCGAAAATTGGAACTACGGCCGTCATGTTGAAAGTCATTCGATTGTCAGTGTCTATTACATTCAGTCATTCAGTGCACAATAAAATTATTATCATTATTAGAATGTATGTAGATGAATTCATTCATTCTGATGTTAGAATGTAAGATAATGTTAGAAAATTAATTTGTATAATCAATCAATTAGCAACACTGAATAGGCGGTGGCGTCCTCTTTCAGTTCACAGATAAGTTGGTAGGACTGTAGTCTCACCTTCATTGTATCCCAACCCTTCCCAGATAATCAACCTACTTTAAATGTGTACTGGATTATCTGAACCACTTCTAAAGTGGGTAATAGACGTGCGTACCTACTTAACATACGCGGTTTTTAACTGATTCATCCCAGGCGCGTTTTAAGCAAATATCACGGGAGGCCCTTGACGCACCTGGCGCGTCACATAAACTTACTTAAAAACAGATTTAAAAACATTGAGATAAAGAGAACTACCACTTTTTATCCTAAATTAAACATTGCAGTTGACAATGCCCTTGGCCATTAATTTAGAATTCATATTTTATAAGTCAGGGATAGCAAACCTTTGGTAACAGTTTACAAACTTATACGGGGTGGAAGGGACACAGACGCGAAAATGGTTACCACCCCGTATATAAAGTTTGAACAATTGTTTTTTTTTAATGTATAGCCATTTTCGTTTTATATTTATATTTTTTTTCTTCTGTTTATTATTGTCGTTTTCGAGCGTGAGATAATTATTTCGCGTATCTCTTACTTGTCACTGTCGTCGGGTATTTGTTGATGTTACACACTTTAATTGTTAGTGGAAACTTGTAATTGGCCATAGTTTACACATTGTGTTAGACATTAACATGTATTAGCTGTAAGTTTTCCTAAAATTAATAAAATAAATAAATTGAATGAATTTACGCTTCTTTGAAATATGCAAAATCGATTGACTATATTCAGGAAAAATTTCGTCTGCTTGCTGATTATCTACAAATAACACGTTGATTATCACAAACAAATAACCTAATACTATTAAATTTACAAAAATGTTGGCGACCACTGTAACATGTTACTAAAATAAATAAATACTACCTTGTGAGGCCATATTTCCTTTGAATACCAACGAATTCGAATCGAAGCACACAAATAACTTTTTCTCTTAGCAGATTAACGCAAGATAACGGCGAAATACGCATAAAACATCACAGGGGGCCAATGCCGCTCTAGGTGCGTCATCCTTGATGTAGGCCCATGACGCGCCTGGCACGTCATCGTCCAATGTTCGGGGCCTGGCTAAAGTATGCATGAAAATGATGTTGGCAATGAGTCGGTTAAGTTCGCGACCTTACTCGGTTCGCCTACGGTGATACACGTGAAGCTTGCTCATAATGTCATTGTCACTGTCATAATTATATTATGTTAGACTCACGACAATCTAAGAAGTCCCTTTTGACAGCTATAAAAATGCATTGTGTAGCGATGAAAAAAACAATTTTTTTCTTATAAACTGATTCTCGAGATATAACGATTGAACATACTTAGAGTGTTTGTAATCGACGACTTATCTACATTGATTCAAACTGATTCTCAAGGCATAACGTTTTATTACATGTACGAGAACGAAACGTCAAAACGGACTTCTTGGATTGTCGCGAGTTTAGTGACAAAATAAGGATTTAAACTATAACCCAGTAGGTATTTAAAAAAACACGATTGCCGAAAAATGTTATGAACGCGACTGTACGGACAAACAGTTTTACCTAATACTATTCTTTAAGAAGGTCATCAACATATATGAATCGGTCGCTTTTTTATGGTCATCCTAATTTGGTCGGATTACCAGTAATCCAGGTGTTATTTTGGTTTTTCGTCTTTATCTACTTTAATACGAGACAAGCTGAAATTTTTAGGGTATATATTTCACTAAACGCTGTAATTTTTTGTTTAAACCCAAACATCTTAGGTTGATTCTGTTTCTTGCATTTCGCCGTCAAAATTGATTTGGTCTGGTGTTGACTTGAAGTGATATTATTCAAAAACGCGTCTATACTTAGGCTTGAAACATTTAATGCATGTCAAGAATAACAAGAAGAACCGAATACCGCTTTCAGTGAGTTTATATGTTTGTTTATTTAAGCGCTAGAATATATTTTTATGTTTTCGTAAATGCTTGATATCTTTAAAACGGTAAATATTTTTGAAAACCTAATTAATGCACAAATACGCACAAATTAAGAGCTACCGATGTACGTTTATTCTACGGGCGCACAATCATTGGTTTCCGAGAAATAAGATTCTGCAAAACGTTACCCCAGCAGGAAATTGAATATCTCGAAAACCATAAGAAGCACAAATTTCTTTTTCAGCGCACATTTATGCACAAATTTAAGCTATCCGCCCATGTATTTTGTTTCCTTCTCCGGTCATTCGTTTAAAATTTTCTTGCTGGAAAAACGTTACCCCAGCAGAATTCGTTTTTTCGTTATTTCTCCAAAACGACAGCACGCACTATTTTTTTACTTGGCGCATATTTACAGCAGATTATGCTCTAATTATTGGTATAACTCAATGCGTTCTAGAAAACATTTTCTTGCTGGGGTAACGCACACCAAAAAATAACTGTATAATACGTTACGTGCATCTCTGTAACGTTGTATTTGCTTAGCTGCACTACTACTGCCGTTTTACTTATATTCTGTATGTTCAAAATCATTTGAAACCTAGCTAAGTAGGTTTAGGAGTACCTACTTTAATTTATATTTAATGAAAAATTATGAATTTCCATCGGCTCATGCATTTCAATGTATCAGCTCTAAATAAACTCCGATACAATAAAAAATATTTTACACGTGCGTTATACGATGCGGCCTTCCATACGATGTTAAAATAAAACTTGCCAGTGCGTCTAAAACCTATTTGCATATTTTTATGTACGACAATATCTGGTAGTTTTGGTTGTCAAGTTATAAGTAAATATTATTATATTTCTATGTATTTTGCACGAACTTTTGAATACCTAGCACAAGTCGTTACGTTACGAGTACTTGTTTTAAACTTTGGCTCTTACTATTGATGTAAGTGCTTATTGGTAACTGAATACTGTTATATTAAGGCTTTTTTTATAATCCTAAGTGTTGTACAATTATATACCTTAAATAACCAATATTGAATACTTTATATTAAAATAAATACAATTGTTCAATTATCATATTTTATTATATTTTAAAACCAAAATAACAAACCTAAATGAAATAATTATTTTACCATTGCGACAAATTAACCGGAGTAATTATCCACCAATGTTCTTTCATCAATATCTGGGAAGGGGACTGATTCTTTAACTCTGCTGACGTCAGCACCTGGTACGACGCGGTCGCGGAGCAACGCTTTAGTTAGATCGTGGATTCTAAAGGACAGATGTAAGTCCTGCGCCAGGTCGCTCACCTCGCAGCGCCGGCAGTCCTTGAAGTAGATGTCAGAGAGGCCGCGCAGGTTGGGAGAAGCGGCACAGTATACTGGCGTACTGGCTGCTTGCCTCTGTGCAAATTAATTATGAGACTGAAGTCATTTGTCGTAGTCAACAAAACGCTTCCGCGTTTTCGCTTAGCGATTTATAATTATAATAATACCAGCCTATTATTATCGCACTGGTTGGCACAGGCCTCTTCTTATCCAGAGAAGGCCATTGATCACCACAGTTTCTCAATTTGGATTGGTTATAGTTATATCGAGTCAAGTCGATCTATTCTGTAAACATCTCACCGTGAAAGCTTCGGTGAAGTGAGCTGTCGTCCCACCTGATGCTAGGGATGACACTATTGACAGTTCACTTCAAGCTTACTTTACTTAAGTTTTCACGGTGAGCTTTTTACAGAATACATCGACTGGACTTGACATAATAGAGGAATAGAATACATCGGATGGTTTCATTGTTTTCCTTCACCGTCTTTCAGTAATGTCTAAAATAAACTTAGAAATTACATAATGAATTTGAAGAAGTCAGTTCACTTCGTATTCGAGAAGCGGGGCGTCTTAGGTTCATCGCACACGTCACATCAATATTAATGCAAGTCGTTACAATGCCGATAGTGCGTTACAGTATAGAGTTTCATATTGTGGCGGTATCTACATCGCCACATGCGAACTACGCATCGAAGACCTGACGTCACACAAAAATCCAGACGTCACAAAAATCCTGCATCGCGCAATTAGAGTTTACCGTGCAGTGGACATATATTCAAGAATCCAACAATCATTGGGCAGTTGCCCGCCAGACACAACACCCGTCTGGTTGGAGGATCCTCCCTTTTCTATATATATATTTAATTATACAATTATACATATTATATTACCCATAAAGAATGCTGAACCGCTCAAGTTGATGCAATGCCGATCCGGTGCCGAGCTGATATGTGTATAGTGTGTGTTATAGGAAACTTACAATTGATTTGGAAAAAGGCTTCATGCTTGTATAAAGTAATTCGTACGGCCACCAGTTCCGACACAGTCTAGTCTTGACAAAGGATCCAGGATGAGCGCAGAACACTGACTTATCTGTGTTCACCCAACGGTAACTCAAGAAGTGCATAAGATGAATACCACACAGCTTAGAGATGTTATAAGCTCTTATAGAAGTGTACTCTTGTTCAGGCAGTGACACCATCGCTTCATAGGGCGTTAACTGATGGTTGAAATCCCAGCTTACGTGTCTGAGGAAAAGATAAACGGTATTTCCACATTTGACACAACTGAACTTTATAATAACAAATTAACCCCATACACCTCTACTATATTACCTATGCGATTCCGAAGATACAAGTACAATGCGTGCATCTGGTGCAAGTATATGTTCAAGGTTCATTAGTAAGACAAATTGACTCAGGTAATTAACTTGAAATGTTGTTTCCAATGAGTCTTCCGTAAGAGTCCACGGTAATCCAAATACAGCTGCGTTTAAAATGACAATATCAAGTACTCTAAAAAAAAAAAAGAACTTACAATCACACTCCCGGACTCCTAATCAATCCAGCGTGCATTTTTTATGTTAAAGATAATAAAATAAAATAAAAGTGTTTATGCAGTTTTGAAGCTAACAAACCGGCCATCATTTCGGCATCACTGTTGTTCCAAATTAATTTGAATTCACGAATTTGAAAAAAATATCGCTCTTATTAGAACATCTATAGGTAAGTCAATTGTTATTTTTTTTGTGTTTCGCATAAAAAAAGTATCCAAATTGTTTTTCCTTATTTTTGAATCCATTCTGACGTTCAAATTATGGATACTGCACCTGAAGTAGTCGTGCAAGCTGAGGCACTTCTTTATTCTGGGCTTAGTCAGCTAAACGTAAGTGTACAACCTCATGTAGGCAATTCTGCCGTTCAAAGAATTTACCATCGTGACCACCGGGTCACTACAGCACGACTAGATCGGTTTGTCTTTACTTTACCACCTGCTTAATCGTCACCTGATCCCTGTATCAGATCCAAGAACAACTTCGAGACTTTCATGGACTGACTGCGCTCGAACTGTAAGGAGACTCGAAGAACGTGGCCTTAAACCTCGTAAGCCAGCTAGTGATCCCAAACTAGCTCGAGCTCACAGAATAGCGCGCCCACAGTTTGCACGCGAACATTTGCATTGGACTCAACTTCAATGGAGCCAGGTTCTTTTTACGGATGAAACCAAGATTATGCTGTATGGGAATGAAGACTGACAAGAACTGATGAATACCGAAGATAGATAGAGCATTTCCAGCAATGTTGCATTGAAGAGTCATGGACAGTCTGGGCCGGAAAAAACTGACCTTCAGGTTGTGACGGGACCACGGTTGCCACCACTAAATAGCGACCCATACATTCGTTAATGCCTAGAGCTAGAGGCTCATGTGAGCCATATGCTGAGTTTGTGGACCAGGATTTCATATTTGGGGTTCCGTACCTCAAAAGGAAAGAACGGAACCAGGATCACTCGTGTGTCTGTCTGGCTGTCTGGTCTAATTAAATGAATTTTGAATATGGGGGTCACTTTTCGGGGGCAAATTCGAAAATTCAAAAAAGTTTTGCAAACTGTACCGTGTGACTTATCAAATTAAAGGGCTTGTTGTGAGGATCCCATATTTTTTTTTATAATTTATAAAGTTAATTAAAAGAAATAAAAAAAATATTTGTAAGTACTTACTACAATTTTTTTTAAAGATATTATTTAAATTAAAATATGCAGGGTGGCTCGATTCAGGTGTCCGGGTGTATTCGTAAATTTACATTACAGGTAGTAGCAGTACAGGCAAGCTTAATGCTTATTGCTTGCTTGCTTTATGTTTGTTTAAGAGTAAGTATGACCCGGGAATACCAGCCATATCTTTATTGCAGAAAATATATGGCCTGGATGCCGCTAGCGGCCGCAGGAGACGTCCTGGGCGTCGGGAATCCCAAGCGGATTCCCGGCCGTAGGCCGTAGGCGCGGGCTTGCGGACGGTTTGCAATGGGTAGCTCGCCGTTCAATAAAGACCAGGCCCGGGCGGACGGCGTGTTGTGTTCCACGCGCGCCTCAAAGAGATGTCAGCACAACTGAAGGGGTCCGCTAGGGCCGATGCCTGCCGGGGTCGCGCGAAAGTCCGAAAGGGATACGTGGCGTCTGGCAAATTACAGGACTCTCAACTCAAGGAACACGGGTGGGTTTGTACCAGTAAGAGTCTGACACGCCCTCCCGCTCCGCCCAGAGCGGGAGAAGTTATTTGATAAATATCCACTCAAAAACTTTTTTTTAAAATTGACAGCTTCTGCCGGGCCGGCCCGCGCCTCTCTTATGCGGTCCCTAGACGATCATGCAGCATGACATGCGTTATTGTGCTGTCATGCATGCTTTACCGCTTAGCTGTATTGCATGATGCGAATGACATTCAAACTACGTGCTGACAATTGATTGACAATTCCATATCAATTAGATGGCATGCCGCATGATCGCAATAATTTAATAAATTATTATGCTGCATGATGGACCCTCATGCAAGGTCCGTCATGCAGCATGATAACTCACGTAACAATTGCATGTCATGCCGCATGATCTTCTAGGGACCTTCTAGGCAATGTGTTGTAGCCACAAATGCGAAAATATTGCCCGTTTAGGAGCGCCTATACGAAATGTAAGTTATGAGAAAAATATCTTACGGGTGTTCTTTCAGAATCTCGTCGGAGCACTTTTTCACAGATCTCAATGAAGCAAGATTGAGATCGTATATTTTCAGAAGATGACTATTCTCACAAGCATTTTTAGCGATGTTCGCCGCGTAAGGATTGCGACAAGCCATAAGCACAGTGCAGTCTCGAGAACTTAAACATTTCGCCATCTCCAACCCGATTCCACCATTCGCACCGGTGATCAAACATGTTTTATTAGACAGATCAATATCTTCTATCACCTGTAAAAATAAATATTCAGGTAGGTACCTACTACCTAACCTACTATCCTGGCTACTCCAAACTAATATTATTATTATAAATAAGTAGGTACGTCTGTGTGTCCGTTATCTTTTCACGCCTTTGTTTGGTATACAGGTAGACAATAGACATGACCCCTAATTGCGTAACACACGATCAATCTTAATCATTTTGAAGGAAATTGCTAATCCATTGCTTAATATGTTCTAAAAATTTGTCTGCTCAGCAACGTAAAAGTTGCTAAGTGTATACATATTGGTGCTCGTGATTGTACCTATACCTACGATCCCGTGGGATAATTTCCAACCAACACGCGGGCCCAACCGCCCAAGGCAAACCGCGAGGGCAAAAGCTAGTGTCATAATAAACAATTGTTTATTAATTGAATTTTGCCATTCGCATTAGTTACGACACTTACAACATTAAACGAATCGTATATAAGTCCTAGGATGAATTAATCATTCGAAGTTTCGCGAAAACCATAGGGATATTGTGAAAGCACGGATAATTAGACAATGGTGAAAACATTTCTGCGAGCAACTTGAAAGTAGCGCTCGCCGACTGCTGCTGAATGCTAATTATCTGATCGAGCCGAGCGAGTGTCGTATGTGGCGGTGGCGGCACCGCTCGGCTCGCGCGTGGTTGCTCACAGTTCTATCATAACCAAACCCATTTTCACCCAGTTCAATATGACGAATCATACAATCTGCCTCCGATCAGATAATTCGTCCATGGCGATCAAAACTATATTAATAAGACCGTAAATGTACCATGTTTTAAAGCAAATAAATACCTATTCTATTCTATTTTATAAGTATATTTAATCATTTGTGGAAGTGGCAGCACAAATATGTGACACAACAATAATTATGAGGCGGGATCCTTGCAAACCAATTGGCATTACGCGCATCTTATTAAAAAAATTGAACATCAACAATCTTACCTCGTCCGCAGTTGGCCCATGAATCTTAATTAAATCAAGATTACTTCCAAGCCCAGTTAAATAATTGTCGAGTAGAGTTCCCCTTTTGCCTATGGTATTTATAATATGTTTTAATTTATCGGGAATACTGCAAAAACATTATTATTAGACCCATTCACAACCCATTCTTACATTACAAAAGTAAGCTCAAGGCACTGAGCTGCTTAATCCTAGGTAGTAGAAGTAGGTAACGATTGTGCCGTTAGAATGGTTTACTAATGTTTGCTATAATTTTATATGCCATAATTTCGTAGGCCATAATTTCATTAGAAATAACGATTCAGTTGCCATAATCGTCAAATGACATAAAATCTTTTTCCCTGTTTTCATTGGTCATAATCATAATCGATCAAGTGTCATAATATTTATTTGCTATATTTTTCATTTTCAATAATGTCGTTTTCCATACCATTTATTCATCGTAATGTTAATTTGCCCATATTAGCACAACAATGCTAGTTCAATACAAGCGCCTGCAATTTTAATGTTATGTTAAACTGAATAATTTTGCTATTAACATATTCATAGAAAAATGGTTTATGCTGAACGAACAAAAGGAACAAAACAAAAAAAAAAAACATGCCGCACGCATGGTTTCTGTCACGGTTCCGGCGCTGCGGGGCTCCGGCGGTCCCACGCGAGCTTATCGTCGCAGATGGTTTAACGCTCACCACCGCATCTTCTTCAGCATCAGCTGCAGCGGCGAGCGTTACAACCACCTGCTCCTTAACGCGTGGGCCGCCTCGCCCCTACGCCTACCCCTAGAGTGTAATTTAAAATCTGTATCGGATTTACAGCGATTTGTTTCTGTCACTAAAACCTAATATTTAGCAATTTTTTTAGGACTAACAATCTACACATCGCTAGGGCTATACAAAAAATAGGTACTCCCTACCAATTTTTTGTACAAAACAATAAACGCTTCTAAATTATATTAAATGTTGCTTATGTCAAGTATCGATTATGTAATGTGTTACTTAAAGAAAGTAATGATTATGACACATGTTATTATGGCAACTAATTTTATGGCAAATAAAAGCTATGACTAATAAGTTGATAATAATATGACAAACGTTATTTACTAGTAGTATAAATAATAATAGGGCAAATAAATATTATGACTGAGGATGATTATGGAAATTGAAATTATAACAAATAAGACAATACCCGTTACAATATCTAAATACCGAACGAATTTTTTCTCGTTTTTAGTTTGGTAGTATTATTTACCGTAAACTCCATTGAAGAAACTTGCATTACTTTAGCCTGCGGGGGTAACAGATCAGAGACAAGGTCAAATAGTGCTTAGTATTTTCACACAAACCGGGTAGGAGAACATGTTTGAAGCGGATGCACGCAAACTGAGCCGGTCGGCTGCTGGAGCGCGGACCAGCGCAGAAGCCTGTTGGCTGCTTTTAATGTTTCGTACTGAGCGTGTTACGACAGCTCTCGAACACGAAGTGATCTTTTATCACAAAGATTCAAAGATGTGAAATGTAAAAATAAATCTTGTTTCAATGTCCCAAAACATTTATTACGATTAAAAAGCTTTGCTCTCCCCCGTATATTGTGATTATTGCTGTTTGCACCTATGCAGGTAGGTAGGTTTAGTAAGTGAGGTACCTATGGTTAAAGCTACCTACATGAATGGCTGATGGGATGGTAGAAGTCATCAGTCATTCGTAATTCATGATTGAGGAAAGAATACCTAGTCGTTTTTATATATCTTATAATAAGCTCATGTGGTCGCCTAGTCTTGCAGCTTAGCATGGATATTAAAAACATTCAGCCAGTTAGCTAGGTAGGTACCTTAATAAATATCCGCGTACCTACCTACTGAGGGCTGATTTTTCAATGTTCGTATTCTTTATGTACTTAGCTATAGTCGTAAAGCGGTCCCTAGACGATCATGCGGCCCCTGACATGCGTTTCGTGCTGTCATGCATATGATGCATGCATGTCCGTTTAGTTGTATTCATAGATTACTAATATATATAGGGTAATTGTATTGATTGATGCGAATGACATGCGAACTACGTGCTGGTAGTTGATTGACAATTCCATAGAATTTAGTGAATTATCATGCTGCGCGATGAACCCTCATGCAGGGTCTTTCATGAAGGCTCAGACCAACAATTTTAGTTGGTCTGAGCATGAAGGATGATAATTCCCGTAACAATTGCATGTCAAGTCGCACGATCATCTAGGGACCGCATTAGATACGCAACGTAGGGATATAAAATTTATTGGTATATTTATACCTAGATAGAATAATAAATAACTGGTAAGTAATACTCACAAGCGAAAATTAGTACGTAACATTGTTTAAAAAAACAGTCGAACTCTTATATTATTGAATTTAAATAAACTTACTTTCGTTTTACTTACTTTTTTTTTTTTGCAGTAATGTCACATATAGAGATATGGAATATTTTATTATTTTTTTATTATTAATATCTCAGTGGCTTGTAACATCATCAATAAAAGAAGATAGGTAAGGTACCTACTTGGTAGGTATAGGTAAAGTAATGTTAGGTACACGCATCGACTTTCGTCTCCAGCGAATCAATTTTAAATCTCACGATCACACACAGCGGTACTGCAGCGGCCGTGTAAAACAACCCTGAAACAACTACCGCGAATAAAGGCTCTTACATACTGGCGCGATTCGAAGCGCGACGCGACGCCGGCGCCGCTGCATTGTTCGCCGTGAAGTTTTCTCAGAAATTGTTTTATTAAAATTCGCGTCGCGCGGCGAACCGCGCCAGTATGTAAGAGCCTTAACAAAATAAATCTAGGCAGGTAGGTAATACGTTGGAAATCATAGACAGATAAGGCGACTTGCAACTAGCGCGTTACCGTGTGTTTGCAATGGCGAAACATTTAAGAAAGAAAGAAAGAAAAATAGGTTTAATTGTCACAGAAACACGTGCATACAAAAAGATAACAGTAATCAGCAATATTAACCACAATAGATCTAAATACAATAAAAAATAAAAAAAACATATGAGATCACGAGTATATATGTCGCAGCCATATTGTATAACACGCCGTATTACAAACAGGCGCGCCCGATTGAAAAACGTCGCTGTTTTGAAATGCGGCTACCTTTCGGTCAGCCGGATCGTGGTGGCGATACATTCTACAAAGCGGCGTTCAACGTTTAGCTTTATTGTCAACAAGAAGCAATGTAGGGTGACTATAAATTATGAATAACAAATCCAAAAAAAGGCAAAATTTTTGAAATCTCAATATTTTTATATCAAGCGGCGCGTCAGATTTCAAAGCGGCGTATCGAAGATGCGCCCGTTTGTATGTGGGCGCCAGGTTACTAAGCCGCTTTGACGAACGCGAATTGCTCATACAATGCGGCGTACTTTATTTCAGCCGAATTGAAATCCGGCTGAACGAAAGGTAGCCGGATCGTGGTGGCGATACATTCTACAAAGCGGCGTTCAACGTTTAGCTTTATTGTCAACAAGAAGCAATGTAGGGTGACTATACATTATGAATAACAAATCCAAAAAAAGGCAAAATTTTTGAAATCTCAATATTTTTATAAAAATAAAAATGATTTATAGTATAATTTTCTTATAATTTTTTTAAAACATTTCTTATATTAAAATGCTTACAAGCATGCAATAATTTGTTAGAATATGTACTGTTCATTTAATAATAGGCTAGCAAATATAGGTTCTGAATATTTTTATCTTAATCTTTAAAACTTGTTTTTATCTTTAATTTAAAATTTTATTTATTTATCTTAACAAAATGGGAACTAAACAAAATTCTAAATTCAATATTATTTTCACTTTGTTGTGACACCATTGTCGATTGCGACGCCATTTTTGTAGTTATGATCAAGCGGCGCGTCAGATTTCAAAGCGGCGTATCGAAGATGCGCCCGTTTGTATGTGGGCGCCACGTTACTAAGCCGCTTTGACGAACGCGAATTGCTCATACAATGCGGCGTACTTTATTTCAACCGAATTGAAATCCGGCTGAACGAAAGGTTCAAAGGAACATTTCAAAACAGCGACGTTTTTCAATCGGGCGCGCCTATTTGTAATACGGCGTGTTATACGATAAGGCTGCGACATAGATAATAATCGGCAGCTGCACAACAAAAGATGTTGAAATCTCTAGTTCCTTTGAAACATTTTATGGAAAATTGACAGAAAATAGAGATTTCAACATGTTTTGTCGTAAATGTTTCGCCAGTATAACGCACGGTAAAGTTTTCAACATTCCGTATTCTACGACAGTTCAAATACCTACTGCTTACAGATAGGTAGAGGTGGCCTGTGGTGGCAGACATTTGTAATATACTATCTGATTTGGGAGCAGGTAGGTATTGAAACACACGCGGACTAACTAGAGGAACAGGGTGTCAAGTTAACTCATCGTTGTGCCAAAAAAAAGTCCAGACCAAATTCTGCCATTGTTCTTTACAGAATTATAATCATTAGAATCATAAATTCATAACTCTTTATGTTAGAATTGCATGGTCTCAAATGTCATGATTTCATGAAATAGTCATTCAACAGGGTAATTTGAAATTAGAGATTTTTAAATAATTTTATGATAATCAAAACGACACTTTAGCAAAATGTTGATTATTATTCTACTACTTGTTACGATCGGGAATCATAATTTATACTTAATCCGATGTCTATTCATAACAAAATAAAAAATCTTTTATGTACATAGGTATTCTAAATGTAATTTTTTAAACCTCGAATATTTTGTGTGAGGGAATAAGATAAGGGCCTTATGCGAAAGCGCCAGGGATGCCCGCTATGTTGAATAGGCAAATACAAACTTTTCACAATGGCCGAAATATGCTAAATCAAAAAAACATTTTAGTATTATAAAGGCGGTAAAAAACAGCGAAATAGGTATGTATTATGTTATGCACAGTTTTTGTGACAATAAACAATTAAGGCCACAATATTCGAGCGCAATAGGCATTTAGCGCTTCCTCAATCCCTGCGAGCCAGTCGCGCGAACACGTATTTCAAATGAACTCGCTGACCCCGCTGTGCAAAAATTTTGCGTCACAGTATAAAATTGTAGCAGTAAGTACAATTAACTTTGTTTTACGGAATTCATGTTAATGTTTCGGGTGTTTAGTTTTTAGGGAAATATAAGCAACACAATTTATTTTATTACCTACCTACCATTGTTTTTTTTTAATGTCACTAAGACTGTTTCCTTTTCTTTCATGACTGTTACAGCGCTTCCGCACTACGCTTACGCTTACTATCGCACTACTCTTACTTATAATAATAAAACCGGCCAAGTGCGAGTCGGACTCGCGCACGAAGGGTTCCGTACCATTATCTATAAAAACGGCAAAAAAAGTCACGTTTATTGTATGGGAGCCCCTTAAATATTTATTTTATTCTGGTTTTTAGTATTTGTTGTTATAGCGGCAATAGCAACATACATCATCTGTGAAAATTTCAACTGTCTAGCTATCACGGTTCATGAGATACAGCCTGGTGACAGACGGACAGACAGACCGACTGCGGAGCCTTAGTAATAGGGTCCCGTTTTACCCTTTGGGTACGGAACCCTAAAAAACGAAGTATAAAAACAAATTATTAAAAAAAACAAAAAAACCGATTGCAAAAACATAACTGAAAAGAGAAAACCGGCCCAGTGCGAGTCGGACTCGCGCACGAAGGGTTCCGTACCATTATCTATAAAAACGGCAAAAAATCACGTTTGTTGTATGGGAGCCACCCTTAACTATTTGTTTTATTTTAATTTAATTATTTATTTTGAAAGTGAACATGTAACTAAATATTCTGTGAATATTTCAAGCGTCTACCTGTTGTCGATTTCAATATCGAGCAAAAAACTAGTAGTGGCCTTAATTGTTTATTGTCACAAAAACTGTGCATAACATAATACATACCTATTTCGCTGTTTTTTACCGCCTTTATAATACTAAAATGTTTTTTTGATTTAGCATATTTCGGCCATTGTGAAAAGTTTGTATTTGCCTATTCAACATAGCGGGCATCCCTGGCGCTTTCGCATAAGGCCCTTATCTTATTCCCTCACACAAAATATTCGAGGTTTAAAAAATTACATTTAGAATACCTATGTACATAAAAGATTTTTTATTTTGTTATGAATAGACATCGGATTAAGTATAAATTATGATTCCCGATCGTAACAAGTAGTAGAATAATAATCAACATTTTGCTAAAGTGTCGTTTTGATTATCATAAAATTATTTAAAAATCTCTAATTTCAAATTACCCTGTTGAATGACTATTTCATGAAATCATGACATTTGAGACCATGCAATTCTATTATAATTCTGTAAATCCATATTTGTTATGGCCGCAAATCATATTTATATCAAAAACGTAACAAAATTTGAATTTCGCGGGCTACCTTAGCGCATCCCCCTTAAACGGTCAGACCACAGACTAAGTAGTACTGAGGGCCTAGACAAAGTGACATTCTATCAGCGATAACGATGACGGAAAAGGCAAAAATGTATAGGACTGACATAAGCTATCGAAAAGCTTATGTCAATCTTTTTGAAAGTCGTTGTAGAAATAGGAAACATTTTCGAAGCGATTGTCACTTGTCTAGGCCCTCAGGTCAAACTGGCCAAGTCTCACGATATCACTTTTGCTGCAAAAGTGATATCGTGAGACCAGTGTTGCAAAAGTTTTGCAACACTGGTCCTGTCTGTGTCACTGTGTCAGGATGTGGCTGTCAGTTGTCAGAATGACAAATTAGGTTAGAATCGATAAAATATTTTGATGTGAAAACAATAAACTGTGTTTGTTACGTACCACTTAGTATGTGAATAATACTTTCTGCAAAAATGGATAAATTGAGTAAAAGACGTTATTCGTCGAGTTCCGATAGTGCTGAAGAAGACCGTATAAAGGACATAAGGGAACGTGATGAATTTGCTAAGAGATTGAAAAAACGCGATGAAGAAAAAGTTAAAAAAGTAACAGAGTCTTCTAGTAAAAGGTCGTACGAAGAAGCAGCTAAGCGTTTAAAGTTGGAAGCAGAAGACAGAGAAAAAATATTGCCCAAGTTGCGCGTTCACTCACGTCGCAAATACTTAGAAAAGAGGAAAGACGACAAGGTTATTGAGTTGGAAGCCGACATAGCTGATGATGAATACCTCTTTGATGAAAGCAGGTAAGCTGATTCATATTAACAATGATTTAGTGGCATCATAATCAGCATCAGCCGAAAGATGTCCACAACTGGTTGTAGTGGCTTAGCTTACTCTTTTGTAGTTACTCCCAAATAAAAACATTGTAAAAACAACTTACTTTTGCTCTTAGAATGGATGTTGACTGACTTTATAGACCGTTGGTAAACTATTTATAATAAGGGACCAATTATTTTTAATCTTGGTCTGAATTTAATATTTTTGTTACAGCTTAACTCAACGTGAAAGGTTGGAAAGAGAACATAAAAAAACAATTTTAAAATTAGCAAAAGAACATGAAAAAGCCCGAGAGTTGGAGAATGTCCAGAGGTATCATATGCCACAAGATTTGGGAAAAGATGCTAAAGGTTTAGTTTCTTGAAAATTATATTAACTTCTAAATTCTATGTATGCATTGAAAGCTAAAATAATTTTCTATATTGTTTTAAATTTGATAAAAAATATTTACTTAATTTTGTTGCTTTACAGGAGAATATGTTGAAGTTGATGAAAGAGAAAAATTACCACACTCAGAACAACAAAGATGGGAACAGGAGCAAATTAAATCGGCATTCTTTAAATTTGGTGCAAAGGATGCAAAAGCCGAAGATGATTATGAGCTATTACTGGATGAGCAGATTGATTTTATTCAAGCCCTTCAATTGGAAGGTAACAAAGAAAAGAAAGAACAAGAGGAAAAGTCAGAGTACCAGAAAATACGTATGACCATTGAAGAAACAAAGAAGTCGCTGCCAGTTTACCCTTTTAAGCAGTCATTGATAGAAGCTATAAAGAATTATCAAATACTAATAGTAGAAGGTGAGACAGGATCTGGTAAAACTACTCAAATACCTCAATACCTTCATGATGCTGGTTTCACTGAAGACGGAAAGAAAATTGGTTGCACACAACCAAGAAGAGTAGCAGCCATGTCTGTATCAGCCCGAGTGGCTCAGGAAATGAATGTTAAACTTGGGAATGAAGTTGGTTATAGCATTCGATTTGAAGACTGCACATCTGACAGAACTGTAATTAAATATATGACTGATGGTACACTGCATCGAGAGTTTCTCTCCGAGCCAGACTTAGCCTCTTACAGTGTAATGATAATTGATGAAGCGCACGAGCGAACACTGCACACTGATATTCTATTTGGCCTTGTGAAAGATATAACTAGGTTTAGACCCGATTTGAAATTGCTTATATCAAGTGCCACATTAGATGCTGAAAAATTTTCAAGTTTTTTTGATGATGCTCCTATCTTCAGAATCCCTGGAAGAAGATTTCCAGTTGATATATATTACACAAAAGCACCGGAAGCAGATTACGTAGATGCTAGTGTTGTTTCTGTATTACAGATACATGCCACACAACCACTTGGAGACATACTGGTTTTTCTCACAGGACAAGAAGAAATAGAGACTTGTTTTGAAATGTTACAAGAGAGAACAAAAAGAATTGGTAAAAAGTTAAGAGAACTACTTATATTACCAGTGTATGCAAACTTACCAAGCGATATGCAAGCTAAAATATTTGAGCCTACCCCAGAAGGTGCTCGTAAAGTAGTGTTAGCTACTAACATCGCTGAAACGTCTTTGACTATTGATAATATTATTTATGTTATTGATCCTGGATTTGCAAAGCAGAATAATTTTAACTCAAAAACAGGCATGGAAAGTTTAATGGTGGTTCCTATTTCTAAAGCATCGGCAAATCAGCGTGCAGGTAGAGCTGGCAGGGTGGCACCCGGCAAATGTTTCCGCTTATATACTGCCTGGGCTTACAAGTATGAACTTGAAGATAACACTATTCCAGAAATACAGAGGATAAATCTCGGCAATGCTGTTCTCACACTAAAAGCTTTGGGGATTAATGATCTAATCCATTTTGATTTCTTGGACCCACCACCACATGAAACATTAGTGTTAGCCCTAGAACAACTGTATGCTTTGGGAGCTCTTAATCATCATGGTGAATTAACTAAAGCTGGTAGAAGAATGGCCGAGTTCCCCACAGATCCCATGCTTGCAAAAATGTTATTGGCTAGTGAAAAGTAAGTGTCATCCTCATCTTTAAGTTTAGGTAACTTGTTGAGCTGAGAAAGTAGTAAGAAGCAAGTATACAAGAGTTATGAGTTAATTATTAATGTTCTAATTCTTGTAATCTAACAATAGTAATCCTTACTAATATTATAAATGCGAAAGTGAGCTAGTATCTTATAAAACGATGATCAAACGTCGTTCTCATATGATCTTTCGGATGTTTTGTTGCGAATATTAGTGATTAGCCATGAATGTGTGAGGAGCTCGTCGCTAAGATCCATCAGGTTAAGCTACGCTTGCCGGGGTTGGTTCGTGGATGGGTGACCATCTTTACGTAGTCGAGACTCCTGCGTGCCTCGGAAAGCACGTTAAGTAGTTATTCCCGGCTGTCATTCGTGGATCTTCGACAGTCATTACGGGTCGTCAGAAGCCCGCAAGTCCGTCAACCAGTCTTACCAAGGGGTATCGTATCATATTTGTGAAGGTCAGATAGGCAGTCGCTCCGTGTAAAATACTGGTATTCAGCTGCATCAGGTTAGACTGGAAGCCGACCACAATATAGTTGGGAAAAGGCTAGATATATTGATTAGTGATTGGCCAATGGTGGCCACTTGCAAGACTAACCCCGCGTCCTAAAGCGATCATCGCGTGCTTAGGACGCGACATAAGAACTTGACTTGTTCAAATCACAATACAGTTCTATTCAAAGTTTTACCTCGAAGAAACGGTAAATGTTGAACAAAACCATATTTCGACATAATTAACTATAGATAGTTCCATCCACGAAGACGCGGCTCACTCCGCTCCGTACTAAAGTACAGCTTATAGTACACTGTACAGTAATCGCGGAGTGGGGCGCGTCGTCTTGGATGGCACTATCTATATATCGAAATATAGTTTACTGTTACTTTCCAATAATGATATTTTTTTTTTTTAGATATAAGTGCTCTGAGGAAATTGTCACTATTGCAGCTATGCTATCAGTCAATAGCTCAGTATTCTACAGGCCTAAAGATAAGATAATACATGCAGATACTGCCAGGAAAAACTTCTTCCATCCGCATGGAGACCACTTAACACTAATGAATGTGTATAATCAATGGCTTGGCTCTGAATACTCAGTGCAGTGGTGCTATGAAAACTTTATTCAGTACCGATCAATGAAGCGAGCGCGGGATGTGCGAGAGCAGCTAGCTGGTCTTATGGACAGAGTGGAAATTGAAATGGTGTCGAGCCTAAGTGACGACACTAACATTCGAAAAGCTATAACTGCTGGATACTTTTACCACATAGCCAAATTTTCTAAAGGAGGCCATTACAAAACTGTGAAACATAACCAAGTAAGTCTTTGCCTACACTGGCGCTGCAGTGCGACGCGATGCCGACGTTGGCAAGATGAGATGTAACTAAAGATATAATGACGACACGACGGCAGACCGCAAACTGCAACACGCACATATAGCCGCCGCCGGTTTTTAGGGTTCCGTAGTCAACAAGGAACCCTTACTGTGCGTTTGCACTGGCGAACTGTTTCGCCAGTGGAAACGCACAGTTATAGCTTCGCCATGTCCGTCTGTCTGTCTGGAGTTGCATAAGGGAGGCACTCCGGTACCACCGGATGCCGACCTACCTCTGTCGTGTGGTCGAGGCCTATTTGACGGACAGGGCCGTCATCTACCCCGGTCATCAGTGTGGAACCGGCGAGAGATGTCGTGCGGTGTCCCACAGGGATCGGTCCTGGGGCCGTATCTGTGGGACATCGGTTACAACTGGGTGCTGCGCGCCGACCTCCCCAGTGGCGTCAGTGTAGTTTGCTACGCTGACGACACGCTGGTCCTGGCGCAGGGGAGGTCGCACCAGGCGGCGGCCGAACTAGCGACACGCGGGGTTGCGATAATCGTCGATAGAATCCGGCAACTGGGACTCGAGTTGGCCTTGCACAAGTCGACGAGGAGGACGTCGTTGACGAGGTCATGTGTTTTCATGGTCCGCGGAACGCGCCACCGTCGGGTTCCCAAATTACGGTAGGAGGGGTTCACATCGGCGTTGAGTCGACGATGAAGTACCTAGGACTCGTCCTCGACAGCCGGTGGAACTTCGTGGAGCATTTCCGACGTTTGGCTCCCAGGCTGGACCAGGCTGGAGCTGTCTTGGGGCGGCTCCTGCCCAATCTGGGGGGTCCAAACATCTCCTGCCGAGTCGAGGTCGTGCGGTCCATGGCCCTGTACGGGGCACCGATGTGGGCGCGTTCCCTTAGGCTGCGGCCAGCACGCCGGTTGAACGCGTCCCAAAGGGTCATGGCCATTCGGCTGGCCCGGGGATACGGCACGGTCTCCCGTGACGCGGCGAGCCTCCTTGCCGGATTACCGCCATGGGATCTGGAGGCGAAAGACCTCGCGCACATATGGAAGTGGCGCGAGGAGATGAAGCGCCGGGGCGTAACTCCGCTGCCGCGAGAAATCGCGGCACAGTGGACAGAGCTCCGGCAGGATCTAATGGCGGCATGGAGAGTGCGATTTTCGCAACCCAGTGCTGGGCACGCCACATTTGCGGCGATAAGTCCCCTCTTTGAAGAGTGGCTAAAGAGGCGCCACGGCGTCCTCACCTTCCGCCTGACGCAGGTCCTCACCGGACACGGTTGCTTTGGGAGGTTCCTGCTTCGGATAAGGCGGAAGGAAACGCCCGGGTGTCACGCACCCTCACGCCCCTAACCGCCGCCGTTGGAGACGCCCTGGGCGTCGGGAATCCCAGGCGGATTCCCGGCCACCATAGGCGCGGGCTTGCGGACGGCGAGCAATGGGTAGCTCACCGTCCGAATAGGACCAGGCCCGGGTCGATGGCGCGTCGTGTTCCTCGCGCGCCTCAAAGAGATGTCAGCACAATTAGCGGGGTCCGCTAGGACCGATGCCTGCCAGGGTTGCGGGTTAGTCCGAAAGGGATACCGGGACCTTGGCAACAGGCAACTGAAGGAACACGGGTGGGTTTTAGTCAGTAAAAGTCTGATACGCCCTTCCGCTCTGCCCAGAGCGGGAGAAGTCATTGGATGATTTCCCACCCTAAAAAAAAAAAAAAAAGTCCGTCTGTCTGTCTGTCTGTCCGCGGCTTAGCTCAGAGACTCTTAGTACTAGGAAGCTGTAATTTGGTATGGGTATACGTACATATAAATCACGCCGACAAACAGGTAAAATATAATCATGAAAAAAAATGTTTAGTTTTAGGGTTATATAGGGATCAGTACACATTTCCAGTGTATGCTGATCTCGCACTCTATTGGATTTCCGAACAATGCGAGGTCAGCTGGATGTGTAGCCGTGTGTACCCATATCACCATACTACACGTAAAGTGGTGATGTTTTTTTTTCTCGTCAAACCCGATGTTGTTGTTTAAAAATATTGTGAGTTTGTTAAAACCATTTTTGAGTTTAGGGATCTGTTTGCGAATTATTAAGCTTCAAAATGCTAATTTTAGTTAGAGTCAAAGTGTGTGTCCCCAAATGTCCCCGCCAGCTAAATGGTTGGTTTTGGATATTATGTGAAAAAAATCAAACTAAGTACACTGCAAATGTAAGTAATGTAGCTAAGGTTGTACAACCTTAGCTAAGTACAACTTTATGTGACCGATTAATAATTGACCAACTTACATTTGCAGTTGCAAAAACATGTTCTTAAAATATACATTCTGTATGGGAGAACAAGTTTTTCAACTACAAAGTTACGTTTGCGTGATTCGATACGCACTTGGCCGGTTTATGTATTTATTTATTTGACCAATGACTTTCGCGTAACTAAAGAAAAGTGCCGCGCAGCCGTCTTTGTGACGTCACGTTCGGAATTAAAACCGCAGTGGCATATCGCTTGCGGTTATTCTCAATCACAACGCCGCTGCCGTCTGCAGTCTGCCATCGGAAGTGTACCTTAATTGGCTCTTGCTTTTCCAATTACCTTTTAGTATTGCGTGGTATAGCATTTACATACATTTATGTAGTGGCTCATCTTGTCGCGGGCGCAACGATCGCCCAATGTTACAACGTCCAGCTCCTCCTAATACAAATTATTTGCTAATTTAATGTTTTTGTTTTTTTTTTCAGACTGTTATGATTCACCCAAATAGTGCTTTATTTGAAGAATTACCTCGATGGGTGATTTACCATGAATTAGTATTTACTTCTAAAGAATTTATGAGGCAAGTTACAGAAATAGAAAGTAAATGGCTCTTGGAAGTTGCTCCACATTATTACAAAGCTAAAGAACTTGAAGATTCCACAAATAAGAAGATGCCTAAAACTGTTGGTAAATCTTCCAATCAATGAAAAATAACATATACATTTTCAAAATTGTATTTATTTTCTAATAACTCCTATTTAGAAGTGGCTAACAAACAATAAATAGGTATAATCTATTGAGCACAAAAAGTTCTAAATATTATTATATTTTATTTATTCAAAACAATCTTTAACCCCACAACCTTCCTAAGGATCCCCCACTACGAAGACTCATGTTTTAATATGTAGGTATGCATAAAAATGTTGTCTAGTTAACAAATACTACACAAACATGAATCCCTCTAACCTCGGGACATTGCTCTTAAGAACTTTGGTGCCATCATTATAATTTCATATTATCAAGTAATTTCAACTACGTAACTAGAACAAGTTCGGCAAAATTCTTTAAAAATCTGAACATCTTCCCTTCCTTTCCCAATCTCCATATCGGGTAGGTTCAGGGCCCCTGGGCCCACCTACTTCTCCTGTATGAGGGTTGATATCATTGGGCCATGGAGGAAAAGATTCTTCTTTTTGAGAGGGATGCATCCTTGGTTGTTCCCCAAGATCATCAATGGGAGTAGTCTCCCTCAGCTTTTTTCTAAATTCTTCCATTCTTTTGGACTGGGGCCTCTTGGATTCATCTCCAGCCTTTTCAATTTGTTCTGCCTCTTCTGCTGTTGTTGTATTATGAGAATATTTGCATTCTAATAAGTTTACAAATGATAAATCTGTAATATAATAGAAAATTTTATAGAAATAGCAGTAAGTAATGCACCATTATTTTTATTATGATATTAATAGGGAGGTAGGCCTCTGGTGTGGGACGCAACGTGTGTCGACACCCTTGCGCCATCCCATGTTCCTAGCACGGCGGGCTGTGCTGGCGCCGCTGCTGCGGCTGCTGAGACCCTCAAGCGGCGCAAATACTGTAACCTTGTGGGCAACTACAGTTTTGAGCCGTTTGGGGTCGAAACGCTCGGGTCATGGGGCCCGAGTGCGCGTCTCCTTTTTAAGGAAATTTCTCACCGACTGGTCGATACTTCACGTGACCAGAGGGCTGGCTTGTTCTTTGGCCAAAGAATTAGCATTGCCATTCAACGTGGCAATGCTGCCAGTCTTCTGGGCACGTTTCCGGATGACAGCGATGCGGACGAATACTTCGACGCCTGACGCCCCTTTGTTTTTATATCTATTAGTAAGTCCTTTTAGTGATATTAATTAAGTTCTTAATTTATATGTTAAGGTGCTCAAAGACAGGCAATACCAGCAACATTCTAAGTGCAGAAAAAGTATTGCCCGGCAATATTTCCACAACAGTATGGCCGATATTATTTAAGTTTACATCGACAACAATGGCTGACGAAATCGTTCAAAAAGTGTTGAAGCAACGTTACTGGAGTGGTCAGGCCATACTAAAAATATTGTTAAAGTATTACCAGGCCTCACATGAAACATTGCTTGCAATGTGTGGCAGCTACACATAGCCGGGAAAATATGGCCCATTTAGAAGCGATGTATGTTGCTACCGCAACCTCAGACCATTATTTGGTCTGAGACCGCAACGCACAAATTATATAAAAAAACTACTTCGTAATTATTGAGAACCCGCTGTTTCGTCTACAATCGTCATATGGCACTTACTTTTAAGGAGATTTTTCTTTAAATAATAAATACGAATAATACGAGACATAGTATAAAAAAAACTAAAACCGGACTGAAAATCTGAAAAAAACGCAATTCGTTTCCTTTCAGTCAAAGAGTAGTTTCAATGGCACTTGTTTTTGCTGGAAACAAGACAGGAGGAAGAGCTATGACAACACAACATTGACACTAGTGATGTGAACCGGTTTCATAAAAACCTAAAATAATACCGGTTTTTTTATTTAACCTATAATGACCGGTTCTCATTGAAAACCGATTACAATCACAAAACATGAAAGTATCTCCGAGTCTTTGACATGTATAAAGTGGGTGATAGTGGGTAGACGTGCGTACTTTAGGAAAACCTAAAAAAACCGGTTTTAATATATATTAAATAATATATATTTTGTATAACTTAATGATCCGGTGTTAAAAATTGTAATCGGTTCACATCACTAATTGACACTTTGACTTTGACAATGACAAAAGATTTTAAGTGACATGCATGACAGTGCCATCAGCCACAGCCAGAATATTTGTTTTTAATCCACAGATTTGTAATAAATAAACAAAACAAAACCACAAAATATCGCTGACGTGATCACGTGAGTGAGGTGCGTCACACCATGAACTTCAAGCTAGGGACAGGAAGTGTGAGTGTGACACGATGTTTTTACCTTTCTCGCTTCTTTTTTTTTAATTCAGATAATAAATTAACAACAATTGACTCTGTTAAACACTTTTACATTCATTAAAGAGATGGTCTTTTCATATTGTTTTTATATTCTTGTGACAGTTTTTTTTCCATATGATCAATTTTTCACAGAATGCCTTAGGCTTTGCTATCCGTGTCTGTGTTCGCTACGCATAGATCTATCGGATCGCGACGACCTGGCTACCTACCTAACGAACGCAGGAAGGATTGCAGGGTGGTGAGAAGGTAGTGGGATGACATAAATCGCTTGCCGAGCTCAGTCCGCGGATGGATGGTGAATTGGTGACCATTCATACCGAAAAATACAGACGGTTTGGAAAATTATCAATAATGAAACGAATAGGAACAAAAAGCATAATTCCGATTACACACTGGAGACGTCAAGTGGCGGTCTCATTTGCGACAGCAAAGAAGTTGCTCAAGAATTTGTACATTTCTTTACCAGTATCCCACTTAAAACTACTGAAACCTTAAACTCCTCGCCATCGCTCTCTTTTGATTTAGTAAGGGCGAACGTTTCAGCCTGCCCGATTGAATTTAATTTTAAGCATATTAACCCCGTAACAGTAATAAAAGCTTTTAAGCAAATCAAGATCAAACTGACCGAGGATCTTTGGGGAATGTCCATTAAAGTCTGCACCTCCATATTGAAACCATAGCGCCTTACTTAGCCTTAATATTTAATTTGTGTGTGGATCAAGGAGTCTTCCCGGATTTAATGAAATACAGTAAGGTAATACCACTTTTCAAATCCGGGGACAGTAAAGACACTAATAAGTATAGACCCGTATCCGTGCTGCCGGTTTTCAGCAAGGTGTTTGAAAAGGTAATGCTGAATCAAATGCTCAATCATTTTAACACAATTATAATCCTTAACGACCAACAGTATGGTTTCACCAAAGGACGTTGTACGCCAGACGCACAGTGGTCTGAAAATCGGCTGTAGAAGACATAGGATCTCGATGTCTTAAATGTTTTTTTTTTTTGCTGGAAATGACTTCTGCCGATCATTACTGTTCTATAAAATGTCATATGAAGTAATTGTGTGCACAAATGGAAGAGTTATAATTTTTATAAGAAAAAAATGTATGGAGCTGACATGAAAAATGAGGATATCTCTGAAATCGCTAGGATGGCCGTTATATCCTTGCACACTGTTATAGTACTATTTATTTGTGAATTTTTGACATACTTAATATTGCGGTATCACTTGCGATTTTTTTTTTTAAATCGTCAAAATTAAAAATGTTTATGTTATGTACATTTTAATGCTTAAATATGGCTATACCAAGTGTAACTTACAATATTTTTTATGCTTAGACCAAAACATTCTAAGAAATCACAAATCAAAAATATTACCTACTTATTTGAAATGACATGGTAATTATGAATTACATAATATGTAATCTTGTCTAATGCCTCAAGTCCAGATTAGCTAATGATTAATAAAACTTAATACAACTTAATACCTGTTAAAAGGATACGTACCATAATGAGGGTAATTAGATAAACGTGATCATTAGTCAATAACAATAAATGGTAAACTATTGTATGATTAAAAATAAAAGCAAATTATTAAAAAAAAATATTAACTTAACCTAACCTAACATAAACAATAAAAGTTAACTTATTTTATACTTCGTCACCATCAGAATCCACTTCAGAATAAGGCTCTACAATAGATATAACTTCTAAGAACTCTGTCGGAGCTTCCTGATCCTGAAGTTTCAGTAGTTCTACTGTTTCCTTAAAGTATGTCTGCCTCTTGTGGGCATTTAATTTTGGTCTTGTGGAAGAAATTAGAGGATCAGAAGAGACGGTAAGCATATTGAGGATATCCTCGTTTGATGCTTATCTACTCTT
This sequence comes from Lithophane semibrunnea, assembly GCA_947363905.1. NCBI lineage: Eukaryota > Metazoa > Arthropoda > Insecta > Lepidoptera > Noctuidae > Lithophane > Lithophane semibrunnea. The sequence continues at coordinate 12,229,445 of OX376189.1, read as the reverse complement.
TTTCCTCGAATGGTGTTCTCTGAACCTCCTAAAGTCTTTTTTCGGGCCTCTGAAGCTTCTTCCGAAAGACTTCCAATTGGTACAATAGCATTTTCTGCAATTATGTCCCCTTCGTGAATCAACAATTTGTGGACGGTTGGTGACATGTAGTACCAATCGTACAGTTCCACGTATTTTTCAGCGGTTTTTCTAGCGTATTCTTTAAATTTCGGCACGTCTACAATCTCTCCAGATGTGATAGCTTGCAGAATCACAGCAAATCTGCGTATTAGGTCTTCATCTTATCCAGTGATCGCTGCAGTTTTATCAGGAAATTCAAAAAACCGCCTTGCTGTGTTCCCGTCGTTAGTTGTGCCTGATCCTTGCTTAACGATGTCAATCAAAAGGTTGAGATCATCTTTGAATCGATCTTGAATGAGTTTTTTTCGTGAATGCAATAACTCTTGATGACCTTCTCCTCTTGCAGACCACTTTTTGAAGTCGAGACGATACGCTATGTGTAGAAGACATTCCATCACATTAATGCGGGCATGAAGTGATGATAATCCGAACTCATACACACCAGAAGAAATGGTTTTTGACGCAATGACATCTAACTTATTCATTTCTGTAGGCTTAGCCAAACACAGGTAGCAGGCCGCATTTGACTTAGCTTCAGACAGATAAGTACAAATTTTGCCGTCAATCATCGTCATCATTAATTTGTGACTAATTTCATGTCCTTGACATTTTGAGGGAACGAGAGCTTCAATTTCGTTATCCATTGCAGTTTTTTCATTTATGACAACGTCTTTGGTTTCCTTCACAAAACTAAACTGGACTGGACGGCAATACCTAGGTGAGCAGGGTTTTGGATTCACCCATACGGTATCACCGTCAGCTGTCAACTTTAATGGAACCAAAGAGGTCATAAATATGCTGGAATCATCTTGACCACTCTCTATGTTTTGCTTATATCTTCTTTGGTTAGATGCACCGTCAAATCCCCACTTTGATATTAATATCAATTGTTTATCTTGTATCGCATCAGGACTACGAATAGTTTCAAAAATTCTGTTCACTGTTAAATCTTGTAACGCTCAATTGTTTATCTTGTATCGCATCAGGACTACGAATAGTTTCAAAAATTCTGTTCACTGTTAAATCTTGTAACGCTTGTAGTGCAATCTTAGCAGATGAATCCGTTACAGTCACAAAATGTCTTCGGAGGGTAGCACTGTAGCTTAGCTTTTTGCACTTTATAGTAAGACGGATATATCTCCTTTGAACCTTATCGAATAGTCGTTTCCCTTAATGTGATATATTGCCATTTCGATAGTTTTAATGGAAGTAGCAAACCCAGTGCTTTTTCTGGTGAAAATATTGTTGAAGGAGCTGGTTTGTTCAACATTTCCTTGATTTTTGCTGCTGCTTCTGGATTTTGGAGCATATGTTCAATAACAGATGCAATATCCTCACGACCATCTCCTTTCAAAAGTGCTGCAGCTGAATAAGCTACTTCATTAGGGTCATCGCCTATATGTTTATCAGATCGTCTCTTCTTCTGCTTGTTACTTAGATCTTCAAACGGCTTTCGAGATCTTTTTGTCATCGTTGAAGTTGATTTCATTGTTGAAGTTGATGGTACAGGTTCAGGTACAGGCTCAGTAGAAATATTTTCACTTGTTGATTCTTGAATGAGCAAATTGGTATGCACGCAGTTTGGCCAGTCAATATTTGCCTCAAGCCAATTACTGTAATCACGTCTAAAAACTTCACTTTTCCTGTGGGATCGTAACCATCTCTTTTGAACTGCCCGTGTAAATCTTCGACAAAATTCTTTCACGGTAACACTGTCTTCATCTGAAAGGCTAGAACCCAGTCGAATAACAAGTGTGTTGAACAATATTTCATGATCGAAAGAAGCATCCTAATTGCTCAGAATAACAAACAAATCCAAATTTGTAATAATGCTTTCCATTATTCACGATCACTGAGTAAAAAGACACGGTAGGATAGATGTTAGTATTAGAAATGCTCTAAATGAACTGAAGTTGTGAATCCAATGTTTGACTATTTATTGTTATTGACTAATGATGGTATCATATTTATCTAATTACTTTCATTAAGTTAATCCTGCACTAATTGCTAAATTAGCGAGTACCCCAAATTATTTTGGTACGTATCCTTTTAACTAGGTATATAGGTATTAAGTTTTATTAATCATTAGCTAATGTGACTTGAGGCATTAGACAAGATTACGTATTACGTAATTCATAATTACCATGTCATTTCAAATGAAAATCACAAAGTAGGTAATACGAGTTTGTGATTTAAAATGTATCATATACTTTTCTTTTTTTTTTAATTTGAAGATTAAAAAAAAAATCACAAGTGATGCCTGACATTGCCTGCATTTTGGTTGACATTGTATGTATTTCAATTTTATTTTATTTATTTGTTTGAATGACATGTTATGTATGTATTTTTTTAATATTTCTTGACATGTATTTGTAAGTATTTTAATTGGATTTTAATTAATTGAAAGTTTTTGAGTATTATGTTATTGTTTATTGTGTATATTTTAATCGTAATGAAATGGACTTTGTCTGAAATAAATATACTTTGATGCCGCGATATTAAGTATGTCAAAAATTCACAAATAAATAGTACTATAACAGTGTGCAAGGATATAACGGCCAACCTTGGGTTTCCAGAGATATCCTCATTTTTCATGTCAGCTCCATACATTTTTTTCTTTTAAAAATTGTAACTCTTCCATTTCTGCACACAATTACTTCATAATTATGACATTTTATAGAACAGTAATGATCAGCAGAAGTCATTTCAGCAAAAAAAATAACATTTAAGAAATCGAGATCCTATGTCTTCTACAGCCGATTTTCGATCCACCGTGCGACTCCGGTGTAACCTTATTAAGACCCATTTTTAACGCGTGGGAAGAGGCCCAAGACGCCATAGGAATCTTTTGTGACCTCTCCAAGGCATTTGATTGCGTCGATCACGAAACCTTACTCTTGAAACTTGAGCATTACGGACTTGGAAAACTTGCGCTCAGTTTAGTAAAATCTTATTTAAATGATAGACAACAGCAAGTTCAAATAAACGGTATCAACTCACTAGGTTCAAAAGTAAAAATGGGTGTTCCACAAGGCTCGATTTTGGGTCCTTTCCTCTTTTTAGTGTACATTAATGATCTACTCCATTTATTAAAAAATCAGCCACACATGGTGTTATTTGCTGACGATACTTCCTTAATTTTTAAGGTAGATAGACGTGCTACAAATTTTGACGAAGTAAATAACGCCCTACTGCAGGTCCAAAATTGGTTCACTGCTAATAATTTAGTATTAAATGGAAAAAAAACTAAGTGCTAAAATTAATAATTAATACTAAAATTTTCTTTACCAAATGTCAAAAGTAGGGATTGTGTGATGATATTGAATCAAGAGAAACTAGAATTCGTCGATAAAACTGTTTTCCTGGGGATCACGCTCGACTCAAGGCTACAATGGGGTTCTCATTTAACATCTCTTGCAGGACGGCTAAGTTCAGCAGCATATGCTGTCAGAAAAATCCGTCAATTTGCTGATGTAGATACCGCGAGGCTAGTCTATTTTAGTTACTTTCATAGCATCATGTCTTACGGTATTTTACTATGGGGACGGGCTGCAGACATCGAGTCTATTTTTATTCTGCAGAAAAGAGCGATTAGAGCCATTTATAATCTCCGCAGGCGCGATTCTTTAAGGATATTAACATCATGACGGTAGCTTGCCAATATATCTATGAAAACATCATGCACGTAAGAAAAAAATTACATCTTTTTAGTAAAAGAGGTGATAGACATAACTATAGTACTAGAAATAGGGACCTATTAGTTCAACCAGGTTTCAGACTGGCTAAAGTAGACTCATCTTTCATGGGGTACTGTTTAAAATGTTACAATAAAATTCCTCCCCACATACTTCAACTGAACGAGACGAAATTCAAAACTTGTATAAAACGCACACTATGCAGGCAGGCATATTATAAGTTGGAGGATTACATTTCTGATAAAAATGCTTGGCTTAATGCTGGTCCTGCTCCACAACCACAACTAACTAATTAACATTCGAAAATAATGTTGGAGCTGCTGAAGATTGTAAAACCATCTTTGCATTGTATAAACTCAATTTCCTTTGTATTATATAATTGCATAGCACAGGTGTGAGTACTATGTACTATAGATCCATTTACCGGGTAATTTGTCTTTAATTGACTTGAATGTGCCCTGGCGGCTGGGAATGTCATGCTCACTCAAATGTCTCGCTGATGGTGGCGCGTGTGTTGGATCATTTAGCTCCCTTCAAAATGGTTGAGCTGAATGGTGCTGATCCATGCGTCATGTTCGTGAACGGGCGCCGTCAGTTGTGACTGGTCATCTCTTAGCTGCCATGGCTTATTTTAATTTTTGATTTGTTTTTATGTTATAAATGCGGACGCTTTTAACGTGCTTTCTACATTGTTCTCACATGTATAATTTCAACATGAATGATGTAACCAATATTTTGTAACAATATTTTGATTTAAAAGAGTGTCCGTGGAGTTTCTTGCCCGTTCTTCTCCATAGGTACCTACTACGCTTTGGAATGGGCAACTAGCTTCATATTTCTGACTGACCGACTCCTTGACAATTCAAAAGTGCCTGTAAATGGTTTAATTGAAATAAATGCTTTGAGTTTTTTTTTTTTTTGTACGCAAGCCGCTGGCCCCGGCTGTTATTTGTAGATCTTTGATAGTCGATAGGGGTGTTTCCGTACCGAGTACCGAAGCCCGAAAATAGTACAACCAGTTTTACTAATGGCAGGGTGGTAGGGTGTTGTTTTTTCCCCGTAACTGGGTTGTGAAGGTATGTGCGGGTGTGTGATTTACCAACAGCAATCCCCTGTAAACGTTATCCGAGCGTTAAAAGATCTTTGTAGAACTGTAATAGTTTTACATCTATACTCGTAAAGTACATACTAATTCCATGACAGACATAAGACAGTTGAACGACGCTGAACTTGGTGTACTCAAGTCCAGAGTTGCCAATTTGTGGGGATTTCGCCAAACTACGGGTAATCTCAAGACCATTGGGGATTAGGTGGGGATTTTAAAATGTTACCAAGTCAAACCAATTTTCATAACAAACATCATTTTGCTACCTACATACCCGGATGGATCAGTCATCAAGTAAATTCCAGTCTAAATTTATATTTTTTTTATGGCAACATTACATAAATTTCAATAAATCTTCGGGCGAAACCCCTGATATAATGTAGCTTCGTGACAACGTGACAAGAGTACTTTTTATCCTATAGGTTTATAATCTTCATAATTAATAAATATTGATGATTTTTTGGATATAATAATGAGTTTATTTTATGAAATAATTTTGAGGGGATTTTGTGGGGAATCAGATTTTGCTCTCCCCAAATTCGGGGATTTTCACCAATGATTTTGGGTTATCTGAAAAATAGGCATTGGCAACGCTGCAGGCTGCACTGAGTAGTTGAACCTTGAACTTGAAAGTTGATCCACCGCCTACCACGGAGTACATACAATTTTTTTATCACTGTGTTTGTGTTTTGTATCGTTGAACTGATAGGGAAACATAGAGGAAAGTAAAATTAAATGGTTTAAACTTATTGGTCGCCTCGCATCGCAAACAGCAGTTTTGACTGATATTTGCAAACTTTGTTTGTTTTGTTTTGTAAGGTTAGAAGTGATTGTAAAAATCTTTAGGTTACTTTTCGTCCAGGCAGGGGGTCGAAATTTGAGAAACTTTGTGAAAGATGTAATGATAGCTATTAACTTTCTAATAAGAAAACCACTCTCTCAAATTGCACTGCTGCTAATACATAAAATGGCAAAAAGTTCATTTGAGTACGTTAAAAAATTCGAACTAGACGATACTCTTTTGCCTAATAGTTGGATAGTCGTAAGACTAGATGGAAAATGCTTCCACAAATTCTCGCAAGATCATGAATTTACAAAACCGAACGATGTTAGGGCTTTGAAATTGATGAATTATGCGGCTTTTACCGTGCTTCGTGAGTTCAATGATTTGCTAATGGCTTTTGGGCAAAGTGACGAATATTCTTTTGTTTTCAAAAAAAGTACTACATTGTACAAACGACGGGCAGCAAAACTATTGACAACCATAAACAGCAAGTTTTCTTCGTCTTACGTATTTTACTGGAAAAAATTTTTTGATGAAGAACCATTACAATACCCGCCAACATTTGATGGTCGTATAGTACTTTATCCTAATGATGAGAATCTAATAGATTACATGAAGTGGAGACAAGCCGATGTACACATAAATAATTTATACAACACCACCTTTTGGACTTTGGTTTTAAAAGGAAACCTGAGTCCATCGCAAGTGAGTTAATTCAAGCAATCTATTATTTTTTTAAATCACTACAGGTATTTACTATCTAGGCATCTATAGAATAATATCCCCCATGGCTGTTTGGTATATGGTTGTGAGTTTATGTATTAATTAAAAAGTCTTCTACTGTAGATACTTGAACTCCCAAATTATAATGTAAATTTGTCAATTAACTATGTATTGCCTGTGTTTAATACTAAAACTTTTATTTCAGGCTGAGAAACGTTTATGTGGGACAGTATCTGCTGATAAAAATGAAATTTTATTTAAAGAATTCCTGATAAATTATAATAATGAACCAGAAATATTCAAAAGAGGAACATTGTTGATCAGGAAGACCATTTTCCATAATAATTTAGATAAGCACAGTAATGTAATAGTGGATACACATGATGATATGCTAAAGGATAGATTCTGGAAGGAGCACTCGAGCTTATTATCAAACAAGTCTAAAGAGAGTATGATGTATTATGGTCCCATCACTGATATTATTGAAGAACAAACAATATGTATTAAAGAATAATAAATTTATTATAAAAAAATTAAGGGCCTCCTTCCTTTTTTTACTAACAGCTGCATGGGTTGATCTGTGACCATCGCTTTCATATTGAGACATCTGTTTCAAAACTTCGTCGGGACTGCGGGACCATGTTCTTGACATGGTCCCTCAGTCCCGACGAAGTTTTGAATGTTGATTAGCATAAATAATTACGTCTTACTTACCTACCTAAATACTTTTTACCCGACTACGGCGTAACAAAAAGAAGGGTTAATTTATGAGCAAAAAGGAGGGTTATGATTTTGACCGGTATGTATGTTAGTCTGTTCCCTCATATCTTATAAACGACATTATAGGGTTGGAAAATGGAATTTTTTGATTATACCATATTGGATATCAAATGCTAGCAAAGGGGTCTTCAACCTTTTTACCCGACTACGGCGAAGAAAAAAGGAGGGTTATGATTTTGACCTGGTATGTATGTTCATCTGTTCCCTCCTATCTTCCAAACCACTTGTCACAATTTGACAAATGAGGTATCGTTAGAAACGTCGTGATTGTCCGCTGGTTATAGGCTATGTGAAGTCACCTTAAATTAAAAATGGCGCCCTCTAGAGGACATAAATTGAGGAACTTAAAAAAAAATATGGTTTCATCGTACCATGTTGGGTATCAAATGAAAGGGCGTAATGAGAACATTTCAAAAAAAAATATCTTATAACCCCAAAAGAATTAAAAAAAAAATCAAGTAATAAAAACTAAAACCCAACTACGACAGACAAATCAAAAACCCGGAGTCACACGTAATCTGTTCGATTTATGCCCTAACACGTGTGACTCCGGATTTTTAATTTGTCTGTCTGTGGTGTCTTGTTTATACCTTTTAAGTCGTAGTTGGGTTTTAGTTTTTATTACTTGATTTTTTTTTTTAAGTCAAGGGCCGAGAATACTTTGATTTTGGTTCGGCGGGCCGCAACACAAGGGAAATTGATTATATTCCATTATAAACTTATAGGTAAGTAAGTAGGTAACCTTGTAGTTATTAAACTAAAATTTCACAAGGCTAGAAACAGCAAATGATACCAACTAATAAAATTCAATCAATGAGATTTTTGACATTGTTTAACTAATCTCTCATCACTGCAGGGGTCTTCAACTGTTTTCAAGCCTCAAGGTAAAAATCGGTGATCCAAGTCAGAGGCCCATGGGCGGCTTCCAAATTCTGACACCAGAGGCCCCAGACAAAGTGACATTCTATCAGCGATAACGATGATGGAAATAACAAAAATGTATAGGACTGACTTAGGTATGCTATCGAAAAACTTATGTCAATCCTGTTGAGTCTTTGTAGAAATACGAAACGGTTTTGAAGCGATTGACACTTGTCTAGGCCCTCAGGTTACTAACCACACGAAAAGGAGTAAGATCGGTGATTCCTCACCCTCGTTTTTCATTCGAGAAAATAACTGCTCGCATAATCATGACTTCATGAGCTATTGACGGGCCGTCAAGAAAGCCCCGCATACCGCTTGAAGACCCTTGTCCTGCAGCAGATGTTACAAGAAGAATATTTTATTTCAAACAATGAGAACCAAATTTGGATTATTATGAATACTTTATTTAACTATATAACATTAAATAGGTGTCCAACGATTTTAATAGCCATAGGTACATTTTCAAATTAATTATCACCACGATTTTAAATTAAATAAGAGAACAATTATATAGTTGGTACTGCTACTGTGCTACAAACAAGGAGTAAGTATATTTAAAGGCGGAATCGCCGCTTTCTTTAACTCAACAACAGTATTATACCAAACATTTTTTACTTTTCTTACAAGATGTAATTAAAAGAGGGATAACAATATCAATTATTTTCTTTATATTTATTTTCAATTTGTAACATAATTAAAACAAAACTAAACGCAACTATCAACTTGGTCCTAACGGTTGCCAGTTGAAGCAACTGCTACGTCTGCGCAGAATCTTGTGAAATTATAAATATGAAAAACGTCATACAAATTTTATTTGCGGGTTACCAGTTACCGAAACTCGGGAACCGACATTGCTCCATCTGCGCAGCGCCCAACTTGAGTCATAGTTTATTAATCCAGTCATTGTATTTTGATCTTTATTCCAACAAGGGTAAAGTTTTTAATACAAAAACTGACTTCAGAACCAGGGCTAAGATGTCAGTTTTGTAGAACATTTTCCCAATCATGTTTGGAAATTCGGGCATTATTTTGACAACCTTCTTCGAGATATATCGAAAATGCTGTAAGTACTGGTCAAATACAGCCAGCAGCCGGCCCGCGGCCGGCAATGTTTGAATGAAAATCTACAACTTTCGTGTTTAGCGGCCGAAATGACAATGAAACCTCATCTGTCGTGTAATTTAAAAATGGAACGAACTTTTAACTTCGACACATAGCAACCAAGGAGGTAACTTATCAAAGATTTTATTTAAATTTCGATTTGGCTTGTAAACACAGCTGTTTAAAGTAAAAAAAAAAACAAATTAAAATATTGGCGCCTGGAAATTTATCATGGTTCGTCATTGATTCTGGAATTTATAATAATTTACTTAGTTTGAATTTCCGCGCAATAAAGACCTGCATTGATAGACTCACGCCGGTATGTATGCTTTCGCCTCGGCCCACATTTTCACCTTCGTCCATCAATGCCCTTTCTGCAGGCCGCTACAGTAATGTACTATAGTCGGAATGAAGTTAAAAATACAAAAACGACTTGATCGTTTAAACCATATCTAAAGATAAACCTTGTTTTGTAAGTAAAGACAAGGTTTGTATGGACATTAAATACATTAACAATGAGATGTCCTCATCAATAAGATGAACCTCAAATAGAGATTTAAAACTTCTAAATACTGTTTCAAAGATAAATAATATATTAATTTTCAATAGCTGAAATACAGCAGTGTAGGCATAAAACAGAATTAGTGTGAGTAACCCAACATTTACCTGAAGTTATAGGTATACTTACAATACCTTAGGTGAATAACATTTAGAAAATCTCATTCTTCTACATTAAACAGTGTTTTGTATTCTTAGGTACAGTGGACTGCAAGTCTGTAAAACTGACCTTGAGCTCTAGAGCGGTACGGAGTTTGAATAGAATAAGAAGCCAGCTTTAACTGGTTTTGTTACCACTGACGTGCGGCCCACTGTACATTTTTCTGGCCTGATCAAAATTACAATTAGGGATTTACAAAGCAAAAAAAGTGTTTTATAGGGAATTCTCAAAGTTCAGAATGCTATATGTAGATAGACTGTTTAGAAAATGGGAATGTAGTTGTCAATTTTAGCACGATGCTTTTGAGCCACGCATTCACTTATCCATACAATGTTTCGGCATTCCTGTTCCTTCAGCTTCAGGTATGAATAGAATACGCCGAAGTGGAACTGTTGTAGGAATGCCATGACATTGAGGCTCACCTGAAAAAAACAAGCAAATATTAAAATACTACCACATATCAATACAAGATGGATTTTCCAGATGGGGCAGTAAGGGCAGGTCTGCCATAAACGTTGTATCTACAGGAAAACGATCTTTGAAGACTGTCCTTATTTATTTGGGAAATTTTGATTGAGATTCATTGATTTTTTAAATGAGACTTATCTAGTACCTAAACCTCAGTTGGTCCGATACAGATTATTTAATCTCTTAAAAGGATTGAGTGGCATCAAAAAAGATATTGTGAAAATTGTCAATTTTCTTGCAGACTACAATTTTTTTCTAAATCTGTGAATGGTCAAAATGTCTCAAAAAGTTAAGGTGAGTCTCCTAAGACCATCTTCTAGTAGCTACTAGCTACTATCTCATCTTAAAAATCTACTCTATATTGTGGGGCTAATCAAACGGTTCAGAAAATATAGGTTATGAAATTAAGTAAACCTTGTAAACAACTACAGGAAATACATTAAACAACAAATAAATAACATTATGGCAAGTGGATTGGCAGAAGCATCCCATCCCACATAATGTCATAATTATACACAGATTGATTTAATCACTCATCAAAGTCATCAATTTATTCTACAACAAGAGAAAATAATAATATTATCCATACTAATAGAATATTATAAATTCGAAAGTAACTGTCTATATGTTACCTTTTCACCCCTAAACCACTGAACAGATTTCAATAAAATTTGGCAAGGAGATAGATGGTACCCTGGGGAAGGACATAGGCTACTTTTTACCGACATACAGCGCGGGCGAAGCCGCTCGCGGTAGCTACTGTTGAATATAGTTCAAAAACCAAAGTAATTGAATCCCATAAAAATTACCTCATGTTCAAAGAACTTGTCTTCCAAAGTCTTGTCGCCAACATTGCTGCCAGCACCTTCAAACAATGCTTGGTACTCTGCATAGTACTCAGCCACAGCCTTGACCTGCTCATAATCATCTGCTCTGGCTAGAGCAGCCAAACCATCTGGATTCAGTTTACCACAGCGTGGGTATAGTTTTGCACGATCATCCTTGGACAACTCAGTCCCAAAGGAGTTTATGGTAATGATGATAGCACGGCGATCTGCTTCAAACTGTAAAAATAAATTCATTAAAAAAAAAATACTATGTTACTAATTAACATAAACTAGGTAGACCACTTACTGCCAAAATTTCACACATAACATCAGCAGTGGTACCACCAGTCTGCTTGCAGAAATCATAGAAGGCTTCCAGGTATGCCTTATAAAGAGTGTTACGAATAATCTCAATATTCATCTCATCCAAGTCTTGCTCACTGATGCAGTCCACAAAGAATGGGGCCAGAGGGGTGTCAACAAGGACTGCATTGTACAGTTCTGCAGGGGTAGCAGCAACATGGATAGCTTCCATCTGCTCAAAAGAACCCAAGGGGTGACATTTCGGAATCAGCTCAGAAATGGGTCTCTGGTGTAAAGTACCAGTAATCAGCAAAATGATGTTATCGATCATGTAACTGTATGTAATAAAATCCAAAAAGGTAGACAAGGGCTCCACTGAGTGATTCCTAAGATGTTGGAATTCAATGACAAGTTTCTCACGAAGCTTATCATCAATGGTGGAGACAGCAAGAGGGCTGGGCTCATTGGCCAGGAAACTACCATAGTCAGTACCCTGCAGATGAAGTTTCAAATCTGTAAACATTGATTAATGTCAAATGATTAACATATTCATATGGTAAAATTGGGTATTATTTCAGTTAATTGCTATCACAACTGGTTTCTAAAATGACCTCTTGATCTCGTACTGTCTAATTACCTTCTAGTGTCTCGCACTGCACCAAGTTCAGGTAGTCTGCCTGCTTGAGGATACCACACTTGAAACCACGGCACAATCCTTCCAAATACCCAGAATCAATGTTAAAAATGCACCCCTTCATTTTGCTCGTGAAATTATTTCACTGAAACAGTTTAACTTTACGCTGTTATTGAAAATCCAGGCTACTCAAATCAGTAAAAAGCCCAAAGAGACACAGAACAGGGAAATCAATTGAAGTGGGTGATCAATGATCATATGATGTATCCATAGACAATTTGCCTTTTATTTCTGACTATACCCATTACTATCATAGACAAAGATTACTACAACTCTCATGGCATTAGTATGTACTACATTCAATGACTAATAAATCACTACGGGTAGAGTTCAGTACATTTCATGCCACATTGTGCGAAAGGTATAGTTCGATTCAAACTTAATGGCTCGGAACATGAGGCGCGAGTCGCTGCGCAGTAACAATTTCGGCGGGGTATTGCGCAGCGAGTAGCTAACTTCCAAGCCGCTATTAAGTTTGAATCGAACTGTACACACTACAGATCAATATTCTCCTTTTCAAACATTTTCTAAAGTTGACTGTAAAACTAAATCTATAGTACATACTAATTCCATGTCACTAAAAGTCAGGATTATTTTTTAAATACATCATGATTTTTTACGTTTTCAGCTGACAACTTGACAAGTCACGATTTTCGTTCGTTAAAGTTTTGCAACACTGATAATGTTTATCTTTACTCATACATATAGCCTGTGGTTTACTTCGTTTAATTTTATGGTTTACGTTTATTTTACATTTACACAAACATAATCTGTGCGCTTACACTACGTGTCCGTGTCAGTCACAGTCAGTGTAGTAAAAGTACTCTGTGGTGTTCCGGAAATATTTCGTTGATTAAACAACAAATACGATGGATTCCGCCTATAATAATCCTATAAGACAAAGAATAAATAAGATCTTTGACAGTCATATACTTTCAGATAATACAGATGCGCTACATTCTGTATCTGGCTTTTGTTCATCAAATTCTGCATACACAAGAAGAATAATTGTAAATGAAATTGAAAAACGGGATATGCTGGTAAACAAAGCTGTTTTATTAGAATATAGTAAGGTAAAAGATAAGCTGAAAGTGCTGCTTGATTCTCTGTCATCTTTAGATGTGGCAGTCAAAGATATGTCAAGCAGATTATCAGATTCCAAAAATAAAACCCACCATCTTATAACTCAAACAACTAAACTTAAAGATGAAAGAAAAAAAACAGAAAAGAAGCAGACTTGGGTTGGCGCTTTTGTACAAGGATTTCAACTATCTCCAGAACAAAATGAATACCTATACAATGTTTCAGTCAAAACGCCACTAACACATGATTTCTTTGGGACATTATCCCAAATAGAAAAGTTGTATAGTAACTGTAAAACACTTATAAAATGTTGGCATCAGACTTCTGCATTTGATATCATGGAGACAGTGGGGCTGCAACAAGAAGTAGCTATAGAGAAATTGTATCATTGGACTATTGGAGCCTGCCTAAGTACTGATTCACCAAATAATGTACTTGTTCCTACTGCTTTAGCTAAATTTCAAAATAGACAAGTACTATTTTCTAATATTATTGATGAGTATAGTTCAGCTCGCAAAGCAACTATTGTCCAACTCTTTATTGATGCATTAACAAAAGGTACAGAGGGCTCTAAACCTATTGAATTTTATGCCAATGATGCTAAACGGTACATCGGAGATATTTTGACATGGGTGTATCAAGTGATACCAGTGGAAAAAGAAAATCTTGCAACTTTATTTAAATTTTGCAATATGCCTGAAAAGAAACAACTTATTATTGATGCTTTGACGAATATCATGGAAGCTATTTGTCCTCTGCTTAAAGTTAGAGCCGAACTCATATTAAAACCTGATAAAGATCCCCTTGTTCTGTGGTCTATAACTAATCTAATAATTTATTATAAGGATGTCATACAGGCTGTTATATCAAATGGTCATCTAATAAATACATTTGAGGAGCTACTGAAGAAAAGTGAAGAAGTTTTCCTTATTACTCTGGATAGCAAAATACAAAAGGAACTGAGTCATGGGGTCAAAGCTCCACCAGTAGATTTAAATCCTTCAATTGTTGTGACTGATTTGGTCAGTTTCCTCCGTGATTTGTTGGCCATAATGAATGTGTCCCATAATATAAATATTGCTGATAGAAAAATGATAATTACACATATATTAGATCCCTTATTACATGCAATAAATGAGACTGCATGCCATTTGAGTTCTTCTGACATGTCAGTGTATATGTTAAACTGTATTTATCATATTCAGTGTACCTTATCTCTGTATACAGTAATGGATGAATATAATGAAAGGCTGCAAGCTCAATCTGAGGCCCAAATTGATACTTTAACTTCTGAACAGGCTAGCTTCCTTGTTGCTAACTTAAATTTGGGGCCTATTTATACTATTCTTCAAGAAAAACTAAGTGGTCCTTTATCAGCTATACCAGGAATGGACACTTCCACATTGAAGACATTTTTAAACAAGTTTGATATGTTCTTAGTATCTCCAGATGTGTACATGTTACCACAACTCAATTTGCTATTGAGTCATACTCACAAGTCATTAGTAAAAAAACGAGCATTTGAAGTAATATTTGCTATATATGCACAACTGTACCAAGCAGTTCATGATCCAATAAATGGTTATGCTGATCCATATACTATTGTTCGCAGAAAACCAGAAGAGGTAAATAAACTACTTGTGTGAAAATTATACAGAAGTACAGTCAGCAACAAAAGTCGTTGAACACTTCAGTTTTCTAAATCTTTGTTATAGAGCAAGACATTTAATTAAAATAGAAACAGAAGTAAAATTTCAAGAATACTAGGTAATATTTATGAAATGCTGAAGAGGAGTAAATCATTTTATGTCAATTTACATGATGGTGTAAAAGTAGCATTGTTAATCGACTTTTGTTGATGATTGGTAGGTTCGGTCAGCAACAAAAGTGTACCTAATATTCATGTTCATATAATTATTATGAATAATATTATTTAATCCAATGTAAATACTTGTTATTTTTTTATTTTATAAACTGCCTTTATTATATTCCCTACATACAGCTACACCTATTAACATCATTATACGCCGATAGAATTTTTTTTTGAGTATCCGAAATCATCAAATGACTTCTGCCGCTCTGGGCGGAGCGGAGGGGCGTGTCAGACTTTTACTGACTAAAACCCACCCGTGTTCCTTCAGTTGCCTGTTGCCAAGGTCCCGGTATCCCTTTCGGACTTTCCCGCAACCCTGGCAGGACGCCAATAGAAGCCTGCACTGGCTAGAGGTCTAATTTATTTTATTTATGAAGCTATTCTTACTAACTTATAATATTATAAATAAATGCAAAAGTGAGTCGTTACGCTTTCACGACTCAGACCAACAAAAAAAAAAGGTCGATAGTTTCACGTTAAAACGGCTGAACGGATTTGGATAAAAGGCACATGGGCAAACCGCCTTGACCTGGGAGACGGACATAGTCTAGGTACTTTTGCATCCTGGATTGCAAACGAAGTCACGGGCAACAGCTAGTACTAATAAGTAATTCACATATTTCACATGGGCCCAGTATAATCGTGGTTACCGGTTGTGTCTGTCTCTGTCTAAACAACAATAGGAATTTTCGAACTTCGGGAAATCTAAACTCAGAGAGTGGCAACACTGCCCTTAATTTCTGTGCCGTATTTTCGTTCTTAGTAGACCTAGTAGGTATGTATACTCTTAACTTAAACGGGTGATAGAAGTGCGAGCAAGTACGCGTAATTATGCCTCGGCGAGCTTACTCGCCCGCCTGTCATCGCCGCGAGCTGCGAGCCAATTGACGATGAAATTCTGAGAAAGCTTCACGTGTGTCACCGACGGCGAGCCGAGTAAGGTCGCGAACATATAGACCGCGTACTTTAAGTACGCACGTTTATCACCCACTTTACTGAGTATAAAACATTACCCCCCTGGGGCAGTCGGGTAAAAAAATATGTTGTCCAAATACTTCAAAGTCCGTATGAAGTATTTACTCCGATTTAGTTTGACTTGGTCCTTCCCATCGCGTATCGATTACGAGCTCTCAAATGCATTTGATGCATCATAGTTATTTTGATATTTTCTATTGATTTTATTAAAATTTACTCATTAATCAGTTTCGGTACTATCCACAACTAAAATTACAAAGGTTACTAAACAACTAAGATCTAAAGGTTGTCTGTAAAAGATCGCTTTTAGCGATAAGACCGCCCATTGTGTCACCCTATGTTAAATTTCTACATTTGTATCTGTATTTTTTATGGTGTAAGTACATAATAAAGAGTATTCTATCTATCTATCTAAGATCAACAGTCAAAAAGCATTTCCCGAGCATGCTATTAGGATGTCGTGATTACTCGCGATGACCTCACCTCTCATGTATGAGATTGTGAGGGTTCAAATCCGGTCCAATGTGGCTTTTTAAACCATACTATGTCGGTACTTATTCTAATAGATCTCACCGACATCCGTGAAGGAAACCTTGACATATAATAAAAGTCTGAAATCCAATGCGCCATATTTAACCTCCGTGAATTTAGCCGAACGATTTCATTATTATGAACTTTTGTTAATGCTAATCGTTAGAGAATCGTTAGAGAGGGTTAGAGAGAAAAGAAAAATCGTTAGAGAGTAATTAGTTTTTATGTAAAAACAATTTTAATTTTTCGTGTGAAGTTGGCCCCCCTTCCCGCAAAAATGGACTTAGACGTAATTTTATTTTTTTAATCGTTTGCGAATCGTTAGAGAGAGATTGAGAGTAACACAAAATCGTTAGAGAGTTAATATTTTATTTCATATTAAATCATTTCTAAGAGCGTGACGTTAGCCCACCTCTGTGAATTTTGCCCCCGATATAATTATTCTCAACTTTTGTTAATGCTAATCGTTAGAGGATCGTTAGAGAGAGTTAGAGAGAAAAGAAAAATCGTTAGAGAGTAATTAGTTTTATTTATCAACGATTTTAATTACTTTTGTGAAATTGGCCCCCATTCCCGCAAAAATTGACATAGATGTAATTTTTTTATTTTTATAATGTGAGAATCGTTAGAGAGAGATAGAGAGTTTAAAAAATCATTAGAGAGTTAATATTTTAATTGATATTAAATTATTTCTGAGAACGCGTTTTAGATTAAACAGGCTCGCTCTTATTATGGGCAACATATTCAGCCGAACGGTACTTTTACTGTACCTAGAAGTTAGTGAAGATACCAGGCATTTCGTCATCACATGAGACAGCTTTGATCAGAGGACTCACACCACTATAGTTATAGAGTGTATTACATTATTGTCTGGTATCTTGGATGGGCCGGCATCAAAATTATATATCTCCACCTGCTCAGTTTCTCGACAGTATTTTAATAAGAGAAGACATTGAAAATGAAGAAAATCAATAAATCATTACTTAAAACTAAAAAAAAAGTTTTATTTCATAAAAAATCTGTAAGACTTGCATTCAAAGCATATTATTCAGTTTTTAAATATCATAATTTTCGAAAGGCTTTTCATCCACTTCCGATCTCGATTCTAAGTCATCAAACAGGAATTCTCCATCGTAATTAAAAAAATGTTCTTGATCAGTAGGTACTATTATCATTTTACTCCTGCTAAGCCTGTGGACTATGCTGAAACATGCACTTCTTGCACTTATAGATTCTTATTAGCTATAATCTAAAGAGAGGTCTAAAAGAATTATGCTACACATTTTTGACTGAAAATATCCCATTTCATCTTATTTCAGAATATGTAAATAACTTGATTAAAGTAAATAACTTGATTAGAATTTTTGTTTGCATTGTCATATTCTTTACAACACATTTTTTTTTTTCTTTCTATAAGGCAATTGAAAAAGAATGATTGATTGACTATAATGACAGTACCATGTGTCAATTTTGAAAAGTTTGTTATTTTCTGGGGTGTGTTCACTTTATTAGCCTAAATAATTAGAAAAGTTTGTTCGTTTTAGGAGTAAATTAACACTAAATTAATTATTTCTTAAGAAATAAGCAGTACCTTTGTACTCATATTTTAACTATGTCATATCTATTTTGTATTTTACTGTGTGTACATAAGATTAGAATAAATAAATTAATTAAAAAACGATTTTTCTCAAAATTGGTAATCCTTAAAAATGCATGACACAGTTAGAGCTACTACTTTTTGGGATGTCTATTCAAATATATTTAACTTGTCCTGGTTAGAATTATTGAATAATAAAAAAACATTTTTGGTCATGTCCTTTCGAATCGATGTGACCTGTGGAAGATGCTCACATCCATTCATCAACTTGAAAAGAGCTGATAATCTTCAAACGGCTGAACCGATTTTCTTGAATCATAGCTAAGAACACTCTATCAAGTCACCTTTCAAACAAAATAAAAAATATCAGAATCGGTTCAGCCGTTTGGCAGCTACGATGAAACATACAGACACACACGATAAACTTATAACACCCCTCTTTTTCCGTCGGTGGGTTAAAAATGACCCGACAAGCACCCACCTTTTGTGTGTTTTGAGCATAAATGATGCACTATAAGTACCGAATCAAAATGAAACTACCAACAATATTTCGTATTCTTATCAGGTATCACTGTTAAATGATCGTTGATCAAATACACAACTTTACCACTCATAACTATAACGTCCCTCTGCATCATGTCATGTATCAGTAGTACCTACTACTCGCGCTCACGGTACACAATGAGAAACGTAAGTGTGGCCGCTTCATTCAATGCAATAAATCTCGCGGTAAATCTCTTTGATCTGCCTAAAATGCCGCCACCAGAGTTATCAATCACCCAACGTCAAACGCCAATGTAATGTAAATGCCGTTGACAAATTCTCGAAGTAAGTCGTGGTGTAACACGAACGGTTAACGTCTATTGCGATAATCCGTTGGTGTGGCCCCAGCATATAAGAGATTTGTCATATTTAAAAATCATTTAAAAAAAACTTTGTACCTCCGGCAGGGGGGAGTGGGGGGATCTACTAACCCTTCCCCCCTCTCCTCCCTCCCCTATCCCCTATCGAGGCGGCACGTTTCATAATTTTAACCTGCTCAGATCCTAGGGTAAAACGCGTTCTCAGAATTTTTTTTCATTTTTTTAAATATTAACACTCTAATGATTTTTTTAACTCTCTATCTCTCTCTAACGATTCTCAAAACATATTAAAAAAAAAAATACGTCTTCGTCCATTTTTGCGGGAATGGGGGCCAATGTCACAAAAGTAATTAAAATCGTTGATAAATAAAACTAATTACTCTCTAACGATTTTTCTTTTCTCTCTAACTCTCTCTAACGATTAGCATTAACAAAAGTTGAGAATAATTATATCGGGGGCAAAATTCACAGAGGTGGGCTAACGTCACGCCCTTAGAAATGATTTAATATTAAATAAAATATTAACTCTCTAACGATTTTGTGTAACTCTCAATCTCTCTCTAACGATTCGCAAACGATTAAAAAAATAAAATTACGTCTAAGTCCATTTTTGCGGGAAGGGGGGCCAACTTCACACGAAAAATTAAAATTGTTTTTACATAAAAACTAATTACTCTCTAACGATTTTTCTTTTCTCTCTAACCCTCTCTAACGATTCTCTAACGATTAGCATTAACAAAAGTTCATAATAATGAAATCGTGCGGCTAACTTCACCGAGGTCCATATTTAAGCGTGGTGATTAATGTCACAGAGCACTAGTATCGGAGATTTTTTTCTAATTTTTATTATTCGTTTTTTTATAGCAAAGTATTTCAAACACGTATCCATAAGAGAGAGTATTGATATCGTTCATAACATACCTACTTTAGGTTTTTAAATAATTATCTCTATTGATAAAATTTTCGCTTTCAGGAAATACTCGAACTAGGTGCGGTCTATGTAGTCTAGTCCATAGAAATACGGATTCCTATTATACCGCGTATCTGTGAAGTAAATACGCCTCTCTATTTCTAATTCTAACCTAAAAACAACAATTTGAGCTGTCACTTACAAGTGCGGGGTTTCGATTTTTACAATATTTTGTAGAAAGCGAAGATATAAGTAAATGAGTTGAAAGTGAAATTAAAAGATGGGGTCACGTCAAGTTATAGAGAAATCTCTATCTATGTTGAGATCCCTACCAAGGATATCACTTGCTAATATTCGCGACAATCCTAATTCAAAGAAACCTGTAAGTATATTGCATTTGTGTACAAAAAAAAGGAAATAATTGTGTTGTTACCCAAGATTTAAGATTCCATTTTTGCATTGCAGGCAAAACGGGGCCGCGCCCAACATGGTGGTGATAAGCACGGCTCTGGTAATAAGGGTTCTGGTCAACGGCAGAATTTTATGAGGCTAGGTTATGAAACTGGAAATAATCCTTTTTATTTACGGGTACCTCAAGAACATTACTACAGAGGCCACCAGTAAGTCACCAAATTATCGGTAACTTAACCTCCTGTTAACATAATAATCAGAACCTGCTTACTGCTCAATATTAAATGTCCGTAAACCCTTAGACAAATTTTCTACATTTATAGTTTTGGTTTTTCCTTCAAGTTAAAAATATCATTATGTATTATCTAATAGTACATTAAAATTAGATTATTATTAGTAAGTACTAAAACTTATTCAGAACTACATTTGTTATTTTTTTTAGTGTCAATACATTTATTATCTTCTTTTCTTTTTCAGTCTAAGAAGGGAATATCCACCACTGTCCTTACACCAGCTGCAGGGTATAATTGATAAAGACCGCTTGGATGTAAACCAACCTATAGATATTGCTAGTATTATTAGATCAGGCATTTACAATTTCTTCCCTGATCAAAAGCAGTTTGGTATTCATCTCACTGATGAAGGAGCAGATCTCTTTGCAGCCAAGATAAATATTGAAGTACAATGGGCTAGTGAACAAGTCATTGCTGCTATTGAAAAAAACGGTGGAGTTATTACAACTGCTTATTATGACCCACATAGTCTTTTCTTGCTCAAGAACCCTAAAAAGTTTTTTGAGTCAGGGCAAGCTATTCCAAGGAGGATGATTCCACCACCTGATGCTATTGAATATTACACCAGTGCTCAAACGCGTGGATATTTGGCTGATCCAGAAGAAATATCCAAGGAAAGGCTGAAATTATCTCAAAAATATGGGTATAATCTACCAGACATGGAAAATGAGTCAAACTACAAAATGTTATGTGAAAGGAAAGATCCCAGACAAATCTTTTTTGGATTAGAGCCTGGATGGGTTGTAAATTTAAAAGACGAATGTATTCTTAAACCTAAAGATCAAGAATTGCTGCAATTCTACAACAAATAAATGAAATAAAGGATCATCATTGATAATAAAATAGGTACTTAGATTTAATAATTATTTTATTTCTTTATATTCTTCACATACAATATACATAGACTAAATAAAATAGATTGAACAAGTGAATTCCCAAGGTTTAGGCAGAATTTGTTTAGAAATAATTATTAATTGAAATAAAATTATATATAGTAGAACACCAATTAGCTGTGTACCAGAAGACGTAGCATTGGAAGGCTCCCCACATGGTATATCGATGACCTGGTGAAGGCAGCGGGAATCCGCTGGATGCGAGAAGCAAGGAACCGGTCGAAGTGGCGGTGCTTGGGGAAGGCCTATGCCTAGCAGTGGACATCTTTCGGTTGAAATAATGATTAATTAAAATACAGTATTCATTCAAATAAAATAAAACTAGGTTTATTCTTCACAGGAAGAAATAGTAGATTGTTGCATGAAACAAAGTGAGTTATTAATGAACGAGGGTTATGTACTAAATCTTTAGCAAGGTGCGTAATCTACTTTTCTTTCAACTACCAATGTACCTACCGTGATAAAATATACCTCCTCAAGGTTAACTCAACTCAACTCAGACAGAGCCGGAGAGACGAGCCTTAGTAACAGGGTCTCGTTTTACCCTTTGGGTATGGAACCCTAAAAACAGTGCATTTTAATGTAAAACTGCAACAATGAAATTTCATACAACTTTACTGCACTGTTTTGGTTCTAAGCAAAAAATACGTCCTTTGTGATCGGTTTTGTAGTGATTAATGATAACATTACTATGTAGTTGAAAGAAAATGACTTTTGATTTTGACAAAATATTTTTTAAATTTAGTTTTTTTGTCAGAATAGCGTTAAGATTCTCATAGCCAAAAGCACAGATATTATAATAATATTACTACGTACAGATACCCAATCCCATACAAAGAAATGACACCACCCTTATTGAGCTGGCTATTTTTCGTTCTCCATTTTTTTAACAGATGGCACCATCAGCGACTCACTAATTGCCAGAGACTGTAGTTTTTTTAACGCCATCTAAGAGTCTTGCCTAGATACTACGCAAGACTCCTAGATGTTTTTCTTCCTTTTTTACATTTTTTCTTCCTAGGTGTTCAATTTTTATATTTCTACGTAAAGTACTAGATTAAAAAAAAAGAAATTGTTTGATTTTCCTTAATGAAACGACATAAACGCAAGTTTAAAGTGACCCTGTCATCACTTGAGTAAAACGCCATCTATTGCAAAGAGCTCTCAACAAAATGATTAGCAGGTGGCTACTTTATCATTCTAAGGGTTCAAATTGAAGTAAACGGCTTAATTTAAGTTTTTTGTTGAAAATCCGAGATTTATGAGTGTAAATACATAAATCAGCATTAAACAAAGATGTTTTGATTTTTACTAATATTACCTCAGCCAAAATTTGTCGTATAACGCTTTTTAGTGATTGTTAATTTCATAAATTGTTACTTGTGCTGCCATCTATGATTTTTTTCAAGATTAATTTATAATTTGTTCGAGTTGAGACCCCATGCCAAAAGTATGGAATTTTAGTGGTAGTTTAGTTCGGTGTACAACAGAATCGGCAGCACTGTCATCATAACTATCACATAATTATGTGGCGCCGCCAGGCCGGTATAAATCGTACTTTACAAGGAATTGGAATTTACTTTAAAATTAAAGGCATAAGATTTCTCTTGATAATATATATATTTACTTTTTTATAAACACCCATATTGTTTATTTTATTTGTTAATCAAAGTTCTTATAGGAAATAATTATTTACAAATAATCGCATTGGTGTATTTGTAAGTAATTAACTCCGAAGAAATTCTTACAATCAAACATGGTTTAGCTTATAGAAAAAGTGTGAAAAACCAAAATTCACAGATACACACGATTTAATATCTGTAGTGGTCTGGCTTGTATGGTCCCTCAATTGGGACGCCAATATATTTAGCTTGTTTCGGTGTTAGCTTTGTTAGTTTAACACCAAGGTGGTCCAAATGCAAAGCAGCTACTTCTTCATCTAATTTCTTAGGTAATGTATGTACTCCAACAGGGTATACATTATATCTTGTCCAAAGTTCAATTTGAGCCAACACTTGGTTAGTGAAAGAGTTGGACATAACAAATGAAGAATGGCCTGTGGCACATCCTAAATTAACTAGACGTCCAGCAGCCAATACAATAATATGATTCCCATTGTCAAGCTCATAGCGGTCAACTTGTGCCTTTATGTTTACTTTCTTGGCATTGTTTTCCAACCAGGCAACATCTACTTCACAGTCAAAGTGGCCAATATTGCAAACAATTGCATCATCTTTCATTTTCAGGAAGTGTTCTTTGCAAATGATGTCTAGGCATCCAGTGGTGGTGACAAATATCTGTCCCACTTCAGCAGCTTCATCCATGGTCGTTACCTGGAATCCTTCCATAGCTGCTTGTAGAGCATTAATGGGATCGATTTCAGTGACAATGACTCGACCCCCGAATCCCTTAAAAGCTTGAGCGCAGCCCTTGCCCACATCGCCATAGCCCGCGACCACGCAGACTTTTCCAGCTACCATTATGTCTGTGGCCCTTTTAATTCCGTCAAGTAATGACTCTCTGCATCCATACAAATTATCGAATTTACTCTTGGTTACTGCATCATTTACATTGATAGCTGGAACCTTTAATAAACCGTCGCGGAACATTTTATACAAATTGTGTACGCCTGTTGTTGTTTCTTCAGAAATGCCCTTTATACCTTCTAAATATTGTGGGAATTTCTTATGAACCAAGTTTGTTAAGTCACCGCCATCGTCCAAGATCATATTCAGGGGCTGAAATGAAAAAAATGTTAAATGTCAAGAAAATACCATGAATTAACTTGAGACTGAGTAGGTAGGTAAGAAATAATTGTAAATATACGCTTATAATATCGATAAGATTTCTGTCCAGCCTAGACGTGGCGATTGTGTGTCGCTCGCCTTCCACGCCTAATGGGCTTGGCTACTAGTACAATAAACGTCTCACGGGAATGAACTTAACTGTTTTAACATTACGAAAAAAAAAACAGGTAAACCGCATTATTTTCCTCAAAGAAGAAGGTAGCAAAATATTTGCGTAGGAAAACCCACACTTTTATTTATTACCTTTCCGTCCTGGAATACTAATGTCTGCTCAATGCACCAAACATATTCCTCTTCGGTTTCTCCTTTCCATGCATAGATAGGTATTCCAAGTGCAACTAACGCTGCTGCAGCCTCGTCTTGCGTGCTGTAGATGTTACTGCTCGACCACTGGACCTGTGTAACAAGTGTTAAGTCATTGTTTTTGGTTCTAAGCCAAGTGATTATTGTTAACAGAAGCAGTAAGTCATTACCATAGGTATATTATGGGCTACAAAGATACCGCGTTTTTTTATAGCCCAGATGAACTGTATCGTGGGTGCTAAATATTTAAGGAAAACACAAAGAGTGATAAGCGCCTGGAAATGTCTTCGAGTCTTTGCATTATTTTCATGTGTTTCGAAATTATTTTCGCTTACCTACATCCACTTGCAAGCTGTTAAATATGAACTACCAAGGCGGCTAAGTAGGTAATCATAAATCAATGTTAAACGGTTTGCGGTAACATGCAAAGACCTCTGTATGTAACGAAGGATCGCAGCACATCTCGTAGTTTATTGTATTGTAATTAAAATCGTAACTAATATTATAAATCTAAATGCGAAAGTTTGTTTGTTTACGCTTTCATTCTAAAACGGCTGAACGAAATTTGGCACATGGGTAGACCATGAACTAGGTTAGGACATAAAATACTTTTATCCCGATATTCCCACAGGATCGAGAATTATGCGGGTGAAACTGCAGAGTGGAGCTAGTACTTTTACTAAATAAAGTCATATTATAAATGCGAAAGTGAGTTTCGTTTGTTTGTTACGCTTCACGCTAAAACAGCTGAACGGATTTAGATCCAATTTAGCAGAGCCTGGGTTAGGACATTGGATACTTTTTATCCCGATATTCCCACGGGATCGTGACTGATGCAGGTGAAAGCCGCGAGGCAAAGCTAAATTGACTACCTATTAGCAATTGAATACAAAACATGAATTGCAAAAATGATTTCATAATAGAAGCAAACACATTTAAAAACAGATCAAGGGTTAAAGATAAAAAGGCCAAACGATGATACATATCAGCACAATTCTTACATGTATTCACAGAACTAAGATAAATAGTGATTATTTATCTTTGCCACATTTCAATATCCATACGAAATAATAAGCACAATGATACTCATTATTATGCCTATAAATATTTATATGTTTTGTCATATTTTATCACTATTAATTTTACCTACTTATTTCTTTTATGGATTGCGATACGAACAGTCTGCCCTTGCCCATGCCTCCATGTTTTATGCAAATAAATATTATTTCAATTTCCATCTCCCAATACATAGACAAGTTTAGGTACGCTAAAAGGATACTCGAGTAGGTACATTCATATCGATTCATAATATTTAAATCTGAATTATATTGCGCTGATTGCGCAACCAAAGTTAAATTTTACCAGTGATAGGTACCCACTTATTTTTGTTATGCAGTATTATATAATACTTAACTACTTAATATTATCATAAGCTCTTGAGTAGTAACATGAAACATTTCGTAAGAAACAAGTCATAAGTCATTTATTTCATAACAAAATACATTGTCGAAAATATTCCAGGAGACAATAGGTAGGTACCCTTACACAAACTAATGGATAAGGCAGTACTATTATGGTTTGCGTCGCATGCGTAACGCTGTATTTCCGTGGTACTCGCTAACCATTCTGTCCCGAAGTTTGTTGAAATAATGTTTAATTGCAAATAGGACGCGCAACGGGGCTGGGGCGGCAACTGATCTGCTCTAACGGCTGTCAGTCCTTCGACAAAACATAGCCGGCCTACTGCCGCTATAGCTTGCTAGTTCTGCAAGCTATATCGGTGACCAGGGCCGTAGGCGTAAGTTTTGGGGGTTCCAACCCTCCCCCGAAATGCGAGAAACCAGAATCCCAATCCAGAGATCAACCCCCTAGGCTAGGGTACCTCCGTATACAGATAATTGTAATCTATTTCGCATAGGCGTACTTTATAATCTACAATCTACGAGACACACTTGAAGTTTTATTGTTACTACGTCTATGGGCGTTTACTGTCCGCGAAAGTGTTAAATACTGTATTTTTATCGAATCTGACTTTGTATTAAATAAATTCCAGCAACTTCAGCATTCTTTGAGATATTCTAACCTCCCCCAGCCTTTCCCTTCCCAGGCGGGGTGCTAAAATTTTCGAGCTCGCTTTGCTCGCTCTTGCATCATCCTTCTCAAACTTTTCTGCATACGTCAATAAAGTTATTTCTATTTCTGTATGATCGGTCAAAGAGAAAGAAAATCTAACTTTTTCGAAGCTGGATGCTAAAAATTTTGAGCTCACTTCGCTCGCAATATTTTTTTTAGAATTCCGAAAAAGAGAAATATTGCTTTTCTAAATGTAATACTCTTTTAAAAATACTTAATTTCTTCAAAAAAAGTTAGCAACCCCCCTGAAATAAATTCCTGGCGAAATAAATACGGCCCTGTCGGTAACTCGAGTTCTTTACCAGATAATCTAATTTCGGATCTCATCTTCCAAAAAACCCCGAGAATAACTCGCTTCATAGCGCGCTGAGTCTGGGTGTCCTGCCCAACGACGGTCAGTGCCAGTTTTGGCACCATAATGTTATGTCATGACGTATGTGCTCGGAGGAAGGAAGTATTCCAGTAAGATGCTGGTAGGGATCTTGATCGCACTTCCGGGATTGTCCTGATAGCCGTGGAATACCTCTCCACTCCTCTTAAGCACCTCAGGACATGTTGCCCCCTTGTCGTTACGACGACTTTGTGATAGCGACCGTTTTCGGGGGCCCATTATTGAGTGTGCAAGTCACCCCCTGCCATTATATCTATGTATTTTATATTTAAAAACATTGGTCAGGTAGGGGCCATAGTCTTCCATAGTTCTAGATAACCAGTTCACTATAGACACCCAAACCCCAATATGTTTTGTTTCCATGTTCTACAATAGTCCTACACCAACCAGGGGTTGTCCTGGTTGTTATCATCGGTTGGTACCTCATTCCATATAAAATTGTCTAAAGGGCCTGTGCGAGTTGGTTTCGGCCCCTCACACGCCTTCCAAAGGTCCGGGACCCCAGGGTCCCGAGATATGTTTAAGACATTTTTTTAAATAATAATAATTTCTTTATTTGTATAGAATGCATACATATTCATTATTAAATTAGTGTAGATAGGTACTATAATTACTTGATCGCGGGAAAGTGGATAATATATTTTTTTTTACGGAAATAATCCGTCATTGGTGCCGATTCTCTAGTACACCGAACTAAACTATCACTAAAATTCCTTACTTTTTACTATGAGAATCTTAAAGTTATACGGCCAAAAAATCTCTAAATTTAAAATTTATTTTGACACAACTAAAATCGAATTTGACAATCGCGACTCTACTTGGTACCTACTTGTTTGCCTACCACGTGACTTTTTTTGAGCCGGAGAGGCGCGCAATGTGGCCGTCTCGACGTATTTTTATATGGAACTTCTCATTTTTGGAAGAAAAAAAAAAAATTACCAACGTGTTGAGTATTACGGGTGTGCGGGTTGCAAAGGGGTCAAAATTTTCATTATTTTTGCGATAGGACTCACCATTTTCGAGATATAAGCAAAGGAAAATAAAAAAAGATACAGTACCGTTTTGCAACTGCATTCGAGGTGTTAATGTTAATCGTGATTGAAAATAGTCAGAGTTAGTTAGAGGATTTTAGATATAGAACAAAAATTTTGGTTAAAACGTCAAATTCAGAATAGCATCGTTTGACAGGAATAAACTAAATTTTAGTGATTTTTAGTTTAG
Source organism: Lithophane semibrunnea (assembly GCA_947363905.1). Lineage (NCBI taxonomy): Eukaryota > Metazoa > Arthropoda > Insecta > Lepidoptera > Noctuidae > Lithophane > Lithophane semibrunnea. Next base: position 12,200,919 of record OX376189.1, on the reverse strand, counting down.
AGAATCGGCACCATTACCTAAGTAATATTATAAATGTGAAGTTTGTTTGTTTGTTCACGCTAAAACGCCTGAACGGATTTAGATGAAATTTGGCACATGGGTAGACCATGACCTGGAATAGGATATTATAATACTTTTATCCCGATATTCCGACGGACTCGAGACTTACGTGGGTGAAACCGCGGGGCGCAGCTAGTGGTAATATTATAAATGCGAAAGTATCTACTCGTGATCTTATAGTGAACCCTCGACGAGCGAACCCGACTCGCAATTGCCCAGTTTTTCTACTTTGTATTTTAGGCACCGTCAAGTAGACAGTTGGTCAAGCTATTATTAGAATGCGAGGTTGCGATACCTATTCCCATTCTTAAATTTTATCGCATTAGCGCTATTTCATATTCGGCTGCGCCGTGGTTTGCTAACGCTCCACTAAACGTTACTAAGCAAATCCAATCGTAGATAATAGGTAGGTATAATATAAGATTTCGTCAAACTAAAAAACTTGGCAGATAACAAATGTAACAATTTAATAACCAATGTCGACATTTCATGTATTTCGATAAGTTTATCAATTTTATCATTCAGTGATTAGATCTATACTGGATTTATAGAGTCATTTGTATTGATGTATTATCTTTGAGTATGATATATTACTTGCAACCAGGAAAATAATTTATGATTGTGACTAATACTAGGTATTGCCCCGTAGCCCGTAGCTTCGCCCGCGTAGTGGTCAGAAATTATCCTACGGGAAAATATGATGTTCCTGACCCGGGACCGGGACCCGGGAAAATATCCGTTCACCCGTTATGGTGTGAGAAGTAAACAGGCAGATAGTCATTTTTGCATTTATAATATTAGTATGGATTTATAATACAATAAGTTATTTTATCTAAGCAGGTATCTACTTTATTTATATGAATTGGATTTATGTAGGTAAGTCATTATCTGCTTTGCCTTTCCCAACTATATAATTATTTAGAGGGTGTATGTTGGGGTTGGTGAATAGATTGGAAAATAGACACCAAGGCTGTCTCTAAAATATTGAATTAATGGCCAGAAGCCGTTATAAAAGTCATGTCAGTGTTTGAAATTTTAAAATAGTTTTATAATTCAGAAATAAACAGCACTTACTTCTGCACCAAGCTCTATAAGTGTCTCAATGAGGACTGCCGTCTGCACGGTCATGTGAAGACTTCCAGCAATTCTAGCTCCCTTGAGGATTTTACCCGGAGCATATTTGCGGCGGCAGGCCATCAGTCCTGGCATCTCCTTCTCTGCCAGCATGATCTCTTTGCGGCCAAGTTCAGCCAACTTCTCATCGGCTGTAATACAAAAAGAATGTCAATATTTTAAATCTTTCTTGATTATTTATTATTTTTCTTACTTTTTCATTTGAGTATATTTAAAATAACAATGTATCTAGAAGTTTCATAATAAAACATCTGAATAAAAAAAGTTTAAAAGCCAGCAATACTAAGTAAATAAGATACAGTAATTTTTATAGTTGCCAGTTTATAGTTTTTAATTTATAATTATTAACCGATATATCTTTTTGCAGGTACACACGGCTACACATCAAGCTATACATTTCCAGTTTATGCTGATCTCGCATTGCATAGGATTTCCATACAATGCGAGGTCAGCTTATACTGGAAATGTATAGCTTGATGTGTAGCCGTGTGTACATAATTACTTTCTTACTAACATAATATGAAAAAGAATTATAAAATTTATAATGCAATTAGATGTTAATATTAAGATACTTAATGAAGAGAGAATGTTATAGAGACTATAAAAACTGACAAAAACTCGAACAAGTATTTGTAATATTTTTATCTGTAAATAAATTTTATTCTGAGGCAATAGTGATGAAATAACAAAATGTATTCACAACCTCACATTGAAGTGGGAAATTTGCTCAATTTAGACAATATTTTTGATATCCCATTGGGAATTAAGAAATGAAAAATCAGGAAAATAATGGTTATAATGGCTTGCCTTTTTTCGGTCCATATGTTTTCTTTGCCACAATCCCTTTATTTAATTTTTAGGGACTGAAAATCTAAGAATGTTGTAACACAAAATGTTTCAAAGGTGTTTTGTCTCCATAACTATAAATAGCTGAAGATAAGTATGCTAATGAAAAGGAAAGCCTTTAGAGAGGGGCTTCAAAAAAATGTTGAAAATGCTGCTTTAAACACATCCTGGATACTTACCCATAGGTAATGCGTAATCCATGGAACACAGGTAAGTACCAAATAATGCTATTATGATAGGTACCTAAGTAAGGAAGTTAGGTAGGTAGGTACTTACAAACTTGTGTTACCTAAAGCTATCATTTTAGTCGATGTAAACACTAAAGATAATAAGTCTCATCAG